>CM061141.1:86629944-87829944 GCA_030789695.1 Scilla litardierei | reverse complement strand
GGCCCATGCCCTTCTCCGGTTTGGGTGGCGATGACGGATCCTGCCCCGGAGGCTTCGTAGGGGGGAGGGAACCGTAGCTCGGCTCGTGCCCTTTTTTCCCAGTTTGGGTGGCGAAGCTTGTTAGGCTTGCCCCGGAGGTCTTCAAGATCGCGGATACAAATTGGCCAAAGCCTCCCCCGCATTTTTCCTCTCCAGTTTTGGTGGCGAGCTGACGAGCTGCCCCGGAGGTCTTCAAGATCGCGGGTACAGATTGGCCAAAGCATCCCCCACATTTTTCCTCTCCAGTTTGGGTGGCGAGCTGACGAGCTGCCCCGGAGGTCTTCAAGATCGCGGGTACAGATTGGCCAAAGCCTCCCCCGCATTTTTCCTCTCCAGTTTGGGTGGCGAGCTGTCGAGCTGACCTGGAGGTCTTCAAGATTGCGGGTACAGATTGGCCAAAGCATCCCCACATTTTTTCTCTCCAGTTTGGGTGGCGAGCCGATGAGCTGCCCCGGAGGTCTTCAAGATCGTGGGTACAGATTGGCCAAAGCCTCCCCCGCATTTTTCCTCTCCAGTTTGGGTGGCGAGCCGACGAGCTGTCCCGAAGGTCTTCAAGATCGCGGGTACAGATTGGCCAAAGCCTCCCCCGCATTTTTCCTCTCCAATTTGGGTGGCAAGCCGACGAGCTGCCTCGGAGGTCTTCAAGATCTCGGGTACGGATTGGCCAAAGCCTCCCCCGCATTTTTCCTCTCCAGTTCTCTCTGCGAGAGTCCGAACGTATATGCGTGTAGCCAACATTGTGCCTGTCGACATGAGGCACTGTCATTCTTCAGTAATATATCGATCCTCAGAAATTCGTCAGGGGATGTTGATCCTATCATTCAGGCTTTAGTAGTTGTTGTAGATAGTTGCAATGACGATAGATAAGTTCCATTGTTTTGGTGTTGCCAAAAACCACCTCAAGAGCAGCAGCTGGGTGATAACGATTTGTGTCCCTGACAATAATCTCCCTGGCTGTCAGTCTTGATGCAAACTTCACAGCGAAATGACAATCTCCGCATATACAAAGGCTCTTAGAACCCCAGAAGGTAGGCTGATAACAGTAAAAGAAATTGCCAGCATCCGCTATCGTGCTTCAAATGCTCCTCTCTCTGCTCTCCGTCTACATCATGAAGATCATAACGAGTATCAAATTTATAAGCCAGCTTCTTCGCCTCACTACATAACTCCTCCAATTTAGAATAGATCTCATCAATCTTCAGATGGTTACTCTCTCCAACAACAAAAACGTGAATATTGCTCGTCGTTTCAATCCAACTCTTGCCCCTTTCCTTCTTGACAATACTACCTTATGAAAGCTTCCTGTCAGTTGAAACTTCTCCACCTTTCCTATTTACAGCATATACATTCGAAAGCAAAACATGATTTCTTGCAATTTTGGGTCCCAAATCAAAACAGATGCTTTACAGCAAGTTCTGCCAGTTTATGATCACAATGAATCCTGCATGAGGTAAGCAGAGACATTGGGCCTTAAGGCACTCTACTTCAATGGTATGATTAAATCCCAATCTTCATTCGCAAATCCAGCACAGCCAAGAACATCAACCATACAAGAATAGCGTATGACATTGGGCGTCACATTAACATCTCTCATCATTAGACGAAAATTGGCCTGACCCTTCTCAGGCACCCCAGCATGACTGCATGTAGAGATGATATATGCATAAGTAACTTCAGTTGGGTGTGCACATACCTGCTGCATCTTCTCAAAAGACACCATGGTCTCCAGCAAACAAGCATGTCTCGAGAAGCTAAAACTGAATACAGTTGAGCCCCTTCAATAACTACTGCAATACTTGCACAGGCACAGAGGACAGTCGAAAGCAAAAGCTGCATCAACTAGAGCCACACCCTCTGAATTCTTAGAAATAAAAAAGCGCCTCCTCATCTTGGTCACTTTGCACATATCATGAATTCATAGAGCTCCACGCGACTACGGATCTCTCGGGCATGTCTCAAGAATCGTCTGTTAGCTATGCCATACATTTAGACAAACAAATCGCTGCATTATACACAGACTCGATCCCCCTTCCCTTGGATCTCTCTCGTCCATAAATCCGAACACAATCAACGGAGTTTGCCCCAAATTTGATTCCGATGGTCTCCCGTCGATGTTTTGCTCGCGCACCATCATCTGCCTCTCCTTGATTATCCAGCCGGTACCGTAGCTTCTTCGATTGGCTCTTGGCGATTAGGCGAGCAATGTGAGCCACTTCTCGGTTGGCCTGATGATCGGGGATCTCGGCTGGGAGGCAATTGTAGGGAATTGGGGTTCCCTTAGGGCACAAAAACTCTAGTCCCGTCCTAAGTCGGACGGAACATAGACATAAAAAGAGTAGCAGCGGAAGGAAAACCAGTTAATCTAAATTAACATGCAAGTTAAAACATTTTTAACTTGGCCCTAAGGTCCAAGACCCTATGCCAAGATCTATGCCGACTTGGGATGGGTCTGACCATCCCAAGAAGGATCTAGCCTACTGCGATTAAACTAAACTAATGCTAATAAAACTTTAACCACATACCCGGAATCTCAGCCCTGGAGCAGGCGAGATGTTCCGCGCCGTCTTCCGAGCTGCTCCCATCCCACGCCGAGCCGCTCCTTGAACCGCTCCCCGAACCGCTCCTCGAACCGCTCCGCATCCAGAGGCGATCAATCCCCGTGCCGCCGAGCCAACCACGCGCCGAAGAAAGTTTCACGCGAGTGAAACCTCCGCCAAGATTTCAGATTCAGAATCCGAACTCCTTTGTGGCTTTGCTAGAGCCCGCAGGAGTAAGGCAGAAAATTTAGGGAGAAGAGAAATATTTATTTAAGCTTAGATCCGAGCGTGCTCCAACATTTACGAGAGCCGCTCAGATCTAGAGCTTGGGACGAGTTTTGAGAAAGGGGGGAGACCCCTATTTATATAGGCGACGGACTCTCCCCTTTTCTCAAAATCCGATGTGGGACTAAACAATGAGTTAATTTAAAATCAAGTTAGTTTGCACTTCACAAAGTGCAAACTTCGGTGAATTTTAACTCACTCACCGTTGAGCTTCAGGATTGATACAACCTGTCAATACGACAAGCGTTCAACGGTGAACGCATAGGAAAAAACGGTTCGTCAATCGGAGTTCGTTTGACCCTCCAATTGAGTGTCCAAAGATCAGCCCTAGGCTTGATTTTCGACTAAAATCAGCCGTCATTTGATTCAGCATACTTAGGGTTCAAAACCCTAGAGGTGGGGCCCATGGGTGGGCCCCACGCATGCCAAAAATGCCCGAGTCGCGCCTGGGCAGACCCCAGGTCGCGCCTGGGCTCGCCCAGCCGCCTGGGCGAGCCCAGGTCCGCGCCTGGGCTCGCCCAGGCGGCCTGGGCGAGCCCAGGCCCGCGCCTGGGCTCTGCCCAGGCGCTGGGCAGAGCCCAGGCGGGCCTGGGCTTGCCCAGGCCCGCGCCTGGGCAGAGCCCAGGCGTGCCTGGGCTTAGCCCAGGCAGCGCCTGGGCTAGCCCAGGCAGCCTGTTCTGCCTGGGTCTGATACTTTGGGCTTTAACTTGATCATCCGGCGTCCGATTTGGACGCCGTTCGAACCTGGGTCTAGACCGGGACATTCCCGTCTTACCCGTGAACTTTTCCTTGCGTTTATTTTATTAAATATTGTATTAAACAATTTAATACACATTTAATCGCTTTTGCATCAAATGCAAAATAGTCCCTATCTAAGCTTAAATTACCATATTGCATCAAATGCAATTATCTCTTCTTTTGCATCAAATGCAAATATTCTCCCTAACTATTTTCTACCTATTACTAGACGAAGCGTTGCACTCTGTGTGAGACCCTACAGCCTGACCCTTACAACAGGTTGGGCTCGAAGCCCTATACGGCAGTGACCACGAGCAGTGGTTGCCGTCCCTGCTTCAGGAATCATCATTATGTGGTTGACTCATTGACATGAGTATTGTCGGGACCACCTGACTGTTTCCGTGATGAATTCCGTAGTTATAGTCTTTTCGTCTAAACTGTGTCGTGTAGATCAAGTCTGGGGTACGGTCAAACTGTCAACCCCAATAACTTGACTCCGGTTAGTTTCTATCGATCTTTAGTCAACTAATGTTGGACTTCCATACTCTGCGCAGAGTTTTTACTAAAGACCGAACTAACTCAACGACCCTAACTCCCATTGACCGGGAGAGACGAATCCTCTCTTGGTCATTACTCGCCTCGTACGTTTCGAGTGACACCCAATCAAAAGACCTTTCGACAGGCCTTGCCTCGAAGCTAGGTCAGTTGATCTAAGTGGCACCGTTCACGCACAGGTCCGTTAAAATGACCTCAAGTCAAAAGACCAACTACCCTATCATCACTCGGAGTTATCACTGACAGATTGGTCAATATAACCATATGATAACTCTAGTGGATCGTTCAGTGAACTCATTCTAATGAGCACCTGTGTCTCGTCTTCGACTTCGCCAAGTCAAACGATCATGAGATCATCGCCACCGCCAAACGGTGAAGACTAAGACACAATGGTCTATCCGATGTTTCGATATCCTTGTCTCGAAACATCTATGACCACGAACCATTTCAGACTTATGCTACATACGGTCAAACGTTTCTCCATGATCGAGATACTCATCTCGATACCCGTTTGACCTTGCATAAAGTCTCAGGACTTTACCTAAGTTGATATCTAACGTTAACTACATTACAATATAACTTAGATAAATTATTACCAAACAGCTTACTGTTATTTCGAACAAGATGTTTGTGCTATTCACACAGGAATAAATGGCCTCGAGGGCACCATATTCCTACAGCAATCGGGCGGGGTCTCGAACAGAGAGAGGGAGAACTGCTTGTAGATGACGCCGACGTCGAAGTAGATGAGGCCGGAGCTGGGGACGTCGACGCGCATCTCACGGACGGGGAACCAGAGGAAGAGCTCCTGCACGGTGACGTCGGAGATGGACTCCATCTGGCCGTAGCTGATGATGCCGGAGACCTCGGCGTCGTGGTGGACATCCGTCTTGAACTTGGCCATGCACGGTCCGTCGATTCACAGCTTGAATTGCCCGGCCTCGTCGATTTTGAAGTCCTTCACCCCCTTCGACAGGAGCCCGATCGACAGCCCGTGAGACCGGAGCACATCGTGTGCGCTGATCGTCGCCACCGTCGACGATTATGATTCTTGCACGCAAATCGACGAGCCAATGAATAATAGTGACAGAAATCGTAACATTGTTTTCTTTGGGGTAATTGGCAGCAAAGATCTAAGATATATATTTTTTGGGGAGCGGATCGCAGGATGTTGAGTCGATCGACCCTGACCGGTCGACTTCACTCGTCGGTCGACTTAGCCTGTCGGTCGACTTCGTCGTAGTTTGGATCGAGATCCCGGTTTTGATTGACCTTGATTAGTGCTCGAATGGAAGATCAATCACTGAGCCGGTCGCACGATCTGATCGGCGTCGATACTCGGGTATGGTTGGTCGGATGGGTTGATCGGTGACCTAGTGGATGGCCGGAGCGAAATGGTCCTGTGGCAGGTCGGAGGAAGGCAGCTCGCAGTTCTGAGGACGGCCGGAGAAACGGGTATCAGTCGATCAAGGGCATCACTTCGCCTTCAACGACCCCTATCCCTCGAGGTTGGTGGCGAGTCGATCGACCCTGACCGGAGGGGAGGACTCGTCGGTCGACTTCGCCCGTCAGTCGACTTCGTCGGGGGGTCAGATCGAGATCCCACTGACCAACAGCTCGATCGAAGGTTGTACGGCCTTTGCGAGCTTGGATCGATTTTGGGGAAGATTCGTTGAAGAAAAAGAGCCGGATCAGAAGGATTGTTCGCGGCCTTTGGTAGTCGTTGTCGCTTCTCCAGCCTCGTTCGAGCTGGATGTAGCTTGGATCCGCTAGGGCTCTGATGGGTTGAAGGGGAGTCGAATTTGAGTTTCGACTAGTCTCAGCGACGTTGCTCTTCTTCAGCAGAGTTTGGGGAGGAGCTGAATCTCAGCTTTAAAGATTTGACGGTGAGTCGAAGCCGAATCGAACCTCGGAGGAGGGTCAACGCCCCCTTTGGGTCGAAGATCGGTGTTGTTCATCTCCTCCGGTCAGAATGTGATTCTTGATCCATGGGATCCTTGCCGTGGTCAGGGTTCCGGGTGACTGGTATATGGTCTGACATGGGTGTGACCCTTCGTTCCCACAGACGGCGCTAATTGTTGCGGGGTAGAACTCGCGTACAATGAATTTGTATTAGGGGGAACCAAGGGTACGGTGGTTATGTTAATGAAGGGATTAGGGTAGGCTATTTGACAGGTGATTAGAGGGGTGATGAGGATAAGCTTGTCGTTGAAGCAGACCACGGGGTCGAATCCAACAGGATGCAGTTGAGGAAGATCGGCTGCTGGAGCTGGAGGCGAACACAAACCGGGGGACGAGCTATCCTGCGCAATGAACAACTCGTCAGAAAGGCCGGGTTGGGGTCCAACCCTTATCCTCTCCGATGCCTAAGTCAGTAATAGGACTTAAAGCGGGGGCTAGGCTCACAAGTCGGACTAAGGGTGAGCCGACTGTACGCGACGAGCTATGAGTGGGATAGCAAAGATATGGACGACCCCTACTCTCATGTGTGAATAATGAGATTGAGAGTAAATTTGCACACCTCCCCCTGATGGAGGCGAAGGGGTATTTATACCTGATGGAGGCGGTTAGGTGGGGCTGACCTGGCATGCTGATTGGGCATGCTGAGCTGGCTCTGCTGTCAGCGGAAGCTTCGGACGAGGATGTCAGGATCAAGGGTGTCAGTCACGCTTTTGTCAGACGGGGCAACGGCCCGGGGCGCTTTTTTCAGGATGTCAGGGCCGAAAGCATTAAGTGTCAGGGGGCGCAGTGGCCAGGGGGTGCTTTGTCAGACGGTCGGGTGACGAAAGTGTCAGTAGGGTCCTTGTACTAGGTTGTTTGTCGTGTTCGATGTGCCAAAGAGGCGTTGGGTGCGTCCATGGAACGGGGCTACCGATTGGTCGCCAGGTCGTCCCGGATGGAAGACGTGTTGTCCAGTCGTGCTCCTTGCGTGTTTTCCCGGGTAAGCTGACGGGTGGACGAGCGTGCGGGAAGCCAGGACCGCGATGTAGTATGGCCCCTATGCTGGCCCCTGCGGGGTGTGCCCTTCCTTCGATCGCGTCGGACTCCCGGGCAGCCTGGTGCCCTGTCGACGGGGAGCAAGCGAGCGGTCCTAGGAGTCGCGGCGCTCGGCGCTCCGTTGCTGGGTCCGCCGGCCTCTGGGGAGGAAAAGGCGAGGTAAGTAGTGCATTCGGCAGACTGGGATGGAAAGTCGGGCTGCCACGATCTTTAGGTCGTAACAGCGTGGGTGCCCATCTTTCAAGTTGACTGCTGTATATGCCCCGCCGGCTCGACCAGCTCGATGGATTTTGTGGGAGCATTTGGAGAATTTAGCTGATGGGCTGGATATGCCATGGCTAGTTCTAGGAGATTTCAATGATATACTCGCGGCTACGGAGAAGTCTGGAGGTGGCATTCCCTCTCTTACTCGATGCTTAAGATTTCAGAGCTTGTTGTCTACCTGCGGCCTTTTGGACCTCCACTTTATTGGTAGTCCTTACACCTGGTGTAACCTAAGGACAGGGTTGGCTAGGGTTGTCCAGGGTCTATGAGCGCCTAGATCGAGTTGTGGTAAATCCTTCATGGTGTGATTTGTTTCTACATACAAGAGTGCGTCATATGCGACAGATATTTTCAGACCATTGTCCCATCTTATTACAGACTGAGCCACAACTTCAGGTGAATTCTCTTAATAGACCATTTTGATTTCAAGCTATGTGGTTTCTTGTTGAGGACTTCAAGAACTCCCTTTCAGGTATGTGGCATCAGGCTCATGGGGATTGTGTTGGGAAGGTGAAGCAAGTTACAAGGACCTTCAGCTTTGGAATCGGTACTGTTTTGGTGACTTATTTTGACGGAAAAGATGGCTAAAGAGTCGTATTGATGGGGTGCAGAGGACCCTATCGTCTCATTATTCTCAACAATTATGTTGCTTGGAAGAGAGTTTGGTTACGGAGTATAATGCTATATTATCACATGAGGAGGTATTTTGGGCCCAAAATCTAGAAATGATTGGTTGATTAATGGAGATCGGAATACGAGATTTTTTCACGCGTCTACTTTGCATAGACGATGTAGAAATCATATCTCCATGTTGAAGGATGAGACTGGGTCTTGGATTATGGATAAGAGGGAGCTTTGAAGCCACATTCATGTCTTCTACAAAGATATGTTCAGTACGAATGGGAGTAACAGGCGTACATTCACACACACTTCCTTCACGTCTCTATCCCCTGACCAGAAAGGGTTTCTTGTTGAACATGTTGGCGAGCAGGAGGTTCGCGATGCCTTATTCCAGAAGATAGATTGGAAGGCTCCAGGTATCGATGGATTTCAGGCTGGGGTGTTTCAAAATATTTGAAACATAGTTAAGGATTCCTTGACAGAACTAGTTGCGGATGCTTTGGATACAGGGAAGTTTAATGCTGAGCTTACTAGAACTTTTCTTGTTCTTATTCCAAAAATCCAAAGGCCCGAGAAGATTCAGCAGTTCTGACCTATTAGTTTATGTTGTGTTACCTACAAGCTGATTACCAAGGTTCTGGTTAACCATCTTCGGCCCTTTCTTAATGGCCTTGTTTCCCCCTTGCAAGCAAGATTTATTCCAGGGAGACAGGCCTTAGATAATATTTTGGTGGCACAGGAGCTAATCCATACTGTCAGGAAATCCATAAGCTAACATGGCTTCTTCGCACTTAAGATTGATATGGAGAAAGCCTATGACAGGGTTAGATGGGATTTTCTGGAGGAGACTTTGAGCCTTTTTGGGTTTCCCGGGAGTGGGTTTCCCTACTCATGTTCTGTTTCTCGTCAGCTCAGATTTTGGTGATGTGTAATGGGGAGATTTCTAAAAATTTCGTTCCTTCAAGAGGTTTGCGCCAAGGGGATCCTCTTTCATATACTTGTTTGTTCTTTGTATGGAGCGGCTTGGTATGCTTAGTACTGAAGCTGTTGTTGATAAATCTTGGTCCCCAGTTGTGATTGGTAGAAGGAGTCATGCGATCACATATTTGTTTTTTGCTGATGATCTGTTTCTATTTGGCGGAGCAACAGTTTAGCAAACACAACGGGTTCGGGAGATCCTACATATTTTTCGTCCTTCCTCGGGAGCTAAGGTTAATCTTGATAAATCTCGATGCTTTGTGTCACCAGCTATGGGTCATCGACACGCCCCTCTTGTTTGTGACTCCCTGGGCGTTCTGTCTTCTTCTGATTTGGAAAGTATTTGGGCGTGCCTCTGATTCATGGACGTATTTCTAAGAATACTTATCGGGAGGTGGTTGAAAGGATTAGATTGAAAGTATCTGGTTGGAAGTCTAAACTTTTGAGTTTGGCTGGGAGAACCATTTTGATAAGTTCAGTTACATCATTCATTCCAACTTATTCTATACTCACCACTTGGCTCCCGCGCCATACTCTGAAGTAAATGGATAAGCTTAATCGCTCATGTCTTTGGGGTGACTTTGGGGGAGGAAAAAGCTTCATCTAGTAAAATGGACGGAGGTTTGCAAGCCTAAGAGTTCTGGAGGGTTGGGCATTCGTAGCATGGAACTTCATAATGAGGTACTTATGCAGAGATTGCCCTGGAAGTTCTTGATGGAACCAAAGTCTCTTTGGGTGCAGATCTTAAAGTCGAAATATTCCTTACCTGATAATATCTTCCCATACATTTTGAGTATGGATAAGTTACCCTCATCCTGGTCGTATTCTATGAAAAGTTTGGTGCATGGCTTGCTCAGTCTTAAGGATGGTCTCAGGACACGTGTGGGTGATGGTGCTACCACAAACTTCTGGGGTGACAATTGGTTAGGGGAACCACTTTTGGCCATTGCCACTCCACCTCCTGAGGTGGATGTTTCTCAGGTTTTGGTGCAGGATTTTATTCAACATGGTTCGTGGGATGTGGGTAGACTATTACTTCATGTTTCTGATACTGTAGCGCAGCAGATTATGTCATATTCCCTCCCTCAAGTTTCCTCTCTGAGGGATAGTTACATTTGGTGCCTTACATCTGATGGACGGTTTTCCTCGAAGTCTTCTTACAGTTATTTGTTGGGGAATCAATCTTTGTTGGGGCTTGACCATTATGCTTGGCTATGGAAGTTGCCTATTCGTTCGCGTTGGCGTTATTTTCTATGGTTGGTTTTCAAGAATAGGATTGTTACTAATTCTCTGCGTCATCATTGGGGCCTGTCTGATTTAGATACTTGTCTTGTTTGTGGGATAGATGCGGAGACTGTTATTCATGTGTTGAGGGATTGTTATGAAGCAAGGAAGGTATTGGCTATCTTTTTCCCTATCTCTGAGTTTGCCACTTTCTATCAACTTCCTATGGCGGATTAGGTGAAGGAGTTTTTGGACATTGGGACTAACTCACGGTCTCGGGTTATTCTCTTCGCTACTTGTTTATGGAAGCTTTGGTGTGCCCGGTGTCGACGGGACCTTGATGACTCAGCTATTATTGATGAGGAGGCATCTCAGGTGCGATGTATTTCTTACCTTGCTGCAGAAGTTTCTCATGTCTATGGCATTCCAGGTGTTGCCCCCTACGTTCCTTTGGTTATTAAGTGGTGCCCACCTGATTGCGGAATGGTTAAGCTTAATGTTGATGGCGCTTGTAAAGGGAATCCAGGTACTTCGGGTGCAGGAGGTATTTCCGGAATGAGATGGGTTGCTTGTGTTTGGGGTTTTCTGCATATATTGGCTGGGGTACTAATCTGAATGCGGAGCTTCATGCCATTCTTCTGGGGCTTGACATTGCCTGGAGAAGAGGTTTTCGTACTCTTGTTTGTGAGACGGACTCACGTGTTGCTTGTTTGCTTTTGGAATCTCCTGACGTCCACTACCATCCACTTCTAAACCTGGTCATGGACATTAGGGCTTTCAAATCGCAATTTACTATTTGCATCATAAGTCATGTTCTTCGGGAGGCTAATTTCTGTGCGGATGCGCTAGCCAATTTGGGTTGTGATCTTGATGATGACCTGCGAGTTTGGGAGAGGGCACCCCCCTCTTTATCGCAGCTGCTTTTCTTCGATGCATCCGGGGTTGGTTGTAATAGAGGAGTTACCCTTTGATGGTAGTTCTGTCTTTATTTTCCGATCAATAACAAAAAGATGTATTTGAAGATAAATCTCAGTATTTACATTTTTACCAAACACAATTTCGTTCACTTATTGTATCTATTTTTAATCGATTGTCTTGGTCGATAGTCCTCAATTCGAGGGACCAGAATTTTGATAATCATGTTCTATTTTGATAAAAAGAAATTCTAATTATGTTCTTCTTCCCAAATGGATTTCCTAAAGTTTGATCGCGTACCGAAGACACCAATGCAAACACATCATCGACAAAAACCCATAGTCATCTGAGAAATAGCCTGTTCTTTCCCCTGTGATTCATTAAAAACATCCAAATTTTGAATGCATGCCCTCTAAATAGCAAGAAACAAGCAAAGAATTGTCAATCAAACGGTAGTTCGAAAAGTTTTAATTATACACAAAGATCCACCAATTTGTCTCTATTCCCTTAACATCAAACCAATCAAACTGATGGGGGAAAAAGAAGCCTAAATCCTACTCTTTAATTAAACCCAAAACCAAATCCTCACAAGTTCATGATGTCCCCTCCTCAATGGTATCCAATGCCGGCCGCCACGACCGCTGTCCCGAGACCTCAACGCCGCCACCCTCCTCGTCCCCTTTCCACCTCTCCGCCACCTCCACGACGACCTTCTCGGCCTCCGAGGGGATCAAACAGAAATCACTGAGCACAGGAAAAATCCTCCTAGCCTTCTTCTTTCTTGACGCCATGCAATTAAGAGATGCCATCTCTTCTTCTGTCAGCACCGAGTACAGCAAGTCAATGGGCAGGACGAAGTAAAGGCGGCCGGCCACGAGTTCGGCGTTGGCCGCCAGGCCGGGGACTCTGCATCCGACCCTCAGGTGGTCGGAGTCGCAGACAAACAGCCTGGGGTTCTTGTGCGTGAGCTCGGCGGCCTTGACCGGCCGCGAGAACTCTAGCACCGTGCCATTGCCGGCGATCACCCTGATTGATGATGAAGAGCTTGACGCAGTGTTGCCCATGGCTAGAATGAACAGAGAGGAACCGAGATGGTTAGGTGTTGGATGGATGCAATATCCCATATATCATATATCATGTCCTGTTGCCAGCCAAATAATTCATTTGGGTGGGCTGTCACCAAACGCTCTCAGCACAAAAGGGAATTGTAACGAGAGCTTAAAAACAAAAAACTAACAAGTTGCAGGCTGGCAATATCCAACAGCTGCTCTCTTTCTTTGGCTCACAATCACCTCAGATTGCGGATATGTTATTGGCCAGTGATGCAAGGGTTGGAGTCCAGCTAGCCCTCTCGCCACCAACGGTCCCGGTCGCGCCGGCGGGCCCCGCCAAGTTGGGTGCCCGACACTCGTCCAACTTGAACCCATAAACATCTGGGGATTGGAGTAGATCTAATGCTGGTGATCAGTTAAACAAATGTGATGGGGGGGTTACTCGAAGGCAAGCAGATGTAATGATGGGAGAGAACAGAGAACTGAATGAAGAATCTCTTGGTACCGAAAGAGATTGTCTACATACATTAAAGATCATTTATATACCCATTATTCTCTATTATCAAATGCATTCAGTCTACCAGTATAAACTGTTGGGATTTCGAATAGTCCCACATCGGCCAAAGTGGGGGATCCGGGGTTTAAATAGTGGCTTTGGGAATTCCATTGGAAATATGCCTTTTGGGGAAAGCCCCGTGTTTAAAATCGTGCGAGTGCCGGGACGGATCCAGAGCGAACAATATCTTACCAAAGTGGAGCCAAGCCTAAGGAGTTTAAACCCAGAAAAATAACATAAACTAGCGAGGTAATAACAGGTAAAATATAATATCATATGATACCCATTCTTCTCTATTATCAAATGCATTCAGTCTATCAGTATAAACTAGCGAGATAATACTAGGTAAGATATAATGGTAAAAATTTTATTTACTTGCATTGATTTATTTGTGATTACTGGCAAGGCAAGCTGGACTATTCAAAGATGCGATATTGGAAGAATGTGGTCATCATTAGTGGGTGAAGTATGGGCGTTATCTCTTAAATGAATACATTTTGTTTAGGGAATGCAGCAAAAACCAAAATATTATAGGAAATAGTGTTGCAAAAAAGCAGCATATGATAGTTAATATCTACTTTTGTACTTAGTATGGCTGATTTTTTTTTCAAAAATCATCTTTACTATTTGGTAGGGTTTTGTATTTGGAAAACAGTTGTGACAAGTGCAAACTTGAACATGCAAAAAAGTTTGTTTAACTATGAAAAGATAATATTACTTTCAATGATAAGCTGAAAGTAGCAAACAGACATGTTCAACTCGCTGTTGGATCCGGGTATGGCATGGACCAAGTTTAAACTTTAAATGTTGGTTCAGATGGTTCAAAACCCGCGAGTCTCCGATTCATGCAATCCAAGCTAATCCTCAGAAATAAAGAGTACATTTCGGCTTGTTTTCTCATCACAGAAGTTTGTTGAAGGATAGTTCGGATGAAGCTGCTGACGCGGAGGACGTGGACAGCTTTCTGGACATTGGACGAGCTAACCTTGGGATGAAGGGACCCAGAGCCAAGCTATGATGGTCGGGTCCAAGCTATCTCCCAACTATCTGCAACACATGAAGTTCGTCAGGGGGTCGGATCTGGGGTCCGACCAAATCCCCTCCGATACTCAAGTCAGTAGTGACTTGAAGAAGATCAGTGGAACTATGTAAAACATGTTGGGAAGTCGCCCGTGTTAGATCAAGAAGTGAAGTACTATGGCAGAAAAGGCGAAAACACAGACAAACCTGAGAAGGGAAAAAGAGAACTGAGACTGCGGCAGAGAATAGAGACTGTGCAAAAAGAACAGAGACTGGGAAGAAGAACAAAGGTGGAGATATTTATCAGATTAAAATTGGAAGCTGTGGCGTGGAAAGACCACTGCCTTGAAAGCAATTACTGCTCGAGCGTGGTGGTAATCGTTGTCGTCGGTTGCTCACCAAGGTTAACACAGCTGCAGCGAAATTTGTAAGAATGCAGGAGAGTTTTTTCGTGTTCGACAAGAGCAAAAAGGGACGACTATATATAAGAAGCTAAAATACTGTTTAAGAATTCAAACGGGCAAAAGAATAAATGTCACGTTTGAATGCTGTAGAAACAGCAGCAATAAAAGCTGTGTTTGAATGTCGTTTGAATGCAGAAAGCCGCGTTTAAAAGGAAATATAGCCGTTTGAATATTAATTGTCTCGCATGAATGCTGCAATTAAATAGCCATTAGAGTGTTTAAATCTGAGACATAAAGGGG
This sequence comes from Scilla litardierei, assembly GCA_030789695.1. NCBI lineage: Eukaryota > Viridiplantae > Streptophyta > Magnoliopsida > Asparagales > Asparagaceae > Scilla > Scilla litardierei. The sequence continues at coordinate 87,815,459 of CM061141.1, read as the reverse complement.
CCAGATCCAAAAAAGGAAAGGCACGTTGTCCAAAAAAGGAAAGGCGCATGCGTCACGACACGGCAGGCAGGCCACGCATCACGACACGGTAGGCGGGCGGGCGGGCGGCGCACGCATGCACGTCACAGCTGGCCGGCCGGCGGATGGCCAGCGGCGGCGGCGTGCACGCGCGTGTGGTGGACCCAAGACCATGTAGGTCCTCTCCCCTTCACAAAAGTGTCGTACCCCTTGGGGCACATCCCCAAGTCTCTACAACTCCCCTAATAAACACCTCCAAGGCAAGTTGCCTAAGCAATGTAGGACTAAAAGAAAGTGGGAATGAAACAAGGCTTTTGAGAGCCTATTATTTCCAACAATCCCCCACTAATGGTTCAAGAAAAGAAACAAGAATCCTGGGTAATGAAAGGATATATATACTTAAGTATCAATGTCTTTCGATTGAATTGATACGTAGTTAATTGAGGCAACAACTTACTTACTAATGAGTGAATTTCTCTTGAACTCATTAGAGTTTGGTTGAGACCCACACAACACGTATTGAACCTTGAGTATGTGCAAACTCTGCGATACAAATCAAGCGCTTTAAGGCCATGCACACACATTGGGTCTCATGAGTGCTCTAGACAGATTGCCCGTGTCTTTCATAGAAGGCGGCCAAACCTTCACACTCACGTAGGTGGTCCATTAAGTGCTTCTCTATAGCACCATCACAAAGGATATGGAACCATTAGGAGCATAGTTCTCAACCTCTCAATGAGTCCATCAAGTGCTTCTCTATCGCACCACCAAAACTGGTTATGAACTTATCTCAAAGTAAATCCATCAAGTGCTTCTCAATAGCACCACCAAAACTTGGCTATGGATTTAAAAACACTGCCACATGTCATAGGGATGGAAATGTAGTGTATGTTAAGAATCATATGGCTTCGTTAGACCACACTGGGTATCAACCATATTATCTTAACTCATGAGCTTTAGCCCCATCCCCCTCGATGAATCAAGAACCACTTTCCTGGTAAACCCTTGGTTAGTAGATCTGCAAGATTTCTTTCGGACCTTATGATCGCTCCGGGATGTGACCCAAAGAACGGTTGTAGTTTTACCGCAAGTGCACGGTGTAGCAGCGAGCGGGTTATCGAACACGAGGAGGTGGTGTTGGTTCCAATCTATCCTAGGTTGGTTTGACTACAAATGTTTTATTGGTGGAGATGGCTATGGTATGATATAATGGAAATGGTGGTGGATGTCGGTGTCGGTGATAAAGAAATCGGTCAAATATCGATTCAAATACAATATAATAAAAGAGGGAATTTTCCTTGCGACGATCCTGTCACAATCGTCGGGCAAAGTATGGGGATATAAAATCAAATAAAGACGTCTAGGGCTAGGGAATCCCCACTACGGACCGTCATGCATCATTGTTAATAGTGAATCTCAATATTACTAGACTTGCGTTGAGGTGAACTAGTCGCAACTTAATGTAGAACCAAGCTCACGCTCTCGCGCTATTGCCGGTCTATAGCAAACCTAGGTTATGGCCCAATCTCTTGCAAACCCTAACCTAAGCCACTAGCATGAGGATCGACATCATCGTTCAATCGCCCCTCGAGCCCACTCTCGTGCAAACTCGAGTTACGATCTAGGTTGTGATAGTTCGTATTCGTCCAATCTCTTGCAAACGAATATGTGTATAGATTTACAATTAAAAATCCTAGCTTTGGTCCAATCTCTTGCAAACCAAATCTAGAGAGACCCAATTGTAAACCTAAATCGAATATCTAGGCCTTCCCATCGATTAGAATCCAATCTCTTGCAAACCCCAATCGATGGAAATCCCTAGCTATCCGTTGTAAATCAATCACAACCTAACCTCCTAGCAATTCTAGCAATTTGGGAATTCATTCATCACAAATCTGAAATTAGATCCATAGGGTTCATCCCCAAACCCTAGAACAACAAATCTACTCTAGCATAGCAATAAGGATATGAGAATCAATAGAAATCATTGCTTGCATACAAAAAAGATAGAAAAACAAAGATTCAAATAAAAAGAAGAAAATACTTAGCTTTAATGAAGATCTTCAATCCAAAATACAAGCTTTTAGATCCAAGAGGGGGCCTAGGGCATGGCCTAACCTCTAAAATAAATCCCTCCTAAAACATCTTGGGAACCCCTCTAATGGTGGCTACAAACCCCTTAAATACTCCCCCAAAACCCTAGCAAGAAACCCTAGAAAACCCCTCAAATTCGTGCCCAAAAACAGCCCAAACCGCAACTTAAAATCTGGGCCCAGGCCGCACTCGGCCGAGTGGAATATGTGACCCGGCCGAGTGACACTGACATGCAAATTCCAGCACTGCAGCATCAACTTGCAGAAATTCCCCAGATTTCATCCGACCTCCGATTTGCGCGTTCTTGGCGGCGTTGGAACCGTCATGAAGTCTACTATCCATAAAAAATATGAGAAAAATAATTTGATTGCTGGAATGATAGCATATTTCAAAAGAGTGAGAGGCTGTCTGAAAATCTGGGCGCTGCATGTCCTCGGCATCACTCGGTCGAGTGGCAAATGTCACTCGGTCGAGGGGCATTTGGTACTCGGGCGGACGGCTTTCGTCACTCGGCCGAGTCAGGCTTCTGGGGCAGACTGACGGATTACAGTAAGTTGGTCATTTTGGCTTGCCGTCGTCTGGGTGCCACTCGGGCGGACGGAGTCTCCGCACTCGGCCGAGTCGGCGTGCGATGCTCGGCCGAGTGCACGCTGATACATCTCTGTTGCGTGTCCGATCTGGCCGGCCGAGCGGGGTCTCAATGCTCGGACGAGTGACTCCTTCACTCGGCCGAGTGGCATGCTGAAAATGCCCAATCTTCATCTTTTCGCTCCCCCGTCGCTCCTACGGCGTTCTTTCTTCTTCCACTCCTCTTCCATTGCAGAATAACCCTCAAAAGGGCCATGGTTGACTCTCTGGAGTGGGTGTAAATCCTCTTGATCTCACAATCGATCAAAATCGCTCCATATATCCTGAAATACGACAAAAACAAGAAATAGTGAAAATCATCGCAATATTGTCGAATAATCTTGAAAACCGCAATATGAGCAATCGAAATGGCGTGAAAACATGTGGAAAAAAGGTGTAAAATATGGAGTGATCAAAATCCCCCAAGCCTACCTCTTACTCGTCCTCGAGGAAGACAAGTAGAAGGCGAACCCGAAAGGTAAAAATAAGGAAAAAGAATGAAAAAGAATACGAAGTGGAAGGGGTCGCTAGATTATTCTCTCAGATCTCAAGCCATAAGTTTCACATCACGATAACTTGGGAAATACGAATCACATGCTATTAAGATTTCATATCTTACTTAAACATGGCACTTGCAAGCTTTTCAGATCAACAAAAGGGATTCTCTAAATTCATACAATCAATTCATATCCACATCATGCATTTCATAGAATTTAATATACAATTGTTGGCAATGCACTTTTCAATCAAAAGTTATAAATGAAGCATATAAGATACACACCAAGCATGCAATAGAGAATAGAATAAGAGTCATGGCATTCACATATTTATTTCAAATCATGAAAAATCTCCATATCTAATATATTTTGCAAAGTCTAAGCATTATCGAATATTCCCATTCATGCACGTCTCCACTCTAATGTCATACTCACTCATATGGTCAAATGAATTCACCCCCCCAAGCTTAGCTTGAGGCATCGCATCTAAAGGAATATGATAGTGGAAAATGGGATTTTTGCCTTGGTTTTCCCAAGTATTTTGTGGCTCCAATAATAAGATAGAGAAACATTTTTCTCTTTTTTTTCTTTTTGAACTATTTGTTTCTCATTTTTCTCTTTGGATTTTTGTAGGAGCTATATGATTTGTATTTTTGGCTTTTGGCTCCTTTTTGGCTTTTTGGACTTTTGGAGCTAACTTTTTTCTTTTGTAGGGATTTTTGGGAAATAGATGCGATATAAGTAACTTTAGGAGGTGAACTCAAGTGACATGTAGAGAATAAAAAGATATATGTGGAGAAAGAAATAATGTAACACTCGGTTCACTCTAAGATGTGCACGAACGGTTCAATAAAATAATACTTCAACTAAAACTAATATGTAAGCATGGATATTCTCAATCATCTCAATAAAAAGTGAAGTCAAGCGGTAAAGTTTACAACAATATCAGGCATGCAACAGAAGGTGAATAAGACACTAAAACTGATGCTTCAGATATACTAATGATGCGTGAATCTTGGTGCATTTCCAACAAAAGCATACTAAACACTAATCCATGCATTCAGTTTCAATTAATATCATGCATTCATATAGAGGAATCATCAAAAGAAATAGATTTGCAAGAACATGTGAATAGCAAGACTATGGAATACTCTAAGTAGCATGGCAAGGAATAATAAGCATCGTGATGGTTGCTAAAGCAATAAGAGATATCATCATACGAAATTCATCTAGCGGAAGAAGAAAAAAGGAAAATAAAGAAATAAAAAATAAAAGAGAGGAAATAAAAGAAAAACAAGCACACAACATGATGCATGAACACACATAAAAGGAAAATAAGATGGAAAATTCAAAAAGATGATGCAAAATTTTGAAAAAATTCTAAAAATTCTAAAAAAAAAGGTAAAAATGCAACTAATGAATCTAAATGGCATGGAAATGCACTCCCCCAAGCTTAAACTTCACATTGTCCTCAATGTGATCATAATGGAAGAATATGAGGAACAACGATAATAATAGGGGGGTGAATGCAAAATGATGAAATGAATGACATGAAATCCTAATGCAACTACATGCACATACAATGATGCATGAGAGCGCTTTCCCCCAAGCTTATACCAAACAATCTTATTCAAATGACTCGATCAAAAATATCACGGCTTCGCTAAGCGATATCAAGTCAAACAAATAAGAAAGTAAGGTTTCACTTGAAAGAAATGCTCGGTGGGTGGTGAGCAAAAAGGATGTGACACATCAAAATATAAAGTGGGCAATTAATATATAATGGGTTTGGGGTGTAAAAATTTTTGTTGCCGTCATATGAGGTGATATTTATTCAAGCAAATCTATACGGTCCTCTCGCTGTCGAGAGGATTCGGGTTTATTGAAAGCATAAAAATTTCTACACTACTGGATTGATATCACCTATAGCAAAAGGCGGATCCAGTATCTTTTCCGGTGCAGGCAACTGCTCCAACTGCTCCTTCCGTGGCTCCGCCAGGCGCGAATGTCCACGGACTCCAACGAACTCCAGCAATGCATCCTCCAGCATTCCCACAAGGACTCCACCTGTACCCTGCAGAGAATAGGATGCATCAGTTCGCTGCAAAAAATTCACCCTCATAATAAAAGTATCCCAAAGAGGATCGTCTATAGAAATGTATGGAATAAATAATGGTGGACGATACTTCCCTGGAAATAATCCAATATCCTCACGTGCCGTGATAGCTGTCTCCACGGTGTCTTCTCTATGCTGCTCAGGTAAATCTAGATCATAGGTGTGGACCTCATCGAGATGCTCCTCATCATCGTCAGACTCATCCCAGTGCACCTCTTGATCATATTCATATGCGTCCATGGGTGCTAACTCCTTGCTCTCCTCCTCATATACGTCCCATCGTACCTCTTGATCGTATGTACATGAGTCCTGCAAAAGGCACGATGAATCATAAAAAACATCATACACGGGAGGGAAATCAAAGATAAAGGGCGAGGGAGTAAAGAGATCTCCCTGAAGGGGAGCCATAAGCTCTGTGGGGTAGTCCTCTGCGTCAGTGGGAGGATGAGGTGGCTGCGGAAGCTCTGATGGAGGAGGATAGTGCTTGGGATCCTCACGAATGGCTATGTCCTCGTCCCGATGCATGACCTCCTCGGTGATAAGCTCTGGCTCTGTGTGTAAGGCCTCCTCAAAAGCATGCTCTGGCTCGATAGTGTGCTCATTTGCCTTCTCATCAACTATCAATGTAGGCTCTCCCTGGGATGGTGATGCTGGGTGCTCATGTGTGTCAGCTTGTGGGGATGTATCATGTGGAGGGGAATGCCCGCAAGAAATCCGAAAATATAGTCTATCCCCCTCAAGTCTGACATGGATGTCCTCCTCAATTGTTCCTGCAGCTGAAACACGGTTCATAACAAAATCTGCAAATCGTAGCTCAAATGCATCACCTGCCGTAATGCTCTCTGAACCGGTGAACCTCACTGACTCCAAGAGACCCTCCAATAATCTCTGAAATGCGTGCTCCTCTGGCTGCGCATATGACTCAGTTTCTGCTTCCTTCACTGCCTCTTCGTCCATCCACTCTTCATATGCAATAGATGTATCGTAGGAAGTGGGATCGACGACGGCACATTCTGGCTCTGGTAGTAAGTCTGGCGATGCTTCTTGCCCATAAAATGAAGAAGCAGAACTGATATCTTTGGAAATCCCTTCAGCCTTAAGCATGAGCATATTCATTTCAAGTTGCCTCTTCACCCGTTCCAATAGAAGGTTACCCTTTTCAAGCCCGGCTTGCACTTCAACCTGGTGTGCATGCATCTCATCAAAAAAGATCCTTTGTCTCTCATCAAGCTCGGGCCAGTGCACCTCCTCAAAAAGGTATTCCCCCATCTGAGCACTCTGATTAAAATAGTATTCTCCCATCTGAGCACTCTGATCATAATAGTATTCTCCCATCTGAGCACTCTGATCATAATAGTAATCTCCCGTCTGAGCATTCTGATCAAAATCTGTGGTCCACGTAGTATAATCCATAGCACCTGATCAACAAAGATAAATACCTGGAGAAAAGATATCAGTGGCACAAAAGAATATAGAAATGATAATAATGGTGGCAGGGGTGAAAATTTCCTTTTTATTTATTTATTTTTTTTCGTAGTCTAATCAACCTAATTGTGACAAATTGGCACCAACGGAAACACCTCCCCGGCAACGGCGCCAAAAACTTGATCGCTCCGGGATGTGACCCAAAGAACGGTTGTAGTTTTACCGCAAGTGCACGGTGTAGCAGCGAGCGGGTTATCGAACACGAGGAGGTGGTGTTGGTTCCAATCTATCCTAGGTTGGTTTGACTACAAATGTTTTATTGGTGGAGATGGCTATGGTATGATATAATGGAAATGGTGGTGGATGTCGGTGTCGGTGATAAAGAAATCGGTCAAATATCGATTCAAATACAATATAATAAAAGAGGGAATTTGCCTTGCGACGATCCTGTCACAATCGTCGGGCAAAGTATGGGGATATAAAATCAAATAAAGACGTCTAGGGCTAGGGAATCCCCACTACGGACCGTCATGCATCATTGTTAATAGTGAATCTCAATATTACTAGACTTGCGTTGAGGTGAACTAGTCGCAACTTAATGTAGAACCAAGCTCACGCTCTCGCGCTATTGCCGGTCTATAGCAAACCTAGGTTATGGCCCAATCTCTTGCAAACCCTAACCTAAGCCACTAGCATGAGGATCGACATCATCGTTCAATCGCCCCTCGAGCCCACTCTCGTGCAAACTCGAGTTACGATCTAGGTTGTGATAGTTCGTATTCGTCCAATCTCTTGCAAACGAATATGTGTATAGATTTACAATTAAAAATCCTAGCTTTGGTCCAATCTCTTGCAAACCAAATCTAGAGAGACCCAATTGTAAACCTAAATCGAATATCTAGGCCTTCCCATCGATTAGAATCCAATCTCTTGCAAACCCCAATCGATGGAAATCCCTAGCTATCCGTTGTAAATCAATCACAACCTAACCTCCTAGCAATTCTAGCAATTTGGGAATTCATTCATCACAAATCTGAAATTAGATCCATAGGGTTCATCCCCAAACCCTAGAACAACAAATCTACTCTAGCATAGCAATAAGGATATGAGAATCAATAGAAATCATTGCTTGCATACAAAAAAGATAGAAAAACAAAGATTCAAATAAAAAGAAGAAAATACTTAGCTTTAATGAAGATCTTCAATCCAAAATACAAGCTTCCAAGAGGGGGCCTAGGGCATGGCCTAACCTCTAAAATAAATCCCTCCTAAAACATCTTGGGAACCCCTCTAATGGTGGCTACAAACCCCTTAAATACTCCCCCAAAACCCTAGCAAGAAACCCTAGAAAACCCCTCAAATTCGTGCCCAAAAACAGCCCAAACCGCAACTTAAAATCTGGGCCCAGGCCGCACTCGGCCGAGTGGAATATGTGACCCGGCCGAGTGACACTGACATGCAAATTCCAGCACTGCAGCATCAACTTGCAGAAATTCCCCAGATTTCATCCGACCTCCGATTTGCGCGTTCTTGGCGGCGTTGGAACCGTCATGAAGTCTACTATCCATAAAAAATATGAGAAAAATAATTTGATTGCTGGAATGATAGCATATTTCAAAAGAGTGAGAGGCTGTCTGAAAATCTGGGCGCTGCATGTCCTCGGCATCACTCGGTCGAGTGGCAAATGTCACTCGGCCGAGGGGCATTTGGTACTCGGGCGGACGGCTTTCGTCACTCGGCCGAGTCAGGCTTCTGGGGCAGACTGACGGATTACAGTAAGTTGGTCATTTTGGCTTGCCGTCGTCTGGGTGCCACTCGGGCGGACGGAGTCTCCGCACTCGGCCGAGTCGGCGTGCGATGCTCGGCCGAGTGCACGCTGATACATCTCTGTTGCGTGTCCGATCTGGCCGGCCGAGCGGGGTCTCAATGCTCGGACGAGTGACTCCTTCACTCGGCCGAGTGGCATGCTGAAAATGCCCAATCTTCATCTTTTCGCTCCCCCGTCGCTCCTACGGCGTTCTTTCTTCTTCCACTCCTCTTCCATTGCAGAATAACCCTCAAAAGGGCCATGGTTGGCTCTCTGGAGTGGGCGCAAATCCTCTTGATCTCACAATCGATCAAAATCGCTCCATATATCCTGAAATACGACAAAAACAAGAAATAGTGAAAAGCATCGCAATATTGTCGAATAATCTTGAAAACCGCAATATGAGCAATCGAAATGGCGTGAAAACATGTGGAAAAAAGGTGTAAAATATGGAGTGATCACCTTACATATTCCAAAGAAAGTACTCCATTTTTCAGGAGTTGTTTAACCAAACTGTGTCTGATGTATATGTGTCTTTTATTCCCGTTATAGGCACTGTTTTTAGCAACTCCAATGGCTGCTTAAGAATCACAATGAAGGAAAACTGCCGTAGATATTTCCCCCTACAATGGCACATCTGCTAACAAGTTCAGTAACCATTCAGCTTATTCAGCTTCTTGCCCTGCTTACTCAAGAGCAATGAATTCTGATTCCATGGTGGATCGTGCTATACATGTCTATTTGGAAGACTTCCATGATATAGCGCATCCACCCAAAGTAAAGACAAAACCACTAGTTGAACTAACTTCATCATTACCTGAAACCCAGTTTGCATCACAAAATCCTTCTAAAATAGCAGGAAGTCTGCTAAAATGCAAACACCAATTAATAGTTCCTTTCAGGTATTTTAACAAACGATGAAGAGCATTCCAATGTTCATTACTAGGGTTATGTGTAACGACTTAGCCTACTAACTGCATAGGGTATATCAGGACTAGTGCAGTTCATGAGGAACATCACACTTCCTATGATTTTAGCATATTCGGACTGTGAAACACTCTCACCCAAATTCTTTTTTAGATGTATGCTAGGGTCATATGGAGTTCTAGCAGGCACAACATCTAAGCAATTGAACTTCTTCAGCACTTCTTCAACGTAATGAGATTGACTCAAGGAGATGCCACTGGAGTTTCTAATAACTCTAACTCCTAAAATAACATCTGCTTCTCCTATGTCTTTTATCTCAAATTGAGATGACAAGAAATTCTTGGTATCTTTCACAACATCCAGATTGTTCCCAAAAATCAACATGTCATCTACATATAGGCATATAATTACACAATCCGATCCTATAAGTTTAGAATAAACACATGAATCAGATGTATTCACAATATAGCCACTCCTTACTAATGTGCTATTAGACTTCTCATACCATTGCTTAGGTGCTTGCTTTAGACCATATAGAGATTTTCTAAGTTTGCATACCTTATTTTCTTGACCAATAATCACAAACCCCTCAAGTTGGGACATATAGATTTCTTCCTCTAGGTCACCATTTAAAAAGGTTGTGTTGACATCCATTTGATGTACAACTAACTCATGAATTGCAGGTAAGGCAATTAGAGTCCTTATCGTAGCAATCTTGGTCACAGGAGAATAAGTATCAAAATAGTCTAAGCCTTTCTTTTTGGGTAAAACCCCTAATCACAAGTCTAGGTTTGAACTTTTCAATTTAACCGTCAGGTCTCATCTTTTTCTTAAAAACTCATTTACTACTAATGGGTCTACTACCTTTAGATAAATCAGACAATTCCCAAGTTTGGTTAGAAACAATAGAATCAAGCTCACTTTTAATAGCATCTTTCCAAAAACTAGCATCAATGGATCTCATTGCATCATCATAAGTTTTTGGGTCTTCTTATATCATGAAGGCAGACACAAGTTCATCACTAAGCAAATCTATACATGCATTTTCTGATAAGAAAGCAGTAATGAAGTCCGGTCCAAAGTTGGTTTCAATTCTTTGCCTCTTACTCCTTCTAGGTTCATCATTAATAATACTAGTAAAAGTAGGACTATTTGTATGAATATCATCAGATAATGAAGAAGGAGCGGGCATAGAAATATCTGAAGGCAAAAGAGACATGATTCCTTCTTTAATGAAAAAACATGCTCAAAAAACTCTGCATCTCTAGACTCAGAAATAGAATGATCCTTTAAAGACATGAATCTATAGGCATCACTATTATGAGCATAACCAATAAACACTGTATCATAGGTCTTAGGTCCAATATTAGATTTCTTAAAGTCATGTAGACATACTTTAGCCAAACACCCCCACACTCTAAGAAAATTCAGATTGGGAGTAAATCCTTTCCACATCTCATAAGGTGTCTTGTCTAGTTTCTTATGGGGTACACGAATAAGAACATGACAAGCTGAGAGAATAGCTTCCCCCACATGTCATTAGATATCCCTGAACTCAAAATCTTAGCATTCATCATTTCCTTCAAGGTTCTATTCTTACGTTCAGCTATACCATTTTGTTGTGGTAAGTATGGGACACTAAACTCATGTATAATCCAATTCTTCTCACAAAAATCCTTAAGGGTGTTGGTAATGTATTCTCCACCTCTATTAGACCTAACTCTCTTGATTTTCCTATCAAGTTGGTTTTCTGCTTCAGCCTTGTATTTAATAAACATTTCCTCTGCTTCACCTTTAGTTCTAAGAAGATACACCCTAGTAAACCTAGAGCAATCATCAACGAAGGTGATATAATAATGTTTTCCTCCTTTGCTCCTGGTATTTTTGAAATCAGCTAAGTTTGAATGAATTAGCTCTAGAAGTTCTGATTGCCTAGTAAAGATTGGTTTGTATGGGTTTTTAATGAATTTAGCTTCTACACAAAAAGGGCATTTGGTGAATTCTGTTGAGCTTACTGCAGATATTAAGGCCACATTCCTTAGCCTTTTAATGGAAACAATATTGACATGCCCTAGTCTACTATGACGTAAATCTAAAGACTCGGCAATATAAACAGAAGCAGGTTTATTCATAATTTCAGAAGCAACATTAAGAATAAACAGACCCTCACTCAGATACCCCTTCCCTACAAAGTTCCCACTGTGAGTAATTACAACCTTGTCAGCCTCAAAGAAAAGTTTCAGTCCAGCTTTATTCAGCAAGGCACCTGACACGAGGTTGCGGCGCAGTGATGAGACATATAGAACATTGTTGAGGGATAGTGTTTTTCCTGAGGTGAGTTTCAGCAGTATTGTACCTTTACTCCAGCAGCTGTTGAGTTTTTCATGAAGACGATTCTGTATTAGCGGCATCTTTGAAGTTATGGAACAGCTCCTTGTTGGCATAGAGGTGCCTTGTAGTGCCAGTGTCCAGCACCCAATCAGTGTTGTTGGCCACCAGGTTTGCTTTAACAACTACAGCAGCAATAACTTCATCCTGTTCAGTAATGTTAGTTTGAGCAGCAGCATTACCACCTTGTTTCTGGAACGTCTTTTTGGGTCCTTGGCGCTGAGTGCATTGGTAGGCCTTATGGCCCGGCTTGTCGCAAACATAGCAAACCATGTTTAGCTTCTGGACCTTGCCTTCATGTTTGTTGAACCTGCCTTGCTTCTTATTTTATCCTTGGTTAAAGTTTTTCTTTTCATTGCCTTTGAACCTGTTTTTGTTGAAAGGGCTAGCAGATTCAACGATGTTAGCCTTTACGGAATTAACAGGAAGAGAAGTAGGCTTATCTTTGAGGCGATTAGCCTCTTCAGTTCTCATGTGGCTGATCAGCTCCTGCAGCGACAGGTCCTTCTTCTTGTGTTTGAGGTGATTCATGTATTCATTCCAGGATGTTGGGAACCTCTCTAGCAGCACGTTCGCTTGAAAGATTTCGCACATCTTCATGCCTTCATTAAGAACATCATCACATAGATTCTCATAGACATGAACCTGCTCCATGATTGGTTTGTCATCGACCATTTGAAAAGTCAGCCACTTTCCAACGATGTACTTCTTCTTCCCTGCATCATCTGCACCATATTTCTTCTCTAGGGAATCCCAGATGAATTTAGCAGATTTATGGATCATGAATAAATCAAAAAGAGAATTTTTCATATGATTAAGAAGATGACAACGGACAATTTTGTTATCTTTCTCATACTTCTTAATATCATCTTCATTAGTGGTAGTGACAGGAGATTCAACAGGGTTGTCGTTGAACAAGACATGGTCAATTTCAAGTTGTTCAAAGAACATAAGTAGTTTTTGAGACCAGCGTTTGTAATTGGTTCCATCAAGCTGTTCCAATTTAGAGAGGTCAAGGATCAATTTGTTGGGTATGATTGCCATAGTAATACTGAATAACTGCTTTCAAATTGTTAGATCAAGAAGTGAAGTACTATGGCAGAAAAGGCGAAATCACAGAAAAAATTGAGAAGGGAAAAATAGAATTGAGACTGCGGAAGAGAACAGAGATTGTGAAAAAATAACAGAGACTGCAAAGAAGAACAGAGGCGGGCAGGCAGACGGGCGGCGACGGCGCGCGCATGCGTGTGGTGGACCCAAGACCATTTAGTTCCTCTCCACTTCACAAAAGTGTCGTACCCCTTGGGGCACATCCCCAAGTCTCTACAACTCCCCTAATAAACACCTCCAAGGCAAGTTGCCCAAGCAATGTGGGACTAAAATAAAGTAGGAAAGAAACAATGCTTTTGAGAGCCTATAATTTCCAACAGTCCGCTAGTTCTCAAGCCGAGTTATGGATGAAATGTAAAGTTGGTGGATCAGATGTTAAGTATAAGAATACATGAGTGGAGGGTCTCAAAGATCCATCCCACCTCTTATTGTTGAAAGGAGTATTTATAAGTGATGATCTTGTGAATGACATCTGCCCATAACGCTTGAGCATTTATGACGCTTTATAGTCTTTGACATGTGCTATTGTTATTGATGCTGGGCTAATGGTCAATCATTGATCACCAAGGTGCGGACTCAGTAACCGCAAGAGCTCAATAATCAATTGAGCTGTCAATATAAATGAGGAGGTGATATGATATACGTGAGGGATTCTAGATTGATGGGCAAAGTTGTTGGCCCTACTGAGCTTATCGACTAGAGATAATTAATTGGGCGGCCTTTGGGCCTGCCTAAGGTCGTATCAATGGATCACATCTCCCGAGCTTACTCGATGTGGCGATTTGAGATTAGATGATGTGACATGTAGAGAATGGACGGGTGTGGTATTCGAGAGGATGCATTTAACGTTGGCCTCCAAAGCTCCATGCCCTAGGGTTTGTGTGCAAAAGAGCATAGAATTCGAAAAGTCGATGCCTTGGGATGTTGACACGTGTCTCCCATCGGATGGCCGAGCTCAATGCAATTCTCCGTATAAAATAGAAAGCATGAGGGGGAGAGAGAGACATTTCCTACTTGCTTTCAGATAATCTCGTATTCATTCTCATCTCCGTTATTTGTCTTCATTGCTCGATTTCATCTTCGTCTGAGTAAGGTAAATCCTCTTCTTGTTAATCTCTTTTTTTGGTAATTTGTGGGTTAATATGTTGATGATTAAGGAAGTATCTACCCATGAGGAGTTTCCAGAGGTCACCCAACCTCTAAAGCGTACAAATGCCTTCGTCAAATAAATGGGTTCGCTCGTTGACCTTGCAGAGGACCCACTTTTACAAGCTAGGGAAGACACATCTTCTATACCTTTAGAGATTCGAGATATGGCCCCCTCAGTCTCTTACTTCTAGGTCGATAAGATCCTGGCCAAATATATTTTCCATCCTTACATGGTTCGAGCCCCCTTTTATAATGAAAGGATCTGTTTCCCCAAGAGATGTGAGGTCGGGATGTACTTAAAGATGTTTTAGCACGGACTTCATTTCCCCCTTCATCTGTTCATTCTTGAAGTCGTGCACTTCCTTCAGCTCCCCTATGTCAATTAATGCATGATTCTTTTTCTTCTTTAGTAGGTTTCATCATGCTTTGTCTGCTACATGAAGTTGTGTCGAATTTACCACTTTTTCACTTTTTCTTCCAAGTGAAGCTTGCTCCATCGAGTTTGTCGTACTATATGACTGCCAGGAGGAACAAGAATATCATTATGGACCTTCCAAGCAAAGTTCTTGATTGGAAGAATAATTCGGTTTTCCTTACCTTCCCTGCTAACGCGGCTTTCCTCACCTATTGGGTTCGTCTCGGCTGTTCAACATCACATGAATTAAATCTTTTGGAGGCTGACTTTAAGGCCACTAAGCTTTTGTTAGCTTTGCCAACGACAGAAAGGTCGATTCATAACTTGTTGAATGACCAATTGTTGAAGAGCATCTTGTGGGCTCTAGGTAAGATCAGCTTTTCAATTTCGTTCTGATCTTTGCTCCCCCTAATCTTGTTTCCTTTTGCAGAGATGGCTAGGCAAGAATTCAACACGTCCTTCAATGTGAAGAAACTTATCTGGCTCGAGTTTAACAAGTCTGTCGACAGCTCGTCAAGTCGTCCACTAACTTTAAAGTAAAAAAGAGGAGCAGATGTTGGATCAACTAATGGGGAGATTGAGTCAGTCTGAGGATAGCTCGGCTTTAGTTACTGAGAGATCATTTACAGCCATGAGGGATTCAGCCCTGGTCATCGAGAGCTCGGCACCAGTTGATAAGAGCTCGTCTGGAATTGTGGAAAGTTCGGCTAAGGTCACCAAAGGTCCATAAAAAATAAAGGATCATCCTTCAGTCCGCCCTAAAGTTTCTAGGAAGAAATGGAACAAAGGTAAGGTTGGGTGTCCAATTTCAACCCCGGTGGATGATATTGTAGCTTCAGGTGACACTTCGGGGTCGGCAGACTCATGGCCATAGGTGGCCTCCTTCCTAAGCCAATTGAGCTAACTCCCTTTGAGCAAGAGCAAGCTTGGATGCTGCCAATGTATAAGTCCACCCCCGCTGACTTGGAATGCCCAGAAGATGAGCATGTCAGACCTATTCATAAAGTATGATCTGGTGAGTTAGTCTTCATTGAGTGCGGGATAGCCCGGTTGGCAGAAAACTCTGTCCTTTCAAGGGATTGTTCTTTTATGCAAAAGATCGACCCTGAAAGACTGGACAGTTAAATGGTTTGGCAAAGTCAATAGGTCGATTCTCCACATCTATTCTCCTTCCTTTGAACTTTGTTCAAGTACTATATCTGACTTCTTTATTCTTTGGATGTAGATGTCATCGGTGGCTATCGAGCTACGACGCTGCTCAAATGCCCTTGATGTTGCCACACATTAATCCAAACATCCTGATATTTCCATGCCACCCAAATGCCTCCCTTGAACCCATGACCTTCAACCAAAGTATGGTACTTCAAGTTGAGCTTCTTAAGAATTGTTGTGGCCATGCCAATCCTAACTCTCATCTCCAATAACACTATTAAGGATGGCATCTGATCACGTATCATAGTACTCGTAATACGAGAAACCCTCTCATTCCCTGCACATCTACAATTCCAAACTAGAATTTGTGGATCCCTTAATAAACAAAATAATGAAAGAAAGAAATGTACCCTAGCTTATGGACATACATGGGGATGTGCTTGGTGTGTAGGCAAGCCCATGAGCTCCATAGGTTTTTCCATAATGATGTCTGCTTCACATTCATGACATTGAACTGCTTTAACTATCCCGCTCCTGTGCCAACTCCATTGGGTGGTCTTGAGTATTGTTGGATAAACAATATATGGCAATCTTGTTTTTCATGATTCATAACATCCCCTAGATTTAGGCTCTGCCTGTGGATCCCTTGTTGCTAACCTGGTTGTGTAATGGACCTTATCTGAGTATCATAGGCTTTAGAACTATTCCCCCAATCCACCTCCATAATATCCCAACTAGTTTACCGTCTTTTTCTCCTGCGTTATTTACCACTTGGGCTTGGGCCCATAGACTCATATTCTATCTATGGACTCCCCCCTTCACCGATTCTTCTATTTTTCATACTTGGAGATGCACGTGGTCATTTAGCTCCCCCTTTCTTCCCAGACGTTCCCGCCACACTCATATTTCCTCTTTGAACCATTTCTTCCTTTGTAGTTACCCACATAACTTCCACCTTTACCTTCGTTATTTTAGTGATCACAGCAAAAGGATTAACATGCTATTAATGAATGGGTTGGCATTTAGCTGTGACAGAAATTTACACTCTTTTGCCAGTGTGGTTTAACCACATTCGTCCATTCACCATAAATACCAGTTGTAATTTTCGATTGTAATGTAAGGATTCTCGGCGTCTTTCTTGGGTCCGTTGTACTCTCTATATGGGGATTAGGGATGGATGACGGTTGCTCTCTCTGGTCCTCCAACGCCGGTGTTTGAACTTGTTCTTCTTCCATTGATCTTTAGCTACAATCTCTGGCAAAATGCCCATATTTCTTCCATCTGCTACAACTGAGGTGAAGCCCCTCGTATTCCATACACAACCATCGATTTTGCACCCAAACTCATCTTACAACTAGTGTATGTAGGTTGATCTTTACACAAATGCATGTGAACATGCCTCTCTACAGATAAAGCGTATCGCGGTCCACCTTTATAGGTTTCCATATGGCTGCAGGAATTGTCATGTGGGCACTCTCATCATAGAATGTCAATCCAAGTCCTATGAACCTAACCAACAACAGAGTGGTGTTGATTGTAACCCCCCCCCCCCCCCCCCCCCCCCCCCCCCGCATTTTTTACGTACGATGTATTATTCTCTGTATTTTTGGTCGTATTTGAGTCCTATAGCATACACGTATTTTTCTGGAATTTTGGGATTTTTCAATGATTTTTGAGATTAAATAAATAAACCTCATTTTTATACATTTTAAATAAAAATATATTTATATATATTAAATGAAAGTTGTCTTTTTACACATTTTAAATAAACATAAAAATGTTTTTGCATATTTTTATATATTTTAAAATAAAAATATAAACCTAATTTTCCTAGGATGACACATGGCCACCCACTAATCTAACTTAAGGATGAGTCATCCCTGTTGAGTATTGATTCCCCGGATTTGGTTTTGGATGATGAGCAAACATAAATATAATGAACTAACTGTTTGTGAGCGCAGTTATGGAGATCGTCGCCAAAAGAATACGTACATCAATAGCGACATCTCAAGACTTCTCAAACGCGTGATCGTGTGCCTGAAGCTTCATTGAAGCTCAAGGAGCAATATTGAAGTCAAGAAGAATGAAGAAGAATGAAGTCATAGATTAGAATGTTAAGCCTTGAGTAGGACTTACTTTATAATCTTCATTTCGCTCATATCTTAGAGCTAGGGTTATCATAGAAGCCATTAGAAACTTTCCCGAAGCCTATCGCTTCTTCTCTCGGCTTCTTGTGCATGTTAGTTGGTTCAAGTAAAAGAACCAACCGACTAGATGACGATCTAGTCGGTCGGCAATTCCTCTTGAACAGACTAGAATGCCTTGCTCTTTTCAGCCTAGCTATGTTGATCAATTAGTCGGTCAAAGAAGAGTCACCGACCGACTAGATGACGATCTAGTCGGTTAGGAATCCTTCTCAGACCGACTAGTTATCATTGCCTCTGTACAGCCTGTGCTACTGTTTCGAGTTAGTTGGTCAAAGAACGTTTGTCGACCGACTAGTTGATAGACTAGTCGGTCAGCATTTGTTCTTAAACCGACTAAATCAACTTGAAGTCAGCCTACTCTATTTCGACTATTAGTCGATCAAAGAGCATTCACCGACCGACTAGTTGTGAAACTAGTCGGTCGGTAAGTCTTCTTAGACCGACTAGTTTTCATCTCCTGTACTTCGACCTTTTGGCTGTTCAACCATTAGTCGGTCTACATTGTATCACCGACCGACTAGTTGATGAACTAGTCGGTCAGTGATCCTTCCTTGACTGACTAGTCTGGTTCAGAATAGAGCCATTGGAGCTTTAATTGAAACGTTTTTCTCTCTCTCTTTCCTCTATCCTATATATACTTGGAGGGGTTCTTTCCTAGTATTCAAGGCTGCCATTTTAGAGGTTTAGAGAAATCAAAGAGAAGCTATTCAACTCCATTCCAAAGCTTTCTCTTCCTCACAAGAATCTCTCCCCCAACTCTTTGAGCCATATTCCTCAAGAGAGATTCTCTCCATTGTGAGCCTTCTAAGCAAAGAGCTTGATCCAAAGTCACCATCCTCCATCCTAGCCTTCGATCTCTGATCTTATTGGTGGAGCTTCGGTTTGGTGACATTCTCTCCTCAAAATCCTTTTTACCCTAATTTGGTAAGTTATACTCAAGGCATAGGATTTTGTGGTAAGTGTTCTTTATTTCATTTCAATCGTTATTTGAATTGTTCTCTCGGTTGTGAGAGAAGGGTGTAATCCCGGTTTGTGGAGTCACATGTCATTTGTATGATTTGGACTTGTGAAGGTTTTTCACAAGAATTTCATAGTGCTAAATCTAGGGTTAGAGGTTTCTAACTCTAGTATTCGGAGGGGATCTGGGTGGTTGGGACGTAAGATCACCGGGAACAAGTCGGGGAGACTTGGGTGGATCCGAACCCGTTACATGCTTTGTTTGCATTTGATAAAACTTGTTGATTGTTGTTTATTCCACATTGTCGTTTGTTTCTTGCACAATAATTAGGAATTATCCTCTTGATTATTTTAAAGTACTATTCACCCCCCCTCTAGTACATGTGCAGTAGCTTCACAGGGCACTACAATCCCTCCACTTGTCACCCTATCTTTTAATCCTTATCCTTAAGCTAGATTAGAGAGAATAAAAGAGAGAAATATATGAGTCCCTACTATTGACCGGCGCCCCGTTTACGGTTTGGGCGCGGTGTCGTTTTACCGCAAGTGCACGGTTAGTGTAGGGTGCGGGTTTATCGAACTCAGAGAGGTGGATGGTTTGAATGGCTACTAGCCTCGCCTAGGTTGTGTGCTAGCTACGCGGATAATGTGGGTGAAGTATAGAAATAAAAGAAAGAAATGAAAATGACATGTGTTACGAGGTGGAACTCGCGTACAATGAATTTGTATTATGGGGAACCAAGGGCACGATGGTTGTGTGGAGAAGAAAGCGTAGGTAGGCTGTTTTACAAGTGATTAGTGGGGTGAAGAGGTTGGATCCGTTGCCGGTGATGCTCACGGGATCGTATCTCGCCGGACGCAGCTGAGGAGGGTTGGACGGCAGGGGGCCGACGCTGACTTTGGTCAATGGGCGAGCTCTCCTACAGCACGAACAACTCGTCAGAAGGGCTGGGTTGGGGTTCAACCCTTAGCCCCTCCGATGCCTAAGTCAGTAATAGGGCTAAAAATGGGGGGCTGGACACGCCGGTCGGACTATCAGTGTGTCCGCCGCGCGTGACGAGCTATAGGTGGGAGAGCAGAGATATGGAAGACCTTCACTCTCGTGTGTGAATAATAGAAAATGAGAGAGAATTCTCCAACCCCCTCTCCGTAAGAGGAGAGGGGGTATTTATACCTGACGGGTGATGACTAGGCGTGCTGAGCTGGCTCGGGTGTCAGCGGAAGCTTCGGACAAGGACATCGGGAACAGGAGTTCCTGACCTGCTTCTGTCAGGCGGCGCAACGGCCAAGGGGTTCTTTTGTCGGGATGTCAGGGCCGAAAGCACTAACCGTCGGACGGGTCGGCCGCCTGGGGGTGCTTTGTCAGGCGGTCGGGTGACGTATGTGTCAGTCGTGTCCTTATCCTAGGCTGTTTGTCGTTAGCGACGAACTTAAGGTCGGGCTGTGCCACTCTAGGCGCCGTGGTTCACGGGGATCGGGCGGGCCGTTCCGATCGGGGGTTGTCCGGCCCGGCCGCGCCCCCCGATCGATCATGGGGTTTGGCCTGCCGGTACGGAAGGACACGTCCGCGCCCGTCAATAGGCCTGGCCTAGCTACCCAAGCGTCCCCACACGTGCTACCCCGGTGGGTCGGGCGGCTGCGGTTGTTCGCCTCGGCCGGCTCGGGGAGCGCTGCAAGGCGCGCCTGTCTCCATGATGCCCCGGATTTTCGGGGCGGCGGCCCTTTTGTGAAATGGTGAGTTAATGGGGTATGCTAGCGGATCCGGGCGGGAGTCGGGCTCCTACGATCTTTAGGTCGTAACAATTGCCCCCGGCCTTCGAGTCTGAGGCGGCAGCCCGGCTCAGCTCGGAGGGCGAACCATATCCAACACTCCGGGCCATCGATATGGGCCTTGGGACCCACCGGGTAGTGATGGCGGCGGCTTCGGAACTCCCGCCTTAGCGGTCATTATTATGATTTGAAAGGGGGGCAGAGGAAATCGAAGCGTCTCCGCGATTGAGTTTGCGACACGTGGATGAGGTGACCCTTACGCCAGTCGAGGCGTCGGGGGCGTCTCGATGGGCACCGCGTGGCGAAAGTTTAACGGCCGAGATGGTCCTGGGGCCACCTTTACCGCTAAAAGGGTCTGGGGAGGTGGTCGGCGGGAGTTTTTGTCTTTCTCCGATTCTCCTCCGGCGCTCGATATTTCTGTTTGGAGCTTGCTGGCTAATCTGTCACTTCCGTCGCCGGCCATCTTCTTCCGATCGCCTTCCGGGTTCAAGGGATCAACAGGTAACAACAATTAATTTCCTTCCTTTCCGCTCAATGGCTTCTCGATTCGAGATTGGAGGAAGTAGCCGGGTGGGGGAGGAGGAGTTGGTGGGCGAGGGGGCGTCGCAGCCGGGGGTGCGGTGGCCCAGGGAAAGACGGTCATGGCGATCCATTGTACCGAGAGACATTGAGTCCCCCCGACGTAGGTTGGATAGGATCAACATCAGGGAGGTTCGCGTGCGGTTTGTGCGACAACCCTATGAGGTGCGGGTCCCCGGGTCGGAGGAAGCGGTGAGTTCACCGGGGGATAATGAGGTCGGGGTCTATGTCCGGTCCTTTGAGTTGGGGCTCCGTTTTCCGATCCACCCGTATTTGTTTCACTTGTTGAATTTCCTGGAGCTGCCGATATTTGCCTTAGCGCCCCGTTCTTGGGGCTTGTTAGTGGGGTTTGTCGTCTTGTGCCTTGCTTGCTCCTTGAGTCCCTCCTTGGCGTTGTTCCGGCATTTCTTCGTGGTTCGGAAGTGGGGGATGTATCATCGAGTTTGTGCCAGGAGAGGGCGAGAACTCATCCTCGAGGTGCCTGACGATGTCGGCGATTGGATGAGGGAGTTCGTCTTCGTGACGGTGCCAAGTGACGTAGCGCTGATGTCGAATTGGGGGGCGCGGAATCCCTTTGTAAATGAAGGGGTGGAGCTGACCGGGGAGGATATTGCCAAAGCTCAGATTTTGAGGGAGCTGCCCGAGGCGTGCCGTCATTGGGCGAGTCTAACGTTGAGCAGTCGGCTCGCCCAGGACTTTTGGACCCTAGGTATCTTTGAAGTTTTGTAAACTCTGGGCTAGGCTCGCCCTGATTGTCTCTTTTTTCCTTTTGCAGGCGAAGACGTGATGAGGGAGCCGGAGGGGGTGTCAGGTTCGGCCGGGGCCCCGATCTCGGAGGATTCTAATCCCCGCGGGAAAGGCAAGGGGGTGGCTAGCGAGGCGGGATCCCGGGAACGTGGGGGCGGGGCCCCCGTGGGGAGAGGTCGCACCTGGGACGGGGGCAGCCGGGCAAGGTATCTCTGCCGGTGGGCCCGCCGAGGATCTTCGTGATGACGCGCCCGTGCGGGGGGCCGGACCCTCCGTCCCTCCGCGGGTACCAGCGACGGCCACGCCTCGCCGAGCGCCCGTGGCTCAAGGGTGGCCATACGAGATCCCTTCGTGGGAAATGGGGGTGTCGTCGAGTCCAGCTTGCGAGAGCGCCCTTATTCGTTTTAAGAGGGCCTGAGAAGAGGTCGAGGCATACCCCGATGACCGGTTCCACAAGTTCCCTTTCCGAGTCGGCGGCAACGAGTCGGTATTCGAGGACGCGGGAGTGGCGGCGCGCCTCGCCGAGTATTGCATGTTACCGCGCGATCGTGAGTCTTTGACTCGTGTGGGGGCGGAACGGTTGGGCGGCTCGGCCATATGGCACGTCGTGCAGGTACGCCGGCTTTCTTTCCCCGCCCGCAGACTTTATTTGTTCGTGTCTTGTTGATTCGAGGTTTATGCAGATGATCGCAAACGTGTTAGCCCTGCGGGGCCGTAAATCTGCGGCCGTTACCCGGGCGTCACTGGACGTGGCGAAGGCGAACCTTGACGAGGTCAAGGCGAAGCTGAAGGACACGGAGGCGGAGCTGGAGAGGGTTAGGGCGGCCTACGGGGTGGAGAAGGGGCGGGCTGCGTACTTCGATTCGTCCAAAGCCATGGTCGAGAAGCAGCTCCAAGAAGTAACGCGGGAGAGGGATGATATCCGGTCCAAGCGTACCTCGGAAGTTGCTAGCAAGGAATCGGTGATCGGATTACAGAGGCGGCAAATAGAGGACCTGGAGGTCGCCCTAAAGACCGAGAAGAGGGAGAGGGGTCTAGCGGTGCGGCGATTGGAGGAAAAACGGGACGCTGAGGGCAAACAGATCGAAGCCGCTATCCGTCGCTATCATGACGAGCATGTTGTGCCGATGCTGCAAGAAGCTAAGGAGGCTGCGATTCGGCAAGTGGTTAAAGATATGCGAGATCGGTCGGTTGAGAGGCGGCGCCGTTAGAATCGTGGGTTCGGGGAGGGCCGTACCTTCTTGTGAGAGGGTTATAAACAATGTGTTGTTGTAGTGTGTGGAAAGTCCAATGTATGGTGTGGTTTCTGGGTAAATACATTGTTATTGTCTTGTGTCGAAATGTATTCCTACTTGGTTTGCTCGTAGAATGTCCGCTCTGTGAGGGACGTAAATGCCCCCAACTTCGCTCTGCTGAAGTCTTCGGGAGAGGGGAGTTGAGCGTAGTCGTGTTCTCCGGTGGTCGTGATGCTCTGATGCCCAGTACGGGGCCCGGAGGTGCCGTGGCGGGTCGGACTTGCTTGGATCATACAGAAGTTTGCCAAGGGTTGGAACCGAGAATCCGATAAGTTGTGGGGCGGGTTCCTGTTCCGGCCGAACCGACAGAGATCGGACCCTTATTGGTGCGGGGGAGACGATCGTGTTTTGGCCGTACTGCCGGAGCCCGGACTCAATCATGGATCGTGTTCCGCCTTCTTGTATGTCCGCCCTGCCGGGGGTCGGACTCCATCTGGTATCTAGCCCCGCCTCCTTGTTGTGATCGGACTTGATCATGGGCCGAGCGCCGCCGCCTTGTGGTGGCCGCCCTGAAGGAGGCCGGACTCAACCATGGAGCGAGCGCCGCCTCCTTGCGGTGGCCGCCCTGACGGAGGCCGGACTCAACCATGGATCGAGCGGCGCATGGACTGATTTCGACTTGGGGTAATCATTTCGCCGGGATTTGGGCGGGAATTTATGGCGGTCGCATGACTTTACGTCAGCCTGGCGATTTGACGGCGGGCGGGAATCGAGGCGGCCCGACCACTGAAGTGTTGACGCGTGGCGGAATTGACGGTTTTGACAGTACGCGAAGCGTCAGAACACGTGGGTGGTGGACAGGGCCTGGATTGGTGACGCGTGTCTTGGGCTCGACGGTCGCGATGCTTTGTGCAGTCGCTTTAAAGATATCGTGAGGAGGGGGAGGGGAGCAAAGCTGATTGTCGGGCGAAAAATTTTTTTGACAAGCAGCTAGGGCTCGTAGGAGGTTTCCGTGACCTTGCCAGAGTCGCCCTCGTGGGAGCGGTCAGCGGGGTAGCGCAATCGCCCGAGTCGTTGGTACCCGTTAGGTAAGACGCTCGTTTTAGAAATGTCTTCTTCAATGTCTCCGTCTCGGAGTCAGGGTTCGGGGGTAGGTGGGGAAGGAAGCTCCGTCGCGGACACAGGAGGGGTGCCCGTCGAGATTGCGGGCATGAAGTCGGAGCTGAAGAAATCCGTTGCGGAGATCTTCACGATGTACGTCAGGCCGCCGTATTCGGTTCGTGAACCGGAGCCGCAAGAAAGGGTGTGTTTTGCGGGCGACCGGGAGGTGGGAGTATACGTATCTTCGTTTGAGCAAGGTTTGCGCTTCCCCCCCATCCGTTCTTGCTGGAAGTGTTGAACTTCCTGGAACTGCCCCTCTATCGCCTGATGCCCAATGCCATCAGTGCCATTGTGGGGTTCATAGTGCTGTGCGTGAGCAACCAGGTTTGCCCGTCTCTGTCCTTATTTCGCCACTTCTTCTCGGTCAAGAGGTTGCGGTCATGCTACTATCTCTCCGCGAAGAGGACGCATCCGCTCATTATGGGTTTGCCTGGGAAAATTAAGTTTTGGCGCCAGCATTATGTGTTTGTGGAGGTGCCGGAGGATGTGCTGATAAGGTCTGATTGGGCGGAGCTGAATCCCAAGGCAAGAGAGGGGGTGAAATTGGGGGATGAGGAGGAAGTGGTGGCCCAGATTTTGATGGCCATACCAGCGGAGGGACGAGATTATCGGATGCTCGCTCGGGCTGAGATGATAACGGCGTACATCTGGCCCGAAGGTATGAGAGATTTTGGTGTTCATGCTTCTGATGTGCTTACGCTGAACTTTCTCTCTTTGGCAGGTGGCACAATGAGTCTGTCCCTCGAGGAAATGATGAGGCGGGCCTCGGAGCAGGCGAGACGATCGTCGACAAGAGGCGGCCCCAAGAGGTCGCGAGCGGAAGGAGGGGCGGGGAGCTCGACTGGGGTGCCAGCGCCCACAAAGAGGAGGAAGAGGCCGACGAAGTCGTCCGAGCCTGACGCGCCGGGGGGAACCGGTCCGACGGAAGGCGGGGCCGGGGAGGGGGTGGCGAATCCCATCATCGACTTGGAGGGCGGGGACGAAGGGTCGACAGGGGGTGGGGCGGAACTGCCCCGAACGAGGCCGCCTAGCCCGATGGCACCTGCAGGGGGGAGGGGGCGGAAGCTAGCGGTCAGTCGAATAGGGCCGAAGCGTCGAGTGGCCCGACAGGGTCCGGAGGATAGGACCCTTGGCCTTATGGTTGTCCCGTGTTCGGTCTCGAGAGGGCGCCAACCGACCCCTGCTGTGAGGCCGCCTTGGCTAAGTTTAAGGCCAAGAGGACCGATGTCGAGGGCTATCCCGACGGCGCGCTTCATCGGGCGCCGTACAAAGTGGCGAGTGATGAGTCCGTGTTTGAGGATGGAGGTGTGGCGGCGAGGCTGGCGGAGAACATTTTCCTGCCCCGCGATAGGGTAGCGCTGGAAGCGGTGGAGCCTGAGGGTCTATGCGGGACCGCGGTGATGCATGGCGTCCAGGTATGTTCTGTAAGATGGGCGACGTTTTTCAGTGGGTTTTATTGAACGCCCTAAATGGTTTACTTTTCGGCGTTTCTTTACGCAGATCCTCAACTTGATGCTCGGGATGATGCGGCACGTGCCGGCCATACATAAGGCCGAGGGCGCCGTGGCTAGAATGGTCGCCGAGCTCGCTGCCGTTCGTAAGAGCGCTGGCGAGGACCTGGAGAAGGAGAGGGAGCGGGGCGGCCGATATGAGGCCGAGGTAGAGTGCCTGAAGATGGTCGTGTCCGATCATGAGCAGCGGGCGGCCGAGGCTGGAGGGAGAGCGAAGGAGCTGGAGGAGGCCCTTAGAAGGGAGGAGTCCCGTGCGGAGGACCTAGCGGGGCGTGCCAAGGCCGCCGAGGAGGAGCTGGCCCGTAGGGTCGAGGAATTTCGGACGTACCAGGAGAGAACCGTCGTCCCCGCCCTCGCAAAGTCGATGTCCGAGGGCATAGAGAAGGGCCGCGCGGAGGGATGGGAAGCCTGCTTGGCTCGGATGAAGGAGAAGGTGGCGGGCCTGGTCCCGCCGGTAGAGATCGACCTCGACGGGCTCGCCGCATGCAGCGACGACGAGGAGGGGGATGGAGACGGAGGGGAGGGTGACGAGCCAGAGGACGGCGGGGCGGCGGGAGATTCCATGGAGGGAGAGGGCGTCGTGATTGGCGGAAGCGCCAAGTAGTTTTGTGTAGACTCCCCCCCTTTTTGTAGTCTAAAAACGAAAGAAAGTAAAGACTCACCGGGCTCGTCCCCGCATTTGTGTTTTTTTTGGGATTTTCCGCCCGTGTGTGCATAAATTCCCTTCTTAGATTTACGTCTTGGTGCGGCCGTTTCTATCCCGGCGTAGGGGGAATCGTGTTGAGTCCCTTTATTTCGTGTAGTGCGCCCGAGAGATTTTACAGCGAGGTAGCCTTCCTTTTCGTGGGTTGCTCGGGTCTAGGTGTACCCGAGCTATAATTAGTGGTCAACCGGGATTAGTCTTCGGTCTTTTCATCGGCTATTATTGATAGTTTAATAAAACAGGGTCGCCCCGCAGGCGTAACATTGAATCGGCCCGTAGGCGTAACATTGTATCGGCCCGTAGGCGTAACCGTGTGTCGCTCTAGGTAGGTTGATGTTCTTATCGCAGTTGATCCGCCTTTCTCTGGTGTCATGCCCCTGACAAGGGGCGTGGAGTGGATTCAAGGGGCTCCCCCTCGGCGTAGGGGAGGACGGTCGTGTCAGAGCGAGGCAGTGGCTTTGGCCCTCGTTCCCAGAATTGGGGGGAGAGGGAGTCCTTGGTGGTTGTTCTATCCCGCAGGGCCTTGTTGTTCCCATCGACTGAAGTCTCCGTGTGGTAGGTGTGAAGGGACGTGGTCCGCGGCCAACCTGTGCGCCTTCCTGGCGTGTGCGATCAGAGGGGAGTCGATGAGTGGAAGGAGGGGTGCTTCCGTTTGTAAGCGGGGTAGCCCGTTGGAGCACGCCGGCGCTCTGGGACAAGTCCCCCTCGGTCGGGGCGACTCGGGCGGCTGCCGGGGTGCTCGGCAGGGTGATTTGGCAGGTTTGTCCCATCCATCGGGTTGTCCGCCAGCCGCGCTTGTGTCCGCGGGGCGCCCGTGGGGAGACATTGTATGCCCGTGGAGCCCCCGTCCGCCTGCCGTAAGTTGTCTAAAGGAAGGCGGGGAGCGGCAGGCTAGGCAACCGTCGTGTAAGAGGAATATCCTGTTGGGGGATCGCTTACTTTGCCAGTCGGTGGCACTCGTATTTTCCGCGCATTTTTAGGGGAGAGGGTGGCAAAACGACTAGTCTTTCTGTATATCCTTCCTCTCGCCTTCCCCCCCACCCCTCAAGGAAGCCGAGGGGGGGAATTTATAATGGTGAATATCTGCCCTCATTTACTATTCATTGAGAGTCGGGGCTGTCTTGGAATTTCGTTCTTAGGGGGGGCGTTCCCGATGGGTGACAGGTGATGTGACCCCTCAGGCATGCATGACATTTGTCAGTGGCGTTCGTCCCGAGAGTCCTTTTGGGTTGGACAAGTCATTTCGGACGTCGGCTTTATGGGGGTCAGGCGTTACTCCTCAGGGATGGCTCTGCGTAGGGGTTGCCTTGATTCGCGGGCCTTGAGTAGTTTCCCGAGGAATGAGGAGAGGGGTGACAGGCCCTTTCGGGGGAGGGAGGGTATTGGTCCGTCGGGTACCCCGCCTAAGGCGCTCCGGTTTGGGTGGCCAAGCTCAGTGAACTTGCCCCGGAGGTCTTCTTGGGGGGGAGCGAGTACGTAGCTCGGCCCGTGTCCCTCTCTGGTTTGGGTGGCGAGGATTGGTCATGCCCCGGAGTCTTTGAGAGGGCGGGTATTGGGCCGTCGCCTCCCCGCAGCCTCTATAATCGGACGGGTATCGGGCCGTCGCCTACCCCGCATATGGCGCTCCGGTTTGGGTGGCCAAGCTCAGTGAACTTGCCCCGGGGGTTTTCCTGGGGGGAGCGAGTGCGCAGCTCGGCCCGTGCCCCTCTCCGGTTTGGGTGGCGAGGATTGGTCCTGCCCCGGAGTCTTTGAGAGGGCGGGTATTGGGCCGTCGCCTCCCCGCAGCCTCTATAGTCGGACGGGTATTGGGACGTCGCCTACCCCGCATATGGCGCTCCGGTTTGGGTGGCCAAGCT
This sequence comes from Scilla litardierei, assembly GCA_030789695.1. NCBI lineage: Eukaryota > Viridiplantae > Streptophyta > Magnoliopsida > Asparagales > Asparagaceae > Scilla > Scilla litardierei. Next base: position 87,787,008 of record CM061141.1, on the reverse strand, counting down.
CAGTGAACTTGCCCCGGAGGTCTTCCTGGGGGGGAGCGAGTACGCAGCTCGGCCCGTGCCCCTCTCCGGTTTGGGTGGCGAGGATTGGTCCTGCCCTGGAGTCTTTGAGAGGGCGGGTATTGGGCCGTCACCTCCCCGCAGCCTCTATAATCGGACGGGTATTGGGCCGTCGCCTACCCCGCATATGGCGCTCCGGTTTGGGTGGCCAAGCTCAGTGAACTTGCCCCGGAGGTCTTCCTTAGGGGGAGCGAGTGCGCAGCTCGGCCCGTGCCCCTCTCCGGTTTGGGTGGCGAGGATTGGTCCTGCCCCGGAGTCTTTGAGAGGGCGGGTATTGGGCCGTCGCCTCCCCGCAGCCTCTATAATCGGACGGGTATTGGGCCGTCGCCTACCCCGCATATGGCGCTCCGGTTTGGGTGGCCAAGCTCAGTGAACTTGCCCCGGAGGTCTTCCTGGGGGGGAGCGAGTACGCAGCTCGGCCCGTGCCCCTCTCCGGTTTGGGTGGCGAGGATTGGTCCTGCCCCGGAGTCTTTGAGAGGGCGGGTATTGGGCCGTCGCCTCCCCGCAGCCTCTATAGTCGGATGGGTATTGGGCCGTCGCCTACCCCGCATATGGCGCTCCGGTTTGGGTGGCTGATCGCCCCAAAATGCAACCCAAGAACGCGACCAAAAACTTGGTCGGCCCCGGATACACACCTGGAGAACGATTGTAGTTTTACCGCAAGCGCACGGCGTAGTGGCGAGCGGGTATCGAACACGAGGAGGTGGTGTTGGCTCCAATCGATCCTTGGTTGGTTTGACTACGAATGTTTTATTGGTGGAGATGGTTATGGAGTGATATAATGGAAATGGTGGTGGATGTCGGTGTCGGAGATAAAGAAGTCGGATAAAATATCGATTTAGATACAATACAATAAAAGAGTCTATTTGCCTTGCGGCGATCCTGTCACAATCGTCGGGCAAAGTATGGGGATATAAAATCAAATAAAGACGTCTAGGGCTAGGGAATTCCCACTACGGATCGTCATACGTCATCGTAAATAGTGAATCTCAATATTACTAGACTTGTGTTGAGGTGAACTAGTCGTAACTGAATAGAGAACCAAGCTCACGCTCTCGCGCTATTGCCGGTCTATAGCAACCTAGATTAGGGCCCAATCTCTTGCAAACTCTAACCTAAGCCGCTAGCATGAAGATTGACATCATCGTCCAATCGCTCCTCGAGCCCACTCTCGTGCAAACTCGAGGTACGATCTAGGTTGTGATAGTTCGTATTCGTCCAATCTCTTGCAAACGAATATGGGTATAGATTTACAATTAAAAATCCTAGCTTTGGTCCAATCTCTTGCAAACCAAGTCTAGAGAGATCCAATTGTTAATCTAAATCGAATATCTAGGCCTTCCCATCGATTAGAATCCAATCTCTTGCAAATCCCAAATCGATGGAAATCCCTAGCTATCCGTAGTAAATCAACCACAACCTAACCTCCTAGCAATTCTAGCAATTTAGAAATTCATTCATCACAAATATGAAATTAGATCCATAGGGTTCATCCCCAATCCCTAGAACAACAAATCTACTCTAGCATAGCAATAAGGATATGAGAATCAATAGAAATCATTGCTTGCATACAAAAAGATAGAAAAACAAAGATTCAAATAAAAAGAAGAAAATACTTAGCTTGGTGAAGATCTTCAATCCAAAATACAAGCTTAATGATCCAAGAGGGGGCCTAGGGCATGGCCTAACCTCTAAATAATCACTAATAAAAACATATGGGAAACTAAGAAAACATATTGAGGCCCCCCTCTAATGGTGGCTACAAACCCCTTAAATACTCCCCCAAAACCCTAGCAAGAAACCCTAGAAAACCCCTCAAATTCGTGCCCAAAAACAGCCCAAACAGCAACTTAAAATCTGGGCCCAGGCCGCACTCGGCCGAGTGGAACATGTGACTCGGCCGAGTGGAAATTCCAGCACTGCAGCGTCAACTTGCAGAAATTCCCCAGATTTCATCTGACCTCCGATTGGCACGTTCTTGGCGGCGTTGGAACCGTCATGAAGTCTACTATCCATAAAAAATATGAGAAAAATACTTTGGTTACTGGAATGATAGCAGATTTCAAAAGAGTGGGAGGCTGTCTGAAAATCTGGGCGCTGCGTGTACTCGGCATCACTCGGTCGAGTTGACTTCTCTACTCGGTCGAGTGGGCTTCTCTACTCGGCCGAGTGATAGAACCTGTAAAATTCCATTTAGTCAGGGGTCTTGGGGGTCTGTCTTCGGAGGTGACTCGGCCGAGTGGCTTTACTCACTCGGCCGCGGGGCATTCGGTACTCGGCCGAGTCGGAACCCTCAATCGCCTGACGGATTCCAGTAAGTCTGAGATTTTTGCTTGCCTTCGTCGTGATGCCACTCAGGTGAGTGGTGTCTCCGTGCTCGGCCGAGTGGGCTGGCGATGCTCGGCCTAGTGCACGCTGATACTCAATCTGCTGCGTGTCCGATCTGGCCGGCCGAGCGGGCTTCTTTGCTCGGCCGAGTGACTCCTTCACTCGGCCGAGTGGCATGCTGAAAATGCCAAATCTTCTCCGTTTCTCCTCCTCGTCGCTCCTACGGAGTTCCTTCTTCTTCCACCCATCTCCCATCGTCGAATAGCCCTCAAAAAAGCCTTGGGTGACGCTCCGGAGTGGGTGCAAGTCCCTTAAGCTCCTTTTTGCTCCCGATCGCTCCATATTTCCTGAAATCCGACAAAAACAAGAAATAGTGAAAAGTAACACAATATCACCGAATAATCGTGAAAATCGCAATATGAGCAACCGAAATGGCATGCAAATATGTAGAAAAAAGGTGTAAAATATGGACCGATCAGTGGCCAAGCTCAGTGAACTTGCCCCGGAGGTCTTCCTGGGGGGAGCAAGTGCGCAGCTCGGCCCGTGCCCCTCTCCGGTTTGGGTGGCGAGAATTGGTCCTGCCCCGGAGTCTTTGAGAGGGCGGGTATTGGGCCGTCGCCTCCCCGCAGCCTCTATAGTCGGACGGGTATTGGGACGTCGCCTACCCCGCATATGGCGCTCCGGTTTGGGTGGCCAAGCTCAGTGAACTTGCCCCGGAGGTCTTCCTGGGGGGGAGCGAGTACGCAGCTCGGCCCGTGCCCCTCTCCGGTTTGGGTGGCGAGGATTGGTCCTGCCCCGGAGTCTTTGAGAGGGCGGGTATTGGGCCGTCGCCTCCCCGCAACCTCTATAGTAGGACGGGTATTGGGCCGTCGCCTACCCCGCATATGGCGCTCCGGTTTGGGTGGCCAAGCTCAGTGAACTTGCCCCGGAGGTCTTCCTTGGGGGGAGCGAGTGCGTAGCTCGGCCCGTGCCCCTCTCCGGTTTGGGTGGCGAGGATTGGTCCTGCCCCGGAGTCTTTGAGAGGGCGGGTATTGGGCCGTCGCCTCCCCGCAGCCTCTATAGTCGGACGGGTATTGGGCCGTCGCCTACCCCGCATATGGCGCTCCGGTTTGGGTGGCCAAGCTCAGTGAACTTGCCCCAGAGGTCTTCCTGGGGGGAGCGAGTACGCAGCTCGGCCCGTGCCCCTCTCCGGTTTGGGTGGCGAGGATTGGTCCTGCCCCGGAGTCTTTGAGAGGGCGGGTATTGGGCCGTCGCCTCCCCGCAGCCTCTATAGTCGGACGGGTATTGGGCCGTCGCCTACCCCGCATATGGCGCTCCGGTTTGGGTGGCCAAGCTCAGTGAACTTGCCCCGGAGGTCTTCCTGGGGGGAGCGAGTACGCAGCTCGGCCCGTGCCCCTCCGGTTTGGGTGGCGAGGATTGGTCCTGCCCCGGAGTCTTTGAGAGGGCGGGTATTGGGCCGTCGCCTCCCCGCAGCCTCTATAGTCGGACGGGTATTGGGCCGTCGCCTACCCCGCATATGGCGCTCCGGTTTGGGTGGCCAAGCTCAGTGAACTTGCCCCGGAGGTCTTCCTGGGGGGGAGCGAGTGCGCAGCTCGGCCCGTGCCCCTCTCCGGTTTGGGTGGCGAGGATTGGTCCTGCCCCGGAGTCTTTGAGAGGGCGGGTATTGGGTCGTCGCCTCCCCGCAGCCTCTATAGTCGGACGGGTATTGGGCCGTCGCCTACCCCGCATATGGCGCTCCGGTTTGGGTGGCCAAGCTCAGTGAACTTGCCCCGGAGGTCTTCCTGGGGGGAGCGAGTGCGCAGCTCGGCCCGTGCCCCTCTCCGGTTTGGGTGGCGAGGATTGGTCCTGCCCCGGAGTCTTTGAGAGGGCAGGTATTGGGCCGTCGCCTCCCCGCAGCCTCTATAGTCGGACGGGTATTGGGCCGTCGCCTACCCCGCATATGGCGCTCCGGTTTGGGTGGCCAAGCTCAGTGAACTTGCCCCGGAGGTCTTCCTGGGGGGGAGCGAGTACGCAGCTCGACCCGTGCCCCTCTCCGGTTTGGGTGGCGAGGATTGGTCATGCCCCGGAGTCTTTGAGAGGGCGGGTATTGGGCCGTCGCCTCCCCGCAGCCTCTATAGTCGGACGGGTATTGGGCCGTCGCCTACCCCGCATATGGCGCTCCGGTTTGGGTGGCTAAGCTCAGTGAACTTGCCCCGGTGGTCTTCCTGGGGGGAGCGAGTACGCAGCTCGGCCCGTGCCCCTCTCCGGTTTGGGTGGCGAGGATTGGTCCTGCCCCGGAGTCTTTGAGAGGGTTGAACTGAAATTGTCATGCAGAAAAGGCGAAATTCGAAGATAAAAAGAAGGGAACAAGGTACTTCGTTCAGGACTTACAGTTCCCGGCTATGCCACGACCGGCACACCGCGCCCCTTGGAGTGATTAGCCCGTCCTTCTCAGGGGGGGTGGTGGTGGGTGCGTGGTCGATCCTGTTTCCCTCGGCAGTGGCATCGGCTGGAGCTAACTCTGGCTGGTGGGGGTCATAACTCCACCTCGGGGAGTCGATCTTCAGGTTCACCTCTGGTCCCTTGTGCTTGGTCGACCCTACGTAGCTGCTCCTAGACAGCTTCTGGCTTCCCCGTACGATCCCCACCCCTCGGGGGGTCTGGAACTTGACCATCTGATGGAGGAGGCTGGGGAGCGCTCCAATGGCCGACATGTAAGGTCGTCCTATGATCCCGTTGTATGCCGACATAATGTCGACCACAACGAACAGCGTCATTCGAGTGACGACCTGTGGCTCTTCTCCGAGGGTTATAGGCAAGGTGATCACTCCCATGATGGGGGTCGAGTGACCGGTTAAACCGACGAGGGGTCCAGTGCAGGGTCTCAGGTCCGTCGGCCTTAACCCCATCTTCTCAATTGTGGACATGAACAGGATGTCGCAAGAGCTCCCTGTGTCGTTCAGGAGGCGGCTGATGATGGCCGTCCCAATCTGGGCCTCGATGACGATGGCGTCGTCGTGGGGCTGCTCGATCCCCTCTAGATCCTCGTCGCTGAAAGTAATGGGAGGGTAGGCCATCCTTCTCCCTCTATGGTCCCCTCCAAGACCCGCCGTCATTACTTGTCTCGCATACGCCTTTTTGCTTGACGACGATGCCCCTCCTGAAGATGGCCCGCCGCATATCGTGTTTATGCGCATGACGGGTTTCGGGGGGTGAAGCTCTTCCCGCTCGTCGTTTGCCGGAGGGTCTGCCCTCCGTGCCCTTCGGTGGTTCCCATCTTCTCGGTCCGGTCTCCAGCCTCCGACGAAGTCCCCCAGGTGGCCCGCCTGGATCAGCCGCTCGATTTCCCTTTTGAGGGTGAAGCAGTTGTCGGTGTCGTGGCCATGGTCCCGGTGGTATCGGCAGTATTTCTTAAAATCTCTCCGGGCTGGGTCCGACTTCATTTCTCGGGGCGGCTCCGGCAGCAGTCTGGCCCGTGTAGCCGCGGCCATCACCTCAATCAAGGAGGCATTGAGCTGCGTGTAATGTGCCCGCAGGGGGCCTTCTTGTCTCGGGACGACTCGAGGGTGCCCTTGGGCCGGAGCGAACTCACGCGCCGGGCCAGGTCGATCTTGCGGGCGAGGCCCGAGCGGTTCCCTCCTGGGTCGGGCCGGCTGGTCGCGACCACGGGGCCCCTCTTCCTGCCTCGACCGTGGGTGTGACCGGGGTTCGCCTTGGGGGGGTTTCGCCGAGGGGAACAAGGCCTTGGCGCCGAGAGTCTCCTCGGCCAACGCGTGTCTCTCCGCCATAGCAACCAATGCCTCATAGTCGGTTGGCGGATCCTAGTCGGTTGGCGGATCTCGGAGTAGGGATTTGTGGAGGCTCCGAGTCCGCAACCCCGATTTGAAGGCCAGCATAAGCACCTCATCGCCGCATGTCACCACCGCCCGTCTCTCCTCCTGAAAGCGGCGGAGGTATCTACCTGTTGTCTCTCCCTCCCCCTGGACTATCGTGCTGAGATAGTCTAGGGGCTTCTTTTTCGTCCGCCCGGCCCTGAACTCTTGGTAGAACTTATGGGATAGTTCGCCAAAGCTCCCGACGGACCTCGTGGGCAAGCCAAAGTACCAGTCCAGCGCGGTGTCCCTCAGGCTTTGGGAGAAATGTCGGCATAGGAACGCCTCATCCACGTCCTGCACCTCCATCGCCCCCCGGTATTGCTGCACGTGCGTGAGGGGGTCGCCTCTCCCGTTGTATGTGGCCAAGTGAGGGGGTTTGAACCTTATGGGCCTTGGGGCGGACGTGATCCACCGTGCGAGTGGCGTGGCCTCCTCCGGGTAGGTTGGGCGACCCGGTGCATCCCCTCTCCGCCACTCGGGGGTCTGGCTTCGGTCGCGCCTCGGCCGTCGACGGTCCTCCGTCCCCGGGGAGTAGCCCGACTGTCGTCCGGCGGGGCTCCTTCCCCGGGTCGAAGACTCGACGGGTTGCGGGCTACGGTTCTCCCAGCGCCAGCGCCTCCCGGCCAGCTCTCCTCGGGCCTCCATCCGTTCTTGATTCTCCCGAAGGAGTCTTTCGCGCTCGGCGGTGAGGAAGCGTAGTTGTCGACAAACGGCTTCCTCACGCAGGGAATCGGAGGGGTGGTGCAGGCGATGCGGGCTGCCTCCTCCGGGGGGGACCTGTTCAGCAACGGGTCCCGCCCGTCCCCGAGCCGCCGGCCCGTCGTCGCCTCGTCAAGGATTTCTCGGTCGCTCCTGTTTTCTCTCCTTAGCCTCTCGCGCTCTGCTACGATGAGGCGGAGTTGGCGGCGAGCGGTCTCTTCGTCCTGGTAGGCCCTTCGGGCGGTCTCGGCGGCTTCGTCCAAACGCCTTTGCACGGCGGCCGCCTCCCCCAGGCGCCTCCACCGCCGTGCGACTTCCATCTCCTCTTCCAGGAGCCTTTGCTGGGCCGCAATCTCCTCAGCAAGCCCCCTGTTCTCCCCCTCCTCCTCGAACTGAGGGTGGAGGTTCCGCCTCACGTTCTGGGGCTCTGAGGGGCCGGGCGGAGGCTCTGTCCCTGCCGTCTGATAGCCTCCCCTGGTCTGAGTGACGGCCTCGAAGCTCTTCAGGACAGCGGGGACTGAAGTGTGTTCAGTTTCGGTGCCCATCCCCAAAAGGGGGTCGGACGCCGGGGTGATTAGCAGAGAGAGCGATTCCTGACCCACGGGATCTTTGCCGTGGTCAGGGTTCCGCGGGATCGGCATGGAGTCTAACATGGGTGTGACCCTTCGTTCCCACAGACGGCGCCAATTGTTACGAGGTGGAACTCGCGCCAATTGTGACCCTTCGTTCCCACAGGTGGTGCTCACGGGATCGTATCTCGCTGGACGCAGCTAAGGAGGGTTGGACGGCAGGGGGCCGACGCTGACTTTGGTCAATGGGCGAGCTCTCCTATAGCACGAACAACTCGTCAGAAGGGCTGGGTTGGGGTTCAACCCTTAGCCCCTCCGATGTCTAAGTCAGTAATAGGGCTAAAAATGGGGGGCTGGACACGCCGGTCGGACTATCAGTGTGTCCGCCGCGCGTGACGAGCTATAGGTGGGAGAGCAGAGATATGGAAGACCTTCGCTCTCATGTGTGAATAATAGAAAATGAGAGAGAATTCTCCAACCCCCTCTCCGTAAGAGGAGAGGGGGTAATTATACCTGACGGGTGATGACTAGGCGTGCTGAGCTGGCTCGGGTGTCAGCGGAAGCTTCGGACAAGGACATCGGGAACAGGAGTTCCTGACCTGCTTCTGTCAGGCGGCGCAACGGCCAAGGGGTGCTTTTGTCGGGATGTCAGGGCCGAAAGCACTAACCGTCGGACGGGTCGGCCGCCTGGGGGTGCTTTGTCAGGCGGTCGGGTGACGTATGTGTCAGTCGTGTCCTTATCCTAGGCTGTTTGTCGTTAGCGACGAACTTAAGGTCGGGCTGTGCCACTCTAGGCGCCGCGGTTCGCGGGGATCGGGCGGGCCGTTCCGATCGGGGGTTGTCCGGCCCGGCCGCGCCCCCCGATCGATCATGGGGTTTGGCCTGCCGGTACGGAAGGACACGTCCGCGCCCGTCAATAGGCCTGGCCTATCTACCCAAGCGTCCCCACGTGCGCTACCCCGGTGGGTCGGGTGGCTGCAGTTGTTCGCCTCGGCCGGCTCGGGGAGCGCTGCAAGGCGCGCCTGTCTCCATGATGCCCCGGATTTTCGGGGCGGCGGCCCTTTTGTGAAATGGTGAGTTAATGGGGTATGTTAGCGGATCCGGGCGGGAGTCGGGCTCCTACGATCTTTAGGTCGTAACAACATGAAATGAGTCCCCACTAACACGGGCTAGAGCACTCATGACACTTGGCATTCGACTTGACCCAGGGTGAGACATTGCCCCAAAAGTTGGTACCTAGTGTCCATGGCCCGATATTCCGGTCGGTGCCAAGCACGCTAGGCCTACCCGGTTCCGGAGGGTGGGCATTCCCATGTCCATTAACACCTTCCGCAACCGGGAGCATTAAGGCCACAATGATATCTCCCAACATTTCGTCCAAGCCGTTCCCACGCGCGAGGACTCGATGTCAACGCTAGGGGGTGAGCTATGGCTAGGGAGTCAATCGCCAAGTTTATTCCCCCTTGGCCCGACGGTCAGAGGCGGTCTTTCTCCCGCCAATGACAATGAAACGCCCCCGCGTAACCCTAATGGCCAAATAGGTCAAATGTGATTTCTAGCAATACATCGAAGCAGATCTTGACTGGACAAGCACCGGACCCCAACCCCCAACACAACTAGTGTGCTGTCGTACGAATTGGACCCAGATTGCTAGAAATCCCCATTGACACATTTCATCGAACACATGCCATGCAACCAAGTCAAATGAAACAACCCAAGCATCAATCCTACCCTAACCCGTATTAGGGTTCATCAACACTACTCCATGGTGAGAAACATAAAGACAAGCAAAACAAATAACATATAAACATTCACCATTGAGCAAAACTTAACACAATACAAAACAATGGAGAAAGAGAGAAGAAAATACTTATCTCCGTTTGAATCCAACGATCCAATACAAGATTTATTAACCAAAAGCCCTAATCTAAACTAACCTAGAACTCACAAGAGAAGGGGGGGCAAAAGGCCCTAAAAACTCCAGAAGATCCCCCTCAAGTCGGCCAGCCTCGTGTATTTATAGCCCCACTTCGAAACCCTAATGGTTCGGGTCCAAACACGCAGGAAAAACGCCACCCGATCGGTTGACAAGTCAACCGATCGGGTGATCTGTTACAAATAATAAACAGAAAACGGCGGAGTTTCACCCGGTCATATGAATCGGTCGGTTGAGTTCTTGGAGTGACAGGTTGGATCTTGGCACCATCGGGTGAAGGGATCGGTTGGGTGCCCGTGTCTCGGCTCCTCAGCATCAGCTACAGATGAACCGATCGGTTGAGAGTCACCCGATCGGTTGGAATTTGGCTTGAAAAGACAGAGAATCAGCCCCGTTTGAACCGGCCTGTGAACCGGTCTGGTGACATTCACTTGAGCTCCGGCTGAGACCGGGTGGTGCACGCGTGCATCACCCGATCGGTTGGAGATGACCAACCGACCGGGTGAGGGGCTGAAAGATGTAATCTTCGTCGTTTGACCCCCTGGATCACGCGTGATTCCTCCCGTTGCTCCGGGGACTTGAGATATCGTTGTTAAACGTCCCCTACGCGGGCAATCTCCTGCAAACATGGAGAAACAAAGAAAAGTGAAAGAAAACGAGAAAATACGAGAAAACGAATAAAAGACGGCGGAAAATACGGAAAAACACAAAAGAAAACGTGCGTGAATATATGAAATATAAACGCACGTCAAAATCCCCCATGCTGAACTCTTCCTCGTCCTCGAGGAAGACGAGTGAGAGTAGGAGCTCGGAGGGGAAAAACAGAGAGAAAGAGAGAAAAAGAAAACTCTATATCCTAGATCTCCCGTAAGGGCCAACAAAATCAAACACGCCACACGAAGCAAGCATACGACAATACACAACACTAAACCAAGGAATGTGAGTCCAAACAAGTGTCGTGGCCCCACGCAGTGAAGCGCGAGTGAGTGTGGTCGTGTGCTAGCAGATGGTGTCACTATCTACGATGTGCAATAAATCTCGATATACAGAAATCCAAGAAATGACCCAAATATCGATTCGATTCGAATTAAGCGGTGAATATATAGCTCAAGCATGCATGAGAATAGGGCGAGAATCGAAGCGTATCATGCATCAGGGACTCCACAGCTAGGGTTAAGGAAATCATGCCACTATAGCCTAGATAATCGCTAGAAGGTCCCTATGCCAAGTGTTTTCGAAAACGATGGGGGTTGAGATGATGTGGAGTAGAACACTTGGTGCAAATTCTCGCCTTCCCCTTATTCACGGCAAGTAGGAAAATATTCACACTGTAATTTTTTTTTTGGGTTTTGGGTATTTGTATTTTTTTTTCTTTTCATTTCTCATCTTTTTGGGTTTTTCTTTTCTTTTCGCCTTTTTTGGATTTTTGGGAATTGGGATATTTACATGTGTACTATCCCAAGTGGGAGAACGGTACACGACGAGGGGATTTGCACCAAGTAAAATAAAATGAAATCGGATTCTAAACACTTGGACAAAGGAGATATTTCTCGCTAATCAGAGCATAGGCTAAATGGGTTATCCTAGTCCTTAATTGTGGAATCCCGACACATGAGAAATGAAGTACACGATATATATATAGCATGCAGAAGAAGACAGGGAAAATAAATACCGCATATTCAAATCGAAGCATGATAATCTAGGGGTCATTCCTGGACAGGTATATAAAGTAAAATCACAAAGTAGAAGCACACCAAACAACTAGGCACGACGCACGACTCACAAAAAGCTAAGTGGACCCACGATGCATGAAATGCAAGAGGACTCGATATCCTAGGGTTAGTGAATTTGATTATCGAAGCCGTGCAAGGTGTGCGTGTGATTTTCGTGGCAATTCATCATAGGGTTCATCTCTAGGAGAAAAAGATAAAAAGAAGAAAAGAAAAAGAAAAAGAAAAACACGGAAAAAAAACGACTCAAATAATGAAGAAAAAGAGACAAAAGACGCACGAAGTGCGACTCCCCCAAGCTGAAACTTGCATTGTCCTCAATGCAATAGTATTGAATACGGGAGGGCAATGAAAATGTAGGGGAGTTACGCACCGACACAAAAAGTGAAAAACACGAAAAATACACGAACGAAACAGGAAAATAAAGAAAAAGAAACATACAGAATAAAAGATATAAAACACGACAAAAGAACACCTAGACACAGACACACAACAACGACACACGAAAACATGCACACAAATCGATTTTCCCCAAGCTGAACATGACAATGCCAGCGAAACGATATGATCAATGTAATGCAGAAATAAGCAAGGGGAAGATCGGAAAAGAAAGAAATCAAAATGCAGGAGAGACAGTGTGCTCATTCTCCTCGGAAGAGGAAGAGGGTGAAATGATAGAAGGGCACGACATGAAGGGTTATTAAGATGCAAAAGCAAATCCTAGATACGCTCCCCTCGCTAATGAGAGGAGACGAGATTATTCAAATCTAAACTAGAAAACGGTAAATTTTTACACTACTGGATTAGGATACACCTGAGCATAGGCGGATCCAAGATCTGAAGTGGGGCAGGTAGCTGCTCTAACTGCTCCTTTTGCGGCTCCGCCAGAAGCGCTGTGCCACGTGTGCCAATGGACCCAAGCAATGCACCTCCAAGCATCCCTCGTAGGTGTCCACCTGTGACCTGCAAAGGACGAGGTGCATTAGTCCATGGCAAGAAATTATTTCCCAAAATAAATGTATCCCAGAGATAGTCGCCGGTAAATGATGGTAAAATATATGAAATGTGGCGAACACTCCCTGGAAATGGTATGCTATCCTCTGTGCTAGCGACGATCAAATCCCCGCTCTCCATGTGAAGTTGCTCTCCAGGTGGTGACACACCGTAGCATACCTCAAGGGAAGTCGATCCTATGTCCTGCGAGAGATATGGTGTGTCAAATATATATGAGTCTAAAGAAATAGGACGTGAAAAGCGAGACTCAAATGTGGAGTGAGAGTGAGTATGAAAATCTCCCTGAATAGGGGCAATATGCTCAAGTAGATGCTCAGCCGCAGAAGAAGTGGAGCGTGACGGTAGAGGTAGATGTGGCTCGGGCTCCATGAAGTGGACGATCGTATCCAAGCCCTCATGCACATCCTCCTCGACGATATGCTCATGCTCCTCCATCTGCCCGATGTCCTGAATGACATCCTCATGGTTGACCACCGACCAAGGAGGAAGCTGTGACAGAGATGGCTGTGGAGATGGATGTGGAGCGGACCACTCGTATGTGGTCGTGGTGTCGTCGTCCTCACGCACATCCTCCTCACCGGTATGCATAAGCTCTGTGGTCTCCTCGGTGCTCTCATAGGACTCATATGGGGTATCCAGATAAAGATGAAAAGTCTCTCCCACAGATCCTAGAGAAATCTCCCCATCCTCACTATCATCATCAAAAAATGCTTCGTCATCCAAGTGGTAGTGTGGGAAAATCGGGGCATCGGCATGAGATGTGTCTATGGTGGCCGATGGCATGGTGGTCTCAACCATGAAGGTGGGTATATCCTCTCCTTCATCCCCTCTCCTCGGTGTCGGCTCGGTGATTGGCACCATCAAGTTTTGTAATATTTGGCCTTGGTTAAACATGGCACTTTCAAGGAGAGACACGAGGCTTGATTCTTCTTGTGTTTGTGGAGGGGTATAAGGTTGAGGAAATGGATGGGAGGTGTTTGGACTAAGGTTGTGGGAAAATGTTTGGCCTTGGAGCGGGGGGAGGCTCTCAAGCGTAAATGGGCAATCATAATACACGTGCCCCGCCATCCCATAAGTCTCACAAACCACAACTGGATAAGGATCGTATCCTCCCATCTGAGCATCGAAATTTGATCTCCACATGGTAATATCAAAGATACCTGGACAACAAAAATAAGAAAACTAGAGGGGAGCGTCAATAGTACAAGAGAATAACAAAAAGATAATATAATGGTGGGGGAAAAATTTCTTGGTTATTGAATATTTTTTTAAAAAAAAAGAAAAAGAATTTTTTTTTGTGTTTTTATGCGTAGTCTAACGAACCCAAGCTAAGCTAATATCAAACCGAACGCCTCCCCGGCAACGGCGCCAAAAACTTGACCGGCGCCCCGTTTACGGTTTGGGCGCAGTGTCGTTTTACCGCAAGTGCACGGTTAGTGTAGGGTACGGGTTTTTCGAACTCAGGGAGGTGGATGGTTTGAATGGCTACTAGCCTCGCCTAGGTTGTGTGCTAGCTACGCGGATAATGTGGGTGAAGTATAGAAATAAAAGAAAGAAATGAAAATGACACGAAATGAGTCCCCACTAACACGGGCTAGAGCACTCATGACACTTGGCATTCGACTTGACCCAGGGTGAGACATTGCCCCAAAAGGTGGTACCTAGCGTCCATGGCCCGATATTCCGGTCGGTGCCAAGCACGCTAGGCCTACCCGGTTCCGGAGGGTGGGCATTCCCATGTCCATTAACACCTTCCGCAACCGGGAGCATTAAGGCCACAATGATATCTCCCAACATTTCGTCCAAGCCGTTCCCACGCGCGAGGACTCGATGTCAACGCTAGGGGGTGAGCTATGGCTAGGGAGTCAACCGCCAAGTTTATTCCCCCTTGGCCCGACGGTCAGAGGCGGTCTTTCTCCCGCCAATGACAATGAAACGCCCCCGCGTAACCCTAATGGCCAAATAGGTCAAATGTGATTTCTAGCAATACATCGAAGCGGATCTTGACTGGACAAGCACCGGACCCCAACCCCCAACACAACTAGTGTGCTGTCGTACGAATTGGACCCAGATTGCTAGAAATCCACATTGACACATTTCATCGAACACATGCCATGCAACCAAGTCAAATGAAACAACCCAAGCATCAATCCTACCCTAACCCGTATTAGGGTTCATCAACACTACTCCATGGTGAGAAACATAAAGACAAGCAAAACAAATAACATATAAACATTCACCATTGAGCAAAACTTAACACAATACAAAACAATGGAGAAAGAGAGAAGAAAATACTTATCTCCGTTTGAATCCAACGATCCAATACAAGATTTATTAACCAAAAGCCCTAATCTAAACTAACCTAGAACTCACAAGAGAAGGGGGGCAAAAGGCCCTAAAAACTCCAGGAGATCCCCCTTAAGTCGGCCAGCCTCGTGTATTTATAGCCCCACTTCGAAACCCTAATGGTTCGGGTCCAAACACGCAGGAAAAACGCCACCCGATCGGTTGACAAGTCAACCGATCGGGTGATCTGTTACAAATAATAAACAGAAAATGGCAGAGTTTCACCCGGTCATATGAACCGGTCGGTTGAGTTCTTGGAGTGACCGGTTGGATCTTGGCGCCATCGGGTGAAGGGATCGGTTGGGTGCCCGTGTCTCGGCTCCTCAGCATCAGCTACAGATGAACCGATCGGGTGAGAGTCACCCGATCGGTTGGAATTTGGCTTGAAAAGACAGAGAATCAGCCCCGTTTGAATCGGCCTATGAACCGGTCGGGTGACATTCACTTGAGCTCCGGCTGAGACCGGGTGGTGCACGCGTGCATCACCCGATCGGTTGGAGATGACCAACCGACCGGGTGAGGGGCTGAAAGATGTAACCTTCGTCGTTTGACCCCCTGGATCACGCGTGATTCCTCCCGTTGCTCCGGGGACTTGAGATATCGTCGTTAAACGTCCCCTACGTGGGCAATCTCCTGCAAACATGGAGAAACAAAGAAAAGTGAAAGAAAACGAGAAAATACGAGAAAACGAATAAAAGACGGCGGAAAATACAGAAAAACACAAAAGAAAACGTGCGTGAATATATGAAATATAAATGCACGTCAACTATCCCCATAATTTATATATTTATATGATAAAAGATCATATCTGTAATGTTTTTTCAATTTTTCTTTTTGACTCATCAATGAATCAGCTGCATAGTAATTTGTTTTCGTGTAATAAATTAATCGGTCTTTTTCTTTTTTTATAGAAATCCAATTTCATTGAGTCTTTCTTTTGAATCGTACGACATTGATTGACTCTATTTCGCCATTTTTTTGTACTAAATAGGACCACTTGGTCTGAGATAAATTGTATTGATAATGAACCTTTAACCAATTTTGCCATTTATTCATCCTAGACTTACGAATTTTTTTATGCCTTGGGTTAGAATCAAATATTCCTCGTGTCATACAAAAATTCTTGATTATATCCCTAAGAAAATGATATGTGCCGTGATATTGAAGTACAGATCTCAAATGATATTGTAATTGATTTTGTGATAATTTGTAAAATACATCTACTTGAGACAAAGAAGATAAGCCACAATAAATATTAGAATTTTTATTACTAATATTAGTATTAGAAAAAGACTTTTTTATATTCGAAATAAAGTTCATTGTGTTTTGATTTGTTTTTTCAACTATTTCTTGACTTGTTTCATCATTGTAAATAGATTTATTTATAATTTTTTTTTCAAAGAAAAGTTGTGCATTGGTCTTTGGAATCTTAATAATATATAGTAATATATCCATGTATATTTTTTCAATGAAGGATTTCATAAAATAATGCGATTTACGTATTAATCGGATATTTTTTTCTTTTGAATATTTTCCAAATATCCTTCTGTGATTCCGATCTTTTATTTTTATCATCACAAGTTAGAACTCTTTTTTTCTTGTCTTTTTTGATTCCTTCTATTTGAGCCCTAATTGTACTGTCTTATTAGTAAGATCTTTCATTTTTGTTTCGATGAGTATGAGTGAATAATTTTCATTTACAGAATTCGTGGATCGAATTCGAATGGTCAATTCGTGAATAATTTTATTTATATTAGAATCTTTTCCGTTTTCATTCGGTTCAAATACTTTCAGCTTTCTCAATTTCAATAAGAAAATAGGGTTTACTCTTTCAAGTTCTTTCATTATTAGATTTCTAACTAGAACTATTTTGATGGTCCATCTTGTTTTTTCTTTTGACACTTTTCGAAACCATTTTCTTCTTTCATTGAAAACCCTTATAACTTGAAAAAATTGCCTTTTCATTTTTCTCATTTTTTTTCATTATCCCATTTCTTATTTTGGACCATGCAATACCAGACACGAGATATCCAGCAACAAGAAGAAGGAAAAGGATTGAATAGAGGAACGCCCGAGTATTTCTTGATCTCAGATATGCCCATATCAATGGAACAGGTGACTCATTATTTCGATGAATCATTTCTTCGGACAGAAGAAGATTCTGTAAACATTTATTCGAAATCTCACTTAGCAGAGTCCATTGTGGAAGAATCTTCTAAGGAATTAGCCATGATATATCTGATCCATACATAATATCATGAAAAATGGATACAAATTTTACTCAATTTGTTATTTCAGGATAGGATAGAGATGTAGAACTAAACATAAACAAAAGGGGTATTAAGATGAAAAAATAACCACGGGCTTAGTTTATTTATTTCTAGACAAACACTATTTCTTTTTTCTTCATTCTTTGCATTACAATAACAGATTCCAATAAAAATGATATGATTCAACCTCAGACCCTTTTGAATGTAGCAGATAACAGCGGAGCTCGAAAATTGATGTGTATTCGAATCATAGGAGCCGGTAATCATCGATATGCTCATATTGGTGACGTTATTGTTGCTGTAATCAAAGAAGCAGTGCCCAATATGCCTCTAGAAAGATCAGAAGTAATTAGAGCTGTAATTGTACGTACATGTAAAGAATTCAAACGTGACAACGGGATGATAATACGATATGACGACAATGCAGCAGTTTTCATTGATCAGGAAAGAAATCTAAAAGAAACTCGAATTTTTGGCGCCATTGCTCGGGAATTGAGACAGTTGAATTTTACTAAAATAGTTTCATTAGCGCCCGAAGTATTATAAATATTAGTGGATGAAACTATGATATAGTTATAGTAGGATATCTGAAATGGATCAAATTAGTAGATTGTGTCTCACGCATATACTTTTAATAATTAATTTATTAATAAATTATTAAAATCAAAAAACATGTTGATTATATCAATATTAAGAAGATATAATTCGTCATTTCCCTATTATAAAATACATAGCTCTTAGTAAACTTGGATCCATGGGTATACAAGATAGTCGCATGTACTATTTTGTTGATAATCAGGGTATTAATAATATGACATGAACTAATTGAAATTTCCAAGGCACATTATTCTCTGGGTCATACACAGATCCAAACAGTATAAGTGAGATGGAAAAAAGAAGGGATTCAGTATAAAAAAATCGAATTTTCGAACAAATGCAAATTACTAAGAATAAGAAAAGGGCCTTACTTGGTTGGTCTTTTATTTTATTAGTATCCTCTTTTCTTTAGTGAATTGAGATTGGAACGTATACATGAAAAATTCAGTATGCAATTTGAATGAGAATGAAATAGATTTCTCATTTTATTAACATACTCATTAGTTAATATAGGTCTAAATCCGTGGTAATAAAGAGAAGGAAATCATTTTAAATATAATCATAATAATAATATTAACATCAATCCAGATAACTATTGAACTATCTCATAAGTATACTGTTGAATATTTATTAATTGTTCAAAAATAATATGACTAATACAACGCTCATAAGTTGTCCTATTGAAACCAAGAAATATAGGCATGCCTGCCATCCACACCAGAATAGATGGAGTTTTTCGAAAAAACCTGCTAGTGGAGGAAGACCTCCTAGGGATAAGAGACATGGGCTGAAGAGAGAGCCAAAAGAGGATCTTTCGTGTATAATCCTGCATAATCTCGAATGTTATCAGTTCCGGTACGTAGACCAAATGATACAATGCGAGCAAAAGTTCCTAGATTCATGGAGATATAGAACAACATATAAGTTATCATGCTATAATCAAACATAGGAAGATTTTTTTTATTTACGTCGATCTTTTGACTTTGATTAATATTTTCATAGAAATGAAAATGAAAAATAAGTAATTTGATTGGTATGATCCACGGTTTAATCTTATACGCATCAAAAAGTAGCACAAATTTTGGGAAAAACCAAGGTTCTAGATTTGATATGGTACGATATAACCTTCTTAATTCATTCACATCCAATCAAAAAAGTACTTTCCCTATTATCAAATACCAATGCGTTCATATTATTAACAATCCATGGGTATACCATGAAGTTACAAAAGTTGTACCTGTGGAGTACTGATTCTTATAGTACTGTTCGAATAAAAATTCTTTTAACTACTTAATCATGAATAATACTACAGGAATTTGGGTAATCTGCTTTATCTCAAAAATGAACGTTTTCCTATGGAAAGAAGAACCTACAATCGTGGTTTCATTAATGGTAATGGTGACAGTTATTCTGTATATTTTGATATTGAAAATCAGATTTTTGAGATTGATAATAATAGTTTTTTTCTGAATGAACTAGAAAGTTATTTTTCCAGTTATTTGAATAGTAGGTCTAAGAGTAAGAATCACTACTATTATCATTACACGTATGATACTCAATCTAATTAGACTAATCACATTAATAGTTGCATTGACAGTTATCTTTGGTTTGAATTCAGTATTCATCGTTACATTTTCGGTACCACCGAAAATTACAGTGACAGTTACATTTCTAGTTTCATTTGTACTGAAGGCGTAAGTAGAAGTGAAAGGGGGAATTCGAGTAAAAAACCCGATGGTAACAGCCGTGATTTCAATATAAGAGGAAGATCCAATGATTTTGATATAAATAAGAAATACAGAAATTTATGGGTTCAATGCGAGAATTGTTATGGATTAAATTATAAAAAAAATTAGGTCAAAAATGAATATTTGTGAATAGTGTGGATATCATTTGAAAATGAGTAGTTCAGATAGAATTGAACTTTTGATCGATCCGGACACTTGGGATCCTATGGATGAAGATATGGTTTCCAAGGACCCCATTGAATTTCATTCAGAGGAGGAGCCTTATAGAGATCGTATCGATTCTTATCAAAGAAGGACAGGTTTAACCGAAGCTGTTCAAACAGGCATAAATCAACTAAACGGTATTCCCATAGCAATCGGGGTTTTGGATTTTCAGTTCATGGGAGGTAGTATGGGATCTGTAGTAGGCGAGAAAATCACTCGTTTGATTGAGTATGCTACTAATCGCTCTTTACCTGTCATTATTGTGTGTGCTTCTGGAGGAGCACGCATGCAAGAAGGAAGTTTGAGCTTGATGCAAATGGCTAAAATATCTTCTGCTTTATATAATTATCAATCAAATAAAAAGTTATTCTATGTATCAATTCTTTCATCTCCTACAACTGGTGGAGTAACTGCCAGTTTTGGTATGTTGGAAGATATTATTATTGCTGAACCCAATGCCTACATTGCTTTTGCGGGTAAAAGAGTAATTGAACAAACATTGAATAAAACGGTACCCGACGGTTCACAAGCGGCTGAGTATTCATTCCATAAGGGCTTATTCGACCTAATCATGCCGTGTAATCTTCTAAAAGGTATTTTGAGTGAGTTATTTCAGCTCCATGGTTTCTTTCCTTTGAATAAAAATACAAAAAAATATCGAAATAAAATGAAAATATAGAATAGAAGCGATTTCTATGTCTACCAAGAACTCCCATTTTGTACTAGGAATCCTTGCTTGTTGGATTGAATCAGTTTAGTTAGAGTCGCGAACTTATAACTTGATAATTAATAAACTCTTTTATTTTAATAAAAACCCTTTTATTCTATTAGAAAGAATATAAGGATGGGAGAATAATAAAATTTCTTAAACTTAAAGAGGATTATCATACATATTCGTGTAGAAAGATGAATATGTACACTTCATTTAGTTCTCATTCCTTGCACTTATTAACTACTTAATATTATTTATAATAGATATATTTACCATAAGATATATTTATAATAGGTACAAATATGAAATCGAGGTACACATTCTATGACAGATCTTAACTTACGCTCTATTTTTATCTCTTTAGTGGGTCTAGTATTTCCGGCGATTGCAATGGCTCCTTTATTTGTTCATGTCCAAAAAAAATAAAATTGTCTAGATCCGATGTGACAAAATTTCATCAATTTATTTCAACACGGAATCATAATACAGATATTTATTTGGTACAGAGATTTGTTTAATGTAATATGGTACGATATGTGGTTTTTTCTGAACACAAATGAAATAGCTGTTATGTATGCATGTGGATACATGATATCTGCATAAATGTATGTGCATGTATATGCGGGCATATCTGGTTAAAAAAGATCGGTGAATGTTTTTATAATAGAAAGTTAATGTATTTAACCAATTACTCCTAATGGCTCATATCAGAATAGTGCTAGTTGATGAAAGTTACTTCGGCATCAAAAAAAGGAAAGTCAAATTTTATTTCTCAATTTCAATCGAGTGCAACTGGATATAGTATAGAATGAGTATGAACTGGCGATCAGAACATATATGGATAGAACTTATAACCGGTCTCGAAAAACAAGTAATTTTTGCTGGGCATGTATCCTTTTTAGGTTCACTAGGATTCTTAGTGGTTGGAACTTCCAGCTATCTTGGTAGGAATCTGATACCCGGATTTCCATATCAGCAAATCATTTTTTTCCACAAGGGATCGTGATGTCTTTCTATGGGATTGCGGGTCTATTCATTAGTTCCTATTTGTGGTGCACAATTTCATGGAATGTAGGTAGTGGTTATGACCGATTCGATATAAAAGAAGGAATAATGTGTATTTTTCGTTGGGGATTCCCCGGAAAAAATCGTCGCATTTTCCTTCGTTTCTTTCTGAAAGATATCCAATCAATCAGAATGGAGGTTAAAGAGGGTCTTTTTCCACGTCGTATTCTTTATATGGAAATCAGATGCCAAGGAACCATTCCCTTGACTCGTACTGATGAAAATTTGACTCCAAAAAAAGAAAAAAGAAGAAAAAAGGAAAAAAAGAAAGAAAGCTAGCAACTCTCTCCGTCTCCTCTCCTTTAGCCGGCCACCCTCTCCCTGTCTTCCTCCTCCTTGGCCGAACACACCACCACTACCTCTCTCTCTCTCTCTCTCTCTCTCTCTCTCTCTCTCTCTCTCTCTCTCTCTCTCTCTCTCTCTCGGTGTAACACCAAGCTAGAAGGAGGAGGAGGAGAGATAGAAGAAGGAGCTCTCTCTCTCTCTCTACATATTACATAAGGTAGGAAATTCACAACTTGGATGTTTGAATACCATCTTTAAAGTTGTTTTATCACCATGCTATTAATTGCCATGTTTAGGATGTTAGACTATGTTGTCTAGCTACTACCATGTTGATGTTAGACTTGTAGTATGTCTCCATGTTGATGTTACACTTGTAGCATGTCTCCGTCTTGATGTTAGACTTGTCGTTTGTTGCCATGTTGATGTTAGAATTGTAGCATGTAGCCATGTTGATGTTAGAATTGTAGCATGTTGCCATGTTAATGTTAGACGTGTAGCATGTTCTAATATATGCCATGTTTAGGATGTTCCTTTATGTGTATGTTTCATGCCAAGACCATGTTCCTTTATGTGTATATTTCATGCCAGACCATGATTCTTCCTTTATGCATATGATATTTTTGTGATGTCATGTTTCATGCCAAGACCATGTTCCTTTATGTGTATGTTTCATGCCAAGATCATGATACTTCCTTTATGCAAATGATATTTTTTTGATGCAATGATGGTCATCTAAATTGTGATATTGATGTGATGATGGTTGCATATGAAATGATGTTTAGCTATGGATATGACCGCGCATATGTTGAGGCGGAGGACATGGCTGCATATGGTTTGAGTGAGTACTGAGTTTATTATGATAACCTGGAATATCTCATTCTACCCCGAGGTGGGTGGGTATTCCAGATACGTGGTTGGAAGAAACTCGAGTACAATGGAATCATAATGAACTGGACTACATTGGATTTGTATTTCACTCACACTACTGGCAGCCGACAGGAGGAGTTAGGCAGAGTTGGAGAAGCAAATGGGTGTACTCGTGATGCACCATGAAGTATATCTGGCTATTATATTCTCAATCTCATCAGCGGGAGTTACGAGAGGCTCCGTTGACAGTGCTTGTGTCTACTTGCGGGGTACCCTTTTTCCACCGGTCCTAGGGAAAGGCTAGAGCCTAATGTATTACATTTTACCGAGATTCCAAAGCATTAGTTTAATAACAACAACAATAATAACAGTACAAGTACAGCTTGATAACCCTTCTTTCCAATACAGTAGTATATTTACCTTCATGTCTGATATCATCGCATGTTTTTGTTTCTGCTTAGAGATGTTATTTCATTTAGAGTGCTTCTTTATTGCCCACATGTTGTTTGATGTCATAGTTGTATAAAACAATCTTAAATATAGTATTCCATACCTCGAATTGTGTTTTTCCTACTTGATGTTCGTTGACGTGTCCACCTCCCTTTTTCCCAATACTAAAGCCAGATATTACAGAGCAGATTCTCCCCCATGAGACTACCCATGACTTTGAGCTTGAGGTCGAGCTCTTAGAGGGCGACTTCACTGAGTTTACCACCTAGTGCAAGAGACTTCTTTTTTTGTTGTAGGACGTGAGTTGTACCTTTTGGGTGTAGACATTTTTTGTGGTATGGACTTCTTATGTATTTTGTTTTCTCAGTTTATCATGTTTTTTCTCTGTAACTCCCGGTTGTACCTTTTTGACATGGATATGTATATATTTACATTTTGTGACTCTGTGATCTACTTAAATTGGAGCATGTATATTTAATTTTTTTAACTATCGTTCGTATTGTCCCAGCATTCGCAGTGGCCTGCAAGATTTATGTTATTGTATCATACTGATGTATTTAGAGCCAAGGGGTCAAATCCTTGGATCTAAATACTACCACAGCCTTGTCACCCTCCATTCTCTACATGCGCCTGGGAAAGTTTCATATTTTCCAGGTATTTTAGAGAATTGGGCGTGACATGATTTCTGTGGTGGCCTATGCAGGTCCCTTCTTACTACGATATATGCGTAAGGATGGTACGAATGATGCTCTGATACTATATTAGTTGATTTTTATTCTTGTTGTTCTGTTCAATCTCCATAGAATGGACGGTGGGAACGTGACATCTACCTCCGAGATGGCACACCCTGAGCCTTCTCTAGTCTTATTTCTTTTCCTTTCTTAGGATTGTTTCTTGGTGTTTTTGTCTTGAATTGTCCTTCCCTAGTCATTGTTATAGTCGCCCCTTTCCTCGCTCTATCCCTTTTTGATTATGTGGCTTCTTATTATTTCTTGTCCCAAAGATTCGTGACCGAGCATTCGATATTAGTGGATCCTCTCATCACCAGTTGCAATATCAACACTGGGAATGGAGTGCTCCGTTGCTCTTTCGGTTACCGCCATTGTCCCATGAAAATTTGTGGGCGAGAATTATATGCTGACTTCATTGTGATAGAGATGCCTCGCTTTAAAGATGTCTTTAGGATGGATTGGCTAGGGATGTTCTATGCCACCATTGACTGCAGATGAATGGGGGCAGTCTTTCATATCACATACCATCCAGAGTTTGAGTTGTCAACGGTAGTAGCATATTCAAGCATGTGAAGTTCAAGGCCAAGCCAAGAGAAGTTGTGGCGTTGCCAGTGGAGACTGAACCAGACATGTCGAGAGTTGTCTGAGATTTTTTCGATGTCTTCCCAGACGATAGTTACGACACACAGCCTATTGCTAAGGTCACATATCGTATGGCCCTCTCCGAGTTGGCTAAGATTCTCACACACATGAAGGATTTCTCATAATAAGGACTGATACGCTCCAGTGTGTCTCCGTGGGGAGCACCAGTGCTATTGGTTGACAAGAATGATGGGTTGCAGAGGATGTGTATGACTATATTGAGTTGAACAAGTTGAAAATGAAGAATAAGTATCCTCTCCCTCTCATTGATGATATCTTTGACCAACTTGGTGAATCTCGAGTGTATTAGAAGCTGGATTTACAAAGTGGGTACCATCAGGTGAAAGTCAAGGAGTCAAATATTCTCAAGACCACTTTCCAGACTCGTTATGACCAGTATGAGTTTCTGGTTATGCCCTTTACTGTAACCAATGCACGTACTACCTTCATGAAGTTGATAAACCAAGATTTTTATGAGTGTCTGGATAAGTTCGTATTTGTAGGAGAGGAGGAGCATGCCGAGCATTTGAGGAATACCTTCGAGACCCTGAGACATCATCAGTTGTTTGCTAAATATAGCAAGTGCCAATTCTGGTTACATACCATTGTTTTTCTTGACCACATGGTGTCAAGAGAGGGGATATCCGTTGATCCCAAGAAGGTTCTAGCTATAGAGAAGTGGCCGACCCCACGATCAGTTACAGAGATCATGAGCTTTATGGGATTGGCTGGCTATTACAAGAAGTTCTTCAATGATTTCTCCAAGATTGTTACGCCATTGACTCACCTCACCAAGAAGGATGTTGCTTATGTTTGGTCTGAGGAGTGTCAGCAAGCATTTGAGGAGTTAAAGCAGATATTGACAGCTGCTCTCGTTCGAACGATTCCAAATCGGTCAAGATGCTTTGAAATTTTTCGTGGTGTATCTAGCAAGGGGATTGGATGTGTTCTTCATCAGCATGGCCATGTTGTGGCCTATACCTCCAGTTTGTTGAAGGGCAGTGAGCAGAATTATCCTACTCAGGACCTGGAGTTGGCGGCTGTGATTTTTTTTTCTTGAAGCTGTGGAGACATTTTCTGCTGGGCGAGAATATGAATGTATATACTGATTACAAGAGCCTGAAGTATGTATATACTCAAAAGGAGCTCAATGTGAGGCAGCGTCGATGGTTTGAGTTGATGACAGATTACGATGTTGACCTTCAATATCACCCTGGAAAGGTTAATGTCATACCAGATGCTCTCAGTCGGCTTGCAGCCATAATGGAATTGACATCTCAGTAGTAGCTTCGTTGGGCAGTTCGTTAGATGGAGATTGAGGTCATGCTTCCAGATGTCACTGTAGCTATAATGGGATGCCTTACAATATACGGTGTTGAATAAGAAAGGCAAGCGATTACAACACGTGCATCACCCAGAAGGGTTCAGGATGAGATCATAATTTAAACATGATCGATACATGATATCCATACCCATAGGCCTAATACAGACATATTTGTGCTTGCTTTCACAATCTATTAATTAGAGATTACATGGAAAGTGAGAAGCACTAGATTAAAGTGCTATCACTTCGAAGCAAGTATATGGATCTTGCAAGTTTGTCGCATGCAGCTAAAGTGCATGAAATTGGAAATGACATGATCTTGGGGAGAGATATAATTATAATTCTAAAATGTCAAGTCAAAACTTGATGTGCTTACCCCGTCGAAAGAGTTTTCACTTCACTGTAGCACCTGACATACCATATATGCCGAGTGATCACCAGTTGAGATAGCTAATATATCTGTGTTTTGTTATTGTGTGAGTTGCTACCTAAATTAACCTTAGTTACATTTGACCACGTTTGAAATGTTCTCTTTGACTCTTATGCGACTGGCTATGACTAATCCATTCTGGATGAACGAGATTGGAAAAGCTGTTGGCAAAAATTGGAAGGACCGTGGGTGAAGAGGCAATGTCGTCACATATTCAAGATGTCAATGATCCACGTACGTAATTTTAGCATGCTATGTAGTGATGAAATATAGACAATACCTTGATGGATCGAATGGTAATGTGATGTGGATACCATTAACAGATCTGGGGTACATGAGATACTAATAGTTTTTCTTGATTTTATATTTTACTAGGACCTGATGTTCTCTCCTTGTGTAAGGTCTGTAATTTAGCTTCTCGTTATAGTTTTTATCGATGGTCGCACGACTGTGACATGTATGGCATAGCAATCCACTCTAGTAGTTAGATGAATAGTATAAAGAAGGCAACATATTCAATCGAGTGTGAGTGTGTATAATATTATGCTGTGAATTGTGGAGAAGTTGGCTCGATTAGGAGCAAGAAAAGCAGTCGTATTGTAGACGAGTTAACTTGTGCAGAGATAACTTGACTGTTCTCGGATTCGACCTTTCTGACTCTGCACAAGTCGGATTCGAGGATACTGAGCATTTGGTCTTCTACAGCACAGTTGGTCGATCGGTCATCAGTTCGTGTCTGAGGGTCGAACGTTTAGCATTGGGTCGTTGGGTCGTAACACAGTTAGAGTCAGTGTTCGGTCGAACGGTCGTACGGAGGCTCGAAGGATGGAAGCTCGTACGCAGGGCTTGGCACTTCGGTCGTTCGATACAAAAGGAAGATCGCTCGGTCGAAAGGAGCACATTGGGATGCGGACCACTAGAATGCGGTGGAGGCCCACTAGGATGCGGCAGCATTAATTGCGTAGAGCGGTGATTGGATTAGATGATGTAATTATCGGGATCTATATCCTTAGAAATTCCTAGCCAATGATGACACCTATTGTAACCTAGGGTTATAAATAAGGGGGTTTAGGTTAGGGTTTCGTGTGGAACACATTGTAACCTTTGTGTGAGCCGCCATTAAGAGTGCCAACTTGAAGAGATTGTATTGTGAGCTTTTGGGAGAGACTTGTGTACTTCTTCTTCGTTGGACGAAGAGGAGATTTGTATTGTTCTTCCCTTTCATAATAAAACTCATTGGTGTTCCCCCTAAGCCGGTCCATGGCCTAAAAGCAATTCTCTAAGTGCTCTATTGTTTATGTTGATGATCTTTATCTTTAGTCCCCAAAGATTTTGTGTATTCCGCTGCATTGGTGCCTTGTCCTTCTCCGTCTCTACGGTGGGAGTGGGTGGTTTCGGGCACAACAAATTGGTATCGGAGCTATACGGTGTTGGAGACCAACGTAGAAGAGGAAGATGAGTAGCGATAGCAATGCCGACTTCTCAAATGCGTCGACTTCTTGGGATTCTTCATCGACTCGGACAATCGTGTCTAACAAGAATTTTGAAATTGAGAAGTTTGATGGTAAGATCGACTTCAATATATGGAGATGTGAAGTCATGGATATCTTGAATCAACTTGGTCAAGATATCGCATTGGACGAGATGTCGACGGGCATGTCCGACCAGGAGTGGAAAACTCTGAATCAGAGTGCATGTGGTACCATCCGCCTGTATTTGTCAATGGAGAAGAAATACCCATATATGGAGATGACAAGTGTAAGCAAGTTCTGGAAGGAGCTCGCCGACAAGTACATGAAGAAGAACCGGCTACACTTGAAGAAGAAGCTTTTCGGTTTGAAGCTAGCCGAGGGGGTTTCTATGGAAGAACACCTCGACTAGTACAACAAGCTTCTTACCGACATGAAGGTCGATGATGAAGACAAGGTGATGATTCTCCTCAACTCTCTACCCATCGAGTATGAGTTCTTGGTGTATGTTCTTACCTATGGTAAGGAATCGATCACATTTGAAGAGGTGTCCAACGCTCTAACGAGCAACGAGTTTAGGAAGAACGATGGGGATACCAGCAGCAGAGCTTCGAGTGATGCTCTTACAGTCGTAAGGGGTCGTAGTGGGAGAAGGGTGGAGATCGAAGGGGGTATTTCAGATCCAAGTCTAGAGACAAGACAAGGGGCCCTCAGTGCAAGGTGGCGAAGGACCAATGTGCTTTCTATCGAGAAAGATGGCATTTGGTCAGAGACTGTCCGAAAGCGAAGAAGAAGCATGACGCAACTGCCAACATTGTTAAGGGCGTTGAGGTCAAGGAGTCTGTATTGGTCGGGGCTTTGGAGGGCATGATGTCAGATGGTTGGGTGCTCGACTCAGGGTGCTCCTTCCATATAATGCCACATAGACAGTACTTTACGACCTTCAGGGAAGGTGATAAGTGTACATGCTTGTTGGGTGATGATCGAGCTTGCAGCACGGCAGACGTCGGGACAATACGGATGAGGATGAGCAAAAGTGTTACACGAGACATCGAGGAGGTACGCTTTCTTCCTGACCTAAGGTGTAATATCATATCGCTCAGTTCACTCGAAGCCAAGGGTTTTTGAGTGACCATGGAGAATGGAACTCTGAGGGTGACCAGAGGAGCAATGATCATGATGAATGGAAAGCACTAAGGCAACCTCTATTACTTGGATGGTTCGGTCGTATCTGGCACTGTGGCTCTGACTCGTGAGGCTGAGGAGGACGACTCAATGTTATGGCACATGCGACTGGGTCATATGGGTGAGAAAGCGTTGCAGAAGCTTATCGTTGGGGGTCGTCTGAAAGGAGCCAAGACCGGGAAGATCGAGTTTTGCGAGCACTGTGTGTTTGGAAAATAGACACATGCTTCATTTGGGACGGACATTCATAGTACGAAGGCATCACTTGACTATATGCACATCGACCTATGGGCCTGAGTAGAACGACCTTAAGAGGAGGGAAATGTTGGTAGCAACGATCTGTGAACTTCGTGTTTGATGATAACAAACGTGTGTAAATGTTTTTTAACGTGTGTGTTGAGTGTTTTAGGAACGGCGAACGTATGATTTACTCATGGAGGGACTTGGTCAATGTGCAAATGAGAACATGGAAGTACCAAGTTTTATTATATACTTATATACGTACTTATATATGATTGGTCATTGTGCAAGGTCAGCCAATGTTTTTTTTAATAAGCAAATCCTCACAAAAAGCACTCACGCATGTGAACAAAAAAATCCTCTTTGATTAAATACAAAAAAAACTTTGCCCAGGCCGTGAACAAAAGGAGAGAGTGCACATCATTTTTTTAAACCCAACAGTTAAGGAGTTCTAAAAGAGGCGGCCCAAAAAAATATTAGAAAAACCCTAACCCATTTCTTCAAGGGGCGGCCGTAAAAATCAATCTGAAGTGGAGCCGTCTGTTCTTTTTAGGGAGAGCTCTTTTGAGAACAACCTTTTGTTTAGAGCAGGATGCAAAAAAAAATTGTTGAGAGAGCCGGCCATATATATATATATTCTTTAGGGTTTGAGAGAAAAACGCAGCCGAAAATAAAATTTGAGAGGAAGAGGTGCTTTTCTTCATCAAAAAAACCTAAAGGCAGCCGCACAAAATATCCTTGGAAAATCTCAAAGCCCAGGGGATGTTCTTCTCTCTCCATTGCATATCCCAAAAGCACAGAGCTCTTCACGAAAAATCCCTTTGCTTTCAATAAAAAATCTCTAGGCCGTTCCCCTTTAATAATCTCAAAGAGCACTTCATTTCTTCTTGAACCCCAGGATCTGTTCATTTTCGAATCAAAAAAAGAAAGCAAGAGCCAAAAAAAAAAAGGAACAACAGAGAGCAGCCGCACTTCATGAAGACAAAGGGGTAAGTTTTTTTTATAAGTGCATGTTGACCAAATCTTTGTGCAGGATCAAAAAAAAGGAAGAAAGGCCGGCCTTGGTCTTTGTGTTGCCTTTTTGTTTTCTTTGTGCAGGTCAAGCAAGCACACGTTGAAAGCCAAAACATTCCCCCCCTCCAATCAAACTCACGGCTGTCCACAACAAAACAAGTTGCTGCATGTTTTTTAAGGGAACAATTCAATGGAGAACAAAGCACCAATGAAAAAAAAATCAAGGCCGTAACTTTGGTCTTGGGAACAAAGCATACATTTGATTGCTGAATTAGTACCTGGTGCCGCAACACATCAGCCGACCTTAGAACCAAGAGAACTCTTTGCTGCAACTTGAGTTGCCATTGACGAGAGACGACTGCATCTTGCCAGACAACGTTTGGCCCGTGCTGATTGACGAAGACGACACCGCTACACGATCTGAGCATTCTAAACTCTCTTGTTTATTATATTGTGTAGTATTTGTGTTAGATCTTCGTAGGGGAACTTTACCATCTTTGTTACTTTTTGGGGACCTGACGACTTTGGGAGTCGTCGCGGAGGGAGAGCATCTTACTAGATTGAGAGTGTAGAGCACGTGGTGTGCGTACGGGCTAGGTGAGAGTAGATTTGGGATCTTGACTCATTGTAGCTGTACTTGATTACATATCTATCTAGTAGTTGCTTTCGGGGCTGGAGTAGGTCGTGGAGACGACCGAACCATGGTATATTTGTGCGTACTTTGTGATTACATTCTTTTTACCCTGTCTGAGCTTATAACTGCGTGTGGTTGTTCGTGGGTTGCACGAATATTTTTTATAGCCTATCCCCCCCTCTAGGCTACGATCCAGATCCAACAAGTGGTATCAAAGCCAGTTTAGAGGATCTAGTCTAGATTTTTTAGATGACCATGAATATATCTGATTGTGCTTTTGTTGAAGGTCAGTCTATAGCCCGTCCCCCTAAGTTTAACGGTGTAGAGTTTGCTTATTGGAAGGCTAGGATGAAAATCTATTTAGTGTCTGTAGATTATGATGTGTGGGATATTGTTGAAAATGGTTATAGTCTACCCACTATTAAAATTGAAGACACTATTATGATTAAGCCTAAAGACAAGTGGGATTTAGCTGATAAGAAACTTTATACTCTTAATGGTAAAGCTATGAATACGCTTATATGCTCTCTTGATAAATCTGAATTTAATCGTATCTCACATTGTCTAACTGCGCAGGAAAACTGGCATACTCTGGAGGTGACACACGAGGGAACATCACAAGTGAAGGAATCCAGACTTACGTTGCTCTGCACAGAATATGAGAGCTTCCGCATGCTACCAACAGAATATGTGAAAGAGATGTTTGCGAGGTTCACGGATATCGTCTACAAATCCAGTTCCCTCGGTAAGCCATACTCTAGCCATGAACATGTACGAAGATCTTAAGGGCGCTACCAAGCTCGTTCAGGCCTAAAGTCACCGCTATTCAAGAAGCTAAGGACTTGTCAACAATGAAAGTGGAGGACTTGATAGGCAACCTAATGTCACACGAGCTTGAGTTGCAGAGTATAGAAGCCAGAGAGAAACCTGAAGAGAAGACCAAAGCTTCCACACCATTAGCTCTTCAAGCTAACTTCAGGAGATACATTCAGACTTATCAAGGAAGAGCTGAGATGGGAAAAAGGTTCATTCGTTCTAATAATTCTAATTTTGGTAGAAATTCCTATGATCAGAAAGCTATTAATAGAAGTGAATGTTTTAAATGCAGGAAGAAGGGCACCACATAAAAGATTGCCCACAACAACACACAGCTCAAATTGCAAAAGGAAAAACGAAAGTGCTGACGTGGGACATGGATAGCGAAGCTGAGGATGAGGATGAGGAACATGAAGCCCACTCTTGCATGGCATTGATGGCCAAACACAATGAGGTAGAATCTCCCACTAAAGCCGAATTCTTAGAAATCTGTAAAGGAATGCAACATAGAATTGATGAGCTAGAAGCTGATGTGGAATGTTATAGGAATGATAATTTTGATATGCAACAAACTGAGTATGACATGTCTATAGAAATGAAAAATATTAAACAAGAGCTTGTTGCATGCAAATCTACCATTACTATGTTAGAAAAAGAGAAAGCTAGCTTGTCTGAAAAAACTGATTGTCTTTCATGTCCCTCTTTATTAAAGGATATTAGCATGTATAAACTAGATAAGACAAAGCTTGAAGTTGAAAATGAATTGCTTTCTGAAAAGATTAACATGCTAAATCTTGAACTTAAAGAAAAAATGAGGGATTTTGAAAAGAAAGAAGAGGAAAACAAGCAAGCTTTCATTAGTAAATGCACTTTCCTTGTGAATGAAAATGATATCTTGAAATCCAAAGTCACCACCCTAGAATTGTCAATAAAGAGATTTTCCATTGGAAAACAAAATTTGGACATTATTCTTGGAAATCAAATTTATGGCAATAATAGGCGAGGACTAGGATATGGTCTTAAAAATGTTGAAAAAACAAAATATAGAAAAGTTCACATTGAATCAACAAATGTTGGAAATTTTCATGCTAAGTGCTTTACATGTGGATGCGTTGGTCATACTTCATATCATTGCAAATATAGGAACAAAAACATTAAGTTCAAACAAATATGGGTTCCTAAATCTTTGATGACTAACGTGAGTGGACCTTGTTGGATTCCAAGGTCACACACGACACCTCTTTTGTAGGTGGATGGAAATTTGACGAGGAGCGATAAATTGAATGTCTCATTACTTTTTAGCTCCTTAGTCAAACGGCGACGCGAAGGTATACCTCATTCTTTGAACTTAATGAATATCTTCATAGTTTTTTTTGTGTGCGTGACTTTTCTTTGTTTGTGTGCTAGTAGTTGCATTGCTATGTGTGCATGATTCTTTTTGTTTGTGTGATTGCATCTCATGTTTGCTTTAGTACTTCATGCATATAAATAAAAAAAACTGAAAAACTGAAAATATAAAAAAAATTGGTGCTTATATGTGTATCTTTTCTCTTTGATTCATTATTGAAGTATGCACGAATGATTTTCATATCTATGTAGAAATTGGTGTATTATTGCTTTTGCCACATGCGCATGTTCATCTCTCTAAATATTCATGGCATGTACAGTGACTATAAATAACTTGATTTCTACACCGCCTACTTCACTTCCACATGTATTATTATTGTTCCACATTTGGAGATATCATTTATGAAGTATGGAAAGTGAATGTAGGAGGAAAACTTTACTGAAAATCTAAGGGATATGATATACCTTGCCATGGATAAAAATTGAGCAAAAGAAAGTGATATAATAAGTATTTTAAAAAATAATAATGAAAAAGAAGAATAATTGCTCTGTATGAAAAATGGATACAATCCTTGGCAACGGTATTACCCATGAGCATCCAACATAAGCTTTATGGGTAAACTGTAGCGTTGGTGTATTTACTCGTCAAACAATACCACCCCCACATTTAAGAGTCCTTATAGGCTATGTTTTGGGGTGTGGTACCTTGAACTCATTTTTAATGAGGCAGTAAAAATCAATCCTAGGTGATAGAATGTTATTTGGAAAATGTGGATTGGTTCTGGTTGACTTTCTTAATGATTCTCCCTATGTGCTTCAATTTTAATCATCACACTATACACGTGGGTGTTGAAGTCGTAGTTGTTTAATTTCATTGGATTTTGACTTGATTATTCTATGAGTGTATGCATGCAATTATTGTTAATGGTTCATAATACTCTCTTTTTGCATGATATATGATTTTGACTTCGTGGTATGACTTTTGATGATAACAAAGGGGGAGAAAAATTTGGGAAAGATTTGATATTGATGCACGTGAAAATATGATTGTTTGAATCAGCCTTGGTCTTTGTGTTGCCTTTTTGTTTTCTTTGTGCAGGTCAAGCAAGCACACGTTGAAAGCCAAAACATTTTTTCTCCCCTCAAATCAAACTCACGGCTGTCCACAACAAAACAAGTTGTTGCATGTTTTTTAAGGGAACAATTCAATGGAGAACAAAGCACCAATGAAAAAAAATCAAGGCTGTAACTTTGGTCTTGGGAACAAAGCATACATCTGATTGCTGAATTAGTACTTGGTGCCGCAACACATCAGCCGACCTTAGAACCAAGAGAACTCTTTGCCGCAACTTGAGTTGCCATTGACGAGAGACGACTGCATCTTGCCAGACGACGTCTGACCCGTGCTGATTGACGAAGACGACACCGCTACACGATCTGAGCATTCTAAACTCTCTTGTTTATTATATTGTGTAGTATTTGTGTTAGATCTTCGTAGGAGAAACTTTACCATCTTTGTTACTTTTTGGGGACCTAACGACTTTGGGAGTCGTCACGGAGGGAGAGCATCTTACTAGATTGAGAGTGTAGAGCACGTGGTGTGCGTACGGGCTAGGTGAGAGTAGATTTGGGATCTTGACTCATTGTAGCTGTACTTGATTACATATCTATCTAGTAGTTGCTTTCGGGGCTGGAGTAGGTCGTGGAGACGACTGAACCAGGGTATATTTGTGCGTACTTTGTGATTGCATTCTTTTTACCCTGTCTGAGCTTATAACTGCGTGTGGTTGTTCGTGGGTTGCACGAATATTTTTATAGCCTATTCACCCCCCTCTCTAGGCTACGATCCAGATCCAACAGGAAACACTACTTTGTGTCGTTTATCGATGACTACTCACGCATGGTATGGGTGTTTCTGCTGAAGTCGAAGGACCAAGTTCTTAGCACTTTCATCGAGTGGAAGAAGCCGGTTGAGACTCAGACTAGTTGGTGAGTCAAGCTTCTTCGAAGTGACAATGGTGGTGAGTATAGGTCAGGTCTCTTCGAAAAGTTCTGTAGATCAGAAGGGATACAAAGACATTACACCATTGCTAGTATGCCACAACAGAATGGGGTAACAGAGAGGATGAATCAGACTTTGCTGGAGAAAGTTCGATGCATGATGTCAACTGTTGACCTATCGAAGGAGTTTTGTGCAGAGGCCCTGGCGTACGCAACCTACTTGGTCAATCATATACCATCTGCTGCATTGGAAGGAAGATAAACTCGATGCTCGAGTTAAGAAAGCCATCTTCTTGGGCTTCAGCAATGGTGTCAAATGATATCGACTGTGGTGTCTATCACCGAGGAAGGTGATCCTGAGTAGAGATCTAATGTTTGATGAGTCAGCGTTACTAAAGAAGGAGCATGAGCCAAAGGTGAAGGTCGAACAGACACAATTGAAGCAGGTTTTTGACAACGTGTATGATACTCCACAATGGTCGATCAATGACTCGTATCGACCCACACCAAAAGTAGCAGACGTCGGGCTCCCGGCCGATGCTGGAAAAATTGGTGGCTCAAGCTTAGTTGGTGGAGATAGCTTGTCTCAAGGGTCGTTCAGTCGAATGATTCCATAGTAGTGTCGAGGTCGAAGTATAAGATAAGAAAACATGTAAGGTACTCGAAGGTGGTCTCATTCGTCTTTCCCACAGTATGTATCGATGTTTCCACCTCTTTCAGTGAGGTGGAGCAATATAAGACCCGAAGCTGTGGAGAAGTGGGATGGACAAAGAGATGGGATCATTAGCTAAGAACGACACATGGGATCTCGTGAAGCTTCCGAAGGACAAGAAGGCAATTGGGTGTAAGTGGGTCTACACCAAGAAAGAAGGGGTTGAATCAGGAGATGTTCGCTACAAAGCTCACCTCGTAGCAAAGGGCTTCGTACAGAGAAAAGCATTGATTACAATAAGGTCTTCTCTCCAGTGGTGAAGCATTACTCGATTCGGATCCTGTTGGTGTTGGTTGCTCAGTTTGATCTTAAACGGATGCAACTGGATGTCAAGACGACATTTTTGCATGGAGAGCTCGAAGAGGAGATCTATATGTCTCAGTCCGATGGATATGAGAGTGATGACAGTCGTACATGTCGATTGAAGAAGTCACTTTACGTGTTGAAGCAATCACCAAGGCAGTGGTATAAGCATTTCGAACGCTTAAGGGTATATTCGTAGCCCGTATGATCATTGCGTGTTCTATCGAAAGTTGGTTGATTTTTCCCTCATCTATCTTCTGCTTTATGTCGATGACATTCTCATAGTTTCATCGAATAAAGATGAGATTCAGATATTGAAGTCTCAATTGAGTTCTGCATTTGAGATGGATGATCTGGGCGAGGCACTGAAGATTCTTGGGATGGAAATCACAAGAGATCGAAGTGAAGGTAAAGTTCATATTTCACAGAGTCGCTATTTGAAGTCGATTATACAGAAGTTTGGCTGTGAGAAGATGAAGACCGTAGTCACTTCGCTTGCACCTCACTTCAAACTCAGTGCCAAGCAATGTCCAAAGAACGAAGAGGATAAGAAGCTCATGAGGAGCGTTTCGTATGCTAATGCGGTAGGGACCTTGATGTATGCAATGGTATGTACTCGACCAGATTTATCACATGCAATCGACATAGTGACTAGATGCATGCACAACCCAGGGAGAGAGCACTGGCAAGTAGTGCAGTGGATCTTGTGGTACATCAATGGCACAGTCGACGTCGGAATGACCTATCGCCGAAGTGTTCATGGTCCGCACATGATCGGTTATGTCGATTTCGACTATGCAGGTGACTTGGATGGGAGGCGATCGATGACAGGCTATGTCGTCGCCCTGTCTGGTGCTCCAATATGTTGGCAGAGTATCCATCATTCTACGATGGCCTTGTCTAATACGGAGGCTACGTATATGGCATTGACTGAAGCGATAAAAGAGGCGATATGATTGATGGGTTTGATATGTGATCTGGGAGTCTACCAAGAGCGGTATGATGTCCATTATGATAGCCAGAGTGCATTGCACTTGGCTAGGAATCAGGTCTTCCATGCTCATACCAAGCATATCGAAGTGAGATTCCACTTTGTCAGGGACTATGTGGTAGAAGAAGACGACGACATCAACTTACTGAAGATCGGAACAGAGAACAACCCGGCAGACATGCTGATGAAGGTTGTATCAAGATTCAAGTTCAAGCACTGTTTGAACTTGCTCAATGTAGTCCCTCAAAGAAGTTGACGTCGGCCCTAGGAGGGGGCATTGGGCTCGATGGAGCCAATTGAGACTAGATGGATCCCGTCGTAGCCCTTAGGGGCATTTGGACTCGAAAGAGTCAAGCCAGTCCCAAGAGGGCATAGTCGTAGCTCGGTAGAGAAGTTGGTCCTTCAGGACATTTGGTCCTTAGGGACATTTGGTTCTTCGGAACAAAATAAGGGAGGAATACCATTCGAGGCTCTACCAAGGTCGGTGAGGGTCGTCTGTTGGACGGAGGCTCGAATCTCGCCAAGGTGGAGATTATGGAGAAATTGGCTCGATTCGACGTAGGAGCGTATTGCAGACGAGTTAACTTGTGCAGAGATAACTCGACTGTGCTCGGATTCGACCTATCTGACTCTGCACAAATCAGGTACGAGGATGCTGAGCATTTGGTCTTCTACAGCGCAGTTGGTCGATCAGTCGTCAGTTCGAGTCTAAGGGTCGAACGTTCAGCATTGGGTCGTTGGGTCGTAACGTGGTTAGAGTCCGTGTTCGGTCGAACGATCGTATGGAGGCTCGAAGGATGGAAGCTCGTACCCAATGCTCAACACTTCGGTCGTTCGATACAGAAGGAAGATCGCTCGGTCGAAGGGAGTCCATTGGGATGTTGCCCACTAGGATGCGGCGGTGGCCCACTAGGGTGCGGTAACATTAATTACATAGAGCGGTGATTCGATTGGATGCCGTAATTATCGGGATCTGTATCCTTAGGAATTCCTAGCCAATGATGACACATATTGTAACCTAGGGTTATAAATATGGGGTTTTGGTTAGGGTTTCGTGTGGAACACATTATAACCTTTGTGTGAGCCGCCATTGAGAGAGCCAACTTGAAGAGATTGGATTGTGAGCTTTTGGAAGAAACTTGTATAGTTCTTCTTTGTTGAACTAAGAGAAGATTTGTATTGTTCTTTCCTTTCATAATGAAGCTCATCGGTGTTCCCCCTTGGTCGGTCCACACGGCCTAAAAGCAATTCTCTAAGTGCTTTATTGTTTGTGTTGCTGTTCTTTACCTTCGGTCCCCAACGATTCTATGTATTCTGCTGCATTGGTGCCTTGTCCTTCTGAATCTGAACCCTATATATAACATTTACCTGCTTGGATCCAATAAGGATCCAAGCCAAATGCACTAAGATTTAAGGTAATTTAGTTCTCCTAATAGAATTTGTACAAAGCGCCTTCATAGTTCTTAGATTGGAAATCCTACAGTTGGTAGGATGGCTTGGTTACACTACTACAAAATGGACCTTTAACAGCGCTTAAATAAGGTCTTTAATAGCGCTTTACAAACGCTGTCTATCTCGTCGCTGCTAGGGGGGCTGGTTTTAATAGCGCTTTACAAGCGCTGTTAAAGGGGGGCCTTTAACAGCGCTTGTTAGTGCAAGCGCTGTTAAAGGGGGGCCTTTAACAGCGCTTGTTAGTGCAAGCGATGTTAAAGGGGGGGGCCTTTAACAGCGCTTGTTAGTGCAAGGCCCCCCTTTAATGGCGCTTGTTAGTGCAAGCGCTGTTAAAGGCCCCCTTTAACAGCGCTTGTTAGTGCAAGCACTGTTAAAGGGGGCCTTTAACAGCGCTTGTTAGTGCAAGCGCTGTTAAAGGTGGGCCTTTAACCGCGCTTGGACTAAAGAAGCGCTGTTAAAGGTGGACCTTTCACAGCGCTTGTACTAAACAAGCGATGTCTATTGAGATCTTAGACAGCGCATCTTTAGTACAAACGCTGTTAAAGGTCCACCATAGACAGCGCGTGTACTAAAAAAGCGATGTTAAAGGTCCCAGATAGAAAGTGCTTGTTTCAATTTATTTTGTTGTTTCTCCTTACGTTTTATATTTAAATAGATTCATTTAACATTTTATATCAAAATCTCAAAAGGAATCTGATATCAACAACATATTATGCATGTAAGGATGTATCCTACAATTGAACATGAAGCGAAACATATTCATCACAGAAAATTACGCATGCCTGAATATAATTCAAAACAAACATGACCGAATCAAATTACGCATTTCATTTGCAAACAAGCTTTTCCACAGTTTTCCCAGAGTCAATAGGACGCAATGGCTAACATAAAAGTCCTGAATGCCAAAAGACACATGGGATTCTAACAAATTAGTCCGAAACACGAAGCCCGATAATGGACACCACCAGCTCTCTGCCATAGACAATTGACACAAATTACAAAGACCCACAGGCTTCTAAGACGATAAACACCTACAAATGTTCTTGCAGCGAGGGAACACAAGCCTTCAACTATGGAATGTGTCGTTGTCGTCGGGAAGAGGTTATGCTGCTACGGCACATCAATCTCCTGCTCATACCAGAAAAACCAATCACAAAACATAAGAGAAGATCCAATGTATAATCAAAATGAATTGGAATAAAGAACTCAAGCTGATTTAAGTACTTCTACAAAACTGACAAAAATAAGAAGGATAAAGAAAGAATCGTCCCTAAAATTTGAACAAAAGGAAAGAAATTTGTTAAGATGAATATAATTCTCAATGCACGCACGCACATATAAACGTATACACATACATTCTCATCAGGAGTTTTTCTCCTAGTAAAATGCTAGGTGATTTTCTAAATATGTTTTTTCGTCCTCAAATAACAAAAAATCTCATATTAACATCTGAATAACTTTCTAATACTTTTAGATTTCCTTCAACTCCTTTCCCTCTTTAACAAATTGTTTGCCCTTTTAAATATGAACTGTGTCCAAGTCATGAGTCCAATACAGAATTTCACTTGTGAAAATGGAGTTTTCCCAGTAGTATTAGTAACCCTACTTCTAACACAGTTTATTCATACCTTAAGAAGTTCGCTGAAGCAGGACCGTAAGGGCCTTCCACCGAAACATCAATGTGTTTAAGAGACGCCTGATTAAGCTTTGGTACAACTTTTGGGTCCAGCTTCCTTCTTTCTTGATGATTACACTGAGTTTATCACGCTCCAAGTTACTGCTTGAACTCACAGTAAATGGGTGCCTTTGAAAAGATGAAATGATCGGCATATTGATAAACAGAATACTCATTGGACTGTAATTAAACCCTACAACACTGGAAGAAAATATGTCACTCTACTTAAAAGATAATATTCATGCAAAGAAGTTGGGGTGAAGCATCACATGGGCTTTTGGAGAAGTTCAACTCAACCGTTTCTGATGGAAGAAGGCGGGCCGAAACATGCCTAAACCTTTCGTCGCGATTGCAAGAAGCGTAGGTATCTATCCACCATGAAGAGGTAGATACCAGGCAGAATCAAACGGCAAAAAGACATGCCAACATGAAGCGGGTAGAATATGAAGAACAGGATGTAGAGCTTATGAGTGTAGAAGAATAGTTCAAACATCTTGCACCGAATGCGATGAAAATATGTGACCCGCATGATCAAACCTGATACTGGAGCTATTTCCCTGGCCAGGATTGCTATGCCATCTGTAGCCCACTGTAGAACCTGTAAAGAAAGAATTTCATTGCACAAACTGTGAATTTTACTGACAAATTTGGAATTGAACAATAAAAAATATCTGGTTAATTTCAATTTACCAATGAAGTATGGTTTGTAGATATCCACAAGCTTGTGACTGTTTAGAAACCATGTCTGTACTTTGAGGCATGCCATTTCATAGATCATAATGCACAGGGGACGCCTGGGACCATGGGAAGAATCCACGGGTATGGAACTCGCATGTATAAGGACAGTTCATGGACTATCTTATTTATACAGGTGGTCCTGGTGATGGCTTTGATAAGAGGCATCTAGCAGAGTTGTTCTTGAAGATGGCTATTTTCGCATCTATCAACGTGTACATCCAGAAAACTACAATGAGAAAAAACCTTCAACGTAAATTGACCAAAAAGACAATTGTGTATTCTATGCAAATATGCCTTGTGAATTAACAACCCAAGTCTACAGGCTTGACTACTTCATATATCCTATGAGATGCATATAACAGTACAAAGAGAGATCACCTATACAGGTTCAACATGGCAGGAGAATGCACATAAAAAAATATTTCCAAAATCAGATCTCTAATTATATGCATGCCAACAAGATCATATCACTTGGAAAGTTATTTTTCTTTGTCATAATTTTTTTGGCGGTGGGGGAACAAAATTTCAAAGAGGATAAATCAAAGATGACTTTAGAAAGCTATTGCTGATTCATAAAATTGTAGATTGTGGACCTGTATAGAACACTTGCATCATAAACATAAGTTATAAAAAGAGCGCATATTATTCTCTAGTTCGCATAAACTGATTTCTTACAAACAGTTTCCTCAAAATTTAATTATAATTTACGCAAGCCATTTAAACAAGGAAAATGATATTCAGCTAACCTCAGAAAGTCACTATTGATTTGGGATCTAAATCCAGGACCGAGAATGCTCCAGTAAATCAAACCCAACAAACAGAATGTTTGACTTCATTAATCTTAGCCCCTGCAAAAAGGGAACGATATAGGATGGTTGAACAACTAAATAAGATGTTGCAAGACGGACATGAGACATTAGAAGCAATTTAAAACTAAAAAACCTCGATAATTTCTTCATTTGATATGCACAAGTTCAGAGTGAGAATAGTAGATTACATCAACGTATAACCCATAAGCAAGGAGGCTAGAAGATCTAGTGTTCAGTCTAAAAATATACACAATATCAGGACAAAGACAAAAAACTTGGATCTTCATGCACAATGCTAAAAAATAATTCACTAAATAAGAAGGTTCATTCACCAGTCAACGCTCGACTAAAAAGTGGGCTTAACGGAGAAGCTTGATATGCTTAGGAATGACATCACAAAAACAATGGGTTCTTCGGAACAACCCATGGATCCATGCTTAAAGGACAAGATTGAGAAACTGAAGCAGGAGTTTCAGCAGGGTCTAGAAAATTATCCCAATTACGGAAGCTTAAATCAGAAGCTTAACATGTTAAATGAACTATCAAAAGCCTAGAAAATAGCAGACTGAATAGACACCCAAGTACCATGTCTACTGGATAGAAACTCTCAGAAGCTAAATGAACTATCAAAACCTTGAAAGCTAGAAGAATTATGATACTGAAAAATAAGTAGGGATGTTTTCCAAGGTATAGTAAAATGACAAACAATATGTTGAAGCCTTAAAAGTGAGACAAATCATGAAAATAGAAGAATAAGTAGGGCTGTTGCTGAGAAGAATGGTCATCAAATGTTGGAGTTCATCTATATCATTATATTATTGTTTTGGTAATCTTCATATAGAGAACTATTTAACAACACAATTCAGTAAAAAGTGATAAGAAGTATAGTTTTAAAGCACCTATTGTTAAATAAAAAGGTGCCTATTAAGGCATTATATATGAAGATGGTTGTATGTTATTGATATCCTTAAGAATGTAAATTTGTTTGCAATGCAATTTTGCACTGGCATTAATTTTCAGAATGGCACCAATGTTCCCTTCTTTCTTAGAGGAGAAACCCAGAAATCTTAAATGGTTAGTACTAATCTTGGAAGGCCTGTAGCCTAGGACGATGACATGGGTTATGACAGAGATGATTGTTGGAAGGGTTTCCCTAATGATAATACCATGTTTATGTCTCATTCTGTCATTCACTAAACAGTTTCCCTACTAATCTTCATGCACAATTGTTGATGTCTCATTCTGTCATCCTTCAGAGTTTCCAATCAAGAATTGTAGCCCCAAATATTTATTGTTTATCGGTATGGGACGATTAAATTACAAGATGCGTGATACCTGAAAGTATGGCAAGATGTAAGTTAGTGTATATGGCAAAACTTTATGAAGTGTGTGAAAAACGGTAAACTGAATAAGAACAATGAAGTTCCCCCAAAAAAGAAATATCATAATGCATTGATATTACAAGATTTAAATGAATCACCCTGCACATGAGAGGAATTTAATGCATGGTGATTCATATACGATTTAATCGGTGCAAAACAAATAAATATTGCATGCATAACTAAGTAAACTACTAGTAGACAACAAAAATATCTTTAATCAGGACTGTCTCCAAGATAACAGGGCTGCATAATCAGTACAATATGAATATAATGCAGAAAGTGCAAAGAACAATGCTGCAAGGACATACCCGAAGTGTCGGATATCCAGAAACAATGCAAATGTACAAGTCGGAGAAAACACATTGCACTTTATCTTCGGCAAATTAAAAATAGAACAGGTCCAAAAGATTAAAAAAGGATATATCA
This sequence comes from Scilla litardierei, assembly GCA_030789695.1. Taxonomy (NCBI): domain Eukaryota; kingdom Viridiplantae; phylum Streptophyta; class Magnoliopsida; order Asparagales; family Asparagaceae; genus Scilla; species Scilla litardierei. Next base: position 87,743,956 of record CM061141.1, on the reverse strand, counting down.
AAGGGTGTTTTGAGGCATTAAGGGTGTTTTCAGTGCTTATTCTATTCTAATAAAAGATGTTTAGGTGATTTTTAAAGAAACATTAAGGGTGTTTTGAGGCATTATCCTAACAATAGTGTATTTGACTATGATTTTGTTTCTTTTTCGTTTTCTTTTTGCCGATATTTCCTCTCTCCATGGTGATCTTTTCGCTTCATATACTTGCTTGGTTGACATTTAGGCCTAAAGTCTGGAGATTGACATTAATACTATTTAAATTCATTTACATATAAACATCCAGGGTCCAAGCCAGATATCAAAAAAAACAAATAATCAAACAGGAGTTATTTTTTGAAGAAAAAAAGTAAACTAAAGAGACAGGCCACTTACATCCCATGTGAATGTGCATATCCTTTCCTGACAATGACAGAGTTTGCATTGGTGGATGCATGCATCATACATTATTCTTCTCCCACTTGGGAAAAATATGATGAGATCTTCACCTTGTCTTGAAAGGAATGAATCGGCAAATATAATCATAAGCACTCTGTAAAACAGAACTGAATTCAAATTGAAACATCAGCAGTACATAAAGATGTTTTATATGAAAAGAAATATGATACATCTTAATTTTCCAGTAAGAAATTTTTACCATATCCTTGGCCATTTGAGCAGTTCGTATGAAACACAGGCTGATATTCATTCTTTGGTGTCAGCCATTTGAACTGGTGAGAGGGCCATAATTACAGACTGATCCAGATGGGTATGAAAGAATCTATCAGAACAGCAAAAAAACAGGAAAGAAAATATAAGTTCCTTTTATCTTACAACATTTTTAACTGTTGATGCAGAGCTCTTAAAGCACAATGAACCGATAGAAACCCGATAGATAATCGTGTTGCAAAAGAGCCAACAGAACCCTAAAATGCTATAATTGTGTGTTATCGCCTGGCTAGCTATAATCAATCATGTGCAACAACAAACTTATTTCTTCATGATACCATGTTATGATGCCAAGAACAAAATTTATTTCTTGCACAGCTTGTAACAATCAATGCTCAACATGCCCGTATAAGCCAGACATCAAAAGAAAAAAAAGGAAAACTTGAACTCAATGGCAGAGTGGTATAATTACCTAAGCATCGCCAATAGCAAAGAGATTCTCTTCAATTTCAGCAGCGTCCATGTTCCTTCCCTCAAAAGACTTCATTTTTCGCAAAGCAAGAATCCAACAAAAAAGACGACCGTTTCCCCTACTGGGTTTTTGCAGAAATTTGTCCTGAGATTGAAGATGGCATTCAAACTCAAAATTTTAGGGCTTTTGGATCAAGATCCAAGCGAAGGAGAAGTTGTTTGTGCTCGGAGATGCGAGGAGTAAGGGAGAGGCGAGACTCAGCGCTGAGTAGGGTTTTGTTTTTGTGACTCTCACGAAGGCGATCGATGGACGAGAGGAGATCAACGCTAGGGTTAGGGTTTTGGGAGTTTTCTATGGTTTTGAGGATGGTGGACTTTTGGGAATCGGAGGCTGAGAGGCTGAGAAAGAAACCCTAGGATGGGAGGCGGAGGCGAGGATGGAGTGGGGGGGGAGGCCGCGCTCGCCAGATGGAATGGAGGCGTAGGATCCAGTCTTCAAAAATTCCGATGGAGTGGAGGCCGTGCTCGCCAGATGGAGTAGAGTCGACGAGGGAGTGGAGTGGAGGCGGAGGATCTTGGCTTCAAAAAATTTGAGCTGCACTTCAAAAAATTTGGAAGATGAAAAAATTCAACCGCGTGCTCGTCGGCTGTGAATATTTTTGACAGCGCTTTGATACAAAGGAGCGATGTCTATTCCACTATTTTAATAGCGCTTCTAAAGCGCTTGTAGAAAGAAGCGATGTCTATTATTTGACCTTTAACAGCGCTTGTAGAAAGAAGCGTTGTCTATTATCTGTGCATCTAATAAACAGAGCTTGTAGAAAGAAGCGCTGTCTATTATCTAACCTTTAACAGCGCTTGCAGAAAGAAGCGATGTCTTTTATCCGACTTTTAGCAGCGCTTGTAGAAAGAAGCGCTGTCTATTATATGTGACTCTAATTAACAGCGCTTATAATTGGCAAGCGCTGTTAAAGGTGTGCTATTAAAGGTCTTATTGTAGCAGTGTTATCAAGTAACCAAGATGCACATAAACAGAGACATAAAGCCTCCTCTCCTAATCAATCATAAGAAATCAATTCGGGATATATTAGCCTCCATAACAAAGAGTTCCTCCTCCATCTGCTTGAGAGAAGTTCTGTAGCCATCACGTTGCGTGTTGGTGCGTGGGGATTCAACTTGTGGCTCCATCATCATCAAGAAGAGTATTTAACCAAGACAAGATCTTTACATTATTTATCCTGGTATTATAGATATTAACATGTGATCAGCATGATCAACAACATAAACATATGTGCTTTCTTCAAGATGCATGAAGCTTGTGGTTCACCAAGCTCCGGAGGTTCATAGGCCCGACCATCGGAGGCTTTCCATTCCAAGCTGCCCTGAAGATGAGCTTGTATGCATGCTGTGATGGATGGAAACTGTCCCAAAATATGTACTGCTTCGGATTTGAGCGCAGCTCGTACTCATTCACTCCGCACTGTGAAAGCCCCCTGAGTGCTCCCCCGCCGCAGCACGCGCCCGAAACATTCACAAACCCTGCGAAACCCATAATTTAAATCTTTACTATTTTAATGCAGACCTCACGAGAGTCCTTGGATTTGAACATAGCATGAACAATATAAACACTGTTGTCACTGTGAAAGCGAATAGCAATGTGCGAAAGGACTGTAAATTATATTGATTAATATTTTTTAAAAGAAATCTTACCTATAAATTATATTGATAATGAATTACCAAGTTTTGATTAGTTTCTTTCAAAACCCCACCCCCGGCGCTTGCGAAGTTCATCCCATTGCCGGGATACTTCTCCATCTTCCCGCTCCTCACCATCATCTCCGCCTCCAAGTACGGCATCTGCAGCTCGATCCCCAGAGCCTCAGCTGTGCATATATGTATATATATATATTTGAGAATAATGGATATGAGAGCTCACGCTCTCTATAACAAAATGGTGGTTACCAATGAAGTCACCGACGGTTCTTCCATTGGTGAACCTCCCGGTGGGGTGATGGAAGAAGTCTTGGCCGTATGGCGGGAAGTCGGCCTGCACCGAGCAGTTCTTGTTGAAACGGTTGTTACCGGCGTCTAGAATGGAGTCGCCGAAGAGGAAGACCGTCGAGACTTTGGCCAATGAAACTGAGCAAGAGAGGATGAAGAAGAAGAAGTAATAGTAGCAATAGTTTGACATTGCTATATGGACTTGAGAGTTTGAGTCTTTGAGACTTAGGGTGATTTTAAAGAACGTGCTTTTATTATGTTGCCTCTCGGAAGTATATAAGCCAAGATGTCCCCTTTCTCATTTATATGAATTATATTTCTTCATGCATGATGAATGAATGCTATGAACACACGTGAATCGTATTGAGCATTTTTAGCTAGTAATTACGTGCATCCTCCTTATATCTTATTTTATTTTAATAATTATGAATTTCATGCCTCCATGGTTGAACAATCATGCCACGTGTAGCTAAATGAGGCAGGTCCACACGTTAGATTACGCTGTGCCTGAAGGATGCCACACCAAAAGTATTCTCTCTGGACGGAGAGAAGAACAAAAGGCCCAAACTGAATGCACGAGTATGATGCGAGGGGTTCCCTTGTTCTCTAGGGTAAAGGCGCTTTTGTTTTTTTGGTGCTGAAGAAGGTGTTTTTTGTTGTGAATGGAAATATCAGAGTCGGTAACGATTGCGGATATCTTAGAGATACACACATATCAACGTATCATATCTTTCTACTCTCCTAACATGTCTATAAATAAAGGGCTGAGGGTTCCTCCTTCCAGTAGTTGATTCATAACATGTTATCAGCACGAGCATTTAAGTAATTTTTTTTCACAAAAATCGATCGTTGCGAAGGCGAAGGGAGACAGGAGATCCACGCGCGCGGTGCAAGGCTTCATAAACCGAGCGTCGTCATCCGCGTAGGCTTCATTCAACCGTCGCTATATACGGAGGACGGATATAGAGATAAATCCCGCTAAAAATGTCATTTTTATCATACGTATGACTCTCTCCATAGATCTCGCAAGATCGTAGTGGAATATGGGCTAATCGCTCCTAAAATCATGTTTTTAACGTGGTTTAATCTGAAAATTATTTGGGCAATAAAATTTTTGTCTCCCCCCCGGCGTGCAGCAGGGTGGGCTGTCCGGCGCCGCGCGCTCCCGCTCCCCCTGCAGCGGGGAGCTGCCCTCCGTCGCCGCCCAAAGGGCCCCGTGTGCCCCCCCCCCAACTAACCATGCAGCGGGGGGCAGTTGTCTGCCCCTGCTTGGCGCCCCCCCCCCCCCCCCCCCCGGAGGGACGGCGGCAGCTAACCTTAGCCGCCGCCCCTCAACCTTGTTGGGCGAAAAAGCCCAAATCAAAAAAAAAATTTTGAGACTGCGAAGGCCCGCAGCCACACCGTGGGCTTCAGGCCCGCAGGCCAAAAATTCACACACAAAAATTGAGACTGCGGGCCAGAAGCCTGGAGGCCAGAAATTCACAAAAAAAATTGAGACTGCGGGCTTCAGGCCCGTAGACCAAGTTTTCAAAAAAAAACTGGGGGAAGGGGCAAATTACAATTAAATTAAGGGGCTAAAAATAAGCTTTGAAAGGCTTGTTGGGGGCTAAAAACTGATTTAAAATGGCATTTCAAAGATCTAAAAATTCATGTAAATTATGGGCTATAAGGGGTATATTGGAGACTTTTGGGGATCGATTGGGAATAAATTAAAAAGGAAAACTTCTTCCTTTTACAAAGAACATGTATAATTATTGGGCTCTTTTCCAATCTCTTTGGAAAAACCCAACTAGCACAACCCTTGCATTAAAATGATTTTCTATGTATAATCATTAATATATGCTTTGCATCATTTTGGCTTATTCTGCGGATAAACTGTGTATGGTTGTGCATATTTTTAAAAAACTTAATAATTAGGAAAATCCTGCGACCGATCTGCCATTAGTCAGCTAACCTAACCGTGCATAACGTTGTCTAGTGGTCCAATACTTATTAAGTAATTAAATTGTTTATCCATCTCTGCGAATATTAATGCCTGTGATGCATGTAATGAAAATGTCTGATGAAAATGTTTGATGAGCACAAATTTTTTACATGAATGGCTAATTGCGGTTTTTGGATCGGCTGTTTAAGTCTCACATTTTATTTTCCTGCACTTTTCTTTTACTTTTGAGAGAAATTGTAGTGAGGAAATTATGTAAATGTCCAAGACCGAAGACCACTTTCCATGGAGACGGAGGCCACAATTGAAGCTGAAGATCTTATATGGGACCCACTGGGTTTCCAAAATTGTAATTTCTTTTTAAAGCTTTCATTTATATAATATGTACTGTAATGGGACTTTAGACTCTTATTTATGTGGAACTGGCCGATCCACGCAATTAGCCCTTCATATTAAAATCGCCTCCGCATCAAAGTGTTTATGTTTAAATTATTAATTCATGCATATTTGTGCTCTGCTAGATAAAAATGGCTAAAATTACAAGTTTCGATTTCGAATTGTTAGATGCATCAGGAAGAAACTATCTGAGCTGGCAGCTCGATGTGAAGTTTCATCTGCGGACAAAGTCCATCATTTCTGCTGTGACTAATAATGAAAATGTAAGCGGTATAGAAAAGGCCCAAGCCATTATCTATATTCGCCACCATGTGGACAAAACCCTATAGGCTGAATACCTTACGGTCGAACATCCATATCAGCTGTGGACTGTCCTTGAGGATAGATATAAACATCATAAAGATGTTATACTACCAAGTGCACGATATGAGTGTGAGAACCTTGTAAGGACCGTCTACCTTGCAATACTAACAACAAACACTTTAGAGGGGAGTGAATAGAGCAATGGCAATAAATTGTGCAATTAAAATTAAACTCGTAAATACGGAATAATAAGTGCAAGAGGAATTAATCAACACAATCAATCCAACCGCAAACACTAGAATTACCCTGGTTCCCCAAACTTGGGTACGTCCAGCCACACCAATATCCACTATAATTCTCTCACAGAGAAGTGAATACAATCTCACACACAGAGATACCTCACACAGAGGATTTAGGATTCCCACAAAGAGATATCATTGCTTTCACACAAAAAGACTAATGCTCTCACACAGAGAGACTCAAACTCTCACACAGAGAGATCTCCACCAACCCTCACACAGAAGGTTATACTCTCACACAGAGAGTAACTAGCTCTCACACCGAAAGCTAGGGTTTCAAAGAAATAACCAAGTAAAACAAATACTCTTAACTATGCCTTGAGATGAACTTACTCATAAATGAATACAAGGTATGGAAGAGGATCTCCAAGTGATGAGATTTGCTAGAATTTCACTTGGATGATTTCCCTTGAGCTTCACTTCAATGCATGAAGAGGAGAAAGAGCTCTTAAGAGGGAAAAGAGAGAGTTTTAGAGTGGCTTATAGATCTCTTGTGATTTTTCAATAGCATCAAGAAGTTCTAGAGATATCAGCACACCCATGTATATAGGAACCCTAAACCAACCCTCAAAACCCAAGAAAATAGCCATCAGCCCAAAGCTGCAACTGCTAGAAACTGGGCGAAAACGACATCAACAGTCGACTGAAGATCAAAAGACAGTCGACTGATCAACGACTAGAAAACATCCAACGGCTATAATCTGAGCCAGGATAGTCGACTGAAGAAGACAATACAGTCGACTGAAAGAGGACAGGCGCCTGTAAAACCTTCAGCAGGCGACTGCTGTAGGGGATAGAATAAAACAGAGAGCTGCACTTTTTCTCCAGAAAAGCAGACATGCGATTGATGTCAATAATACAGTCGACCGTAAATTAGTCAGGCGACTGTAAAACCTTAATCAGTCGTCTGCTGCAGAAGTTGGAGAAAAAATAGAAAGAGGCAGAGATTGTACTTACACTACTCAGGCGACTGTTGACCAATTCCCAGGCGACTGTAAATATACAAGCAACTGTAAACTGTGCAGCAGTCGACTGATGTGAAAAGCTAAGTTAAGTCAATTGAAATGTTGACTTTGTAGGATCCTTTCAAAACAGCGACGTTAGGATCGAAATAAAGTAGAGACTTACGTTTGCGTATGCAGCACCGTAATCTCTGAACTTTGCCCTCGGATTCGCCACAACGGTCGATACTTCGTCACAGAGGATCGAAGCAGAGTTTCACCACCTAAATCTCTATCTAGAAGAGGATTTTAATGGAAGGGAGAAGAAGAACATAAGATGCCTTATGCAAACTTATGGCATGGAAAGTGTGGAATGAATGCCTTACCCTTGGGTCCTATTTATAGGCTTTAGGGGTGGTTATTGTAGGAAATAACCAATTATAAGCTTATTAGCCTATAAAAGCACATTCATTTATCCTCTTCTTCATTCACTTATCAAGTGCCTTTATGCACTTATAAAGTGACTTTTTCCACTTATCGAGTGGCTTTTTCCACTTATCGAGTGGTCCTTTTCACACGAGAAAAGGTTCCCTTCATGCACGCCTTCGTGCACGTGACATCTGAGGTCCGTATACCCTCATACATCCCCTCATGGGTGTATTCATGTCGTCCATATCCAACATCTCCCACTCACACTTGAGGGGATTGTAAGGAAACATCTTTCCTTCAACTCTTCTGTTTATCATACCGAGAAATAGGCCGTGTGACCGTCATGCGCATAGAGTCCGCTGTTGTGCACTTGTTAGAGATACACCACACCCCTCAAGGTGCAATGTTGAGTAGATCAACGCATGCTTTACCCTAGATTATTTCTTCACATTTCTTATACTTTACATTCAACAATTGAATCCCATCTGGATTACAATTGGCTGGCCAGCTTTGAATCTTTAAAGTCCAAATGTGAATATGAAATTAATCTTCCTCTTCTTGCGATCCTTTTGATCTTGACTTGACTCGCTTTTCTAACATGCCCCGCCGGACCGAATTAACCATAGTCCATAAGCAACATGCTAAGATAGCAATCACCCAGTCAAATCTTAAGGAACCAATTAGAGTCCATAAGGGTAATGAGTTAAGACCCATGTGGTCTTTGGGTCTCACATAATAGTAAACACAATTACTATTCTAACCCAATGGTCAAAATGCATACGTAGTATGAATACGTATTACAACATCACTCCTTTCCCAGGGAGCGTATGTCTTAATGATGTTGTAAGGATGATAACCAGACACCACAATGTCTGACTTTGAGTCCCTTTTACTACTCAAATAATTTTCTGGACTCACATCCCGCATAAGACAGATAGGATTTCAAAATCCTCTTAGATCTTTTGAAAGCATCCATATGATGCAGATCTTTCATACGACCATTTTGTTTAAGTCATGACTCTAAATCGTCCGTCTGACGATTTTGACTTTAAACAAGTCTCATCTTTATTTTTACCTGTCTGATAAAATAAAGGCGGTTGCTCATGTGAGAGAGCCAACCTTAATCTGTCCGACATACTAGAATTCAGCTGAGATTTCAAAAAAATGTACACAAACATTTGTAAAGAAATTCATATGCAATGTTGAAAAGAACTTATTCTTTTATTAAATTTGATCATTTACAGACATGTGAATTTACATTGGTACTACTCAGCTCTTACGCAATCCTTGAGATGATAAGTGTTTGTAAAACACATCTCTGGGGATCGCCTTCGTAAGCGGATCCGCTATCATCTCATGCGTAGATATGTACCTTATGTTTACCTTCTTGGTCTTGTCATAGTCTTTTGTAAATTTGTAGCGGATATCTATGTGTTTGGTCTTACAATGGAATTTAGGATCTTTGACATAGGCTATAGATGCTTGACTGTCGCTGTGTATTGGTACAGCACCTGAGTCATTTGCATCAATAAGTCTGTCTAAGAACTTCCTAAGCCAAACAGCCTCTTGGACTGCCATGCTAAATGCTACAAACTCGGCTTCCATAGTTGAAAGTGCGATGCAGGATTGTTTCTTGCTACTCCAGGATATTACACCGGATCCGAGTAGAAAAACATATCCTGAGGTCGATCGTCGCTCATCGAGATCACCCGCCCAATCAGCATCAGTGTAGCCTTCGAGCCTCAAGGCATCTCCTTGAGAGCATAAAGCATAGTCTGCAGTTACTTTGAGATACCACATTATCCTCTTAACCGCTTTCCAGTGTACTTGCCCTGGGTTGGATTGGTAACGACTTATCATTCCAACGGCAAAACAGATGTCCGGTCTTGTACACATCATAGCATACATAAGACTACCAACTGCACTGGAATATGGAACTTTTTCCATAATTTCCTTTTCCTTTTGGTTCTTTAGACATTATTTCAGACATAAATTGTCGCACTTGCTTATAGGAGTATCAATGGACTTGCAGTCCTGCATATTAAAACGTTCTAAAACCTTCTTTATATAAGTCTCTTGTGAAAGAGAAAGAAGTTTCTTCGAACGATTCCTTGAAATCTTAACTCCAAGGATATATGCGGCTTCTCCCATGTCTTTCATCTCAAAAACTGATGAAAGCCAAGCCTTGATATCCATCACAAAGCCCTTGTCATTTCCGGCTATTAAAATGTCATCTACATATAGAGACATAATAACGTACTTGCTCTTAATCCTCTTGATATATACGCAGTTATCTTCATCAAGCATGGAAAAACCATTTGATAAGACAACTTCTTGAAATCGTATATACCATTGCCTCGAGGATTGTTTAAGACCATATATGGACTTACGAAGTTTACAAACCTTATGTTCGTTTCCTTCTTTTACAAACCCTGTTGGTTGTTCCATATAGATCTCCTCGTCCAATTCTCCATTGAGAAAGGCAGTCTTTACATCCATCTGATGTAATTCGAGGTCTAAGTAAGCTACCATTGCCAGTATCAGGCGAATCGAGGTAAAATGGACAACATGTGAGAAGGTCTCTTCGTAGTCTATCACTTCCTGTTGCGTAAAACCTTTCGCGACAAGGCGAGCTTTATATCTGTCAATAGAGCCATCGGCCTTATGCTTGATATTGAGAACCCATTTGTTCCCAATTGCTCTACGTCCTCTGGGTAAGTCAACTAAGTCCCAGACGTGGTTAACTTTCATGGATTCCAATTCCTCCTTCATCGCTTCCATCCATTTGTCTTTTGCAGGGCATGATACGGCCTGTTTAAAAGTAGCAGGCTCGTCATCATCTTGTAGTAAAGTCATAAAGGTTTGCGGAAATTCATCCTCAAATCTTAGAGGAGCCAACCTTGTACGACTACTACGTCGTATTTGAGATTCTTCAAGTCCTTATTGACTTGAATTTAGATCAATTCTAATATCACTCCCACTTGGAATGTTGTTAGAAATGCTCCCACTTGGATCATTATTCCCATATGGAATAGGATTAGCGTCATTCGTATCATCCATTGGTGAAGTTTGAAACGTATTTTCGTCTTCACCAAGAATTCTCCCACTCGAATGAGGTAATACATCTTGATCATAAATCTCAAATAGAGATAAGTCCTGACTTATCTCGCCCTGTCTTGGAAACTCGTTTTCCAAGAAAGTGACATCCCTCGACTCAAATTCAATTAGACCACCATTGTCTTCCTGACTAACGAAAACATAACCTTTGGAGTTTTCAGCGTATCGTATAAAGATACATTTCCTTCCCATTGGCCCAAGTTTGCCATACTTATGGGAGGAAATATGTGCGTAGGATGCACATCCCCAAGGTTTTAAAATGTTTAAGTCAGGAGACCTTTGGTTCCACAACTCATAAGGAGTGGAGCTAACTGATTTCGAGGGTACCGGTTCAAAATGAAAGTGGCCGTTAATAATGCATTACCCCAAAAGGTGATTGGCAAGTTAGCTTGCGCCATCATTGAACGGACCATTTCCATTAAAGTCCTATTCCTCCTTTCAGCAACACCATTTTGTTGAGAAGTATAAGGCATAATTACCTGATGTACTATGCCCTTTTCATCACAAAGTTCCTTAAAACTTGTTGATTGATATTCACCGCCCCTATCGGTTCACAAGACCTTAATCTTGCGATCTAATTGATTCTCCACTAAACTCATATAGTTTTTAAAGCATGTTAATGCTTCACTTTTGTGGGATATCAAATAGATATGTCCGAATCGGGTGAAATCATCAATAAAAGTGATGAAATAGGACTTCTCGCTCCTTGTCTTGACATTCATCAGACCACATATGTCCGAATGGATGAGCTGTAATGGAACCTCGGCCCTTGTGCCGGTTTCAAACGGCTTGCGACAAGATTTCCCCACAAGGCAATGTTCGCAGGTCGACATATCAACCTTTGAAACATTGGATAGAAAGCCACGTTTGGCAAGTCTATCCATACGCGTTGGTCCAATATGACCAAGCCTTGTGTGCCAACAAATTATATCAGACTCATAAGTCGAAGAATTTGCAACAAGGAAATTTTCATTACAATCAGAGGAATCATACATTGTATTTAATACAATAAATCCTTTAAATACATACCCAGTACCAATTAAGGAATTATTACAACACAAGTCCATTTTACAATCATGAAAAAACCAGCTATAACCAAGACCCATTAACACGACCACTGATATTATATTCCTTCGAATATCTGGAGCGAAGAGAACATCATGAAGTAGGAGAGTGCGGCCGTTGTCCAAGACTAGCTTGCAAGTCCCAACGCCTTTCACTTCAACACGTGTGGTGTTTCCTACATAGATCCACTTCGTTCCTTGGGGTATCCGGTGATACTCCACGAAGGACCGTCTGTCCCTTGCTATGTGGTCGGTGGCACCTGAATCAATTATCCAAAATGGATTAGATTCCACAAGAAATATTGAACTAGAAACACATATGTAACTAGCATAATTACAAGTTACCTCGTCGCTTCCACTCGTACACGAATGAGCATAGTGACCGAGCTTATTGCACTTGAAGCACTTGATCTTCTTCAAGTCTTTCTTCTTGTGCCATTTCGTGTGCCCACCCTTATGTTTGGGTTTCTTGGTAGACTCCGGTTGCTTATTACGTTCATTTGTAAACTTCGAATGATCTTTCCGTTTCTTTCCCCCGTGTGAGGAACTAGCAACCATGTGCACTTCTGCACTTGGCTTGGCAGCCGCAAGCCGCTCTTCCTCTAATTCGAGGTGCATGGAAACATCGCTGAAGGTCTTGATGCTCTCATTGTGAGTGAGATGCATCTTCATTTGGTCCTACCCATTTGGTAGGGAACGTATGACTGCTTGGATTTGTTGCTCATCTGTGAGCACATGACCCGCATCCTTTAACTCTGAGATTTGATTTGCCATATGTCGCAGATGTTTCCCCATGGAATGATCTGGACGTTTCTTGTATGAATCAAATCTTATAGTTAAGGCGCGAAGTTTGGACACCGATGTGCCACCAAACTTCTCCTCAAGCTTGGACCATATGTCCATGGCTAAGTCATGTTCTCGGAAGATGCGCATTATGTCATCAGCCATACTGCTTAATAACGTAATGCGCTCTATCTTATTCTTCCGAGACCAAGCATCAAAAGCTTCCTTGTCTCGTCTGTATTGGGCCGTAGTGCCCAACTCGGGTTCAATCATTACGTTCTTTAGAGTTTCAAGCACTTCTTGCTCCTCTAGAACGTATTGTATCTTGATGGACCAAAGTTTGTAATTATCGCCGTTGAGTTTTTCACCTCTATTTAACTCAGCGACGATATTCTTTGAAGCGGAAGACATTTTACTTTTAAAATGCTGCAAAAGACACAAAACCGAAGGTTTGATCAAAAACATTGCATTGAAAATTCTTAAAATATAATTCCCATTTGAAATGATAATAGAATATCCCATTTGGATAGTTCTAATTTCAACTCCCACTTGGAATGATATTTATAATTTGATAAGTTACTTTCGAAAAATACTGAAGATGTTACCCTAGAATCGGAAAGGTCACTACGTTTCCAATCACCATCTAGAGTAACTTTCAGTATTTCACCATCACTTTAGCAAATAAAAGTACTCTTATAGTACTTCGCAGCGGAAAAGCGTTTTTGAAAACGTATTTTTCAAAACGTATGAAAACGTATTTTTCAAAAAAAATGTATATTTCAACTTAGTACCCTTATGATACTAGTGAAATATTCGGCACTTCCTGGCCAAATGCCGGGATGAGTCGTAGCCGTGCCAAGGTCGGATCCCCCTTTGGGGATTTTTCTTCAAGCTATCGTCGCCGGCTCCCGTATGGATCCAGGTGCTTCCCCTTTATTGGAGAAGTTTGCCGCAGACGACTGCCGTCGGCCCCGTATGGGCTAGTCTTGCAGGTTGCCCGGGCCGAAACCACTGGTAAGGCCCTTTTGGAATTGGTCGACCAAAAATCCCAGATTGGTCGACCAATACCGACCAATTTTGCACCCCCTTGGCCAGGGCCTCTGCCCTGGCCGGGGCTGGCCGGGGCTGGCCGGGGGCCCTGGCCCCTCGGCTAAGGGCCTCTGCCCTGGCCGAGGCCAGCCAGGGGCCGGCGAGGGCCGGCCAGGCCCTGGCCCTGGCCTCTGCCAGGGCTGGCCAGGCCCTGGCCACTGCCAGGGCCGGCCAGGCCGGCCCCTGGCCTTGGCCGAGGTCGGCCAGGGCCCCCTGGCCCTGGCTTGGACTCGGCCAGGCCTGGCTTTGGCCACGGCCAGGGCCCCCTGGCCCTGGCCGGGGCCGGCCAGGTCCGGCCATGGCCGGGCCATGGCCCATATGGCCATGGCCAGCCACCCCCTTGTATGGGGTTGCCGCATGCATTCCTCCTCCTCGTCGGGGTGGTTTTCGTTGTCATTTGGCCGTAGCCAACCCTCTCCACATGGGGAGGGGGGATGCATTGCCTCCATAGCCCATTTGGCCATGGTGATCATGCACCAAAAGTCATCTTCCCCGATGGGAATAACTACCATCTTCTTCCTCGATGAAGCACCTGTTCGTCAATGAAGCACCCGTTCGTCGAAAAAGTAGTTATTCTCTAATGGCCGTGTGCCAAAATAAAAAATAACATACTTTAAAGTTCGTAAACTACACGCTCCACATGAAGAGAGTTCACATTCCCTATGAATGGAGACTCAGCATCCATGAAGAGTGCGAGCTTGACGATATGAACGGTCGGTTCTTCCCGTCACGGAGAGTTCCTGTCATATCCGTAATGACAGAAGACCCTAACGTGAAAAGAACAACCGCTGCGTTCTCTCCGTCACAAAGCGTTCCTACCATATCCATAATGGTAGGATACCCATTCGTGAAAAAGACAACGCCTCTTTCATCGGTTCGATGGGGCGGCGGTTTAACCGGGGCGAACCTGTATGGCTCTGATACCAATGTAGGATCCTGTCAAAACAGCGACGTTAGGATCGAAATAAAGTAGAGACTTACGTTTGCGTATGCAGCACCGTAATCTCTGAACTTTGCCCTCGGATTCGCCAGAACGGTCGATACTTCGTCACAGAGGATCGAAGCAGAGTTTCACCGCCTAAATCTCTATCTAGATGAGGATTTTAATGGAAGGGAGAAGAAGAACATAAGATGCCTTATGCAAACTTATGGCATGGAAAGTGTGGAATGAATGCCTTACCCTTGGGTCCTATGTATAGGCTTTAGGGGTGGTTATTATAGGAAATAACCAATTATAAGCTTATTAGCCTATAAAAGCACATTCATTTATCCTCTTCTTCATTCACTTATCAAGTGCCTTTATGCACTTATAAAGTGACTTTTTCCACTTATCGAGTGGCTTTTTCCACTTATCGAGTGGTCCTTTTCACACGAGAAAAGGTTCCCTTCGTACACGCCTTCGTGCACGCGACATCTGAGGTCCGTATACCCTCATACATCCCCTCATGGGTGTATTTATGTCGCCCATATCCAACAGACTTGAGCAGTGCATATCAGTCGACTGTAGAAGGATCTACATGCGACTGGAAATCACCCAGTCGACTGTTATTCCTTCAACAGGCGACTGATGGAGAGACAGAAACTCCAAATGAGTCTTTGGACAAGATGAACCTATTGGGTTGGATTCTATGATAATCCTAAGGCTCACTAAGATGGTTAGATGCATATGCATGTATGAGTAGACCATCTATCAAGGCATTACATTAACCTATGCTCAAATGAGAGAGAAAGCAATAAAGTAAATATTACATGGATTAAATTGCTTTCCTCAGAGTCTATGTCTTCAATCTTGATGCCTTGATTCTTTCCATCATCTCCAGGCTTTGGCACCCCTTGAGTCCAAGCTTTGGCCCTTCTCCACTTGATGCACATCATTGCACCAAGTGATTAGTCTCCAAGAAAGATATTCTTGAAATGAAACTGTGAGACTAAAACATGAAAGTCATTAGCAACAACATAATGGTGTGATCATCATCAAAATAAGATTGGTATGAAATACCAATACTCAACAATCTCCCCCCTTTGATGATGACACACATTATGTAAAACACAAAGAATTAAAGCACAATGCTGATGAGCTTCCCCTACTTATATGCACCAATTATACAATGAGCTACACAATAGTAAATACTCATTCTACCAAATATGATCATGGTGACATTTAATAGGCATGGATTACATAAACCAATTGTAATGGACAATATCATGCAAACATGAATGGTTTTATACAATCCCATATATCTCTCCCCATAGATATATCTCTTCCCAATATGCATATGTATGAAATATAAGATAGACATTTACATAATGTATATATCTCTCCCCTTGACATCGTCAAAAAGGTGGACATCAAATATATCCCCCTTTGTCATCTTAATCAAGATGTGACAATATGCAAGAAATAAGGAGATGTATGATACCAAATTGAAAATTTTAGTGGGTATCAATCACTATTCCATGCTCTCCCTAGATCATAGAAATGGTCAAGTTTTGACTTCTAGGATCTAATACCAATTATAAAGAAGGAGATTAACAATCTCTAACAATTGAGGTAAATACCAATTGTAGAAAAAGAATCTTGGAAAATAATCCTCTTTACTAATTGATATACAAATAATGGAGCCATGGACCAAAAGTGTATCAAAGTAATAGATTTGGAAAAATCAAGCTTCGAAGATACACAATGATATTGTCAAAAGGGATATAACATGAAACATGTTGGCAATATACAAGAGGTTTGGTTTAAGACGAAAAATAACCAAGAGATAATGATCTCAAACACACCCCGAAATGAGAGTCAAAATATGTTTTAAAATATTTTAAACATACACATATTAACTCCCCCATTGACATACATATGGATCAATAAATGCATACATGTCAATGTATTCCCCAAAGTCCCCATTTTCATGAAAAATAAATTTGAAAACATTTTCAAAATCATAAAACACACACAAACAATGTGTATGCAAAAATAAACATTTAAGCACAATACCCATGCAATATGCATGTGTGAGGAACCTAAACATTAGGGAACCAAACCCAAGATGAGTTTGATTTTCTAATGTAATCACATGAGATCATCACATCCCTAACTAGAGAGTTGATATAACTATTCCTCTCTTGCACACTAACCTTAGTGGGAATCCATAAACTCAAGGATTTCCTCGGCAAAGGTTTTGCCTTTGCAAGAGGGATGGATGTGGCATGCTTAGGTGTAGAAAATATTTTCTTAGCATGCATGAAGTGAGGATTTTGCTTCTTAGCAAAAAATGAAGGATTTTTATTTTTCCTCACCACCTTGTGATTTGTATGCTTCTTGTTGGTGTTATTGTTATACAAGAAAGTATGGTGATTCTTCTTAGGTGCTTTAGCAATATTTCTTGTATTTGCACCATAAGAGGAATTAGAGGTGGGTTTGGGTACCATATTTTGAATATAACCCAAACCTCCTCTATGATTTGCCAGATGTTGTTTTTCCAAAAAATCGTGGAGTGAATCCCTAGAATAAACAAAGCTTTTGAGCTTACGAGATTCCTCTTCACATTTCAATGTAAGTTGTTGAATGCGAATTTCTAAGCTAAGGTTTTGAGCTAATAATTTTTCATTAGAAATGCTCAAATTCTTAACTTGAGAGAGAAGTGTGTCTCTCTCACTAGTGTCACAAACATGCAAAGCATCATTGTCATTTGCACTAGTAGATTCTAAGGCATGCAACCTACTCATAGCATTTTTAAATTTAGCGTTCAGCATATGAGTTGATGCACTTACTTGCCCCATTGGAGACCACATTGAAGCGGTATTCAAGCTCCTCGTAGGATAGCTTCTCCTCCTCAACTTTCTCATCACTTTTCTCCTCGCAAGAGCTTGACGAAGAATCTTTCCCCTTTGCCATGAAGCACATTTTCTTGTTAAGGTTAAGCCACGCCTCTACCTCTTCATCGCTAGAATTCGAGGAGATTGATGAAGAATCATCAAAAGCCGCGAAGCACATATGAGCTCGCTCCTTGTCATCCTCTTCTTCATCACTTGATGTGTCCTCATCGGAGTCATCAAAAGTGCCGACATGTCCCTTCTTTTGATTCTTGAACTTGGACTTGTATTTCCAATACTTCTTCCCTTTGCCCTTATAGGTATCTTTGGTGGGTTTGAAAGGGCATTCAGTAAAAAGATGACCTTTTCCTCTACAATTGAAACAAATAGAGTTGTTAGACTTGGAGGCAAACTTTGAAGAAGATTTACATTGCTTGCTTTTGAGGAATGCTCTCAGTTGTGTGGCAAGCTCCATGACTTCATCTCCACTAGCCTCATCTTCTTCATCTTCTTCCTAGGAGCTTCTTGATGGAATTTCTTTCTCCATTTGATTGGCTCCTCCTTGGCATGGAATGCAACCCCCTTTTGCTTCTCTGGCTTGTCGGGGTTGGTTGGTTGAATCTCCTTCTTGTGTTCAAGTTTTACTTCATACACCATGAGATTCCCAATGTACTCCTCAACAGTGTATTTGAACATGTCGTAAGACTCCAAAATACCATTGGCCTTTGACTCCCATTGAGATGTGAGCGAGTGAAGGATCTTCTCTACTCGATCCTCTTGGGAAATCACCTTCCCAAGTCCTTCCAAAGCGTTCACGATTTCTGTGAACCTTGAGAACATCTCCGAGATGTTTTCACCTTCATGCATCTTAAACAACTCATATTTAGATCTAAATACGCATTGTTTAGATTTCTTTACCTTCGAAGTCCCTTCATGAGAAATCTCCAATGTATGCCAAATTTCGTTGACCGTTTTGCACATGGAGATGCGGTTGAACTCATTTGAAGTGAGGACGTAATGGAATGCATTCATAGCACTCGCATTAAATTCGATCGAGTCCTTCTCCGCTTTTGTTCTCGAAGCCGCGGGTGTAGTAGGCTTCTCAAATGGCGACTCTGTGATGTCCCAAAGGTCTTGACCCTCCAAGTAGATCATCATCTTGATCTTCTAACTTGGATAGTTAGTTCCGTTGAAGAGCGGGGGTCGAACGATTGATAAACCTTCTTCATGAGACATGGATGAAGCGTTGTATGCCATTGTTGTTGTATGCTTCAACCTCGCTTTGATACCAATTGTAAGGACAGTCTACCTTGCAATACTAACAACAAACACTCTAGAGAGGGGGTGAATAGAGCAATGGCAATAAATTGTGCAATTAAAATTAAACTTGCAAATGCGGAATAATAAGTGCAAGAGGAATTAATCAACACAATCAATCCAAACGCAAACACTAGAATTACCCTGGTTTTCCAAACTTGGGTACGTCCAGCCACACCAATATTCACTATAATTCTCTCACCGAGAAGTAAATACAATCTCTCACACAGAGATACCTCACACAGAGGATTTAGGATTCCCACAAAAAGATATCCTTGCTTTCACACAGAAAGACTAATGCTCTCACACAGAGAGACTCAAACTCTCACACAGAGAGATCTCCACCAACCCTCACATAGAAGATTATACTCTCACACAGAGAGTAACTAGCTCTCACACAGAAAGCTAGGGTTTCAAAGAAATAACCAAGTAAAACAAATACTCTTACATAGGCCTTGCGATGAACTTACTCATAAATTAATGCAAGGCATGGAAGAGGATCTTCAAGTGATGAGATTTGCTAGAATTGCACTTGGATGATTTCCCTTGAGCTTGACTTCAATGCATGAAGAGGAGAAAGAGCTCTTAAGAGGGAAAAGAGAGAGTTTTAGAGTGGCTTATAGATCTCTTGTGATTTTTCAATAGCATCAAGAAGTTCTAGAGATATCAGCACACCCATATATATAGGAACCCTATACCAATCCTCAAAACCCAAGAAAACAGCCATCAGCCCAAAGCTGCAATGACTAGAAACTGGGCGAAAACGACATCAACAGTCGACTGAAGATCAAAAGACAGTCGACCGATCAACGGCTAGAAAATATCCAACAGCTATAATCTGATCCAGGATAGTCGACTGAAGAAGACAATACAGTCGACTGAAAACAGGACAGGCGCCTATAAAACCTTCAGCAGGCGACTACTGCAGGGGATGGAATAAAACAGAGAGCTGCACGTTTTCTCCAGAAAATCAAACAGGCGACTGATGTCAATAATACAGTCGACTGTAAATTAGTCCGGCGACTGTAAAACCTTAATCAGTCGTCTGCTGCAGAAGATGGAGAAAAAACAGAAAGAGGCAGAGATTGCACTTATGCTACTCAGGCGACTGTTGACCAATTCCCAGGCGACTGTAAATATACAGGCGACTGTAAACTGAGCAGCAGTCGACTGATGCGAAAAGCTCAAGTTGAGTCAATTGAAATGTTGACTAGAGCAGTGCATATCAGTCGACTATAGAAGGATCTACAGGCGATTGGAAATCACCCAGTCGACTGTTATTCCTTCAGCAGGCGACTGATGGAGAGCCAGAGACTCCAAATGAGTCTTTGGACCAGATGAACCTATTGAGTTGGATTATATGATAATCCTAAGGCTCACTAGAATGGTTAGATGCATATGCATGTATGAGTAGACCATCTATCAAGGCATTACATTAACCTAGACTCAAATGAGAGAGAAAGCAATAAAGTAAATTTTACATGGATTACATTGCTTTCCTCAGAGTCTATGTCTTCAATCTTGATGCCTTGATTCTCCCCATCATCTCCACACTTTGGCACCCCTTGAGTCCAAGCTTTGGCCCTTCTCCACTTGATGTCCATCCTTGCACCAAGTGATTAGTCTCCAAGAAAGATATTCTTGAAATGAAACTGTGAGACTAAAACATGAAAGTTATTAGCAACAACATAATGTTGTGATCATCATCAAAATAAGATTGATATGAAACACCAATACTCAACAAATCTGAGACTACAGGACTTTAAGTCCATAGTTGAGTACAACTCAGCTCTCTTTAGCATCACCTCATGCCTGAAGTTGTGTGGTGAAAAAGTCTCAGAAGACCGCATGCTGGAAAAGACGTACACGTCTTTCCATGAGAAAGATGTGATACTAATGCAGCAATATCGTGAACGAAAGTTCACCAAGTATTCTGAGCTGTTGTCATGTTTGCTCATGGCTGAACAAAACAGATAGCTTCTCCTCGCCACTCACAACATGCGCCCCCTGGCACTGCCCCCTCCCAGAAGCTCATAATGCCTCTTATTCTCGAAAGAAGAGAGATAATAAACGAAAAAAGACCACAGGAAGGGGAACAGAACAAAAGGGCTAGGGGCCAAGTCCAGCAATGAAGAAATAAAAGTATGCGGAAGTTCACCTGGCGCAGAAATGACAACAATAGAAATGATGCACCCCACCCAAGAGAGAATGGGAAGACCAGTGCCATAGCTGTGGCATGAAAGGCCACTAGTCCATAGTGTGTCGAACTCCACAGCATCTACAGGATTTGTATAAAGAAAACAAGACATATAAAGCTCAAACAAACCCGATGACCTCTGATGCTCCAGTCAAGTTTACGGCTGACCACTTCGAACATGATGACCTGCTTGATTAGCCTTCTATTTTTACATTAGCAAATTGTTTAGAACATTTCATGTTATGAGAGCATTTGAATTACGTAATTTGTTCTGAATGAAAATGTTTATCTGAAAATGCATGTGCCTATATGATTCATCTTTTAATAGATGAACTGCTCTCATTACTGATTAGTAGACAATAAACACATACGATCTTTCAACACAAAGCCCAATATCAGGGCCATATTGAAGATCTAGGGAACACAACATTGTTGCCCCCAAATGACACAGAAACAAAAATAAAGGATGCACTAATCTCTCCGAATTCCAAAAGAAACTTTCTAAGTTTCAAGGACATCCGTTTCAACAGATTCCATTTGGAAACAGCAAATGTAAATGAAAAACAAATTACTGTATGTAACGTCTCAAGAAAAAGGTGTAAAATCCATACTTGAAAGTTTTGAAAGCCTTACAGGCCTCTACCATACAAAGATTCGGAGAAAGTGAGCAGAATTAAACGGAGCACATAAAGTGCCCGACATCAGGCAAGTTTTTACTCTGGCATGATAGACGTCGGATCAGTAATGATGCACTGCATCTTATCCTATGGGTATGACTTGAAGAACTAGAAGATTCTTCAGAAGGGAGGATTCCCTCACATCCCTTGCTATAAGGGAAAACTAATTACAAGGACATCTCTACGAAAAGTTGAAAAAGAATCTCCACGCTTTCTCAAAAAGAATATAAAGAGATATATGTGGACAAATTCCACCCCCTGGTGGGCTATTTCGGTGCTTCATTGTACTGATAAATGCATCCTCAGAATATTCATATGTGTGTCTACTACAGACCCGCAACTTAGCTTTTCCAAAGCTATTGGCACAAAAATAAAAATGTTGCGGGCACATTTTCCAGACAATCAAATATAGAAAATAAGTCTAGTTAATGTTGGGAAATATACCTCCCGGTCATTTCAAGAGTACTGTCAAGCAACGGGAATAGAAAATGAACATACAATGCCGCATGTTCATACCCAAAACGGGTCGGCAGAGTCATTGATAAATAGACTCCAATGGACTGCACGTCGATTGTAAATGAAATCCCGATTGTCAGTGAATGCATGGAGACATGAAAACTTTGCATGTTACATCGTAAATGAAAACAAGACCCTCTGGAGGTCAGATTTGTCAATGCAACTTGCATATGGAATGCCACCGAAAATTTCTCATCTGAGAATCTTCGGTCGTGTAGTTTAAATCCCCAGTGCACCACCACAGAGGACCAAAACGGTCCTCAACGTCGCCTAGGTATCAATGTAGGGTTTGACTTACCCTCACTTATAAGATACCTAGAAAACCAAACGGGGGATGCATTTAAGGCACAGCTTGAAGACTGTGATTTCGATAAGACGAGTTTCCCCAAAATAGGCCCAGATACTGAAAAATCTGGCACGAAGCAAATTATAACATGGGATACAAAAAGCTTGACCCACTATGATTCGGTAACAAAACAAATGTAAAGATGCGATCCTTAAGATCCTCCACAGAACAATGTTCACCACTTACCGAACTCATTTACTGACAACCAGAAGACTGTCAGATCACACATCACTGCTGCAAAAACTCCAGCTAGGATTGACATCCCCAAGAATGGATGTAATCTACCAGCAGCAGAAGTGGATGATCCTCAACAGAAAAAAAGCAGACCACCAGGCTCCAAGGACATAAACTCCTGAAGACCTTAAGACAATGCTACCACAGGACAATGAGCTCATGTCCACACCCTCACCCTTCCTGGAATCCACTGCAGAGGAACAGCCGGGAAAAAAACTGAAATTGAAAGTAAATGTTGTACATAATGGGGAGGTGTTGAACAGATAGAACATAAATTGTCGACAATGTATTCACGTATCATATTGCCATATACATCGCAAAAGCGATGATGTTTATAAATTATCGTTCCATACTCTGTTGCTAGAATGCAAACGTAGAGATTGGTCAAATGTGAAACGAGACAATATAAGATGAGTTGGACTCACTTATGAAACGTGAAATGTTCGGACTTGAAGTCCAGACACCAGAAGGTGTCAAACCTGTAGGTAAAATAAGTATTGCACACATAATAAAAAAATCGTATGATATAAGGTACAACCTATAGCCCAAGGGAAAATTTCGTTGAAACTAGGGATCGAACAAATTAAAATGAGCATGACTCATAAATGATGCATCAGTCTCTCTAAGTTATCAAAAGCAAATACCTTACGATTGGGCAAAGGAAATTTTGGATATGCTGTTATTGGATGTTGTGACGGCATACCTTTGTAGATATCTTGGTAAAGATAAATTCCACATTTCCTTAAATGCCCGAATAGACTTCGGGACGTCTATTCTATTGAAGAAAAATAATAAGAATAATAAATAATGTACAACCGAGAGAATCACTTGAAAAATCAATGATTCCTACTGAGGGTTGTCTTTGCATCTAAGCAAAGAACAGGATCTGAGATCATAGTTATAAACAACTAAAATCTTATCGGATCTCCTGAAGAGAAAACCGAAAAATCTGTTCAAGCCTGACTATTAAACATGAAATGAAAGATCTAGAAAAATATAAAGTCATGGCTCATAGAATCCTGTTACATACGCCCAGAAGTGCGTTGGAGAAATTAAAAGGACCATTGTCATCCAAAGTACAGCTATGGTAGTATACTTAATGGATGTACAAAAAGAACCCTTCCGATCGCTAGAAGAGGGGGAGGATATAACTGGTCCTAAAGTCCCTTGTCTAAGTGCAATCTGGCACTCCTGGCTAACTGCACGCGTCCCGATATTGCAGTTGCAGTAAACTCATTAGTCAGAAATAGTTGGCACTTAAAAAGGCCATTAGCCGGAGTTAAGCCTTCTGCGCTTCCTCCAAGGGTCGAAAGATTTGGACTTACAGTATGAAGTATCATCCTCCAATGTTTATGCAAATGCAGGTTACAGGTCTGGTCCATATACTGAGAAATCACAGAACAAGTACCCACAGTGGGATGGACATCTACTACAGATCTGCAAAGCAACTTATGAAGGCAACATCATCCTATCATTTCGAGATCCTCACCACACTAATGGTGTATTTGAGGGCGCATGTTGGTACATCACATCCCCGTGAAGATTGGATAGAGGCTAGTATTGTGGAGCTGACCACATAGTCTGAAGTCTACATCAAAGGCGACAATACTTACTAAGGGTGGGCATGGGTACAGGATACCCAGATACCCGATTGGAACCTACCCTAATGGATAGGTTCTGGGTAGATAGTTATCGGTTACGGGTATGTTTTGGGTAGGAAAATTTGGAGCCGACGGGTATCGGGTCCGGTTCCGGTTCCCGTCTATAGAAAATGGGTACCCAGAACCGGAATCGATATTATATATATAAATCTTTAATATATTATAATATTAAGGATCAAAATATATAAGAGTGATTCACCCTGGCTGTATATAATTTGCACTTATAATATTAGGGAGTACAACTTGCATCCTGAAGTTCTGAGCAACGTGTAAGTTCATTAAACAATGCATTTGAATCAAAGATCATATTGTTCTCTTATGCGTTCAAAAGAGCATTAGAGGTAAACGTGAATCATTCTTCCATATGTCTAGCTTTATCTAGTAGAAATGACTGGTCAGTATACATTTATCGCTGAAGAAAGAGACTAGAGACAATATTTTACTTCCAGATTGATTTTTATTCATGCGTATTTGAGGTAATTGTCATGTACAGATCATTTGGAAATCAATGTTCGTAATGCATCACAAATTAGATTTTTTTTACATGGTACCCAGAACCTACCCGAAACCATAGGATCCGGGTAGGGTCCGGGTATATGGTTCAACTGGGTAGGTTTCGGGTCCAAATTTTAGGAACCGGTCCCTTACCGGGTAGGGTCCAGGTAACATAAAAAAAGGATATCCAGACCCGCACACCCCTAATACTTAGTACACCTCTCAAGAGTTTCTGGATTCAGCAGCTGCTTAATTGTGATAATATTTGTAATCTGTGTATATTCTAATCTGTGTATATTCAGAATGTTGTCAATAGGATTGATGAGATAAGCATGAGAGATCTGAACGCCTAAGAGCCTTTACAAATCAGGGGGAGTTGAGGGAATTTGTACTCTTTTCCCTTAACTATGGTTTTTCCCACTGGGTTTTACATAGCCAAAGGTTTTAACGAGGCAAATCACATCAACTCTGGATCATGAAGTATACACCCCTCTGTGACACTCAGAATCCAGAAGTATTCATGAGCAGAGTCACTTGTACAAATCAGGGGGAGTTAAAGAGCATTTGTACTCTTTTCCCTTAGCTATGGTTTTTCCCACTGGGTTTTCCATAACAAACGGTTTTATCGAGGCAAACCTCACCAACTCAGGATCCTAAAGTATCCACCCCAGACTCCTATTACGCTCAGAATCCTGAAGTATCCTTGAGCAGAGTCCACACCTATGGCTGGATAAGAGGGAGTGTTGTGAATGAAAATACCAGAGTCGGTTAGGATTACAGATATCTTAGAGATATGCCTATATCTATGTATCCTATCTTTCTACTCTCCTATCCTGCCTATAAATAAAGGGATGGGGGTTCCTCCCCCAGTAGTTGATTCATAACACTTTTTTCATTATCATGGTGGCTGCATTTTTCTTTCCTAATTTTTTCTCCTTTTCTTTTTATTTTTTTGACCAAACAGTCATCAAAACAGTGGCTGTTTCTGATTAAATCCGCCTATCTGAGGGTACAATGTTGGATGGTCCTTTGGTTGCAGTAGCAGGGCTGTGCAACTGATCGGTAATTGGGCGAGTTAATCTCGAATTGATTGGACCTTGATCCGAGCTATTGGAGTCGGATCTGAGCTCTTCCTACCAGGTCCGAGCTATCAATCAGGTCCAAGTTGTATCTGTCGAACCCGAGTCATCTCTAGGTTACCTTCATCTGCCTACAACACAATGGATCATTACGGGGTCGGATCTAGGGTCCGACCTAATCCCCTCCGATGTTTAAGTCAGCACGTGACCCAAATGAGGCTCGAGATAATCTATGGTCGATCTGTTAGATATACCCACCGATAGCTTACGCGCCGAGCCATAGAAGAAATGTAAAAGAGATGTTAGGTCGTAGGAAGCCAGATCCTATTTAGAGAGTACCTGACCCTTCTCAGATATCGTTGTGGCTCTCTGCTTGTGGAGTTGGAGTTGTACTCGTTTTGATTGTGCTTGGAATTCCGAACAATTTTGCAAATAAATCAAACGATAGAATAATACAAAGTTATGTAAAACCTTACCCAAAAATGTACTGATTCACGCGAAACCCTATTTCCGAGTGGGGTTCTGCGTGGATTTCCGCAGACCAAAACAACCCCGTAGCCTTCCTTATGATATGACTATATATTCACTTGTATTGGCCTACCAATTAGCCACAATGACATTCAAACGAATTGTTATGTTTATTTTTGTTGCTATCCATCTTATTTATATAGTTACCTCAAATGTATTATTTATTCCGTATATGATCATTAATCATTTTCGATTTGTATCAGTATCCTTTTTCAGATATAGATGTCTGATTTTCTTTTCAATGCATTGTGCATATCCAAATTCATATCCGATATATAATTTGGAAGATAGATATGATTAAATCCATATATGTTGATGCACAGAATCTCGCAGGGACCGAACCAGGCCGTCGAGCGGGTGGGCCGGCGCACAAGGACGAGCATTCATGCAACAGACAGGCCCGGACACAACAGTTTTGTCGGGCTGTGCTCTCATATCCGGTACCTGAAACGGAGAAGCAGATGTGTAACGACCGGTGTTTGTAATAAATATTTTATATGAATAATATTGAATTTCCCTTCCTTGTATGTTTTCCTCGGTTGAATCCTCACATTTTAGCTTAAATAACGCCGTAATTCTAGAGTTAGAACGATCCTAGAAGCCATAGAATCTTTCCCGAAGCTTCGCGCTTCGTTTCGGCACTTCTGGTGCATCTTAGTTGGTTCACGAAGGAGAACCAACCGACTAGAATGAGATCTAGTCGGTCGGCAATCCTTCATGGACCGACTAGTTCAACGTATTAAAAATAGCTGAGTTACTGTTTGTCGTTAGTCGGTCTAAGTTCAACCTTCGACCGACTAGTTCTCAAACTAGTCGGTCAAGCATTGTACTCAGACCGACTAATTCTGAGTTTCACTGAACAGTAGAGTTACTGTTTGTCGTTAGTCGGTCTAAGAACGATTTCCGACCGACTAGGTTGCAAACTAGTCGGTCAGCTGTTGTTCTTCAACCGACTAATTCTTGTACAGTCTTTTCTACAGTAGTTACTGTATATTTTTAGTCGGTTAAGAGTTGCTCTTCAACCGACTAGTTCTAATTCTCTTCTTGTACCTCTTGGTTGCATTTTAGTCGGTCAACGTTGGTCGACCGACCGACTAGTTCTTAAACTAGTCGGTCACCAGTTGTGCTTTGACCGACTAATTTAGTTGACCTGTACCAAAACCTATTCTCGGTTTACCATTTAGTCGGTCTACGTTAGACGACCGACCGACTAGTTCTTAAACTAGTCGGTCAACCACTCTTCTTTGACCGACTAGTTGACCCCGAAACCCTAGATCTATTTTCCAGCCGCCATTTTATTTTTATTTAATCCGTCGATTCCTTCATTCTTCATTCATTCTTTCTGAGCCAAGATCATTCACAAATCATCCCTAAACTTCCCCAAATCATTTCTTTCATCCTTGGAGGTTCTTGCTCGCCGTATCTTGCGCCAGATACCGATCTAGGTCGTCGAGATCTCGTTTTTCGGCCGTAGCTTCCCGGGATTGTTCTTCGTCGCCAAAACACGATCTGTTTTGGTGTCTTCCATTCGCTACTCTACGGTTAGTAACTTTAATCCCTTAATCGCTTTTAACCCACACCGTAAACTAGAAACCCTAAATTAAAAATGGATTACTAGACATAGGATTCCAATGCAAAATGATTTAGAACTCCCGTCTAATCTTTTATTTTGCCATAACAGCGAATTCATCTACCGTATGACATCGTTCTCGTTACTCACGTCGATCAACAATTCGGTACCAGGCAAGTGAAACTTGCCAACACTTCTTTAGGCCATGTTTTTAGGCCAATTCTTGTACTAGCGTGAAAGAGACTAGATCGTGAAATGATAGCGATCTAGGCGCAACTTTGAGATCTAGCTTGACAACGAAGCTAGATCCGACCCCTTGCCATATCATTCATGCATAGATATCTGCCATGTTTAAATTCCTTAACTGTATTGTTAACTGCCATGCATTGCATCGTACATGTCATCCTAGTTAAACTTGCATCGTAGCACACGCTACACTACTTGTACAATCCATGTTTCCGTGTTACCGGCTAGGCACCCGTTATGCGGGCATAACCCTACGCCATCCGTGTTAAAAACACTTCCTGGCTCGTGATCCAGAAGCGAGCATTCCGTGTTCGGGGGTAATGCCATGGCTCGATACACGTGGAGCGATAGGGATAAACGATCACTTGAGCGTAAGAGTTGGCCTGTACAGCCACTCTAGCCAAAGGGCGGAATCTCTGTGCACGACGTGATTACAATTCCAGTACTTGTCCTTTACTTGTTTACTTGCCTTGCCATGTCATTTGCCATGCTATATCATGCCATACTTTACTTTAGAACTGCTAGGTTGCTTTACTTTCATAGTTGTCATACTTTACTTTAGAACTGCTAGGTTGTTTCCTTCTGTAGTTTCCTTGCACAAGTCTTTTTAGACTTGCTGACATGTGCCCCTTCTATTTGGGTGACGCATGTTAATTGCTGAGCCAGAGACAGTTGCGGAGGGTGACGAGTTCGTGGAGTTCGTGCCCGAACCTGTTGGTGACGTGGAGTACGAGGACACCGGTGATCAATCTTAGAGATCTTCCGTACTCTTCTTTTGTTAGCTGTGGTTGTCGGTGAGTAGCACCATTTTGTTAGATTCTGTTGGCCATGCTGGGCCTTTTGCTTTTGACTCTTTTGTTGCCTGGTGGCATTTCTGGTTGTTGGACTTTTTGTTGGACTATGAGTTGGAATAATGTTATATTATTGTCTCTCTTTTCCTATTATTGTTATTGTTGTTCTGAGTCACATTACAGGGACCTGCTACTTCGTTTTATTTGACGCTTATCGGACTTGCGGCTTTGCAGCTTCAAGTCCGTGTGGACCTTCTCACGTTTCGCCTCCATGTTTTTGGGAAGCGGGGCGTGACAGGTTTCTTTGGTGGCCCATGCAGGTCCTATTTTCTGTAACTGTGACTTAATCGGAATAACAATAAGAATTATAGAAAGTTCTATAAACAAAAATTCAACACCGTGCCTTAGGCTAAGAGTCTGATCTGTTCCGTTTTCCTGTGTCAATAGATGGCTGGGAGATGGAATACCCGTGCTGGTGGTGGTTTGCCCCCTCGCGACCAGCAGCCGGACCGAGAGCCCACTGCCGGGGAGATGATGAGGATGATGCATCAGATGATGCAGGTGCAGTAAGGAATTCTGCAGACTGTCCGGAATGTTCCGCCTGCTCGTGCAGCGCCGGTTGTTCAGGCTGCCCCTCGCTTCGAGCCCGGAGCGAAGCAATTTCGGGAGCTGGGTCCCGCTTACTTTGATGGGACCGAAGGACCCCTGGCTGCAGATGAATGGACCAGGAACATGGAAGACAATCTGAAGATGTCGAAGGTCGACCCGACTGGATGGGTTGACTTGGCGAAGCGACAGCTGAAGGACAATGCGCGGAACTGGTGGGATGCTGAGGAGAAGTTATTGGAGGAGCCTATTACTTGAGCTACCTTCAAGTCCAGATTTGACGAGGAGTATTTTCCTAAGGCCGCCAAGAGGGAAATGGCTCAGCGCTTCATTGATTTGAAGCAAGGGAATTTGACGGTGGATCAATACCACCAGGAATTTACGAGGCTGAGTCGTTTTGCACCGAAGATGGTGCAGGATGCTGAGGAGAGAGCCCAGAGGTTTCTGCAGGGGCTTTCTTTGGATCTGCAGAGCTATGTCACTTCTTCTGATGCGGAGACTTACCAGAAGGTTCTGATTGCGGTGAAGAGGCAGGAGAGGATTGTGAATCAGAAGAGGGGACAGTTTTCTGGCACTGGGAAGAGGCCTATGGAGCAGGCCAGAGCAGTGGTGAGGCCGGGGCACGGGCCCAACCAGCCAGTGCAGTTCAAGAGGCCCGGAGGACCTCCTACTTTGAAGACTTGCAATTTCTGTGGCAAGACTGGGCATGTCAAGGAGCAGTGTCGGAAGATGCTGGGGCAGTGTTTGGTTTGCGGTGATCCTGCGCACACCATGAAGGACTGTCCGAAGTCGAAGCAGCCGTGGAGGGCACCTGTTGCAGCTCAGCCGTTGCAGCAGAGGGCACCTGTTCCTGCTGGACGTGGATCGCCGCTCGTTCCGCAGAGGCAGGCGTTTCAGCAGGCTGTCCAGCCGAGACGACAGGCGTTTCTGATGACTGCTGCTGAGACCGAGACGCTGGATGAGGTTATCGCAGGTAATTTTCTATCTAGCTGTTCCTTTCTTAGTTAGTTTGGTTGTTAGATATGATTAGTGTTTGCATTTGATTGATTGCTAGAATAGAATTTGATCGTTAGACTGTCTGTTAGGTGTGATCTTGGTCTGCGCTTTTCCTGCACGAGTTCTCTTTGACTCTGGTGCATCCATGTGCATCATTTCTCAGAGCTTCGTGGAGAGGCATTCCTTGTCGACTTCCTCTCTTCCCCAGAGTTGGAACATCGTCACAGGGAATGGTGTGATCTCGGTGCATCGTGGGTGCAATTCTTGCCCGTTGGTGGTCTGTGGACACGAGCTGTATGCTGACTTTATTGTCCACGACATCATCAACTACGATGATGTGCTTGGGATGGATTGGCTTGCGAGCTTCTATGCTACGATCGACTGTCAGAGAAAGAAGGTGGTGTTCGAGATTCCCGGACATCCTGTGTTTGAGTTCAGCCGTGGTAGCAGTTCGCTTGGTCCGGTCAGGTTTCGGGCCAAGCCAGTGGAGGCTGTGGCTATGCTGATGGAGCAGGGTAGGCCTGCTGTGGTGCGTGATTTTGATGACGTCTTCCCCGAGGAGATGTCTGGACTGCCGCCCGATCGAGCTCTGGAATTTTCTATCGATCTGATTCCGGGAGCGCAGCCCATTTCAAAGGCACCTTATCGTATGGCTCCGGTGGAATTGGAGGAGTTGCGGAAGCAGCTGTATGAACTCTTGCAGAAGGGTTACATTAATCCCAGTGTGTCTCCGTGGGGAGCACCGGTCCTGCTGGTGAAGAAGAAGGACGGCTCGTGTCGCATGTGCGTGGATTATCGAGGGCTGAATGCGGTGACTGTAAAGAATAAGTACCCATTGCCGTGGATTGATGATATTTTTGATCAGCTGGGAGGACCGAGAGTATTTTCCAAATTGGACCTAAGGAGTGGATATCACCAGCTGAAGGTGAGGAAGGAGGACATTCCGAAGACGGCGTTCAGGACGAAGTATGGTCACTACGAGTTCGTGGTCATGCCTTTTGGTGTGACCAACGCGCCCGCAGTATTTATGAACCTGATGAACTTGATCTTCTATGACTATTTAGATAAGTTTGTCGTTATCTTCATTGACGACATTCTGATCTATTCTAAGTCAGAGGAAGAGCATGCGTCGCACTTGAGGACGTTATTGGAAATTCTGAGGAGGCATCGGTTGTATGCCAAGTATTCGAAGTGCGAGTTCTGGCTGGATAGAGTGGCTTTTCTGGGGCATGTGGTGACTGGTGATGGGATTTCGGTGGATCCTGAGAAGATTCGGGCTATCAGAGAATGGCCTGTTCTGCAGTCAGCGTCTGAGATCCGGAGTTTCCTTGGACTTGCAGGTTATTACCGGCGATTCATCAAGGATTTCTCCCGTATTGCCGAGCCGATGACCAGGTTGACCCGGAAGGATGTATCTTTTGATTGGTCCGTTGGATGTGGGGAAGCTTTTGGTGTTCTGAAGGAGCGGTTGACGTCTGCCCATGTTCTTGCTGTGCCCGACCGGAGTGGAGGATTCGAGATCTTTTGTGATGCTTCTGGCAAAGGTCTTGGATGTGTGTTGCATCAGCATGGGCACGTGGTCACGTATGCTTCTTGTCAGCTTAAGGCTCATGAGAAGAATTACCCGACGCACGATTTGGAGTTGGCTGCTGTTGTGTTTGCACTGAAGATTTGGAGGCACTTCTTGCTGAGTGAGAAAATGAAGATTTTCACCGATCACAAAAGCTTGAAGTACATTTTCACGTAGAAGGAGCTCAACATGCGACAGCGTCAGTGGTTGGAGCTCATGGCAGACTATGAGATCGAGTTGCATTATCACCCGGGTAAAGTGAATGTGGTTCCTGATGCGTTGAGTAGGCTTCCGACGGTGATGTTGCTGACTTCGCAGTGGAGATTGCCGCAGGACTTTTGCGAGTCTGGAGTTGAGGTGGTTCTGCCTGGAGAGACTTCTTCATTGATGTGTATGCAGATACAGTCGACGATCGTGGATCGGATCAAGGCTGGGCAGAGTGGTGATCCGAAGTTGGTAAAGATTCGAGAGATGGTGGAAGCGGGTCTGCGGACTGATTTCATGATTCACGAGGATGGCTCGCTGGGGTTTGGAGCCAGGTTGTCTGTGCCTACGGGAGATATCAGAGAGGAGCTATTGGTAGAGGCACACAGTTCGCCGTATTCTGTGCATCCTGGTGGGACCAAGATGTACAAGGATCTTCGTTTGAATTTCTGGTGGCATGGGATGAAGAGGAGCGTGGCTCGGAGTGTGGCCAAGTGCTTGGTTTGCCAGCAGGTTAAAGCGGAGCATCAGCGTACGGCAGGGTTGCTACAACCGCTTCCGATTCCGGAGTGAAAGTGGCAACACATCACTATGGACTTCGTGACTGGACTACCTCGGAGTCCGAAGCAGAATGACGCGATTTGGGTGATCGTAGACCGATTGACCAAATCCGCGTACTTTATCCCATTCCGAGTAGGACAGTCCACTGAGGCGCTGGCGAGGAGATATATGGAGGTAAACTCTTTTACTTTCCATTTTCATTTCCTTTCCCTGGAATAGTTAGTGATGTAACGTGTTCGTGCAGGAGATCGTTCGACTGCACGGAGTCCCTGTGAGTATCGTGTCGGACAGAGACACGAGATTCACGTCTCAGTTCTGTCAGAGTCTACAGAAGAGTTTGGGTACGAGTCTGAGTTTTAGCACGGCGTACCATCCGCAGACGGATGGCCAGTCCGAGAGGACGATTCAGATCTTGGAGGACATGCTGAGGGCGTGTATGTTGGATTTTAAGGGTTCGTGGGAGGACCATCTACACCTGGTAGAGTTCTCTTATAACAACAGCTTCCAAGCGAGTATTGGCATGGCACCATTCGCTGCGCTATACGGAAGGAAATGTCGATCGCCACTGAGTTGGGATGACGTTGGAGATCGGGAGCTGTTGGGACTTAAGATGATCGTGGAGGCTGTGGATGTTGTCAGAAACATTCCGGAGCGGCTGAGGATTGCTCAGGACCGTTTTAAGCATTGGGCTGATGCGAAGCGACGTCCGTTGGAGTTTCAGCCTGGTGACCACGTGTTTCTGAAGGTTTCCCCGAATCGAGGAGTGATTCGCTTTGGGAAGCGCGGGAAGCTGAGCCCGAGATACATTGGACCGTTTGACGTCCTGGAGAGGGTTGGCGAGGTAGCCTACCGCTTAGCCTTGCCGCCATCTTTGGTTGGAGTTCACGACGTATTCTATGTGTCGCAGCTTCGTCGTTATGTTAGCGATCCGTCTCATGCTGTGGATTTCTAGGAGATCACCGTTCGCCCTGATCTGACGTATGACTAGCTACCAGTTCAGATTTTGGACATGCGTCAGAAGTCACTTCGGAACAAGACCGTAAATCTTGTGAGGGTGATGTGGCGACACGGCTCGCCAGGAGAGTCTACTTGGGAGAGGGAAGATGAGATGCGTGAGCGCTACCCACTTTTGTTCCCTGACACGTGAGTGTTAGGAAATTCCGAGGGCGGAATTTTTCTTAAGGTGGGGAGGATGTAACGACCGGTGTTTGTAATAAATATTTTATATGAATAATATTGAATTTCCCTTTCTTGTATGTTTTCCTCGGTTGAATCCTCACATTTTAGCTTAAATAACACCGTAATTCTAGAGTTAGAACGATCCTAGAAGCCATAGAATCTTTCCCGAAGCTTCGCGCTTCGTTTCGACACTTCTGGTGCATCTTAGTTGGTTCACGAAGGAGAACCAACCGACTAGAATGAGATCTAGTCGGTCGGTAATCCTTCATGGACCGACTAGTTCAACGTATTAAAAATAGCTGAGTTATTGTTTATCGTTAGTCGGTCTAAGTTCAACCTTCGACCGACTAGTTCTCAAACTAGTCGGTCAAGCATTGTACTCAGACCGACTAATTCTGAGTTTCACTGAACAGTAGAGTTACTGTTTGTCGTTAGTCGGTCTAAGAACGATTTCCGACCGACTAGGTTGCAAACTAGTCGGTCAGCTGTTGTTCTTCAACCGACTAATTCTTGTACAGTCTTTTCTACAGTAGTTACTGTATATTTTTAGTCGGTTAAGAGTTGCTCTTCAACCGACTAGTTCTAATTCTCTTCTTGTACCTTTTGGTTGCATTTTAGTCGGTCAACGTTGGTCGACCGACCGACTAGTTCTTAAACTAGTCGGTCACCAGTTGTGCTTTGACCGACTAATTTAGTTGACCTGTACCAAAACCTATTCTTGGTTTGCCATTTAGTCGGTCTACGTTAGACGACCGACCGACTAGTTCTTAAACTAGTCGGTCAACCACTCTTCTTTGACCGACTAGTTGACCCCGAAACCCTAGATCTATTTTCCAGCCGCCATTTTATTTTTATTTAATCCGTCGATTCCTTCATTCTTCATTCATTCTTTCTGAGCCAAGATCATTCACAAATCATCCCTAAACTTCCCCAAATCATTTCTTTCATCCTTGGAGGTTCTTGCTCGCCGTATCTTGCGTCGGATACCGATCTAGGTCATCGAGATCTCGTTTTTCAGCCGTAGCTTCCCGGGATTGTTCTTTGTCGCCAAAACACGATCTGTTTTGGTGTCTTCCATTCGCTACTCTACGGTTAGTAACTTTAATCCCTTAATCGCTTTTAACCCACACCGTAAACTAGAAACCCTAAATTAAAAATGGATTACTAGACATAGGATTCCAATGCAAAATGATTTCGAACTCCCGTCTAATCTTTTATTTTGCCATAACAGCGAATTCATCTACCGTAGGACATCGTTCTCGTTACTCACGTCGATCAACAATTTGGTACCAGGCAAGTGAAACTTGCCAACACTTCTTTAGGCCATGTTTTTAGGCCAATTCTTGTACTAGCGTGAAAGAGACTAGATCGTGAAATGATAGCGATCTAGGCGCAACTTTGAGATCTAGCTTGACAACGAAGCTAGATCCGACCCCTTGCCATATCATTCATGCATAGATATCTGCCATGCTTAAATTCCTTAACTGTACGCATTTGAATTGTTAACTGCCATGCATTGCATCGTACATGTCATCCTAGTTAAACTTGCATTGTAGCACACGCTACACTACTTGTACAATCCATGTTTCCGTGTTACCGGCTAGGCACCCGTTATGCGGGCATAACCCTACGCCATCTGTGTTAAAAACACTTCCTGGCTCGTGATCCAGAAGCGAGCATTCCGTGTTCGGGGGTAATGCCATGGCTCGATACACGTGGAGGGGTAGGGATAAACGATCACTTGAGCGTAAGAGTTGGCCCGTACAGCCACTCTAGCCAAAGGGCGGAATCTCTGTGCACGACGTGATTACAATTCCAGTACTTGTCCTTTACTTGTTTACTTGCCTTGCCATGTCATTTGCCATGCTATATCATGCCATACTTTACTTTAGAACTGCTAGGTTGCTTTACTTTCATAGTTGTCATACTTTACTTTAGAACTGCTAGGTTGTTTCCTTCTGTAGTTTCCTTGCACAAGTCTTTTTAGACTTGCTGACATGTGCCCCTTCTATTTGGGTGACGCATGTTAGTTGCTGAGCCAGAGACAGTTGCGGAGGGTGACGAGTTCGTGGAGTTCGTGCCCGAACCTGTTGGTGACGTGGAGTACGAGGACACCGGTGATCAATCTTAGAGATCTTCCGTACTCTTCTTTTGTTAGCTGTGGTTGTCGGTGAGTAGCACCGTTTTGTTAGATTCTGTTGGCCATGCTGGGCCTTTTGCTTTTGACTCTTTTGTTGCCTGGTGGCATTTCTGGTTGTTGGACTTTTTGTTGGACTATGAGTTGGAATAATGTTATATTATTGTCTCTCTTTTCCTATTATTGTTATTGTTGTTCTGAGTCACATTACAGGGACCTGCTACTTCGTTTTATTTGACGCTTATCGGACTTGCGGCTTTGCAGCTTCAAGTCCGTGCGGACCTTCTCACGTTTCGCCTCCATGTTTTTGGGAAGCGGGGCGTGACAAGATGCGCCAGATGACTGGGGGTGGACCCCCCTCTGATGCCTAGGTCGGGCAATACTTGGGGGAATGTGGGTGTTTGTAAAAGGTGGTGACTGGCATAAGATAGCACGTGTGTGTGTGTGTGTGTGGCATGTGGAGGAGCTTGTGGAGGAAGCATCCCCTTTAGCTACTCAAGTGTCACGTGAGGGTTCTAGGCGTACCCGTTTTTCGACCCTCACCTGACGGGGGTGGCGCGCTGCACATATAGGACCCCAAGGGAAATGTGCCATGTCCCATAGCTATGGAGATTTAAGGATCATTATGTTCTGCTGCTCCGTACAAGTGGGGTGCGGAGGACGACGATGCAGCATATGATTGTACTCTATGTCTTTTGGCAAGGCCGATAGTTACTGATGTGTCATATGGGAATTGAATGCATGCTGACGCAGATGGCCTGTAGAGCGAGCATCTTGTCTCCTTAGGATTGTGCCACGTGGAGTGGATTGTTCTGACCAAATACTTGGGTCATGAGACTAGGAGGCCGACCTCGGGAAGCAAAGTCATCTCGAAGAGCTGGGAGAATGACACAGAGGGGGTCGTCCTCGTGCCAAGGCTAAGTTGGGTTGGCTTCTCTAGTAAGGTAGAGGAGTCCCCAATAGCGGGTCTCATCTGATGGGTTTCCACTGGGACTCATTGCTGTTAACGAGCCCAAACTCAAAGTAGTATCTAGAACGGCCCATTATCTTCTAGCTCAATACAAACGATCTGAGATGCTTCCATAAGTTAGAAGTGGAGTGGCCAAGAGATGAAATTCGAAGGAGAAAGGCTCCCATCATCGGGTTAGACACATAAGGTTGCTGGGGTATCTCGAGAAGATGACCATGCCTACTGATGCCCGCGTGTGCTCCTCATGATGCTAGGAGGCAGATTTACTGAGATCCATATTTAATGTAGGACTTGAAGGGTCATGCTCGCACATCAAGGAGATGAAGACGTGGCGAGTTCCGATTTGTTGAAGAAACATCACGTAGAAGCTGAGGAGTTGCGCAGGTCTAACGGCTCAGATTGGCTTCGTATAGTGTTCCTTGATCGGATGGCTGAGGTCGATTCCCATCAATTTTACGTGGGGTAGGTTAAAAGGCGAAGGAAGGCATTAGTCTTGCATTTGCCTTTTTGATTCATCTTTGCCCTCTTCTATTTTACACCGAGTCCATGTCTAACGGTGTGGGTTCCTCTTGGTCATCATCACCATCAGGGAACCCGTGACCCCAATCAAGGGAGGAGGCTGACTCCGATCCTAGTAGGCCATGAAGGCCTGCTCCTGTGGCTGGGAGGTGAAGGGCCGCCACGGCGGCACTCGGGCAACGCAATCTGCTCACCACCAGCCTGTTGTTGAGACGGAGTGCAGGCTTCAAAAGGTCAATTTTGAAAACGAAGAGATCGAGTCCCACTGTCGTGCCCTGGAAGAGCGTATGCGGAAGGAGAAGAGGAAGGTCGGTGAGGGGGAAATTATTGATCTGCCACCAAGGAGGGTCCTATAGATGATGCTACTGAACACCTCGGGCTCGAGACGCTGAAATATATGCTTAGTGCGACCTGGAAAGTGGTTGTTGGTCAGCCTGAACTGGAAACTGATTAGTTTATATGGCTTCTCCAGTGCATCAATAGGCTCAGACAGAGCTGTGTGGCTATTTCCACAGCTTCTGTAGTTATATGGACCGATTAGAGTCTCTGGAAGAGTATGTTGGGCGACACTGGATGAGAAGAGGGTCAGGCTACGACAGGCTGAGGCTGACATGGAAGAGCTTTAGAGGACGATCGTTGGAAAGTCGTCGGAGGCTCTGGAGCTGCGATTGGCAAGGGCAAACCTGGCGCGGGGCCAACTATATATGTAGATTTTTCTTTTTTTGTGGTTGTGAGCTGCTGGGCAGCAAATTTTGTGACCTTTTGTCGTTGAATGAAAAATACAACTTTTGTTCATTGCTTGGCTGTTATGGTTATTGAAACCATTTTGTATTGTAATGATCATGTACTACGATTTGGTTCGAATTTCAGAGACCGAGAGATGAGCTGACCGCCTTGGGTCCTAGGTGTCTAGCCCGAGCTGCTCTGCTGAATTGTAAGCTTGGCTCGGGCTTGATAATCAGGTCAGGCTCAAATGAGGGCCTGAGGACGATGACATCCATATCTAAACTTCTGAGGAGAGTTCTTGCAGGGCCCCAGCTCGAGCTAGGGGCTTAGGCTTAGCATGACCAGAGTCGGATGCTATTTACCGCGATGGGAATGATGGGGGTAGACCAATGGGAGGCTTCTTATGTAGTTTCTTTGAGCGAGGTGCCTAACATAAAGAAAAGATTGACAGAGAGGTCTGCCTTGGTGTCACACCCCAGGTCGTTCTATACTGTGTAGTCTATTATATATGTATATGTTTGCATCTAGATGTTTGTATATACTCTATTCTTACATGTGTGTGCGTTATTTGTGTCTACATGTGTGTGTATGTCTTGGTGTATATTTTGGATGAAAAATAGTGTGTAGCTATGGACTAGGTGTATCTGTATGTACATGTGTGAATAGTGTGGATGTTTATGGATTGGTGTATTGTATGTGTATGTGTGTGATACATGTGCTAGTGTAGTAGTGTGTATGTATAGATGGGTGTGTGTATGGGTGTGTATGCTTTTGTCTTGGTTCTATGGATCTTGTAGTGGAATATGTGCATATATGTGTGTAGTTATATGTAGGTGTGTGCAATAGTGGTCTTGTAGTGTGTAGTTATATGGATATATGTACGGATGTATGTGTGTATGTTTATGTTAGTTGTGTGTATTTGTACATATGTGTATGTATAGAGGGCTAGTGTGAAAAGGGTTAAGGGTAAATACCTAGAATAGTGAAGGGTATTTTGGTCATTTGACTCTAATGAATATTTCCTAGAATATTTCATGGAATATTCCCAAGAATATTCCTTTCTTAAGAGAAAAGAAAAGGAGGGGAGGGAGAGAGGGGGAGAGAGAGAGAGAGAGAGAGAGAGAGAGAGAGAGAGAGAGAGAGAGAGAGAGAGAGAGTGTGTGTGTGTGTGTGTTCTAGGGAGTTCATTCCTTCTCTCCTTCTTCCTTTTTTCCTTTCTTTCACTTAACCTTTTTTCTCTCCTTCCCCTTCTTCTCCTTGTAGGCCAAAATTTCCATAAAATTTTTGCCTAGGCCCTAGACCTTTCCCTTCACCCGTCCCTTCACCCCCTTGGCCATGAAACCCTAGTAGACTTCTCCTTTAAGATTAGGGTAGAGCTTGATGATGGAAGGAAGTTTTGGTGAAGAAAAAGAGATGGAAACTGAAGCAAGATGCCGATTTTTTGGGTGTTGGAGCTTGACGGTAGGATTTTGTAGAGCAAGATAGGATCTTGGAGAAGATTGGTACCTTATTGAGGTATGATCCAAATTCTTATTTGTATATTATTCTTAAGTTTTCATTAAAAGTCACTTATTGTCATGCAGATATTATTCCGGTTTTTGTTGCTAGTTCAAATAAGTATAACTTCCATTCTAGTGATCCAAAAATTATTTTCAAATACAATCAGAAAAGCTCTTGAAGTTACCTACAACTTTTATTTAGAGGTTAAAGTCAAATTCTACCTGTATTTAGACTGATTACTGATCTTTGTCGTAGTGTCAAATTCTGGCAGATTCTGCACCATATTATTGACCAGAGTAGAACTTTTACTCTGTTGTTTAAATGACTTGATTTAAGACAATCCTAACTTAATTATCTACAAATTTCATGTTGGGACATCAATCAGAATCCGATTGTAAAATGATTGAATTAACTGATCTTTATTGCTATATATTTCAGTTTCAGGACAGATTCTGCATTTTATATGGTACAAGCTATAACTATTAGTCTAGATATCCAACAGTTATGATTCTTGTTGCTCAGGAAACATAAATAAAGTATCTACAGGTTTCAATTAGAAACATATGTCAAATTCTCTTTTTGAGTCTAGGATCTTCTAATGCCTTGATTAGATGGTCACTCATTCATGCATATGCATTAACCATCTAGGGACCCTTAGGATTATCATAGAAACCAATCCAATAGGTTCCCCTTGCCAAATAACTCAATTGGAGTTTCTGGCATTCCAACAGGCGACTGTTGAAGGCAGGACAGGTGACTGGTGATCACCAGGCACCTAGCCAGCATTCTACAGGCGGCTGTTGTGCACAGCTCAAGTCAATATTTCTTGACTCTTTTCTTGAACTTTTGGTGCAGGCGACTGAAATTCATTTGACAGGCGCATGTCTACCATCAGGCGTCTGACGATTGTTCAGAAGTCGCCTGAGTGCCAATGCGCGTAACTTATCAAACTTGAGCACCAATCCATCTTGTGTGGCAGTCGACTGATGTAGAGTTTTCAATCGACTGTCTTTCTTTAGGTGCCTGGACTTTATTCATCAGTCGTCTGATTGCACAAGAACAAAAGTTGATATTTCTCAGCTCCTTTCCATCCCATGTGACAGTCGCCTGATGAAATCTTTACAGGCTCCTTCACATTGTACATGTGCATGTATATTCTTCTACAGTCGCATGTCCTTGCTCAAATTATAGCCGTTGGGAATAATCTAACCGTAGATCGGTCGCTATCCGTTGTTCATCATGTGCATGTCCATGCCGTAAAATGCCAGAATAAAGCCGTTGCATATTTGTTTGTTTTGGTTTTTTACTTGGGTTTTAGGGGTTTTCTTGTCTTCCTATATATTACTTAGTTCATTTAGAACTCTTGAAAATATTTGAAGATCATTCATTCTCTTCATCAAGCCTCTCCTCCCTCATTCCCTTCATAGAGCTTCATTATTATGCAATAGCATCTAAGCTCTAGGGAATTTCTCCAATGGATTTCAATCTCATTCCTTCTTGGAGAACAATTTTGCGTCTCTTCATACAGACACTCAAGTGAGAAATGTTAGGGTTTATTCCTAGAAGAGAGAGAGAGAGAGATCAACAAGTGCAATCAAAGCCTAATCTCAAGCACTTGGGCTTCACTTGCATGTCTTCTTCTTCACATTGGTAAGATCATATCATGGCATATGTAAGTGTTGGTTTGTTTCATTTCTTGTATGAAACCCTAACTTTCTTTGTGAGAGTTAGTTTCTCTCTTTGTGAGAGTTTAACCCTAACTTTCTTTATGAGAGTTAGTTTCTCTCTTTGTGAGAGTTTAACCCTTGTGCAGGGTTGGTTGAGTACTCTCTTTGTGAGAGTTAGGTTCTCTCTTTGTGAGAGTTCATATCTCTTGTGTGGGATTGTATTCACTACCTTGTGTAGGATCTTAGTGAATATTGGTGTGGCTGGATGTACCCAAGTTTGGAGAACCCGTGTAAAATCATTTGTGTTTGTGATTATTGTTGTTGAGCATACTCTTTAATTTCCGCTGATTATTGTGCTTTAATTTCAGTAATTTTTAAGTAAGCACTTTGCTTGCCTTTACATTATTCCCCCCAAGTGTATTTGTAACCCCGCTAGGTCCCAACAATTGGTATCAGAGCCTTGGTTTGGTGGCTTTTGCAAGCAAGATGTCGTTGTCTCACCAACCACTCTTCCTTCCTCCCATCTTCAATGGCAAACTCTTGTCAAAATGGAGGAAGAACATGTTTCGTTGGCATGATGAGCAAGAGGAGTCATTTATTACTTCGGATGCTCAAGAGTGGAATGCTTTGCTCCATGCTCTCTCTCCGAAATTTGCAAAGAAAGTGATGGATTTCGAGACGGCAAATAAGATATGGAAATATCTTGATGAATAGTATGGTGGAGAGGAATCTTGCGATTATGAGAGCATCGATGGCAATGAGGTATCTCGTAACTCTCTAATTTTTCAACGGAATAATTTAAATGATAGTTATAAAGCATTATTAGCTGAGTATAACTCTCTCATAGCAAAAACAACAACAAGCTTGAGAGAAATGCACGTACAAACACTTCATTATCATCCAAACCTCGTGATGATACACAAACCATTGCATTGAATCAAGAAAAGATTGCTCTTGATTCACGTGTGTGCATGTTGAGTAAGGAGAATAACTCTCTTAAAGCTTAAATTGAGTATGATCGTGATTTTCACAAATCTATGAAAGAGTGTGTGTATGCCATGCATCATGTTGAACTTCAACCTTTTCATACCAAGAAAGATGGACTTCTTTCTCAGTTGAGTGCTTTGAAAGATGAGAATGCTTTTGTCAAACTCCAATTAGAGAATATGCACTCGAATTGTGATTACAACATTTTTGAGAGATGAGACATTGGTTCTCAAGTCAAAAAGTATGAGATTAGCCCATGTCTATCCAAGAGGGATGACAACATTTCTTCGCTTTTGAAGAAGTGTGAGATATTGTCTACTCAAATTGAAAATTTCAAATTGAGTAATGACAAGGTTTTGGGATCCTCTTCATTGAAGGTGAACAAACCAATCTCTTCTCCTAGAAGCACCCAAATAAATCTTGTGGGGGAGCATTCTAATGAGAAAGTCACATCCAACTCTTTTGGCCTAAAATCAACTTTTATTTCTAAGCCAAAGAGAAATCATGCATATTTGTATTCTGGTCTTGCCTATATTAAGAAGCATATTCAAAAACATAGTGTTATGAATGCTTCTTCTTTGAATGATATGCATGATGTTTCTACTCATAGAAAATCTTATTATTGCTTGCATGCTAGAATTGATGCCAATCCTTTGCATGCTTCACATGCTCCTATGAATGGTAGAAAGATTTCTTGTGTGAATGCTTCTAATGATAGATCTCATGTTTCACACATGGGGCACGCCAATGTTTATATTCCATCTCATAAGCGTGCACCCTCACCTCCTACTCATGCCTTAACTAAACCTCTTCTTAAGAATCCCAAATCACTTTCTTTGTGGATTCCTAAGAATGTTTCTGGGCTTGATAGGAATTCGTATATAGATTCATATATTCGTAATGTTATATTTTCATATGACTATATACGGAAACCAAACTCCACTTTTGTTTGGTTTCCACCTTGCTATCTCACTAACATTGATGTTCATTGCTTGGGTACCATGCTTATATGTTTACATTTTGTACCCATATTTATGTGAGTGTATTCTTTA
This sequence comes from Scilla litardierei, assembly GCA_030789695.1. Taxonomy (NCBI): domain Eukaryota; kingdom Viridiplantae; phylum Streptophyta; class Magnoliopsida; order Asparagales; family Asparagaceae; genus Scilla; species Scilla litardierei. The sequence continues at coordinate 87,700,335 of CM061141.1, read as the reverse complement.
CTCCTAATTTTGTATTTTTTGTATGATTATGAGGGAATATGGAACTTTTGTTTACTAGCATTAGTTTTTCCATTCATATGTCACATTGAATGTCATTCACATTATATTTGTGCATATGGATGGTTATTTCTCTTACCCTTGGTTTTCCTATTTGGCTATTACCCATCTTTTTGATATGCCAATGTGGGATAGAAATAGGTTATGTAAAAATTTACCTTATGCTTTTTAATGCATTAATTAATAGTTTGGTATGTTTTTGCATAACATCCATCAATATGATTTATGCTTTACATGATTATATTTTGTGCAACTTTACGTATTGATTGTGTGAGTTTGTTAGTACATATTGGTTATTTCAATGTTTATTATATTTTAACATAATGGTTGTCATCATCAAATGGAAGGAGAATGTTAGTTCTTGGGTTTAAGGCTAACGTTGTTTTGATGATGATCAATACATTATGTTAGTGTGCTACTCAATCTTACGTTTTAGTCTCAGTTTATCTTACTGATTATATGTTGATAAGACAAAGCATAATGCTTGGAGGATGATGCAATGGATATCTTAAAGACCTCTAAAAGTGATGGATTGCTCAAGCTTGGATGAAGTCATGAAGATCATCTAATGATGCCAAAGCTTGGAGCATAAGGATGGACAACAAGAGGAGCACTGCCCAAAGCTTAGAGCTTGATTAAGGGAAGCTCGTCAAGAGGTGCCAAAGCTTGGAAGATGATGGAAAAATCAAGGCCACTCATTCTTGAAGACTTATAATCTAGGAGATGCAAATTGTAATCCATGTAATTCTTTATTACTTACATTTCTCTTTTTGAGTCTAGGATCTTGTAATGCCTTGATTAGATGGTCACTCATTTATGCATATGCATTAACCATCTTAGTGAATCTTTGGATTATCATATAAAGAAATCCAATAGGTTCCCCTTATAAGGACCGTCTACCTTGCAATACTAACAACAAACACTCTAGAGGGGGTAAATAGAGTAATGGCAATAAATTGTACAATTAAAATTTAACTTTCAAATGCGGAATAATAAATGCAAGAGGAATTAATCAACAAAATCAATCCAAACGCAAACACAAGAAATTACCATGGTTCTCCAAACTTGGGTACGTCCAGCCACACCAATATTCACTATAATTCCCACAAAGAGAAGTGAATACAATCCCACAAAGAGATACATCACACAGAGGATTTTGTCCTACACAAGAACCAAACCAACCCTACAAAAGGGTCAAACTCCCACACATAGAATTACTAACTCCCACACAGAGAATTAGGGTTAGTTCTACACTAGGACACCAAACTCCCATAAAGATAGTAACTCCCACAAAGAGAGTACCTAATTCCTACAAAGAGAATTAGGGTTTCAAAAAACACAACGTAAAACAAATACTTTTACCTATGCCTTGAGATGAACTTACTCATTAATGAATGCAAGACATGGAAGAGGATCTCCAAGTGATGATATTAGCTTGAAAGCGCTTGGATGATTTCCCTTGTACTTGACTTCAATGCATGAAGAGGAATACTAGCTCTAAGATGGAAATGAGAGAGTTTGAAAGTGGCTTAATTAAACTCAAATGATTTTCAATAATTCCAAGAATTTATAATAAACTCAGCCCTCTCCTATATATAGGAAGCCAAAAGAAACCCTCAAACCCAAGCAAAAAGCTAAAATGAATAAATCTACAACGGCTAGATTTTGGCAATTTACGGCATCGACAGTCGACTAATGAACAACTGACAGTCGACTGGTCAACGGCTATAAAAATCTCAATAGCTATAATCTGAGCCAGGACAAGCGACTGTAGAAGACTACACAAGCGCCTGTAAAATGAGCAGGCGCCTGAATATCCTTCAGCAGTCGACTGTCACTTGGGATGGAAACAGAGCATAGAAAATGCAACTTGCACACAGACGACTGTAAAACAATTCACATGAGAATGTAAATAAACAGGCGACTGTAAATACTTCATCAGTCGACTGACTTGCAAATTGGGATGAAGCCCAAAAATGCAAGTTACACACAGACAACTGTAGAACAATTAACAGGCGCCTGTTGGAAGACTGGAGACTGTAAATTACACTTCAGTCGACTATTCCAAAAGCTCAAGTAAGAGGCAAGAAATGGTTGACTCGAGCTGGGACACAACAGTCGACTGTAGAAGGTTTGACAGGCGCCTGGAGTCACCCAGTCGCCTGTAAGACCTTTATCAGTCGCCTGTTGGAGAGCCAGAGACTCCAATTGAGTCATTTGGAATGATGAACCTATTGGGTTGGATTCTATGATAATCCTAATGATCACTAAGATGGTTATATGCATATGCATGAATGAGTAGACCATCTATTAAGGCATTACATTAAACCTAGATTCACAAAGAGAAAAGCAATAGATGTAATAATACATGGATTGCATTACTTTCCTTAGAGTCTATGACTTCAATTCTTGATGCCTTGATGCTCCTCCATCATCTCCAAGCTTTGGCACGTCATGTCTAAGATTGGCATTGCTCCACTTGATGTCCATCCTTACACTAAGCTATTAGCCTCCAACTCATGCTATTCTCCATTTGATAAACATGAGACTCAAACATGAGAGTCATTAGTAACAACATAATGGTGTGATCATCATCAAAATAACATTGGTATGAAACACCAATACTCAACAATCTCCCCCTTTTGATGATGACACACATTATGTAAAACATAAAGAAATAAAGCATAATACTAATGAACTCCCCCTACTTATAAGCACCAATTGTAAAATAAGATACACAATTGTAAATACTCATTATACCAAATGAAATAATGAGAAACGATGGTGACCTATAATAGACATGGATTACATAAGCCAATTGCAATAAGTATATAACTTGCTCCACATGAATGGTTTACATAATCCCACATATCTCTCCCCGTGTGTGTATGTGTGTGTGTGTGTGTGTGTGTGTGTGTGTGTGTGTGTGTGTGTGTGTGTGTGTGTATCTTTCTCCCCAAACACATATGTATGATAAACATGATTTACATAATGCATATATCTCTCCCCTTGTCATTGTCAAAAAGTTGGACATCAAATATATCTCCATTTCATTCTAATTAAAGATGTGACAATATGCAAGAGATAAAGAGATATATGATACCAAATATAAAAATTTAGTGGGTATTAATCACTAACTCATGCTCCCCTAGATCATAGAAATGTTCAGATTTTTGACTTCTATGATCTAATACCAATTGTAAAGAAAGAGTAAAAGATAATCCTCTTTACCAATTGTAAATAATACATAGAGCCATGGGTTTAAAGTGTATCAAAGCATATATATGCAAAAATCAATCACAATGTACATATGACATTGCCAAAAAGAAATATAACATGAAACATGTTGGCAATATCCAATGGTTGAATTTGATACCAATAATAATCAATTGTAAACAATGATCTCAAGCGCAACCCGAAATGAGAGTTAAAATATGTTTTAAAATATTTTAAACGTACAATATATTAACTCCCCCACATACATATGGATCAAAAAATACATGTAAGCCAATATATTCCCCAAGGTCCCCATTTTCATGAAAAATAAATTTGGAAACATTTTCAAAATCATGAAACGCACACAAACAATGGGTATGCTAAACATAAATTAAGCACAATACCCATGCAATATGCAAATGTGTGAGAGACCTAAACATTAGGGAACCAAACCCAAGAGGAGTTTGATTTCCTAATGTATTCACATGAGGTGATCACATCCCTAATTAATGAGTTGATGTAACTATCCCTCTCTTGCACACTACACCTAGTGGGAATCCAAAGACTCAAGGATTTCCTAGGCAAGTGTTTTGCCTTTGCAAGATGGATGGATGTGGCATGCTTAGGTGTAGAAATAGATTTTTTGGCATGCATAAAGTGAGGATTTTGCTTCTTAGCAAAAAATGAAGAATTTTCATTTTTCCTCACCACCTTGTGATTTCCATGCTTCTTGTATGTGTTATTGTTATACAAGAAAGCATGGTAATTCTTCTTAGGTGCTTTTGCAATATTTATTGTATTTACCCAAAAGAAGAATTAGAGGTGGGTTTGGGTACCACATTTTAAATATACCCCAAACCTCCTCTATGGTTGGCCGGATGTTGTTTTTCAAGCAAATCACAGAGTGAATCCCTGGAATAAACAAAGCTTTTGGGATTCCTCTTCGCATTTCAACGTAAGTTGTTAAATGCGAGTTTCTAAGCTAAGGTTTTGAGCTACCAAATTTTCATTAATTAGGCTCAAATCCTTAACTTGAGATGGAAGTGTGTCTCTCTCAATATTGTCACAAATATGCAAATCATCATTATTATTTACACTAAAAGATTCTAAAGCATGCACCCTACTCAAAGCATTCTTAAATTTTGCTTTCAATTTAGCATATGAGTCGATGCACTTACTTACCGCATTGGAAGCCACATTGTATCGGGTATTCAAGCTCCTCATAGGGTAACTTTGGCTCCTCCTCAACTTCATCATCGTTTTCATCCTCGCTAGAGCTTGACGAAGACTTTTCCCTTTTTGCCATGAAGCACACATCTTCAATGGACTTGAGTCAAGACTCCACCTCTTCATTCTTAGATCTTGAAAAAATATCTTCCAAAGCCGTGAAGCACATGCGAGCTTGCTCCTTGTCATCTTCCTCTTCGTCACTTGATGAATTCTCATCCGAGTCATCGAATGTCCCGACAAGTCCCTCCTTTTGGTTCTTTAATTTGGACTTGCCTTTCCAATGTTTCTTCCCTTTCCCTTTGTAGTAATCGGAGGGTTTGGAAGGGCATTTGGTAGAGCGATGACCTTTGCCACTGCAAGTATAACAAGTAGGAATCTTGTTAGAAATGGAGGCAAACTTTGACAAAGATTTACCTTGCTTGCCCTTGGGAAATGCCTTGAATGCTTGGCAAGCTCGATGAAGTCATCGTCGCTAGCATCATCTTCTCCATCATCTTCACTCAAGGCTTCTTGATGGAATGTCTTTCTCCACTCGATTGGCTCCTTCTCGGCATGGAATGCAACCCCCTTTTGCTTCTCCGGCTTCTCGGGCTTGAATGGTTGAATCTCTTTTTTATATTGAAGCTTCACTTCATATGCCATGAGATTCCCAATACACTCCTCAACGGTGTATTTGGACATGTCGTTAGACTCCAAAATATCGTTGGCCTTTGACTCCCATTAAGATGTGAGTGAGTCAAGGATCTTCTCCACTGGATCCTCTTAGGAAATCACCTTCCCAAGTCCTTCCAAAGCGTTCAAGATATTTGTGAATCTTGTGAACATCTCCGAGATGTTTTCACCTTCCTACATCTTAAACAACTCATATTTAGATCTAAATACGCATTGTTTAGATTTCTTTACCTTCGAAGTCCCTTCATGAGAAATCTCCAATGTATGCCAAATTTCGTTGGCCATTTTGCACATGGAGATGCGGTTGAACTCATTGTAAGTGAGGGCGCAATGGAATACATTCATAGCCCTCGCATTGAATTTGATCGAGTCCTTCTTTGCATTTGTTCTTAAAGCCGCGGGTGTAATAGGCTTCTCAAATGGCGACTCCGTGATGTCCCATAGGTATTGACCCTCCAGATAGATCTTCCAACTTGTGTAGTTAGTTCTGTTGAAGAGCGTGGGTCGTACAGTTGATAGACCTTATTTATGAGACGTGGATATAGCGTTGAATACCATCGTTGTTGTATGCTATAATCTCGATCTGATACCAATTGTAAGGACCGTCTATCTTGCAATACTAACAACAAACTGTCTAGAGGTGGGGTGAATAGAGCAATGGCAATAAATTGTGCAATTATAATTTATCTTGCAAATGCGGAATAATAAATCAAGAGGAATTAATAAACACAATCAATCCAAACATAAACACAAGAAATTACCCTGGTTTCCCAAACTTGGATACGTCCAGCCACACCAATATTCACTATAATTCCCACAAAGAGAAGTGAATACAATCCCACAAAGAGATACCTCACACATAGGATTTTGTCCTACACAAGAACCAAACCAACCCTACACAAGGGTCAAACTCCCATAGAGATAATTACTAACTCCCACACAGATAATTAGGGTTAGTCCTACACTAGGACACCAAACTCCCACAAAGAGAGTATCTAATTCCACAAAGAGAATTAGGGTTTCAAAGAAATATAAAGTAAACCAAATACTCTTACATATGCCTTGAGATGAACTTACTCATTAATGAATGCAAGGCATGAAAGAGGATCTCCAAGTGATGAGATTAGCTTGAAAGCACTTGGATGATTTTCCTTAAGCTTGACTTCATTACATGAAGAGGAATACTAGCTCTAAGAGGGAAATGAGAGAGTTTGAAAGTGTCTTAATTAAACTCTAATGATGTTCAATAATTCCAAGGAGTTCTAATGAACTCAGCCCTCTCCTATATATAGGAAGCCAAAAAACCTCAAAACCAGGCAAAAGCCAAAATGAATAAATCTGCAACGGCTAGATTTTGTCAATTTACGGCACTAACAGTCGACTGATGAACAACTAACAGTCGACCGGTCAATGGTTATACAAATCCCAACGGCTATAATCTAACTAGGACAGGCGACTGTAGAAGACTACACATGTGCCTGTAAAATGAGCAGGCGCCTGAATATCCTTTAGCAGACGACTGTCACTTGGGATGGAAACGGAGCAGAGAAAATACAACTGTGCACACAGACGACTGTAGAACAATTCACATGCGATTGTAAATAAATAGGCGACTATAAATACTTCATCAATCGACTGCCTTACAAATTGAGATGAAGCCCAAAAAATGCAAGTTGCTCACAGATGACTGTAGAACAATTAACAGGCGCGTGCTGGAAGACTGTCGACTATAAATTGCTCTTCATTTGACTGTTCCAAAAGCTCAAGTAAGAGTATAGAAATGGTTGACTTGAGCTGGGGCACAACAGTCGACTGTAGAAGGTTCGACAGGCGCCTGGAGTCACCCAGTCGCCTGTAAGACCTTCATCAGTCGCCTGTTGGAAAGCCAGATACTCCAATTGAGTCATTTGGCATGATGAACCTGTTGGGTTGGATTCTATGATAATCCTAATGCTCACTAAGATAGTTATATGCATATGCATGAATGAGTAGACCATTTATCAAGGCATTACATTAAACCTAGACTCACAAAGAGAAAAGCAATAAATGAAGTAATACATGGATTGCATTGCTTTCTTTAGAGTCTATTGCTTCAATTCTTGATGCCTTGATGCTCCTCCATCATCTCCAAGCTTTGGCACATCATGTCCAAGTATTGGCATTGCTCCACTTGATGTCCATCCTTAAACCAAGCTATTAGTCTCTAAATCATGCTATTCTCCATTTGATAAACATGAGGCTCAAACATAAGAGTCATTAGCAACAACATAATATTGTGATCATGATCAAAATAACATTGGTATGAAACACCAATACTCAACACCCCTTGCCAAGTAACTCAATTGGAGTTTTTGGCTTTCCAACAGGCGACTGCAGCCATTCTTCTATAGGCGGCTGTTGTGCACAGCTCAAGTCAATATTTCTTGACTCTTTTCTTGAGCTTTTGGTGTAGGCGACTAAAGTTCATTTGACTGGTGCATGTCTACTATCATGTGCCTGACGATTGTTCAGAAATTGCCTGAGCGCCAATGTGCGTAACCTATCAAACTTGAGTACCAATCCATCTTGTGTGGCAGCTGACTGATGTAGAGTTTTCATTCGCAAGTCAGGTGCCTGGACTTTGTTCATTAGTCTTCTGATTGCATAAGTGCGAAAGTTGACATTTCTTAGCTCCTTTCCATCATATGTGACAGTCGCCTAACGAAGTCTTTACAGGTGCATGCATAGTGTACAGGCGCCTGTGTAGTCTTCTACAGTCGCCATTCCTTGCTCATATTATAGCCGTTAGGAATAATCTGACCGTTGATCAGTCGATGTCCGTTGTTCCTTTGGCGCATGTCCGAGCCATAAAATGCCAGAATAGAGCAGTTGTAGATTTGTTTGTTTTGGATTTTTACTTGGGTTTTAGGGGTTTTCTTGGCTTCCTATATATTAGAGATGGATTAGTTCATTTAGAACTCTTGGAAATATTTGAAGGTCATTCATTCTCTTCATCAAACCTCTCCTCCCTCATTCTCTTCATAGAGCCTCTCCTCCCTCATTCCCTTCATAGAGCTTCATTATTATGCAATAGCATCTAAGCTCTAAAGAATTTCTCCAATGGATTTCAATCTCATTCCTTCTTGGACAACATCTTTCTTCTCTTCATACATACACTCAAGTGAGAAGTGTTAGGGTTCATTCCAAGAAGAGAGAGAAAGATCAACAAGTGCAATCAAAGCCTCGTCTCAAGCACGTGGGTTTCACCTGCATGCCTTCTTCTTCACATTGGTAAGATCATATTAAGGCATATGTAAGTGTTGGTTTGTTTCATTTCTTGTTTGAAACCCTAACCTTTTTTTGAGAGTTAGTTTCTCTCTTTGTGAGAGTTTAACCCTAACTTTTTTTATGAGAGTTAGTTTCTCTCTTTGTGAAAGTTTAACCCTTGTGTAGGGTTGGTTGAGTACTCTCTTTGTGAGAGTTAGGTTCTCTCTTTGTGAGAGTTCATATCCCTTGTGTAGGATTGTATTCACTACCTTGTGTAGGATCTTAGTGAATATTGGTGTGGCTGGATGTAACCAAGTTTGGGGAACCAGTGTAAAATCCTTTGTGTTGGCGATTGATGAGTGTTTATTGTATATAGTTTTTCCATCTTTTTCATGCACATTTTACAACGTTTTATTCTCCATTCCTCCTCATTTTTCCCATTTTTGTCTTCTCTTTTGCTTTTATGTTCCCTCATATGCTTTGCTGGGAATATGTGCTGATTAGGGACCATACAGCATGAATTTAGCGCAAAGTGTTGAAAGAAGCGAAGCCGGGAAATCAAAATGTGTTAGGGAGAGGAGTTTTATGAAGAACAGACACCCACACAGCCGCGTCGCCCATATCCACACGGCCACGTCAAAGTGCGTTGGAATTATGATCCATGCGGCCGCGTGATTCAGATACAAATGGCTGCACAGAGAGGATCCAGAGTCGTAATTCACGCGGCTGCGTAAATCCAATTAACACGGCCATGTAACTCCATGTACCTTTGATCCTAATTTCATCCCTTGCAGAGTTTTCGCGGCCACGTCATCCCAAACAACACTACCGTGTCGACTCAGCGACACGGTCACGTCACTGTAGCAGCTAGACTCCAAGCCATCGACACGGCTGTTTCATCTCTTTATGCGGCCGTGTCGAATCAGCAATTGCCAAAGCTTCAAAGCTCCTCCAAGGCTCCAAAGCAACGCGACCGCGTCATTTTCGACGTAGCCACGTCGGGTCGGGTTTCTATGCAAACCCGCTAGGTTTTTGGGTCCCTATTTAAAGAGTGATGCACCACTGGAGAGTGGGAGGCAGCTGGGAATGCGATTTTACCCAGTTTTTCCCCATTTTCTTGTTTTCTAGGAGTAGGATTAGAGTTAGATTAGTTTAGATTGCTTTTCTCATGGATTGTAAGCATGAATTGACAACTCTTTGTGAGCATTCAATCAGATAAGTTTTTATTGCGTTCTTTATTGCGTTATTATTGTTATTTTGATTGTTATTCTTATTCCTCTCCTGTATCTCTGTGACTCTGTGAATGTTATAGATTAATCCATCGATTCACGTAGCTAACAAATAACCTACAACGAAATTGGTACTCGATTACCCAACCTCCCTGCGGACGACCCGTATAGCGCTACGACGACAGCTGTGCGCTTGCGAGTTATAAATTTTAAAGCTCTAACAAGTTTTTGGCGCCGTTGCCGATGAGATTGGATTGATCAATATTAGTTTTATTGATCTGTTAAGTTTAGACTATGTGCCATATAAAAAATTTATAAATATATAAACAATTTCTTTCCATACCACCATTATCAATTTATGTTATCCCTTGTACCACTGACGTACTTGTCTTAGCCATAATTTTTGTTGTCAGGTGGATTATTTTAACTGTGTGGATGCCCGATGGATCGTACCACGGGAACTTCGATGCCTACGCACCATACGATGGTCAGATGGGGGGGTATGAGAATTTTCCATAGGTTGTCGTAGTTTGCGAAGCGTGTGGGATTAAGGGACATACGGCCATCCATTGCCAGTTCAATGCCCAATCCCTACACCCCACACTCATATACCCACAACCTATACCAAGAACCCTCCCATCCATACCCCCAAATTTACGCACCCCCTCTACCACTAAAATCGAGCCTTGAAATATTCTTGGAAAACTCTCTTTCAACCCAATGGACTCCACCACCACTACCATTTCCACTTCCACTATCAAAGTTTGAACTTGAGTAATTAGTGGAGAGTTCCCTAGAAGCCCAACACCAGATGACCTCACCCCTATTTCCACCACCTAAATCCCATCTCGAGTTGCTAGTGGAGAGTTCTTTTGCAAACCAAGGCCCGACGCTCCCATCACCCTCATTTCCATTTCAGAAATCTATCCTTGAGTTACTGGTGGAGGATTCCACGGTAACACAGGGCCAGATGGATTCACCATTTCCATTTACGCTCACCACCTCTACTTTTAGGGATCAGGCAGGTGTATCTTGCACATCATCGACAAACTGCACCATGGAAGGTAAGTCATATGCTTTACAATTTGAAAATTTTGAAATGAGTCTCTTTCCCCATGCAGGTACCACTTTCGAGACACACAATGTCGGGCCTTGTAAGGATCGTCTTACCCTTGCAATACAAACAACAACACACTAGAGGGGGATGAATAGTGTAATGGCAATAAATTGTGCAATTAAAATTAAACTTGCAAATGCGAAATAATAAATACAAGAGGAATTAATCAACACAATCAAACCAAACGCAAACACAAGATTTTACCCTGGTTCCCCAAAACTTGGGTACATCCAGCCACACCAATATTCACTATAATTCCCACAAAGAGAAGTGAATACAATCCCACAAAGAGATACCTCACCTGGAGGATTTTGTCCTAACAAGAACCAAACCAACCCTACACAATGGTCAAACTCCTACACAAAGAATTACTAACTCCCACTCAGAGAACTAGGGTTAGCCCTATACTAGGACACCGAACGTCCACAAAGAGAGTTACTCCCACAAAGAGAGTTATTCACACAAAGAGAATATCTAATTTCCACAAATAGAAGTAGGGTTTCAAAGAAACACAAAGTAAAACAAATACACTTACTTTTGCCTTGAGATGAAATTACTCATTAATGAATGCAAGGCATGGAAGAGGATCTCCAAGTGATGGGATTAGCTTGAAAGCACTTGGATGATTTCCCTTGAGCTTGACTTCAATGCATGATGGAGATTTAGAGCTCTAAGAGGGAAATGAGAGAGTTTGAGAGTGTCTTAATTAATCTATAAAGATTTACAATGGCATCAAGAAGCTCTAATGAACTCAGCCCTCTCATATATATAGGAACCCAATATGAACTCTCAAAACCCAAGGAAATAACCAAAAACAAAAAGCTGCAACGGCTAGAGTCTGGGCAAAAACACCATCGACAGTCGAGTGATGAACAAATGATAGTCGACTACCCAACGGCTAAATAATACCCAACGGCTATAATCTGAGCCAATACAGTCGACTGATGAAGACTATACAGTCGACTGTATATAGGACATACGCCTGTAAATCTTTCAGCAAGCGACTGCTGTAGGGGATGGAATAAAACTGAGAGATGCAACTTACGCACAGTTTGCAGACAGACGACTGATGACCAGAATACAGTCGACTGTAAAATAGACAGGTGACTGTAAATACTGAATCAGTCGACTGACTAGCAAATTGGGATGAAGCCCAGACAATGCAAGTTACACACAGTCGACTATTGAACAATTCACAGGCGATTGTAAATTGACCGTCAGTCGACTGTTCCACAAGCTCAAGTATGAGTCAATAAAAGTTTGACTTGAGCAGTGCACGACAGTCTACTGTAGAAGACTCGACAGGCGACTGGAATCACCCAGTCGATTATAAAACCTTCAGCAGATGACTGTTGGAGAGCCAGAGACTCCAATTAAGTCTTTGGCAAGATGAACCAATTGGGTTGGATTCTATGATAATCATAAGGCTCACTAAGATGGTTAAATGCATATGCATGAATGAGTAGACCATCTATCAAGGCATTACATTAAACCTAGACCCAAAAAGAGAAACTAAATAAATGAAATATTATATGGATTACATTGCTTTTCTTAGAGTCTATGGCTTCAATCTTGAAAGCCTTGATGCTCCACATCATCTCCAAGCTTTGTCACCCCTTGAGTCCAAACTATGGCCTAGCTCCTCTTGATGTCAATCCTTGCACTAAGTGTTTAGTCTCCAAAAATGACATTCTTGAAAAGTTAACTATGAGACTAAAACAAGAGATTCATTAGCAACAACATAATGTTGTGATCATCAACAAAATAACATTGGTATGAAACACCAATACTAAATAATCTTCTCCTTTTTGATGATGACACACATTATGTAAACATAAACAAAATGAAGCACAACGCTAATTAGCTCCTCCTACTTATATGCACCAATTGTAAATAGAGATACACAGTTGTAAATACTCATTGTACCAAATGAAATAATGAGAGACCATGGTGACATATAAGAGGCATGGATTACATAAACCAATTGCAATAAGAATATAACGTGTACACATGAATGGTTTATATAATCCCACATATCTCTCCCCATAGATATATCTCTCTCCCCAAATGCATATATATGAAATACAAGATTTACATAATGTATATACCTCTCCCCCTTGACATCGTCAAAAAGGTGGACATCAAAAATATCCCCTTGTCATCTTAATTAAAGATGTGACAATATGCAAGAGTAAAGAAATGTATGATACCAAATTGTAAAAATTTAGTGGGTATCAATCAATATCCCATGCTCCCCCTAGATCATATAAATGGTCAAATTTTTGACTTGTATGATCTAATACCAATTGTAAAGAATGAGATAATCAATCTCTAACATTTGAGAAAATACCAATTGTAGAAAAAGAATCTTGAAAGATAATCCTCTTTACCAATTGTTAATCATAATTGGAGCCAAGGTCCTAAAGTGTATCAAAGCAATAGATATGGAAAAATCAAACTTCATTGATACACAATGACATTGCCAAATCAAAGTATAACATGAAACATGTTGGCAATATCCAAAGGGGTTGAGTTTGAGACCAAAACTAATCAATTGAGAAATGACACCAATAGTGAAGCAATTATCCCATAGGCACTCCGAAATGACAGTCAAAATATGTTTTAAAATTATTTTTAAACATACAACATATTAACTCCCTCATTGTCATACATATGGATCTATGAATGCATGCATGACAATGTATTCCCCAAGGTCCCCATTTTCATGAAAAATAAATTTGAAAATATTTTCAAAATCATGAAACACACACAAATAATGGGTATGCTAAAAATAAACATTTAAACACAATACCCATGCAATATGTATGTGTGAGGATGCACAAAAATTCCACATCTTATTCCTAGATGCGACGCCTCAAGCTAAGCTTGGGGGGGTGAACCACTTGATTATATGAGTGAGTATGACATTAGAGTGGTGCACAATGAAGAGATTCGATAATGCTTAAACTTTACGAAATATTTTAGATTTGGAGATTTTTCATGATTTGAAGTGAATATTCGAATGTCATGACCTCTTTCCATTCTATATTGCATGTTGGTGTGATCTCTCTATGCTTCACTTATATCTATTGATTGAAAAGTACGTTGCCAACTCTTTTTATACTAGACTATATAGATTACATGATGTTTATATGAGTTGAGGGCATGATTTTAGAGGATCCCTACCTTTGCTATTATTGCATGCAAGCCATATGATTAGTAAGACTTGAAAATACTATTAGCATGTGTGCTATTATTTGAAGCATTGTGATATGTTGCTTGGGCTTGAGAACTGACTGAACATTTTAACACCCCTCTCCATCCCATATCTCTTCTATTTTCTTTTATTATCGCTCGGTGAGCCTAGTATTCGACTTTCTCAAGGACGAGTAAGATGTAAGCATGGGGGATTTTGATGTGTCCATATTTTCCATCTTTTCATAGCATCAATTCATTGCATTTCATGTCATATCTGCATCCAAATCCCGCATTTTCAAACGATACTGTTCTTCTAATGCTATATTCGAGTTTCGTAGAGCTTTGTAGATTTTCAGGGATTTTGAAGCGATTTGGAGCCATTTTGGGACATGAACACACCCAGCATGTCAGTGATGCCGCTGGCGAGGCTCTACAGGAGTTCGTCGAGATTTGGAAGCATATGGGAGGAGAGGAGGAGAAGCGAGCGAGAGAAAGCAGCCAAAGCCCAAGCCCATGCAGTTTTCCCAGGTGACTCGACCCGAGTAGCACCAGCTACTCGATCGAGCTGACACACGAGTCCAGCAGGAAGAACATGCATGCTCCACTCGACCGAGCAGAATGACGACTCAACCCGAGTCGATCCAGTTTTCGAGCTTCCTCCCACCAGTATCTTACTCGACCGAGCAAGACCTACTCGACCCGAGCAGGCAGAGTGACGGTTTGGAGAAGAGTATTTGATCATATGACGACTCAACTAAGCAATGCCTACTCGACCTGAGTAGGCAGAGCGACAATTTGGAAGGGAAGTTCCGACCTACTGACTACTCGACCGAGTAGGCGGGCTACACGACCGAGTAGCCCAGATCCCTTTTCTAGCAAGCAGTAGCGAAGGTTCCTGCTCGACCGAGCAGGTGTATACTCGACCGAGCAACCGACTCGGTCGGCGACATGTGGGCCCCAAACTTCCAGACTTTCAGATTTTCTTGTGGGGTCCACACTCTATATATTTAAGACAATTTTCCTGACGTTTTAAGGAGCTTTTTGAATTATTTTTAGGAGAGGAGAGAATTAATTAGTGTTTTTAGATCTAGGGTTTCCATTGAGCCGTCATTGCTAAAGATTGGATTTTTATTGTCTCTTGCGCTTTGGAATCTATTGGATCTCGCTTATTTTCTATTGGCTATTGTTCTCTCTTGATTTTGGTACGTAAAATTCTCATCTTTTACTTGTTTTAATTGCTATGATGTTTTCCATGGTAAAATTCCATCTTTATTTGTTCTATTTGCCATGTGTGAGTAATCTTCTCTAGGGCTGATGGGTTAGCCCAAAGACCCTAGGGAAAAGATGTAGATCTGGATTTTTAGGTTGTGTTGGGAATAAAGGGGGAATACTTTGGTTGATCCAGCCAAATCCCTTGGAGAACTCGTACTGAGATCATGCCCACGGTCGGTGGAATTGATTAGCTTAAGGAGTATCCTTAGGATTTAATTAAGGAGTTAGTAGATCCAACCAAGGCTCGTGACCATGCCTGGCTCGTGCCTTGAGGGGATCCACTGACGAACTATATCACTACATTGACGGATACCGCCATTGCGTCAATGAGAGCTACCGAAGTACCTCGAAGCTCTAACCCACGAGAGTGGTACGGGCTGAGAGACCATCCCTATAAACCCAATGCAACGTAAGAACCCTAGTCTAACATCGATCTCCGACGGTCCTAGCGGTAATCCCTAAGGCCTTAGTTTCTTTATACTGAACCAACAACACCATCACAACCAACCATTCTAAATTGACCGCTATCTCATTCTGAGATGTAGAAATAACCTGAGACCTCAATACACTGTCACTATCCCACAGGGATTCGACATTCTTTTATACTATAATTTGACATCATCCACTTACGGATAGAACCCAGAATTGACATCTAGGAACCTTACCGTGCCTGGCGACCGTGACACCGCCAGGTGGATTTTAGGTGTAAGTTCTGGGTGCGTCAAGTTTTCGGCGCCGTTGTCGGGGACAGTTACGGTGTTACTCAGTTTATTTTTATTTTGAAGAATCTGCTAGCAACTCTTATCATTTCCTATCTTTTCATCCTTTTATTCTCTTTTATTGTCACCTTACTACTAACACCTCTCTCCAGTCAGTAATCATACTTAAGAAATCAGACATTATGGAGATGGTGATGCAAGTGCAATGGACCATTGAATCTGACAGTGACTCGGATGAGATTAGCCTTTCTCTGTATCATTTACATGGTCTCTAAGACTCGGGCATGGATGAAGCCATGGTCGAATGTGCAGCTAGAGAATTGATTGATGATGTCTGATTTATCGGAGCGAGAACCTATGTGGCAGGTAATGTAAATCAACAAATGGTTATGGATCATATAACGAACAAGGTTTCTGATGCAGGTACCATCGAGGGTGACATCCACATAAGCTTCGAAAGGGACGTGATGTTTCTCCAGACTATCGAAGCCCTGTCTGTTGACGCAGGCTGGAGAGAGACTCGTCAATTTGAGCCATTAAACGATCCATAGCTCTTGAGTATAATGGAAAGCATGGTGACTGATGTATGGACCAATGGTCCAGTGGAATTTCCTATAGATGACCCGGTTTTACAATAACTTTCAGTCTTTATCGTGAACGCCTTCCATAATGCAGGTACCCTGGACGGCGTCCCCATCGCTGACAGAGTCTATGTGTAGTACAAGGGAGACACTCTACGCTTCTACAATGATAATATCCCATAGACTGTGACATGTGAAGACCACGTCTGCAAGGGATACACAGATCCCGGACCTTTCCAGAGCGACATTGATCAAGGAAGTTCTCTTAACTCTACACTTGATAGTGAATGCATACCTGAATACTTTACCCCAGCCGACAGGTGCACTATGAAACAAATCGCTATGGAAACGGATTCTGCAGACGTCTACCACGACGCACCATCGTCCCCCTGTTCATCCTATAAATCTGCCGACGAAGAATTTCCAGCTTCTGACCCGGCAGTTGAGGACGCATCCTTCTCACAAGAAAGCGATGATGGGAGTGCAGCGCCACCTCAGGTAGAACTAAAACCTCTTCCTGCCAATTTAAAATATCCTTTCTTGGGGGAGAAGTCCACATACCCCGTCATCATTAACGCGGCCCTCTCCAAGCCACAACTAGAAAGCCTCCTCAAAATCCTTAGAGCCCATAGGAAGGTGATATGATATAACATTGCCGACCTAAAAGGCATTAGTGAAACCATATGCACCCATAGAATCCACCATGAGGATAAGGAAGTACCTCTATTGAGCCTCAAAGGCGATTAAATACCAACATGAAGGAGGTAGTGAAAAAGGAGGTATTGAGACTACTGCGATTTAATTAAAGGAAAGATAATTAAATTCACATACCCAGAACCTTGCCATGGTACAGGCAAGGTGTACCGCATCGTATTTCGAGCCGTTGCCCGTCTTGCGCCGAACCACTCCTCGAACTGCTTCGCGTCCCGAGGCAAGCAATCATTTAGTCACCGAGCCAACCACGCGCCGAAGAAAGTTTCACCCGAGTGAGAACCTTGGTGCATTTCCAACAGAAGCATACTAAACACTAATTCGTACATTCAGCTTTAATAAATTTCATGCATTCACTTAGAGAAGTCATCAAAAGAGATATATATGAAAGCACAAGTGAATAGCAAGATACTGAAATAATCTAAGTAGCATGGAAAGGAATAATAAGCATCGCGATAGCTGCTAAAGGTATAAGAGATATCATCATTGAGAATATATCTAGCGTAAAAAGGAAAAGAACAGCGGAATAACAAAATAAAATAAGCTTGCAAGCATACCCAAAAGATGGAAAATATGATGCTGAAAGGAAAAGTAATAAAATGGTGGAAAATGTGTGGAAATAAAAATTAAAAGAGGTAAGATGAAAGGGAAAAGATAAGAATATAAAATAAAAAGCGATAGCGCTCATCCCCCAAGCTAAACACAACATTTCCTCACTGCTGAGAACATGCGTGCAAGGCGGAAAATGATGCTAGGTGGGACGGGTGGGTAAAAAAAAGAAAACTAAAAAATGAAACTATACAAAAGAAAAAGAAAAATGCAGATGCATGAATGCCTATAATATCTGCATGCAAGCAGATGATGCAGATGATGTAATGATGGTATGATGGATATACAAATGGATGATGATCGGTCCTCCCCCCAAGCTGTCCAGGTGCAAGGCCCCAAAAAGACAGATGTGCACTAAAATGGAAGGAGGGGAGAACAGGAGCAAAAATAATAATCAAGCAGGGGCACCACCCTCTGGAGGTAGTGATGGGTCCCGCTGTCGAGGACCAGATGATGGAACAAGAGGCGGGTCGATAGTCAGGTCGATAGGTGGGGCAGTGGTTTCTCCGGTTAAAAACAAAACCGCCTGGCCCAATGGGCGGGGCTTTAATGTGGGCCCCCTTATCTCCATTTAAATCAGCCTATTGGGCTGAAACGTAATGGTTTAGGGCCTTTGATTGTTTTGGTCATATCTTGGGCGTTTAGCGTCCGATATGGACGCCGTTTGAACCTGGGTTTAGACCGTGACATTTCCGTCTTACCCGTGAACTTTTTCTTGCATTTATTTCACTAAATATTGTTGTAAACTATTTATGAGAACATTTAATCCAGTTTTCATAAAATGCAAAATAGTCCATATCTAAGCTTAAATTATCATTTGCATCAAATACAAATAATCTGAGGGCACATCCCTCTACATCTTCCACTTGCACTGAGGATCATTTATCCCGAATGCAGGAGATAATTGCAAACATCTTTTGCAATATTTTATCCCTTGCATCAAATGCATATTATTCTCCCTAATGATTCTACCTATTACTAGACGAAGGTCGCACTCTATGTGAGACCCTATAGCCTGACCCTTACTACAGGTTGGGCTCGAAGCCCTATAAGGCAGTGACCACGAGTAGTGGTTGCCGTCCCTGTTTCAGAATCATAATTATGTGGTTGACTCATCGACATAAGAATTTTCGGGACCACCATGACTATGTCTGTGATGAGTTCCGCAGTTTTAGTCTATTCGTCTAAACTATGTCGTGTATCAAGTTTAGGATACAGTCAAACTGTCACCCCCAATAACTTGAATCCGGTTAGTTTCTATCGATCTTTAGTCAACTAATGTTGGACTTCTTCGAACATACTCTGATCAGAGATTTTACTAAAGACCGAACTAACTCTACGACACTAACTTACATTGACCGGGAGAGACGAATCCTTTCTTGGTCATTACTCTCCTCGTACACTTCAAGTGACACCCAATCAAAGACCTTCTGACAGGCCTAGCCTTGAAGCTAGGTCGGTGATCTAAGTTGCAGCGTTCACACACAGGTTCGTAAAATGACCTCAAGTCAAAAGACCAACTTGCATATCATCACTAAGAGTTATCGTTGATAGATTGGTCAATATAACCATATGATAACTCTTGTGGATCCTTCAGTGAACTCATTCTCTAATGAGCAACTGTGTCTCATCTTCGACTTCGCCAAGTCAAACGATCATGAGATCATCGCCATCGCTAAACGGTGAAGACTAAGACACAATGGTATATCCGATGTTTTGATATCCTTGTCTCGAAACATTTACGACCATGAACCCTTTTAGACTTATGCTACAGACGGTCAAGCATTTCTCCATGATCGAGATACTCATCTCGATACATGTTTGACCTTGCATAAAGTCTCAGGAATTTACCTAAGTTAATATCTAATGTTTACTACATTATTGATTAACTTAGATAAAACTATACCAAACAGCTTACTGTTATTTCGAACAAGATGTTTGTTCTATTCACACAGAGTTAAAATTTCCTCGAGGGCATCATCTCTCAACATCTCCAACTTGCACTCAGGCCCATTTATCTCGATATCTCATACCGTTTTACACATAAGTTTTCCCGACTTTATGCGGTAGAGCCTTTGTGAGTGGATCTGCTAAAACAGTCTACAGTATAGACTTAAGGGGTTTCTATGTTCATGTTAGACCAACCATTTGAATCTCATTCAAATAATTCTCTTGGTCTGTCGGAATCCATAATATTTTATTTCCCTGGATCTTATCCAGTTCATCGTACCTTACGATAATAATTTTAAATTAGTTACTGGTTAATTTAAGATGGTTCATAATCATTTTTGATAAAGTGTAAAACTCTTTGATTACTTTGTCAAAATATATGTTCCATTCCGTTGATGCCTCGCATGTAATTTGTTTGCTCCCACTGACCTTGGAAACTCTCTTTGTGATTCATATAAGTTGGTTCGTCTAAATCAGAAAAACGAACGTATAATCGAATGTTCCAGTTTTCATGGTCATCATAAGCATTTACATCGAGTTCGGTCCGAGTAGATCCGTACACATCTGCTGGCAAGATGGTTTCAACATAATCCGTTTATAGGAATTAGGATGAAAACCGTTCTCAACTAACTTGATTGTACTTCACTATTTTCTTTCTGCACCAATCTTTTAACTTAAAGATTTACTTGCAGAAAGTGAGAAAACATTTTCCTTGGGCACGTAAACTAAATTTCAAAATTTATTTACGCACACGGACCTATTCTGATTGCATCAAGTTTTAAATCAAGGTTACTACTCCGAATTTTATCCTAGAAGTTGACTAAGTCATCATCAATTATGATGTCTAACTCGACTCTTCGTCTCACGAGATTCGAGTAATTATATAACTTTCTAATGATCGATTTAATGAATATCTTATTGATAATGTCCTCATAGAACATTATCAAAACCTAGGCATTACTATCTGGGACTTAACCCAGAGGGAGGACTTAACTCAGAGCACTTGCTATGGATCGCACCAAGTCTAACTAAGTGTGATTCATACCTTATAACACACCGATGTGTTAACAGACTTGTCCTGAGAGAAAATCATATTTTATTTTAATTATGCAAGATTTTATATAGCTAAGTATTTGACCAATCGATCTAATCGAATCAGTTTAAATACTTTTGTCATTTCGTTCTTTATTTTATCAGACTTGTGTTTCATCAAAAACATGTGTCTTAATAAAATATAAGAATAACTTATTTTGGTTAATCTAGACTCGGGTACATCAGTATGTACGAGCCTGAGTTCGACAACTCATTCTCCCACTGTCTTACAGATGGGTTTCGGCCATTATATCTAAGAGGATAAGATTCACAAGTGTCCGTAGACTTCATGATACGAGAGGTCAGACCCCTCTTTATGTGACTTGTGAAGCTTAGTCTCTCGATACGGCCTAGTCTATTTTGCCATATAAGTTTGCTACTATCTTGTGTATGAACATTTAATATATATTATTGTTATACATATTACTCATTGCTTCAGAAGCAATGTGACGACATTCGTCAAAATGTGTTAACCTTTTGTATAACAATAATTTTGAAATCGTGACATCAAAATATGTCACATTTTCATTCCCTTCTACTTATGCCTTTACTAATGATAAATTAAACTGTTTAACTCGATTGACTTTCCGGAGTGCCTTCTTTCTTTTCTAAATATCATTTAGATATTAAATAACCCAACATAAATAAATAGCTATGCAAGCATCTCATGTATCCAAATGCCTGAGCTTTGCAACCTTGAGTGTAGCTCAACAAGTTGCTCGCCTCAAGATCCGGTTGGGATACATAGTCTTGCACCGCTTATGCACTTACATTCGACTCAAACAGTTTGATCGAATTTTCGAACTTCACGGATCAAAATTGTTTTTCCATACAACCTTGAGTGTAGCTCAACAAGTTGTAGGGAGAAACATACTTCGAATATCCTATATGTTCAAACTGCCCCATATAGAGGCGAGTGACATATAGCGTGAATTTATTTGTTGGACACAAAACTTAATGAAATCATATATTTCTTAAGTCTGTTCTTTAGAAGGTCATTTTAATGTCAACGAGAATATAGTTTAATTCTATCAATTAGAATTTAACTTGATATTCAATTAATCAACCTATTTGACCAGTTAACGTATTTCATTAAAATATTATATTTTGATTCCATTGGTAAACTTGGAACTTACCCTAGTTTAGCATGTGTTTAATATTAAATATAGGTAGATTGGCTTTTATCTATCTATAACCTCCCAGTAATTTTGCGATCGTTCTAAGCTTTAAAATGAACTATTTAATCAAATTAAATTAATGGGTAAGAGGTCCAATCACCCTGAGCCTAACAACCTCGGTGTATGCACGACAAATTGCGTGACTCTGTAATCGGACGATGACTCTTCATCGATCATATCAGATATGACTCTCTTATCGTTTTTTACCCCTAGCCATTTATGATCATGAGTGTGCTCATCCAAATCACAATGACCAGTCTAGTCGGATCCTTGTTTTCGCGTTTAGCCTGACTTGCCCTGGCGCTCGGTGTATTCACGACACGCCAGTTTAGGTCAGGTCTTAGACTACATCATATGTGTTTAAGAAATTGGTTTCTATAAGATTGCCATGTCATAGCTTGAGTGTAGCTCAACAACCAGAACACTGGTCCTATAGTTGCCAACCCCTAAAACAATGAGGGCTACGGCTAATCTTGAAGAAGATTATTAACGTATTTGACTTAGATATAGTCCAGGGTGTCATATAATCATGATTCGCGTCATTGCGGTCCAGCGGAACACAGCCAGGAAATTGACTAAGCCATGATCACTTATCCTTTAGACTAGCTAGGGTGTTCCAACAAACTTAACCAAGCACATTAACTGGATCATGGTCCATTGAATGAAGCGTGTCATTTTTATATGTGTGCCATAGATTAAAAGGCTTTTATTAACAACTAATTAATCCTATCAACTAGTTGAATCCTTAAATTCAAAATTTTAGGATTTGTTTAATTGTTAGAGAATATTGAGAAAGTGTAACCATGGCCAATAGCCATGGTTCTATATTTATAAATCCATAGGGTATTCCAAGAGACACTTGGATACCAAAGGTCTCCATCCCACTAATAGTGGGAGAGTAAGGGAGGGATAAGTAGCGGGGAGGCCAAAGGCCTCCTCCACTCACAACACTCCCCCTTATCCATCCATTACTTTGGTATTAGCGTATAAGGCTAGGGTGGATACTTCTGGATCCTGAGAAATCATGGTTGCCTCGTTAAAACCTTAGCTGTGGAAACCCCAGTGGGAAAAACCAACATCTTAAGGGAAAAGAGTGCAACACACAAGTTACTCTCCCTCATCCGTACAAGCTTCAGGCTTGTAGGTCTTTCAACTGTCTCAGACCGATTCCTTTTACAAGTTTTACAAAAATACATTTTGGTAAAGATTTGGTAAAAAAGATCAGCTAAGTTGTTGCAGGACTGGATTTGCTGAACTTCAATCTACTTGTACTCTTTTAGCTCGTGTGTCCAAAAAAACTTGGGAGATATGTGCTTCGTCCTGTTGCCCTTGATGTAGCCCTTTTGAAGTTGAGCAATGCACACGGCGTTGTCTTCAAACAGGACAGTAGGCTCCAAATCACCAGTCTTCAGGCCAGTGGAGTGAAGAATGTGGTGGACGACGGATCGTAGCCAATAACACCCTCTGTTTGCTTCATGGAACGTAATGAGCTCTGAATGATTGGATGACGTAGCTGTTGTGATTTGCTTTACCGATCTCTAGGAGATAGCAGTACCTCTGTAGGTAAACACAAAACCTATCTGTGATTTTGCCGTGTACGGATCTGAAAGATAACCTGCATCGGCATAACCAAGTAATTGGGGGGAGACACTCTCTGGTAGTAAAGTCCCAGATCTATTGAACCCTGGAGGTATCGCAGAAGATGCTTTACTCCGTTCCAGTGGCGCTTTGTAGGCACTGCACTATGTCTGGCTAGGAGATTAACTGCAAACGCTATATCGGGACTCGTACAGTTAGCCACATATAGAAGTGCTCTAAAGGCACTGAGGTAGGGTACTTCAGGACCCAGTATCTCCTTTCCCTCTTCCAGAGGTCGGAAGGGGTCCTTATGTACATCTAGTGATCTTACGACCATAGGAGTACCTAAAGGATGACATTTATCCATATGAAACTTACGTAGAAGTTTCTTTGTATAATTTGATTGGTGTAATAGGATTCCACCTTGAATGTGTTCAATCTATAAGCCAAGACAGTACTTTGTTTTGCCTAGGTCTTTCATTTCAAAAATATGTTTTAGGCTTTCAGATATCTCATTGATCTCTGCAGGAGATCCTATGAGATTTAAGTCATCAACATATACTGCTATGATGACGAACCATGTTCCCGTTCTTTTGATAAAGATACACGGACAAACTTCATTATTTGTGAATCCGTGCTGTGCAAGGAAATCATTAAGTCTGTTATACCACATTTTGCCTGATCGCTTTAGACCATATAATGATCTATGCAGCCTTACAGAGAATACGTCCCGAGGTATCTCTTTCATCTCTGGGGGTAGATTAAACCCATCAAGAAGTCTCATATAGATCTTTTTATCTATATCGCCATATAGATATGCAGTCACAACGTCTATGAGCTGCATTTCTAAGCTTTCCAGAGAAGTTAGGCTTATTAAAAATCGGAATGTGTTCGCATCCATGACCGGGGAATATGTATCTTCGTAATCAATCCCCGGTCTTTGGGAAAACCCCAGGGGTACAAGGCGTGCCCTGTAGCGAACCATCACATTTTCTTCATTTCTTTTTCTTATGAAACCCCACTTATATCCCACAGGCTTTACACATACTGGTGTATGGACTACTGGTCCAAAGACTTTGTGTTTCAAGAGTGAGTCCAGCTCTACTCTTATTGCCTCATCCCACTTTGGCCAATCATCTCTGCGTTTACATTCCGCTAGAGATCGTGGTTCGACGTCATCGTCGTATTCAGCGACGTGAATGGCAATATCAACCGCAAAATCGTCGTCGACGACTATGCTATGTCTGTCCAGTACCTCTCCAGTACGTACAAAATTTAATGAAGTTTCTCCTATTGTTTCCTCTGCGGGGGAAATAAGGAGGGGAAAAGTAGCTGATCTAAGCTAAGCATCCTGTGGAGGGATAATCTTATTATCTCCAGGAATCTTCCTCTTTCAAGGAACTTTATCTTTTGAATCTAGTAGGCGTCCTCTTTTCAATTGAGGTACAGCTAATTCTGCTGCTGGTGGATTGCATCCAGCTATGGAGATGTCAATCCTAGCTGGCGTGTTAGCAGCAGGGACGTTGAACGGACAATCTTCTGGTTGTCCGTGAACTTATCCGACAAAAGATGTACTATATTCTGAATGTGAAGGATCTTCAGGATCTCATCTTCACACAGATTAGTACGCGGATCATATAAGGACAAAGACTTCTGGTCCCAACTAATGGTCTCAGTAGCTTCAGGCTTCTTAGACTGTGTGCCTAGTTTAGGAAAACTTTTCTCATCAAATTCACAGTCAGCAAAACTTGCCTTGAATGCGTCCCCCATAAGGGGTTCAAGGTATCTGATAATAGAGGGCGAATCAAACCCAATATAGATACCTAGACGACGCTGAGGAACCATTTTGGTCCTCTGAGGTGGTGCTATTGGGACATATACTGCACTACCAAACACTCTCAAATGAGAGATATCCGAAGGTGCGCCATATGCAAGTTGCATCGGGAATAATGTATGACCTCCAGAGGGTCTTATCCTAATAAGTGATGCGACATGTAAAATAGCATGCCCCCAAGCATCCACCGGCAACTGGGATTGCATAAGCAATGGACGTGCAATCCTTTGGAGTCTCTTTATAAGGGCTCAACTAATCCATTCTGGGTGTGAACATGTGCTACTGGATGTTCAACTTCAATACCCGTTGCCCAGCAATAGTCTTCGAAGACTTGTGAAGTAAATTCACCCGCATTATCAAGACGTGGTTTCTTGATATAGTTATTGGGAAAATGAGCCCGCAACCTTATTATTTGTGCCAATAGCTTTAGAAAAGCTAGGTTGCGGGTGGACAAGAGGCACACATAAGACCATTTAGTTGATGCAGCAATCAGTACCATGAAGTACCGAAATGGGCCACTTGCGAGGTGAATAGGCCCGCAAATGTCACCATGAATTCTCTCAAGGAAACCAGAAGACTCTAATCCCACTTTCAGGAGGGAGGGTCTCATTATCAGTTTTCCCTTGAAACAAGGGGGACAAGGAAATTCACCCTTATGAAGAATCTTCAGGTTCTTCAAGTTATGTCCACGGGATTCAGTGATGATGCGTCGCATCATTGTTGATCCAGGGTGACCAAGTCTGTTGTGCCAGAGTTGGAACTCTGGCAATGATAGGCACGTCTGGTGCTCAGTCATATTGGCTTCTATTGGTTGAATGTATGTATGGTAGAGACCCGACGGGAGTCCCTTGAATCGTTCGCAGATGGTCTTTTGGCCATCTTTTTGACGAGTTACATACAGATATTCAACTTTACTTTCATCTCTGGTTTCTAAGTGATATCTGTTTAAACGAAAGTCCTTGAAACTTACGAGATTCCTATTTGATTTAGGAGAGAATAATGCATTCTTTATCTGAAGTCTTGTGTTATTTGGGAGCAATATTATTGCTTCACCAGATCCTTTGATTATTTTGGACAGTCCTGAAATTATGATAACAGGACCGTCATATTTATTTATGCTATTAAAATAGCAATGTTCGTGAAGGATTGTGTGCGTCGAGGCACTATCCACTAGGAAATCATACTTCATCTATATAAGCAAAAGAAGTTTTATTTAAGTAAATGTAGACTGACATTCAAAATTAAAGTTCGTATAAAAGCAAACTAAAGATGAAGCTACATGTAATTTTTAATGCATAGATAAAGATAGGGCTCAATCGAGCAAGTTGTCATTCTCGAAGTCTTTTGCAGTGAAGATTGTTGGTGGCTGAACAGTCGCCAAGTTTGTTTCAGGCAGAGACTTCTGGATCGCCTGATATAGTTCCTGGAGGTGGCGAGGAGTGCGGCAGTTTCTGGACCAATGTCCAGTCATACTACATCTATGGAATTTATCCTCCCAGTTTTTCTTTGGAATTGACACTTGATCAGTGTTCTTACGCTTCCATGAGAAGTTTCTCTTTCCTTTATTGTTGTTATTGTACGGGGTGCTGCTCCTCATGATTGCTTCATTACACCTTTCCCTGTGTTCTTTTTAGCCTTCTTCTTGTTTTTCCACTTCTGGGGAGAAACGTGGTGGGCTTCAGGGATAGGGGCAGTACCAGCAGGACGTAAATTATGAGTAGCAAGCAGTAAATCTCTATTCTGCTCTGCCCTAAGAAAGCAGGAGATCAAATCAGAGAATTTCGTGAAGTTATGTTCACGATACTACTGCATGAGGATTGCATCTTTCTCGTGAAACGTGGTAAATGTCTTTTCCAACATGCGTTGCTCTGTCACTTCTTTACCGCACAACTTCAGGCGTGAGGTGATATTATGAAGTGCAGAGTAATACTCAGCGACAGACTTATAGTCCTGAAGACTGAGGTTTTCCCACTCATAACTGGCACGTGGTAATATTACATCAATTTGATGTTTATACCGTGCCTCCAGCGCTGTCCACAGCTCCATTGGGTCCTCTACCATTAGGTATTCGGCCTTTAAGGTCCAATCTATATGTCTCCTAATATAGATAATGACTTTCACCTTATCCACATCGGAGACAGTGGTATGAGTGCTGCTAGATGTGGCAGAAGTATCGGCCCCTGCTGAGGCCGATGAAGGAGCCAAAATTGAGCCAAGGAGGGCCATCGAACGCAAGTGGAACTTCAGGTCCACTCGCCAACTCAGGTAATTTTTTCCTGTAGCATCAAGGACCTCGAAATCGACGCTTGCCAATTTTGCCATTTATATATGCAATTTAAAACAAGCATGAATTAATTAAGATGTAAATTCATGCATAAAGAATAAAATAAGTAAAATGTGGGGATCGGCCAGATACCCAAAACGTACAAAGTCCAAAGTCCGATTTACAGTCCATAAAGAAAAGATAAAATACAAGTTGGAAACCCAGAAGGGGTCCCTATCAATTGCAAATTTCACCTCCGTCTTCATATGTTGGTACACTGGTCTTTGGCATTAATACATTTAATCCTCACTTACAAATTCTCTCAAAAGAAAATAAAAGTGCAAGGAATTAAAAGGTATCAAACTGGCCGATCCCAAAAACACATTTTAACTTATATAAACATCCACGCAGTTTATAATATGCTACAGGCACAAAAGAAACAACCACGCATATAACTCAGGCATATATAATATGGAAAAAGAGACTATAAAATATAATAATCTCTCGGACCACGGGGAGACGTCATACACCATTAGGTTAGTTGACTAATGGCAGAAAGGTCGCAGGATCCTTAAGATAATTATATTTTGAAAAATCCTAATAATCCATAAATAATTAAAAATACAAGAGTGATATTTAAACATAATTTTAGCAATTTGACAAACTGGGCGTCAGGCCCTAAAACAAGAAATTAAAATAAATTAATATTTTGATTGGGGCTGCAGGCCCATAAGTAAAATATTAATCATTTTAATAAGCAATTTTATTAACTTGGATTCTAGCCCAATAAAAAATAGCCAAATTAAATTATTATTAATATTTGGGCTGCAGGCCCATTTTACAAAAATTTAATTAACATGTTAAGTTTGCAATTGGATTAACTGGGCTTCTGGCCCAATTTGAAAGTCAAAAATAATAATTAATCTGAATGGGGCTGCAGGCCCATAAAACTTACAGGCTATCTGATTTATTAAATTTAATAGAATATAGTCCTTAAACAAATTTTTGGGCTGGTGAATGCTAAAACCCCCCAACCCTAGTATAACAGATTATGTCCCCTCCTCTCCTTTCGACGGCGCTATTAGCAATCGAAGGCCCCCCTGCCGGGGGTGAAGGCGCTAGGAACCCCCCCCCCCCCCGCCGTTGGGGGGGATGATGGCAGAAGACCCCCCTGCGAGGGGTTGTCGCTGCCCCCCCCCCCCCCCCCCCCCCCCCCCGCCGTCGACGGGGGGCTGCGGCCAGAAGACCCCCCTGCGGGGGGTGTCACGGAGGCCCCCCCCCTCGTCGTCAGCGGGGGGCCCGCGAGCAGAAGACCCCCCTGCGGGGGGGTGTCGACAGAGATCCCCCCGGCGGGGGGGAGTTTCATCGCGAGGGCGGCGATCGGAAACCCCCCCCCCCCCCCGACACCGTCGGGGGGGTTGCGGGTTCAGAGGCCCCCCTTCGGGGGGGCGGCGATCAGAAACCCCCCCCCCCCCCCGCCGTCAGGGGGGTTGCGATGAACAGGGAGTTAAAGGGGTTTTTTTATTTTTATTTTTAATTTTTGATGTTGTACAGGAATATAGCAGATTTAAACAAGCCCAAAATAGGTTGTGTAAAATCGTAGCTAAAATTTTTTTTTGTGACTATCTACGGGATCGAAAAGTATTACCTCTAGAATAAAAATCTAGGGATGATCGTAAAAAGAGAAGATACGTAGAAAGAAAAATCCACGCTCCTAATACACCAAAAAGGATCGCCGCAACGGATCGTCGCAACGGTTTGCCGCAACAAGAGATTCCTTCGTGCGTATGGGATGAATTTTTGAGGGGAGACGGGATGAAAAGCTCAAGAGATGAGATCTTTACGTGCTGATAACGTGTTAGAGAATATTGAGAAAGTGTAACCATGGCCAATAGCCATGGTTCTATATTTATAAATCCATAGGATATTCCAAAAGACACTTGGATACCAAAGGTCTCCATCCCACTAAGAGTGGGGGAGTAATGGAGGGATAAGTGGTGGGGAGGCCAAAGGCCTCCCCCACTCACAACATTAATAACTTTTATTAAATCCTTATCAACCATAAGGTTCACGTGCTATCCTAATCGTTATTAGGATTTTTAATTAATTTATTAACAACGCTAAAAGCGAAGTCTTTTAATGAGAATTAATTTCATAACAATTAGAATTAACATATTCATTAAAGGGACTACCATAATCGGGAATTAGGTCTTAAAGTGTTGTTAATGTTTTATTGAAACATAGCATGCCATTAGAATTTATCTCATAAATTTTAACGATTTATTAATGGCTAACCTAAGAGGGTTGGCTTTTGTTATCAAATAAGTGACAATAGCCATTAACATAAAGTTACACTAATTTTATCGCATAAAAGAGTGTACAACTATTTAACAATTAAATAGAATAATGTTTATCAAATAAACAATTTTAGCATGCATACTTAAATTTAACATTTAAATTTAAAAATATTATTTTTAAAACATTTTATTTTATCTCATAAAAATAAAAAACTTGTTTTAGAAGATCATAAAATTTGCATGCTACTTAAAATATTTATCGCATAAAAATTTTAAACTTCTAAAATCATTTTTAAATATATCACATAAATTTTAAAACATTTTAAAAAGTCATCTAAAACATTTTAAAAATTATCTCATAACTTTAAAACATTTTAAAATCATTTTAAAAGCATTTCAATGTTTAATAAAATCGCAGTGCTAGATCGTTACGCAAACCAAAGCTCTGATACCACTATTGGGTTTTGGCGGACCCTCAGGGCTAAAATCTGTTCCCGTCCTAAGTCGGACGGAACACGGAAGCAAAAAGATGCAGCAGAAAAATAAACAAGTTAATCTAATTAACATGCAGTTAAACATTTTAACTTAGCCCTAAGGCACAAGACCCTTAGCCAAGATCTTTGCCGACTCAGGATGGATCTGACCATTCCAAGAAGGATCTAACCTACTGCAATTAAATTAAACTAATGCTTATAAAACACATACCCGGAATCTAGCCCTGGAACAGGCAACCGTCTTCCGAGCCACTCCCCGTCCCACGTCGAGCCGCTCCTCGAACCGCTCCTCGAACGCTCCGCATCCCAAGGCGAGCAATCCTCGTGTCGCCGAGCCAACCACGCGCTGAAGAAAGTTTCACGCGAGTGAAAGCCTTCGCCAAGATTTCAGATCCGAATCTGAACTCCTTCGTGGCTTTGCTAGAGCCCTTCAGGAGTAAGGCAGAAATATATGGAGAAGAAGAATTAATTTAAGCTTAGATCCGAGTGTGCTCTAACATTTTTGGGAGACGCTCAGATCGAGAGCTTGGGACAAGTTTGGAGGAAGGGGGAGGCCCCTATTTATATAGGCAGCTGACCCTCCTCTTTTCTCCACAACCGATGGGGAACTATTAAATTTGAGTTAATTAAATGAAGTTAGTTTTGCCTTTCCTAAAGGGCAAGCTTCCGTGAATTTTAACTCCCTCACCGTTGAGCTTCATGGTTGATACAACCTATCAAATCAAAGGGAATTCAACGGTGAACGCGTAGGAAAAAACGGCGATTCAATCGGAGTC
Source organism: Scilla litardierei (assembly GCA_030789695.1). Lineage (NCBI taxonomy): Eukaryota > Viridiplantae > Streptophyta > Magnoliopsida > Asparagales > Asparagaceae > Scilla > Scilla litardierei. The sequence goes on along the minus strand of CM061141.1, from coordinate 87,669,016 downwards.
CGTTTGACCCCTCAATTGATCACCCAAAGATCAGCCCAAACTCACAAAACCGCAAACAGCCAGCCACCAAGATGTCAGGCACGAAAACCTAGAACGTGGGGCCACGAGGGCCCCACCATTATCTGCACGCGCAGTGCATGTGCTGGGCATGTGCAAGGCACGCGACGCGTGCCTTGCACGCGCCCAGCGGGTGTGTGCACAGCACGCGCCCCGCGTGCACAGGCAAATGGCCGGGCCCCGCATCATGATGCAGGTGGGCCCCCTTTTGGCATATGCAGGCGCATAGAGCGCCCGCTGATGTTTTCTCCGGTTAAAAATAAAACCGCCCGGCCCAATGGGCCGGGCTTTAATGTGGGCCCCCTTATCTCCATTTAAATCAGCTTATTGGGCTGAAACGCAATGGTTTAAGGCCTTTGATTGTTTTGGTCATATCTTGGGCGTTTAGCTTCCGATTTGGACACCGTTTGAACCTGTGTTTAGACCGTGACATTCCCGTCTTACCCGTGAACTTTTTCTTGCGTTTATTTCATTAAATATTGTCGTAAACTATTTACGACACATTTAATCCGGTTTGTTTCAAATGCAAAGTAGTCCATATCTAAGCTTAAATTATCATTTGCGTCAAATACAAATAATCTGAGGGCACATCCCTCTATAGTTTTTACCGTCGCTTCATAAAGGATTTCTCTAACACTGCTCACCCTCTCATGGAGCTCCTTGCTAAGGACGCTCCTTTTGTGTTTTCTGATGCCTACTTGCTAGCTTTGAACAGGTTAAAGGAAGCTCTCATCTCAGCACCAATCATACAACCGCCGGATTGGAATCTACCATTTGAGCTGATGTACGATGCGAGTGACCAAGTGGTAGGAGTCGTCCTTGGCCAAAGAAAAGAAGGAAAGCTTCATGCGATATACTATGCTAGCAAGACTCTAGATGACGCTCAAAAGAACTACACCACTACGGAGAAGGAGCTACTGGCCATGGTATACTCTATCGAGAAGTTCAGATCGTATCTCTTGGGGTCCAATGTAATTATTCACACGAACCACGCGGCATTGAAATACCTATTGAGCAAGAAGGATGCAAAGCCGCGCTTGATTCGATAGATCCTCCTCCTTCAAGAATTTGATATAGAGATCAAGGACAAGAAATGAGCTGAGAATGTAGTGAGGACCACCTTTCACGGTTGATTCAAAAGCATGGAGATAACAGTTTACAGATCGATGACTCCTTCACTGGCGAGCAGCTATTTGTAACAACCTCCTCTGAAGCCCCTTGATACGCAGATATAGTCAACTACTTGGTAAGCGGCATAGTCCCGCAAGGGTTAGTCACCTACTCGAGGAGGAAATTCTTACATGACGCCAAGATCTGCTTCTGGGATGACCCATACATGTTCAGAACATGCGCCGATGGGATCATCAGACGATGTATTCCAAAAGAAGAGGCGACCTCCATCATATCGCATTGCCACGATCAACCATGCGGGGACATGCAGTGGTCACCAAAACCACATCAAAAATCCTCCAAAGTGGCTTCTATTGGCCCACCATCTTTAGCGATGCAAATGAGTACATCAGAAAATGCACAGGTGCCAAAGGACGGGAAACATTACGAAAAAGAATGAAACGCCCCTTCAGGGCATCTTGGAGATAGAATTATTCGACTATTGGGGTGTTGACTTTATGGGACCCTTTCCATCAAGTAACGGCAATAAGTACATCTTGGTTGTCGTTGATTACGTCTCGAAGTGGGTGGAGGCGATAGCCACCCCGACAAACGACATAAGGGTAGTAGCCAAATTCTTCAAGAATACAATCTTTCCCCATTTTAGGGTCCCGAGGACAATCATAAGTAATGGAGGGAGCCATTTCATCGAGAAGAAGTTCGAGACAATGCTCAAGAAATATGGAGTTTATCACAAGGTCGGCCTTGCTTATCACCCTCAAACAAGTGGCTAAGTGGAAGTGTCCAACGAGGAAATCAAGAGCATCCTAGAGAAGACAATAAGCACCTCAAGGAAAGATTGGTCCCACAAGTTGAGCGATGCTCTTTGGGCATACCGCACCACGTTCAAGACCCCATCTGAACAACCCTCTACAGGCTAGTGTATGAAAATCTTGCCACCTTCTGGTAGAATTAGAACACAGAGCTTATTGGGCAATAAAGAAGATGAACTTTGACTTCAAGAGCGCCACCATGAGACCAGCCTTGCACAGCAACGTGCTTGACGAAATCCAGCGACACGCCTATGAGAATGCAAAGATATATAAGGAGAGGACCAATGTCTATTATGACAAGAACATCACGGTGGTTTGCCACAATGTTGGTGACCAGGTACTCCTCTACAATTCAAGATTACGCCTCTTTCCTGGGAAATTAAAATCGAGGTGGTCCAGCCCCTACAAGATAGTGAGTCTACCCCGGGGGTGCCGTAGAACTTGAAGGGAAGAACGGCAGTTTCAAGGTAAATGGCCAGAGGATAAAGCCGTACATAGCGGGATAGCCAATTAGGCGAGAGGAGACATACTTCCTAGAGGAGTGCCCCACTATTTGTTGAAGATTTATAGAGACTCGAGCTCATGACTCAAAACGAGCGCTTTGTTGGATCCTGTGGATGGCAAACAACACTAGAAGGGGGGTTGAATAGTGTTGTATAAAGATAAAAACTTTTTCGTTCTTTAATCAATCAACACAAAAACAAATCCTTCTAATGTTGCCTAAGAAACCAAGTAGAGCGATCTACGCTTGGTTCTTAATCAACAATATAATTTAAAGTGCACAGCGAATATTCACAGCAGGTAGTCGACTCCTTATGAGCAGTAGTCGACTCCCAGAGTATATGTTAGAACAAATAAGATTATAGATGTAAATCTCAGCGTATAGAAATAGGATTGATATTTGCTGTAGATAGAATAAATGCAAAGATAATCAAACACAGAGAATGCAAGCGCAAAGACAAGGATTTTTATCCTGGTTCCCCGCAACCCGGGTACGTCCAGTCCCCGACCAATCCGGTACGAGATTTCCACTATCTGCCTTGGCAAATACAAGCACCTAACTTCACTCATTAGGATTTCCAACGACCTAGCCTTGACCAGGATTTCCGAACACAACGCCTAGACTTGTCTAGGGTTCACCCTTGCCTCACAAACCGAGGACTTTCCAACTGGCAACAACTAGACTTGTCTAGTGTTCCAACAATTAACACAATAAGAGATTTGTTCAATACTCTACAATAAATGATAGAGATTGAAAATACACTCGATTCTATAGCCAATCAAAAGATAGACAATTGTGTAGTGGCTTAATAGAATGATAGTCTAGATCACACAAAGATACGAGATAAGTTCTTTGTGATCTAGAGCTTTTTCAAAAATCCTTCAAATAGAATTAAAGAGAAATAATAGAGAGGATTTTGAAAAACAACTTAGCCAATAAAATAATAATATGATCTTCAAAAGAATTGGAAAAAATATTGCAAGATCAAAAACTGAAATTAAAATTGGCTAGAGAGAAGAAATTAGAGAGCTTTGATTCACGAAGAGCTTTTACGAATTTTGATTTTTCAATCTTGTATTTTTCACAAAAGAATTAAGCTCTATTTATAGGGAAAAACTGAGATTTGAATTTCAAATTTGGTTAGACTTTTGTCCCAAAAATTTCGGAGTAAATTGCTCAAAAGATTTTAAAATTCAAATTCAAAACGTCTGAAAATTTCCAGCAGGTAGTCGACTCCCTCTATAGGTAGTCGACTCCCAGAGGAGTCTAGGAAATTTTCATCTCTGAGAAGTAGTCGACTCCCTACTTTTGGTAGTCGACTCCCAGAGGAGTTTTTCCAGTTGTTCTAGTCAAAAGTGTAGTTAACTCCAGGGTGCGTGGAGTTTCACTATGAGAATTATGAAGTGACTAGAAAAGCTCTTTAAAAACTATTTTTGAAGATAGTTAAAACATTTGTTTTGAAATCATTTGTGTGTGTGTTGTCTATTTGATATGGCTTTGACAAATATCCTAAAAGACACGACACACTCACACTAGACTCTGAACATGTCTTCGGCAGTTTAGTCAACTTGATGAAGTGAAGATGAGCTTCTCTTTGAGCTTCTTGCTTTGTTTGAGCTTGAGCTTCATCACTTGAGTTTAGCCATGTTCGTCTTTGTCGTGTAGCGTTGATGCGTGCTTCTTGGAGTATTAGTAGAGCTTCACGAAATCTGTATACTTAAAGTGTAGTGTAGTTAGTACACTAAGCATTCATTTGGTGTGCTCATCATCAAAATTACTTAGGGGTGGAATTCAATTTCCATCACTCTCCCCCTTTTTGATGATGACACTCAAATGCAAAAGTTGAAGAAATACATGAATATGAATAATATTTTCAAGTATACCATGAATATGAATAATATGTTCAAGTATACTTACTCCCCCTGCTTTGATGCGGTTCTCCCCCTGCATCGCAGCTATTAGAAATACAATTCACATTTTTGCATTATATAAATTTTTCTCCCCTTGTCATCAACAAAAAGTAAAACAGTAATTTCTACGGTTCATTAAAAATAAGAGGAATTCAATTCCATATGCCTGCAATGGAGATGTTAGTTCATAGAACAACTAAGTTTGGCATAGCAGATAACTTCATAGAAGCTAGCATCACACAATAAGAGTTATTACAAACCATAGTTTAAGAGAACATAGTTTTTGAAAAAGAGAACCATTGTTTTGAAATAGAAGTGCATGAAGCTAAGGGTGACCACTGTTCTTTTTCAGTTCCTTGATCTCTTCAAGGATCATAACAAGCGTCTCATCAGTCATCTTCTTCCTTTGCACTACGATTTCCTTGAGGTCATCCACCTTTTGATTGAGATCTTCAAATCCTTTCTCCTGTGAGATCTTCAATTTTCCAATCTTTTTCAGGAGCATCTCCTGAAGTTCAAGGATGTAAGCAGGAACTTCTTCTTCTTCCTTGCCGCTTCCTTTTTCTTCTTCTTCACTTTCTTCATCAGAATCTGAAATTACAACCTTCTTACCTCGCCTTGAGGATGATGATCCTCCTTCGGTAGCGATTTGCTCTTCAGGGACGTTCTCATCAAGGTCATGATGGAGATTCATTCTCCCAAGAGCATGAACATCAAAGACACGAGCAGGTTCTAGAATGGTTGTTTCATGATCCAAAGGCATGTTAAAGCTAATGAATAGAATGGTCAGATAGTGCCCATGAGAAAGAGTGGAGGAAGGTCTGTCAGATGAAGCTGAAAGTAGGATGGAATCCATGATGACTTTAGCCCAATTCACACGAATGTTACCAAGAATGGCATAGATGCATTTAGCTTGTTTTTCAGACAGGATAGCATGACTTCCAGATTTTTGAGTAATGTTATACGACAGAATATTAGCTAAGATTCTCGCCGGATAGCGAAGATGGCTACAAGGAAGTTTGGTCTGAAAGTGTTTACCAGGCAGATACATTCTCTCTAGGATATTCTCGTCAGTCATCTCAATTTTATCGAGGATCATACCGGAGTATGGGATTCCTAGGGCTTCACCTAGGGATTTTACATTTATTGCAAGTTTGGTATCCAGAACCTTAGTAATGAAACGACTTTTTACGAGATCATAATCCATGTTTGCATAAAAGAGATGAACAAGCCTAAGATAACACATATACACATTTTCTGAGGAGAACAAATTTGCTAAGTTTTGGAAATCTAGCAGACTGTCAATACCGTAATTGATTACATCATTGAGTTTGACAAATCTTTCATGCAAGATTGGTTTCTTAGACACTTTAACAAAATGTTCATAGGTAGTTGATTTGAAGAGATAGGGTAGAATGATTTCTTTCTCAGAATCAACATTAGCAGTAGCAATTTTTCTCTTCTTAGGGAAAGCTCCTTTGAAAGGCATCTAGATAGAGTAAAACAACAAAAAAATATTTTTACACTACTAGATAACCAAGAGAAATGAAATAATAAAGTTCATGAAAGTAAAACAATTTTTACCTTGGGTAAATTTGAAGGAAGATGAAAAAGAAATTGCTCCAAAAAGTCCAAGCCTCAAGATGAAAACCCAAGAGAGGAGAGGGGAAAAGGAGGTAGTCGGCTACCTCTAGGGTTTTCTTGGGGTTTTGTTTGAAGAGGTGAAGAGATGAGGAGAAATAGGAGCCATTAGATCTAGATTTGGGTGGCTAGGATGGGTTTTAGACTTAGTGGGTAAGTTGTCTTAACGGATCTTGACCCAACCACTCAAATAGAACCCAATAGGAGTTAGTTAAAAAAAGAGCAACCCAGATTTTACGCACTGGTAGTCGACTCCCTCCTGTAGGTAGTCGACTCCCTCCTGGGTAGAGTCGTTTTCTCATCCCGGAAAAAGTTTGGTCCAGGTTGAGCTCTTTTTAACGAAAAAAAAAAATTTTGGCAATAAAACATAATCATACACACAAATTAACTGTTTTAACCCATTAAAAATAATTAAAAAATAAATGAAAGCATTTGTTCCGATTCAGCCGTTTTGACTGCCTGAATTTTCTTCATTGTTTTTCTCCCTTTTTAGAGCACCTGAAAAATAAGCGTTTTATGGTACTCTTTGGTTTTGAGTCCGAGGAGTTAGTCTTTAGGAAACCAAACCCAATACGGTTTAGTTCCTTCATGAACAATATACTTATAATTTTTATTAAAATGAATCTGTTGAACAAAGTTAGTAGCGTACCTTTCTTTTTGCTGATCAGATAATCTTTTTGGTACCCAGATGCTTAAAACATTATCATTAGTATGATGCATCCTAGTGTGCTTAACCCGTTTCTTGGTATGATGAGAATCATAGCCAAGTCCGGTTTTGCTAGATGACAATTTTTGATTATCTATTATATTATCTAGCTTCCCTTTTCCTTTATTGAAATTCTCAATAATTTTCATCATAGCGTCGTATTTATTTTTGACGGTTACGAGAAGATTATTCAGATTTTCAACCTTTTCATTTACTAGCAAAATATCCTTTTGTAAAAGATCATTTTTCTCTTTAAGAAGACTATTTTCTTTAATAACTTCTTCTTTTTCTTTAGTCTCTCTTTTAGCAATTCTAAGTGGTTTTCTATGTTCTTTAATGAGCTTTTCATGCATTTTGCATAGCTCTTTATATGCTCCCCTATAGTCCAAGTCTTCATCATCGCTTGACGATGACTCATTGTCGCTAGATGAATCATGATGCGAGCTTACCTTGGAGGATGTAGATGCCATGAAACACATGTGTGCTGTCTCTCTTCTTTCATCATTATCTTCGTCTGAGGATTCGCCGGATGAAGAATCGTCGCTCTGATCGAAGGCTGCATAGGCTTCTTTCTTTGGTCGTCTAAACTTGCTTCTTGTATTGGTTCGTCTTTCATTATTCTCTTTGTTCTTCCCACGATCTCTGGAATCACGGTTGTTTCTTTCCAATGGACAATCTCTCTTGACATGTCCTGGTTTATTGCAACCAAAACAGATAATACCGTTAGTAGGTCTAAAAGATCGTTTTACATACTTACTTGTGATGAACTCTTTAAAGTTCTTTGAGATGAACGCGATGTGATCTTCTTTGTCCGTGTAATCGGAATCTTCTTCTTGAGCTTTGAATGCAAGATTTTTCTTCTTTGGTTTTTCTTCGATCTTCTTGTCTTCTTCAAGCTCGATCTCATATGCCATAAGATTTCCCATCAGTTCTTCGATGGTGAGATCCTTCACATTGTGAGCTTCTCGAATGGCCGTGGTCTTTCCCTTCCATTCGGGTCGGAGTGATCTTAGTATCTTCATTACCTGTTCATACTCGGAAAGTTTCTTTCCTAGTCCTGCAAGCTCATTTGTAATGTTAGTAAAACGAGTATTCACATCGGTGATACTCTCTCCTTCTTCCATTTTAAAAGTTTCGAATTTTGAATGTAATACATTTATACGAGATTCTTTTACCTTTTCTGTACCTTCGTGACTTACCTGAAGAGTATGCCAAATTTGATGTGCTGTCTCACATTGGGAGACTCAATTGAACTCATTTCCTGTAACAGCGCAAAACAAGGCATTCATTGCTTTTGCATTGAGATTAGCTATCTTCTTATCATCGATGGACCATTTTCCAAACTCAACGTCGGTGGGTGCGATATACGGGACTTTTGTGATAGTCCATGCTTCAATGTCCAATGACTCTAGATGAGTCTTCATTCGGATTTTCCAGCTGGTGTAGTTGGTTCCGTTGAATAGAGGTGGTCGCATAGTGTTCAGTCCTTCGGAGTGAAAAGAAGTTGACGCCATCACTATTTGTAGCCTCGCTCTGATACCAAGTGTTGGATCCTGTGGATGGCAAACAACACTAGAAGGGGGGGTTGAATAGTGTTGTATAAAGATAAAAACTTTTTCGTTCTTTAATCAATCAACACAAAAACAAATCCTTCTAATGTTGCCTAAGAAACCAAGTAGAGCGATCTACGCTTGGTTCTTAATCAACAATATAATTTAAAGTGCACAGCGAATATTCACAGCAGGTAGTCGACTCCTTATGAGCAGTAGTCGACTCCCAGAGTATATGTTAGAACAAATAAGATTATAGATGTAAATCTCAGCGTATAGAAATAGGATTGATATTTGCTGTAGATAGAATAAATGCAAAGATAATCAAACACAGAGAATGCAAGCGCAAAGACAAGGATTTTTATCCTGGTTCCCCGCAACCCGGGTACGTCCAGTCCCCGACCAATCCGGTACGAGATTTCCACTATCTGCCTTGGCAAATACAAGCACCTAACTTCACTCATTAGGATTTCCAACGACCTAGCCTTGACCAGGATTTCCGAACACAACGCCTAGACTTGTCTAGGGTTCACCCTTGCCTCACAAACCGAGGACTTTCCAACTGGCAACAACTAGACTTGTCTAGTGTTCCAACAATTAACACAATAAGAGATTTGTTCAATACTCTACAATAAATGATAGAGATTGAAAATACACCCGATTCTATAGCCAATCAAAAGATAGACAATTGTGTAGTGGCTTAATAGAATGATAGTCTAGATCACACAAAGATACGAGATAAGTTCTTTGTGATCTAGAGCTTTTTCAAAAATCCTTCAAATAGAATTAAAGAGAAATAATAGAGAGGATTTTGAAAAACAACTTAGCCAATAAAATAATAATATGATCTTCAAAAGAATTGGAAAAAATATTGCAAGATCAAAAACTGAAATTAAAATTGGCTAGAGAGAAGAAATTAGAGAGCTTTGATTCACGAAGAGCTTTTACGAATTTTGATTTTTCAATCTTGTATTTTTCACAAAAGAATTAAGCTCTATTTATAGGGAAAAACTGAGATTTGAATTTCAAATTTGGTTAGACTTTTGTCCCAAAAATTTCGGAGTAAATTGCTCAAAAGATTTTAAAATTCAAATTCAAAACGTCTGAAAATTTCCAGCAGGTAGTCGACTCCCTCTATAGGTAGTCGACTCCCAGAAGAGTCTAGGAAATTTTCATCTCTGAGAAGTAGTCGACTCCCTACTTTTGGTAGTCGACTCCCAGAGGAGTTTTTCCTGTTGTTCTAGTCAAAAGTGTAGTTAACTCCAAGGTGCGTGGAGTTTCACTATGAGAATTATGAAGTGACTAGAAAAGCTCTTTAAAAACTATTTTTGAAGATAGTTAAAACATTTGTTTTGAAATCATTTGTGTGTGTGTTGTCTATTTGATATGGCTTTGACAAATATCCTAAAAGACACGACACACTCACACTAGACTCTGAACATGTCTTCGGCAGTTTAGTCAACTTGATGAAGTGAAGATGAGCTTCTCTTTGAGCTTCTTGCTTTGTTTGAGCTTGAGCTTCATCACTTGAGTTTAGCCATGTTCGTCTTTGTCATGTAGCGTTGATGCGTGCTTCTTGGAGTATTAGTAGAGCTTCACGAAATCTGTATACTTAAAGTGTAGTGTAGTTAGTACACTAAGCATTCATTTGGTGTGCTCATCATCAAAATTACTTAGGGGTGGAATTCAATTTCCATCACGCTTATCTAGAGGCAACCTAATTTTCTATATCTTAGATTTTCTTTTTCAGTTTTTGTTTTGCCCTAGCTATTCCAAAAAACGTTTTTTATTCCATAAAAATACATAACTATAAAAATCTGACAAGTTCCTCCTTAATACAGGTTGAACGTTGAGGGGAACATTCAAAATGATGCACCGAAGGTAAGGGAACTGGGAGAAGAGCAGCCAGTAGAAGAACAAGCTTGGGGGAATAAGAGCAACAGGTGACTCGACCCAGTAGACCCCTACTCGGTCGAGTTAGCGGAAAGCACCGTAAAATAGAGGAAAACAGCGTTCTGTCTGCGCGGCCCGAGTATCCACAACTCGGTCGAGTATCCACATACTCGACCGAGCATCAACTTACTCGGTCGAGCAGCAGGAAAGCGCAGCGAAATGGAGGAAATGATGATCTGCCTACACGACCCAAGTAGCCCCTACTCGGTCGAGCAGCTGAAAGAGTATTCTAAACTTAAATTTCGATATATATAGTTATCTGACTCGATCGAGTAGTTAGGCTGCTCGGCCCGAGTTGCGGGTGACTCAATCGGAGGGTCCCACCCTGAACCCAAGTTGGTTTATATCTAAACCAACTCGATTTTCTTTAATCCTACCAGTTTTCCCCACCCGATTACACTACTCGAGCAACCCCCCCCCCCCCCCCCCCCCCCCGATTACCCTACTCGATCGTCACTTGCCAGCGCCACCACCTCCTCCTCCGTTAGCGCCGCCCACGCACCACCGCTCCGGTCAACCATCCTCCACTCTCTCTCTTCTTCTCTCTGTCACGCCCCGTTCCCTAGGATACCCGGCATTTAATTTTTTTCTTTCCAAGTATCCTGAAGAGTGAGGGTGGTGAGAGAGGAAAAGAGAGAGTAAGGGGAAACTAAATATGCAGGCCACTGCGCACATGTTGAGATAGTACAAGTGAAGCTCCACTCTAATAACAAACAGTCTCACAAAACAACAACAACATTTTATATCTAACAAGTTTCATTTATATACAAAGTCCAGGTGTAACAACACATATACACCACTCGCGATCTACCAAGACAACCCAGTCACAATACGAACTATAGCTCACACCAAGACTACCCCTGAACCCCAACTCCAAGCCACCACTAACCATGTTGTCCCTGCTACCTGAAAAATAGGGGGGAGCACGTCAATGTGTGCCCCAGTAGGAACCAACTTGGATTTGGAACACCGTTCTAAGGTTATCAAACCACAAGGCAAGGCAAGAGAAATAAGGCATGTAACTAAGTAATATACTGAAAGTAAATAGCTAAAAAAGGGGATCATACCTGCGGTTCAATATCGAGTTACTGCAAGAAAAGGGTTAGCACGAGTAACAATACAGGTAGTCATACAACCACAATCTAAAAGGGAAACACAAGTGTCAGAAGTATAAAACAGTGCCACCAGTGAAGCAAGTGAGGAAAAAGGGAAGTGCTGCCAGCGGAAGAAGAACATGCAAAGCTCTCATTTTATAATTGAATTAATTAATTGAATTAATTGGAACTTGGGTAAACTGTGTGATACCAGGACCTGGACTTCACCCTAAATTTGGGGTGAATATAGCACACGGCGCAGTGGACACGGGCACTGTATGACACCGGGCCTCTCAGCTCCCCCGTCCTTGGCAGAAGTGAGGATCTCCATATAATAACACAACCTCCGTATATCTCCTCCACTCCCGGTAAAGGCGAGTGGGTATAAATATCCCCTCCACTCCCGGTAAAGGCGAGTGGGTATAAATACCACATATCACATAATCATTTTCCCCAACTTCTCAGTCCAGGCCTCATATCCACAATTTACTCAAATCCCGCCTAAACCCAGGTTTTGCTAACTCACCCTCATTAGATAGGACTGAGACATTTAAGAGTTTCATTTTATCATTTTAGTAATGGAGGAGTCATGTTGCACGTTCCACATTCATACCAACGTGGGTCATGCACCGAAGTGCCATGCCCTCCATCATAGTCACATCAACCCATCATCACATCACATATGGTACCATGTATGACATGCTCCCAACATTACATGTTTATATCAAATCTCATATCATAACCATAGGATTGAGTATTTCTCGCATTTCTGGCATTTGCCTTCACCTAGGCATTTTCACAAACACATGGTATGCATCATGTTTCACATCTTAATCATGTTAGTAATTTAAAAGCATATCACATCAATCAAACTTACTTTGATGTAATAACAAGTATGGACAATAGGAGTAAAATTGACAACTATACATAAGTTAACATCCAATAGAAATGGCTCAGCCTGCTGGAAATTGTAAACAGTCACCACAAATGACCATACATCATCAGTTTTCAGTGAGAATTTGACAACACTTCCCAATTAAAGTAGTAGATATGTTCGTCTTAAATTCACAGATAAAATTTCATACAAAAATATTAAGTAGGTGATTTATGGTGAATTATTTGGTGAAGTCTATCAAATCTGTTTTTCAGACAGATTTCAGGGCATGTAAAGATTGGTGTTTTGATCAAGTGTTAGCTAGAATTTCGATATGCACTGAGATGAAATTTTAGAAAAAATTGTTAACTTTTCAATGAGATCAAGAACATAAAATTCCATTGTGTGTGCAAGTACTTAGGTCTATTTTTCTGAACTGTGTCAAGACTAAAGATCAAACAGACATGTTATAAAGATGTAATTTTTTCTCCCAAATTCTGAATTGGACATATATCAAAATTTATATTATTTAGGGGTAGAACTTCAATATCTATCAGAATATAATTTTTTCGAAACTTAATTCGCGCTACAGTAACCAGTAGCAAAGCAACAACAGACATCAGGATTTCTGAATTTCAAATGAAATGATTTTGCTAAGAATTTCAAGGGGAAATTCATGAAAATTGAATCAAGGCATATTAATTTGATTACCACTACTTCATATCATTAAATCATGCTATAAAATCATGATAGCAAGAACAAATTAAGGTAATTCCAAATCCAAGTAATTCCTACCTCAAAAAGTTGATTTTTCCTCTTTTCCTTCTCTTCTTTCTCATCCACCTTCTTCTCTCTTGCAACCACTTGTGTTTCATGGCTTTAGGAGGAAGTAATTAGGGTTTTCAATGGAAGGAGGAGGAGAAAAGGGGGTGGGGATGGCCGTCCATAGCTAGGAAGGAGAGGGGAGAGAGAGGAGATGAGGAGAAAATGAGAGAAAGAGAGAGAGTTTTCTAGTTTTCTCTCTTCTTTTCTTCTCTTTTCTTATTGCTTTCTTCTCTTCCAAAAATGGAATATTCCATAAGGAAAATGACCCAAGATACCCCCAATCTTCCAAGTATTTATAAGTTTGCCATTACTTTATGCACACCCCACTTTAGTATGTACACTCAGCACTTTTGGTCCAAATGACCATTTTGCCCCTCGTCTTTCTAAAATTTTACGGGGGTCGACATTGACCCCTAACCCCTTTCACACTTGCATGGCTTCCCTACACATACCCATGCATGCCTACACATGCATACATGCACCATGCACACACGTCCAACACATACCTGTTGTTTTGCACCCACGACGTCTTTCACACTTCTCCCGCACTCAATCTCACTTTCTCGTCTCTTAGCCACACATTACGGCTCAATCCCCCTTGCACTATGTCACATACATCAATATATACGCTTATTTCATGCCTACCCATGTATCGTAAGTAGAAATACCACGTGTGTTCGGTAGAATACACGTATAGTGCAAAATAGGGCATGACACTCTCTCTTTCCACCTCCACCTCTCCCTATTTCTCTCTCTATATCCCTCTTCCCCCCTCATTCTGTCGATTGTCGGAATTGCGCCACCGATGACACCCAGCACCGGCGAGGCTCCACCTTTACCCCACCCCCGTCCCACCACCTTCACCCTCCCCTTCCCCCTCCCCCTCCCCCACTAAACCACCCCCCGGCGACCAGCCCCCATCTGCCCTCCATCTTCCCTAGGGTGACACGGATTACTCGATCGAGCACAATTAGTGCTCGGCCGAGTAACCCACCAAGCACCACACCCCCCCCCCCCCCCGACCTACTCGATCGAGCACATCTTGTGCTCGGTCGAGTTCCCACTCCCGTCCAAGTTGCCACCCAACCTACTCGACCGAGCACGGCATTTGCTCGGTCAGCATCCATCCCCTCACAGCCGCATCTTCCCACACCCGTCTCCCCCTACACGCTACATTTGTGCCCACTGATATTATTTCATCTTTCTATTTCAGGTGCATTGCGCTTACCGAGAAGAATTTGGATTGGGACAGCTTGGGGGATCACATTGATTCACGGCTCAACTCGCACACGATTTTTCTGCACTCTCCGCGTCATTCGTGTCGGTACCCTCTTTCCACTGTATACTTTACCTACCGACATACGTTGTTTGATTGCTTGCAAGATGTCCCCATATCGAGGTAGGCAGGGGAATGATGACACGGTTGCACCCTCCTCTAGGCCAACTCAATGCTCCCGTCGTACACGCTCGCCCACACGAGCGCATAATGTTTGAGAATTTTCAAATCCCGCCCCTCCGACCATCCCCACTCCCACCCCTACCAACCGTCTATACCTCAACGATGCAGTATATGACGTAACCTTCAGGGACGAGGAGCAGGGCGACCGGTTCGTTGCCATGCTCCTCCTCACCGGAAAAGGGGCGGAAGCTCTCAGCAATCTGCTGAGCAGGACCTTTCCACCCTTCTAGATGTCATTAGATGTCAGCGACCCCCTCGACCCACCGCTTCCGCTGCCACAGTTTCTGGTCCACAGCATGGGAACACATCACCACCCACAGAGGGTGGTGCCCCTGTTTGATGTTGTCCCTCCACCACTTTTTGTTCATGTCCCTCCCTCATCCTATTTTGTGTACATCTATCTTTTCGGGGCCTTAGTCTTACACAGCTTGGGAGGAGGACCCATTTTGCATTTTTCACTTCCCCATCACTTTGTATCATTACATGCATTTATATCATCACTTTCACATGCCTCATATCACTTTTTCTTTCGTTTACACCGTTTTATTTTCCATTAACTTTCTATCTCCTTATCCACCCACCCACCCTCGTCTCATTTCCCACTTGCCAGCGTGTTCTCAGCAGTGAGGACACTGCTGTGTTTAGCTTGGGGGATGAGCGCTATTGCTTTATTTTTCATTTTTTAGATTTTTCTTTCATTTTGGACCTTTTTACTTTACTTTTCCACCCATTTTCCATCTTTCCATCTTTTTTCTCATTCAGCATCATGTTTTCCACTTTTTGCTATGCTTGCATGCTTGTTTTCATTTTCTTACTTTCTCCGCCTTTTTTTCCTTTTGCTAGAATTGTTCTATATGATGATATCTCTTATAGCCCTCAGTAGCTACTCACGATGCGTATACCTTTTGACGTGCTATTTAGAGTAACCTCAGTCTTACTATCTATATGCTTGAATATTCTCTTGCTGATCTTTCTAATTGAATGCCTGATATGAATTGAAACTGAATGCATGAAGTAGTATCTAGTACGTTCTTTGTTGGGTAATGCACCTAGGTTCAAGTATCATTAGAATATTTGGAGCACCTGTTTGTTATCTTATCCACTTCTGTTTGCATGCCTGATACTATTGTGCTTTATACCACATGCTTCAATTATTCGTTGAGATGAATGAAAATATCCATGCTAGCTATAAGTTTAGTTAGGGTATTATCCCATTGAACCAGTGTGCACGTCTGATGAGTGAACCGAGAGATATATTATCTTCTTTCTCCACATATCTATATAATTCTCTACACATCATTTGGTTTCAACCCCCTACAGCTACTTTTACCGCACCTACCTCACAAATATCCCAAAAGAAAAAGATAGCTTCCAAATACCCAAAAATATCAATAAAAAATTAAAAAAAGAAGAAAAAGAAAAGAAAAATATCTACTATCTCTTTATTAGAAGCTACTACAAATACTTGGGAAAAGACAAAAATTCCACATCATATTCTTAGATGCGACGCCTCAAGCTAAGCTTGGTGGAGTGAACCACTTGATTATATGAGTGAGTATGACATTAGAGTGGAGATGGTGCACAATGGAGAGATTCAATAATGCTTAAACTTTATGAAATATTTTAGCTTTGGAGATTTTTCATGATTTGAAGTGAATATGCGAATGTCATGACCTCTTTTCATTCTCTATTGCATGTTGGTGTAATCTCTTTGTGCTTCACTTATATCTATTGATTGAAAAGTGCATTGCAAAATCTTTTTATACTAGACTCTATAGATTGCATGATGTTGATATGAGTTGACGTCATGATTTTAGAGGATCCCTATCTTTGCCTTTATTGCATGTAAGCCATATGATTAGTAAGACTTGAAAATACTATTAGCATGTTTTCTATTATTCGAAGCATTGTGATATGTTGCTTGGGCTTGAGAACTGACTGAACATTTTAGCACCCCTCTCCATCCCTAATCTCTTCTATTTTCTTTTATTATTGCCTGGTGAGCCTAGTAATCGTCTTCCTCGAGGACGAGTAAGATGTAAGCTTGGGGGATTTTGATGTGTCCATATTTTCCATCTTTCATAGCATCATTTCATTGCATTTCATGTCATATCCGCATCTAAATCCCGCATTTTTATACGATACTTGCTTCTAACGCTATATTCAAGTTTCGTAGAGCTTTGTGGATTTTTAGGGATTTTGGAGTGATTTGGGGCCATTTTGGGACATGGACACACCCAGTACATCAATGATGCCGTTGGCGAGGCTCTACAGGAGTTTGCCAAGGTTTGGAAGCATATGGGAGGAAAGGAGGAGAAACGAGCGAGAGAAAGGAGCCCAAGCCCAAGCCCATGCAGTTTTCCCAGGCGACTCGACCCGAGTAGCACCAGCTACTCGGTCGAGCTAACACATGAGTCCAGCAGGAAGAACATGCACGCTCTACTCAACCTAGCAGAGTGACGACTCGACCCAAGTCGATCCAGTTTTCGAGCTTCCTCCCACCAGCATCCTACTCGACCGAGCAAGACCTACTCGACCCGAGCAGGAAGAGTGATGTTTTGGAGAAGAATATTTGATCATCTGACGACTCGACCAAGCAGGGCCTACTCGACCCGAGTATACAGAGCGACCATTTGGAAGGGGAGTTCCAACCTACTGACGACTCAAACGAGTAGGCGGGCTACTCAACCGAGTAGCCCGGATCCCTTTTCTAGCAAGCAGTAGCGAAGGTGCCTGCTTGACCGAGCAGGTGCATACTCGACCGAGAAGACGACTCGGTCAGCGACATGTGGGCCCCAAACTTCCAGACTTTCAGATTTTCTTGTGGGGTCCACCCTCTATGTATTTAAGACAATTTTCCTGACGTTTTAAGGAGCTTTTTAAATTGTTTTTAGGAGAGGAGAGAATTAATTAGTGTTTTTAGATCTAGGGTTTCCATTGAGCCGTCATTGCTAAAGATTGGATTTTTATTGTCTCTTACGGTTTGGAATCCATTGGATCTCGCTTATTTTCTATTGGCTATTATTCTCTCTTGATTTTGGTACATAAAATTCTCATCTTTTACTTGTTTTAATTGCTATGATGTTTTCCATGGTAAAAATTCCATCTTTATTTGTTCTATTTGCCATGTGTGAGCAATCTTCTCTAGGGCTGATGGGTTAGCCCTAAGACCATAGGAAAAAGATGTAGATCTAGATTTTTAGGTTGTGTTGGGAATAAAGGGGGAGTACTTTAGTTGATCCAGCCAAATCCCTTGGAGAACTCGTACTGAGATCATGCCCATGGTCGATGGAATTGATTAGCTTAAGGAGTATCCTTAGGATTTAATTAGGGAGTTAGTGGATCCAACCAAGGCTCGTGACCATGCCCGGCTCGTGCCTTGAGGGGATCCACCGACGAACTATATCACTACATTGACGGCTACCGCCATTGCGTCAATGAGAGCTACCGAAGTATCTCGAAGCTCTAACCCACGAGAGTGGTACGGGGTGAGAGACCATCCCTATAAAACCAATGCAACGTAAGAACCCTAGTCTAACATCGACCTCCGACGGTCCTAGCGGTGATCCCTAAGACCCTAGTTTCTTTATACTGAACCAACAACACCATCACGACCAACCTTTCTAAATCGACTGCTATCTCATCCTTAGATATAGAAATAACCTGAGACCTCAATACACTGTCACTGTCCCTGTGAGATTCGACAATCTTTTATACTATAATTTGACACCATCTGCTTGCGGATAAAACCCAAAATCGACATCTAGGAACCTTACCGCGCCTGACGACCGTGACACCGCCAGGTAGATTTTAGGTGTAAGTTCTGGGGCGTCACCACGCTTTCAATCTAAGGACGGGTTAAAGGAAATTTCTTAGAATGTGAGTATAGCCATCGTCTAGTGTATTGATTGGCGATTTGAGTAGGGATGACGTCCTAAGAACATATTCTCGTCGACGGAGAGATTTCTGAGCATTTGAGTTTCTTGAATTCGAATTTTCAGTTTGCCCGCGTATATAACCTCAGTTTTGAAATTTCTCGAAGTTTCATTGCATCATTCGCATGTTAATTGCATTCCTCCAATCCACGCTCTCTCTTGTCTTCCTCGATGACGAGGAAGAGTTTAGCTTGGGAGATTTTGATGAGTGTTTATTGTATAAAGTTTTTCCCTCTTTTTCATGCACATTTTACATTGTTTTATTCTCCATTCCACCATGTTTTCCTTGTTTTTGTCTTCTCTTTTGCTTTTATGGTCCCTCCTATGCTTCGCATGGAATATGTGCTGATTAGGGACCATACAACACGAATTTAGTGCAAAGAGGCGAAAGATGCGAAACCGGGGAATCAAAATGTGCGAAGAAGGGGAGTTTAATGAAGAACAAAGACCCACGCAGCCGCGTCACCCATATCCACATGGTCGCGTTAAAGTGCGTTGGAATTAAGATCCACGCGGCCGCGTGATTCGGATACAAACGATCGCGCAGAGAGGATCCGGAGTCGCAATTCGCGCTGCCACGTAAATCCAATTGACACGGCCGTGTAACACCCTGTACCTTTGATCCTAATTTCATCCCCTGTAGAGTTTTCGTGACTGCGTCATCCCAAACGACGCGACCACGTCGATCGTGTCACATAAAGGGAGCGACGCGACCACGTCACTGTAGCAACTGGACTCCAAGCCATCGACACAGCTTTTTCATCTCTCCATGCGGCCTGCTGAATCATTAATTGCCGAAGCTTCGAAGCTCCTCCATGTCTCCAAAGCGACGTGACCGCGTCACTTTCGACGCGGCCGTGTCGGGTCGGGTTTCTACGCGAACCCGCCAGGATTTTTGGGTCCCTATTTAAAGAGTGACGCGTCGCTGAAGAGGGGGAGGTGGCTGGGAACGTGATTTTGCCCAGTTTTTCACCATTTTCTTGTTTTCTAGGAGTAGGATTAAAGTTAGATTAGTTTAGATTGTTTTTCTCCTGGATTGTAACCACAAATTGACAACTCTTATGAGCATTCAATGAGATAAGTTTTTATTGCTTTCTTTATTGCGTTATTATTGTTATTTTGATTGTTATTCTTATTTCTCTCGTGTATCTCTGTGACTCTATGAATGCTATAGATTAATCCATCGATTCATGTAGCTAACAAATAACCTCTGACGAAATTGGTACTCGATTACCCATGCTCCCTGCGGACGAGCCGTATAGCGCTACGACGACAGCCGTGCGCTTGCGGTTTATAAATTTTAAAGCTCTAACAGTTATTGTTATTGTTGAGCATACTCTTTAATTTCAGTAACTTTTAATTAAGCACTTTGCTTACCTTTACACTATTCACCCCCTCTAGTGTATTGTGTAGCCCCGCTAGGTCCCAACACATCTATGGCATAGATTTATGTGGTTTGTTGAGATGTTGTGGTTATGGTGATGGGTATGGCACATGATGCATGACCCTTGTATTGAAAGAAAAAAGATATGGAAAGAAAGAATGACCTAAAATAAAGCCATGGCATGATGACCGTATACTTCACATATGTAAGACACTATTAGCACATAATCATGCATAAGACAATTTGTAATAATCTTATGTAATGTATGAATATGTTGTGGTACATTTCTTTATTCATATGTATGTCATCTCTGCAACTTGTTCACTTTATGATTCCATTGCCTTATGTCGCACAATTTAATTCTATTTTTCCTTTTATATCTCATTTATATACGACCATATTATGTCACACCTTGTAGCATTCATGTGTACATTATTTTTCATTTTATACTGCCAAAGTATATTGTACATTGTAGTTTGCATTATTGCATAATAATGTACCATAAGAGTTGGAGATCCTACTAGACACACTTTGACGTGCCCTCCCCCTTTTCTCCATAGGTAGCTAAGGTCGAGCTTCCAGCAGGTTGAGTTCTTGGAGTTGGAGATAGGGACCAGTGTTGAGTAGGAAGAGTGTTGTAGTAGTTGTGGGATTATTATAGCCTTGATCTTGTTCTTGTGAGTTGGGCATTTGATATTTGTATATTATGTTGTATTGGAAGATTGTGTGTGTGTGTGACTGCTTTTGTACTTGTATATTGTGTTGTTCTTCAGAGTTTTGGAGCATTATTCGTGCTGTCCCAGCATGTGCGCAGCGGCCTACAGAACTTTTCTTGTCCTCTCTCTTCTCTCCTTATTTATTCACCCTCGCCTCTCCAGCCTATCTGGGAAAGTTTTGAAAATCCCGGCTATCCTGGGGAGTGGGGCGTGTTACTTGGACTAGGATGGACGACTCTGTTACTTTGGGAAAAAAACGTTTCCTCTAACTTCCACATTTCATTTTATCCAACTTATCCTTATTCACCTCGACTTCTTTCTCCTCTTCATCTCTATCATTATCTACACATGTCGGTGCACTAATCTCGAACTCTCCCTCAAGAGACTAACACTAAAGCCACAAAGCATCACTCTCTAAATGCGTGCTACTGAGTGTATGACGTGCCCCTTAGTCTCTTGAGCGGGGAAGATTCTAGAGCCATGGGCTCGATAGTTGGAGATGCTCGCGATGCACCCCTGAGGAAGGAATTAGTGGGGGGACAGCCTGAGATGTAGGCGTTCTAAATGTAAGTCCTCTGACTAGTCACCGATGCTTAGTTATAATGGGCCTTGACGAGATTCTGTTGGGTTGATGTCACAATCCTGAAAAAGTCTAGACAGATATTACAGTCAGGGGAATGCCTGACTACGCTAGGACACTGTGGTTGGACCAACGAGGGCCCGGCCTGAGATGGGGGCTTGCCCGGCACGACCAGAGTCAAGTGTTGTGTGGCAATTCAGGTATGGTAGGACAACGTTGTCAGATACCAGAGGCCAACGCAGGGGGTATGATGCCTCGCCAACAAAAGGAAGATGCAGTTTGGCTTCATATATTCGGTTGCGGTTGATCATGAGATTCTTCTCCTTGGTTGGGTGAATCCACTTCAATCGTGGCGCACCAGGTGACACTTTGGTAAGGGAAGAATAATGCCTGCCACGTATCCAAGACATGGCATACGGGGGCTATGCCTTGGGAAGGAAAAGAAGGCTACCAGCCTATCATCCTTGCTGAAGGGTGAAGTTGATGTGACATGCATTAATTGCAGGATTTGAAATGGCATGCCCACATCTCGAGAGGTGCTGATATGGTGAAGCCTGAAAAGCTCTTACGGACAACCCTTCATTATGTGTTTCGAACGATTGCAATCATCTCCTGCTGGCTATGATAGGGAGGTATGAGGTAGTGATTGCATTCGACAAACCCTCACCTTCTCTTATAATGGCACCTCTAGTAGTTCCATAGAGGGATATGTCATTACAATATGGCCTTAGCCGATAGGCCCGGATAATCTTTGAAAATTTCATCACCATGGATATGTAGTTCGCCTTCTGGGGTCAAGTATGGCCCATGGTCAAGTTAGAGCATGGAACATCAAAGAGCACTTCTGATTTGTAGTACTACCTCACCAGCCGAACCAAGATGAACAATGATTCTCGAAAAGAAACCCTTCGAAACCGAGTGTCAGATGGAGAGATGATTTTCATCATATATGTCGAGGTAATGTGCCTTCCAGTTTGCACACTACATCATATTTGGTAACCAGGCATAGCATGGGGCTCTATGGGATGGCTGGTTATCATGTCTACAGCAGTTCCTAGGACACGGAGCCTCGCTAGCGGAAGACCTACGTCGAAACCTAAGGCCTCGCCAGCAGAAGAGCTACGCCCGGACCTGGAGGCCTCGCCAGCAAAAGAACCTTGCTGGGACCCAGAGGCCTCCCTAGTGGAAGAGCTGCACATGGACTCGGATGCCTTCCCAGCAAAAGAACCACGTTGGGGCCCGGAATCCTCGCCAGCGGAAGAGTTGCATCGAGACCCGAAAGCCTTGCTAGCAGAAGAACCATGCTGGGCCCAGAGGCCTTGCTAGCTGAAGAGATGCACTGGGATCTGGGGGCCTTGCCAGTAGAAGAACCATGCTGGAGTGCTGGGACACTTATGCCTCGCCAGTGGAAGAACCACGTCGGGACCCAAAGCCTCACCAACGAAAGTGCCATATCAGGACACAGAGGCCTTACTAAGGGAAGTATTGCGCTGGGACCCAAAGATCTTGATAGTGGAAGGAGCACACTGGGACTCAAAGGCCTCCATACGAGTAGGGTGTGAAGGCCAGAGAGGTAACACATGGCTACACTTTACGTCCACCGGCAAGGCCGACAACTACTGATGCGTTGTATGAGAATTGAACGACTGCTGACGCGGATGGCCTGTAGAGGGGGCAGCTTGTCTCCCTAGGATTGTGCCACATGGAGTGAGCTGTGCTGACCACACTTGGGTCATGAGACTGGGAGGCTGACCTTAGGAAGTAAGGTCACCTCGAATAGAGCCGGGGGAAACGGCACAGAGGGGGCCGTCCTGGTGCCAAGGCTAGATCAGGCTGGCTTATCTAGTAAGGTCGGGTAGTCCCTAGTAGCGGGTCCCGTCTGACGGGCTTCTGCTGGGCATCATTACTACTAACGAGCCCAAAAGTCGAAATGGCGGACACAATATCCGATCCTTATACAAACAATTTACATTTTAGATCAAATAGAACCAACTCTACTCCCGATCATTCTTTAACTTGACTTTACAATATATAGAGTATTTACTTAATGAAACCATCCCTTATCTCAGTATTTGTTACGACCCGAAAAATTAGCCCATGCAAAAAGATCAAGACTTTATAGGTATTCTACATGAGGATGTGATGTAAGCGAAATTCAATTAGTATAAGTATCCTACAAAGAGGAGGATGTCTAACCATATTTGTTCATTAAGCTTTTGGTTCATATACCCTACTTAACCCTCAGGTAACTCTGCATACGCTGAGACATTAATGAATTCATGTAATAGCATATGTAATCAAGTGTTAGAATATACAATATTTCACCTCTTTTACAACTACCTCAAGCACAGGGCTAACTTAAGCGGTAGATGATATTAAGTAAAATACCATCCAACCTCTCCCGATATGTCATTCAGTTGTGTAGTCATTCTTAGTGATGGCCACTAGATCGTCATCCTCCCTCCCCAATCCGTTCAGTGAGTCAAAGAAGTATTACCAATGATCATATCCATACAAACTCTGCTCTATGTTTTGCACAGGGAAAACGTAGGGTAACAATGTTGTATAATAAAATCTAATGCCAATCTTAACAAAATAAATTCAACAAAGATATCTATGTTATGAAGGTGACTGCTACTGAATCTGTAGCCCTATATTTATAGTAAAAAGGTTACATAATCGGTGAATACCCTAAACACTAGTGGTCTCCACATGGGCCCACAAAAGGCCATTCATAACACTTCCCCTTATCCATCTATTGGTGTAAGCTTGATATATGAATGGTTCAGGATTCATAGAGCTTATCTGATCACGTGAATATGGATACTTCTGGATCATAAGTTAGGAGGTCTTACCTCGTTAAAACCTTTGGCTATGGAAAACACAGTAGGAAAAACCAATAGCTAAAGGAAAAGAGTGCAAGTCTCCTTAACTTTCCCTGATCGATGGATATCACCAGGGGTGGATACTTCTGGATCCAGAGTTGATGTGGTTGCCTCGTTAAAACCTTTGGCTATGAAAACCCCAATGGAAAAAACCAATGGCTAAGGGAAAAAGAGTACAACACAACATTAACTCCCTATGTTGTGTACAAGCTTCAAGCTTGTAAGTCTCTCAACTGTCTCATCCCAATCCCTATTACAAGTTTTCTAAAGGTATAGCGAGGTAGTGCTTTAGTAAATAGATCTGCCAGGTTGTTGCAAGACTGGATTTGCTGAATGTCAATTTGTTTACCTTCTTATAGTTCGTGTGTCCAGAAAATCTTAGGGGAGATGTGCTTCGTCCTGTTGCCCTTAATGTAGCCACCTCGTAGTTGAGCTATGCAGTCTGCATTGTCTTTGAACATGGTGGTTGGTTCACAGTCGTCTATCTTCAGGCCGGTCATCACTATGATGTGGTGAATGACGGAACGTAGCCAAAAGCATTCTCTGCTAGCTTCGTGGATCGCAATGAGTTCAGAGTGGTTGGATGAGGTTGATGTAGAGGTCTGCTTCACAGATCTCCATGAAATGGATGTCCTACCGTAGGTGAATACGAAACCAGTCTGGGACTTTGCGGTGTGGTGATCTGATATGTCTCATGTATCTGCAAAACCAATCAAGTTGGAGGATACTCCTTTCTTACAGTATAGTCCCAGATCGATTGACCCTTGGAGGTAGTGCAGAAGGTGCTTCACTCCGTTCCAGTGGCGCTTTGTGGGCGCTGAACTGTATTTGGCTAGTAGGTTTACTGCAAACGCTATATCGGGATGCTGCAATTTGCCAGATAGAGGAGTGCTCCAATGGCACTTAGGTAATGTACTTCAGGACCAAGTGTTTCCTCCCCCTCTTCCAGCGGACAGATGGGTCTTTATGAACATCCAATAATCTAACGACCATCGGTGTACTCAGCGGGTGACATTTGTCCATTTGGAAAATTTTCATCAATTTCCTTGTGTAAGTGGATTGATGTAACAGGATTCCTCTGCTGAGGTGTTCTATTTGTAAGCCATTGCAGTATCTGGTTTTTTCAAGGTCTTTCATCTCAAAAGTCTTTGTAAGGCTTTCAGATATCTCGGATATCTCTTCAGGAGATCCTATGAGATTTAAATTGTCTACGTAGACGGTAATGATTACAAATCATGTTCCCTTTGCTCTTATGAAGATGCAAGGACAAACTTCATTATTGGTGAATCCTTGTTGCATGAGGAATTCACTGGGTCTGTTATACCACATTCTTCCCAATTGTTTAAGACCATACAGTGATCTTTGGAGTTTGACAAAATAGACGTCCCGAAGTCTATTTGTCATTTTTGTTGGCAATTTATAACCATCCGAAAGTTTCATATAGATATCTTTATCTATATTGACGTGTAAGTATGCAGTCACAACGTCCATGAGCTGCATATCTAGGCCTTCCATAGCTGTTAAGCTAATTATAAATTGGAAAGTGATCGCATCCATGACCAGAGAGTATGTATCATCATAATCTATTCCTAGTCGTTGGGAAAAGCCTTGCGCAACAAGGTTCGCTTTGTAGCATACGATCTGATTATTTTCGTTTTTCTTTCTTACGAATACCCATTTATATCCTATAGGTTTTACACCTTTTGGTGTTGGGACTACAGGTCCAAATACTTTGCGTTTCAAGATTGAGTCAAGCTCTACTCCTATTGCATCGTTCCATTTTGGCCAATGCTCTCTGCGTTTACATTGTGCTAGAGAGTGTGGATCGATATCATCGTCATATTCAGTGACGTGATTAGCAATAACGAATGCGAAGTCGTCATCGATGACAGTGCTTTTTCTGTCCAGTACCTCCCCCTTACGTACATAATTTTATGATATTTCCCCTATATTTTCCTCTTCTGGGGAATTGAGGAGAGAAGAGGTATTTGGGCTGAGCTCAGCATCCTATGGTGGTATCGTTATATTTTCTCCAGGAGTTTTCCTCTTTCGAGGAAACTTATCCTTAGAGCCTGGGGGTCGTCCTCTCTTTTGTTGAGGTATGGTCGCTTCTGCTGCAGGTGGGTTGCATCCATCTTTGGGTATGTCAATCCTAGCTGTCGTGTTTGCAGCAGGGACGTGTGATCTGACAATCTTCTGATTGTCAGTGAATTTGTCTGGTAGTATGTGAACTGTATTTTGTATTTGGAGGATCTTCAGGATCTCATCTTCACATTGGTTTATACATAGATCAAAGTGTGATAAAGTTTTGGTATCTCATGAAATGGTCTTTGAAGCTTTAGGCTTCTTAGTATTTAAGCCTAGTTTGGGAAGGGTATCTTCGTCAAACTCACAGTCTTCTAGACGTGCCTTAAAAGCGTCCCCATTAGGGGTTCCAGGTATCTAATGATCGATGGTGAGTCGAACCCTATGTAGATACCTAGGCAACGTTGAGGACCCATCTTTGTCCTCTGCGGTGGTGCGATGAGGACGTAGACCGCGCATCCAAATGTCCTCAAGTGAGAGATATTTGGTGGAGATCCATGTGAGTTGCATCGGAGAATAAGTTTGATTACCAGATGGTCGTAATCTTATTAGCGATGTAGCATGCAAGATTGCATGCCACCATGCAGTCACAAGCAACTGGGATTGCATTAGCAATGGACGAGCGATCTATAGTAGTCTCTTTATAAGAGATTCAGCTAACCCGTTCTGGGTGTGAACATGAGCTACAGTATGTTCAACTTCAATTCCAGTGGCTTGGCAGTAGTCTAGAAAGACTTGTTATGTGAATTCACTAGCATTATCCTGACGTATTTTCTTAATCTGGTTGTCTGGAAAATGTGCCCGCAACTTAATGATTTGTGCTAGTAGCTTTGCAAAGGCTACGTTACGGGTGGACATTAGGCACACATATGACCATTTAGAAGATGCGTCTATTAGTACCATAAAGTACCTGAATGGGCCACTTGGGGGGTGAATAGGCCCACAAATGTCTCCATGTATTCTTTCCAGGAAGTTGGGATGGTGATGGTCTCGTAATCAATTAACCTTTGTAACAAGGAGGACAAAGAAACCCACCCTTTTGAAGTAACTTCAGGTCCTTCGATTTATGTCCACGGGACTAAGATATGATGTGATGCATCATTGCCGATCCGGGGTGTCCGAGTTTGTTATGCCAGAGTTGGAATTCTGGTTGATTTTTGCAATTCTGGTGCTCAATTATATTAGCTTCCGTTGCTCGAATTGTTGTATGGTAGAGACCCGACAGGAGTCCCTCGAAACGCTCAACGATGGTTTTAGCACCGTTTTAAGAGTCATTACATACAGGTATTCTTTGTCATGTATGTCCAACGTTTCTAGGTGGTATCCGTTTAGATGGATGTCTCTGAAACTTAGTAAGTTTCTGTGCGAGCTTGGAGAGAAGAGATCATATTTTATTAAGATTTGTGTTTTATTAGGGAGTAAAATGTTTGCTTCCCCTGATCCTTCTATTATACTTGATGGACCAAAAATAGTATTTACGGTGCCATCGTATTGGTTAATGCTTTGAAAAAAGCAAATGTCGCGAAGGATTGTATACGTAGAAGCATTGTCCACTAGGCATTTATAATCCATCTATAGCAAGAAAGAAGAAAAGTATAACAATATAAGGCACAGATAAGCTAATTTCATTCAAATGTCTCAAAATAAAGTAATATACTGAAAGAAAACAAACATCTAGAAAGGTAATTGTTTGTCAACTACATATGATTGCAGAAATAGATAAAGCATCAGTCTAGCAGATCATCGTTCGAGAAATCCTCAGCGACGAACCGAGTTGGAGCAATGTCTTCATTTTCCACCGGATTTGTTTCAGCAGTAGGCTTCTGGCTAGCTTGGTACAAATCCTAGAGGTGGCGTGGAGTACGATAATTTCTGCACCAGTATCCAGTCATGCCACATCTGTGGCATTTGTCTTTCCAGTCTTTCCTGGGGGCAGATGTCTGGCAGGTGTCCTTCCTCTTCCACACATTTTTCTTTTCCCCCTCATTATATTTGCTCATCATTAACACCAAGTAGGGAGAAGTCCAATACTCAACATTCTCCCCCTTTTTGATGATGACAAACAAACTTAAACAAAAAGATAAATAATTGTGCTTAAAGAAAACTTACTCCCCTTACATAGATGCCAATCAAGTTAGTCAAGAAATATTAGGGCATCTAAATATCAATTGAAGCAAATAAGTAAGATATGCATGAGTGAAATGAATTCATGTAATTTAGGATTTAAAATCCATATTCATTGTATCTTACTCCCCCTGAATCTAAGGCAACTTCAATGTTAGATTCAAGTGTTATTAGTATGTATTTAGCACATTCATTATGAATCTATATGTTTATTTCTCTCCCCCTATGGCATTATCCAAAAGGTGGTAGTAAAATAACAACAACAATCGTGCTAAATAAATAACAATAACAAGAGTCTAAAGATATATAAATCAGAACTCATAAAACCCCATTATAAACTTAGGTGATTAGAGGAATGGGAGTCCAATATCAACATTGAGATATACGAAGAAAACATATCGTCTCATCACATGTAGAATACAGCATATACGGAGACAATATCTCAAAATTCACATAGATATGATAAGAAATTATACAATGTGTGAAACAGACGAAGAAACTGTAATTTCATATATATATATATAAGACCACATGAGTACAAAACATATGAACAACACCATGTGTCTCAAAATGAACCAAATACATCATTCATCATATATCATCACTACACAAAATATCCATCATACATACACCACTCAAAAACTATAGACAAAATCTAAGAGTGAGTGTCTCGAGGTGCAGCAGATGAGGAAGCTGTCTCTGGGTCAACGGGTGTATCCTCTGGAGGAGGAGGAGGAGGAGCAACATCCTGAGTAGTAGCTACACCAGGATGCAAAAATAATCTCAGTGATGATAGGAGGAGGAGGCTGACGAGGCGGTGGTACAAATCGTCTGAGGTGCTCAGGGAAGGGCATACCCTGATGCTGGAACGACAAAAATGCCAGCTCAAAAAGACCAGAAACCATCTCAAACAGAATGTCATGAGAGGATGGTCCAGAGGTAGATGGCTGGTCAGCAGGAGGAACCGTGGAGGAAGACGGAGCGTTTTTTTAATCGGAGGAGAGAGAGAAAGTGCGATCGAAATGAATTTTCTCGATGAAATATTGAAGGGGCAAATGAATCTGGGCTGTTGGATCGAAGAATCGACGGCTCAGATCAAATGAACAAACCACCACAATAGGAGACAGTCGACTGATGAACAATATCCAGTCGACTAGTTGAAGTGATAAGTGATGAGCTCAGGTTGACAGACAGTCGACTGTTGGGTAACTTACAGTCGCCTGTCCATGAGACAGTCGACTGTATTATACTCATCAGTTGACTGACTGAGAATCAATAAAATTGATTATAAAACAGAGACTACTGACAAAATTGACAGTGCCTAATGACTAAAATTCAGTCGCCTGTTGATCCAACAGTCGACTGTAAAGTCGTCATCGGTCGCCTGGTAGAAAGATACAGTCTGCTGACAGGGAAGATAGAGTACTGCAGTCGACTGTCGAAGGAAAGACAATCGTCTGTTCTGGTCCAAAAATGCACAATGAGGTTAAAATCCAGAGGATATGCACAACTTACCCTAGGACCTATACTCTAACATAAACTCATCATAAAATCAATATCAAACGACAAATCGTTTAAAACATAAATCTCTTTAAAACAATCTGAAAACTCATGTAATCAAAGAAATCCCAATAGTCTTTCGTAAAACCAATATATGATATATCAAATGAAGAGAGGCAACATGATGATATGAGTTCAAAAGATGTTATAACAAGTAAGTTGAACTCCTTAATTTCAGATTCACCCATAATCCCTAATTCTCCACGTAACCTCACAAATGAGTCTTCTTTAAGTGGTTTTGTGAAGATGTCGGTAATTTGTTTTTTGGGTTTCAATGTACTCTAAGATGATGTCCTTCTTAGCTACATGATCATTGATAAAATGGTGTCTCACATCTATGTGGTTGGTACGGGAGTGATGTACCGGATTCTTGGAAAGACATATAGCACTTTGGTTATCAACCATGATAGGGCAAGTATCACAATTGACACCATAGTCCATAAGAGTGTGTCTCATCCAAAGAACTTGTGCACATGCAAGACCCGCGGCAATGTATTCTGCTTCAGTCGTGGACAACGATACTGAGTTCTGTTTCTTGGAGAACCAAGAAACTAAGGAATTTCCTAGGAAATGGCAAGTGCCACTAGTACTTTTCCTATCAGATTTGCATCCGTCAAAGTCGGCATCACTATATGAGATTAACTCATATGTGCTAGATTTAGGGTAAAGTAACCCATAATCTAGTGAATGATTGAGATAACGAAAAATTCGTTTAACCGCAATCAAGTGCGACTCCTTAGGTCTAGCTTGATATCTAGCACACAAGCATACGGAAAACATGATATCGGGCCTACTAGCAGTTAAATAGAGTAAGCTACCGATCATACCTCGATATAGACGAATGTCTACATATTTTTCGTTCTCATCCTTGTGTAGATGAGTTGTCGTACTCATGGGAGTCCTTTTGCTTGAAGATGATTCCATCCCGAATCGCTTGATAAGCTCCCATGTGTACTTAGTTTGATGTATGAAAGTCACATCCTTCATTTATCGAATTTGCAATCCAAGGAAATAGTTGAGCTCACCCATGTGGCTCATCTCGAATTCATCCTTCATGGACTTAGAAAATTCTTGACAAAGATTAAATTTAGTAGAACCAAATATTATATCGTCTACATAAACTTGAATCAATAGGACGTCATTTTCATAATCCTTAATGAAAAGTGTTGAATCAAATTCCCCTATTTTAAAACCTAAATCCAAAAGAAAGGTCTTGAGTCGATCATACCAAGCTCTAGGAGCTTGTCTCAATCCATACAATGCTTTCTTAAGTTTGAAAACATGGTTTGAAAATTTTTCATGAAAGAAACCGAGAGGTTGAGAAACATACACTTCTTCATTGACAATACCATTTAAAAATGCACTTTTATCATCCATTTGAAATAATTTAAAATTCTTATGAGATGCAAAAGATAAAAGCAATCGAATAGCTTCTAATCTAGCTACAGGGGCAAAGGATTCTTAGAAATCGATACCTTCCTCTTACCGGTAGCCTTGAGCTACTAACCTTGCTTTGTTCCTTGTGATGACCTCGTTCTCATCGGTCTTGTTCTTGAAGATCCATTTGGTCCCAATAACTTGATGACCACTTGGAAGAGGAACGAGCTCCCAAACTTCATTTCTCTCGAATTGCATGAGTTCTTCTTCCATTGCCACTATCCAAGAGCTATCCTCACAAGCTTCTTGGATGTTCTTTGGCTCAATGGTAGAGACAAATGCACAATAAGAGAATTCTTCAATTCTAGACCTCGTTTGAACACCCACACCAATATCTCCAATAATTTGGTCATGTGGATGGTTGCAAACGGTTGGGTAAGCTTTGGGTATACCTGCATCACTTGGAACATCTTCAACAATCTCATTAGTAGTGTTAGTCTCAATAATTGAATCATTAATCTTGACATTACTAAGAGAATCACATATAGCATCTACATTATCATCAATAACATGAGGTGAATCAAAATCTTCATAAAATGATACGTGTAGTGATTCCTCGATCGTTGAAGAGGTTTTATTGTATATCCGGTAGGATTTGCTACGTGTGGAATATCCAACAAAAATTCCTTCATCGGATCTTGGCTCAAATTTTTCTAAATTTCCAAAAGTGTTCTTGATAAAACATTTTGAACCAAAAACTCGAAAATATTTAACTTGAGGCTTTTTGTCATAAAATAACTCAAAAAAATTTTTGTTCGTTCGGGGTCTCACTAGGATCCTATGGAACACATAACATGCCGTGTGCACCGCTTCTGCCCAAAATTGTAGTCCAAGATGACTATCATGGAGCATCGTACGAGCACACTCAATAAGAGTCCTATTCTTTCTCTCTACCACACCATTTTGTGGTGATGCCCGAGGAAAAGAAAAATTGTGAGTTATCTCGGTGTCATCACAAAACTTTGTAAAAGAATCATTCTCAAATTCTCCTCCATGATCACTACGGATAGTGATAATGGTGGATCCTAAGAGATTCTGAATCTTCTTTGCAAATATGGTAAACTCTTCAAAAGCTTCATTCTTATTAGTTAAGAATGAAATCCAAGTAAATCTAGAGAAGTCGTCAACGATAACTAATCCATAATGAGCATTGCCTAAAGAAGCGGTTCTAGTTGGCCCAAACAAACCTAGATGTAGTTCTAGGGGCCTCTTAGAAGTAATGTCTTCTTTAAGCTTAAAAGATGATTTACTAAGTTTACCTCTTTGACATGAATCACAAAAGTTTTTCTTACTAAAAGTAATTTTTGGAAAACCTTTGACTAGATCATACTTAGCTAACTTATATAATGCTTGAAATGAACATGACCAAAACGACGATGCCATAATAGTTGTTCATTTGTATTAGCAACTAAGTAATGTTCTACGGTTTTAGGCAAGCTCAAATAATAAATATTTTTGCGCCTAATACCAGTAAATAAAACATGTGAATTAGAATCAACAATTTTACACAATCCTACTCCAAAGTTAACCTTGTACCCTTTGTCACAAAGTTGACTAATGGAAATGAGATTGTGACACAAACCACTAACTAGAAATACTTGGTAATTAAAGGTTTGGAGGAGTTTCCGACTAAACCTACTCCAATGATGGTTCCCTTTTGGTTACCTCCAAAAGTGACCGTTACACCGTTCTTGATGCTAATCACTTCGGAGAGTAATGAAGGATCTCCCGTCATGTGTTTGGAGCAACCACTGTCAAGAATCCATCCTTTCCTTTTAGAGCTAGTTTGACCTTTATAGCTCTCTTTCTTTCTCTTGGGTACCTACATAGTATACCATAAGCTCATGGTACCCAATTTTTGTTAGGTCCAAGGTGATTAGCCCTTTGGAAGCCAAGTTCAAGTGGAATTCCGCTTCCCAACATAATTACCATTATTAATAACATCATGAAAATAGGAATCAACATATGCATTCTTATCATTTAAGCCAGTGTTCTTAGGACCCCAAATGGTATATGTTTTGGGAGTCCTTTTCCTAGTTGCATGCATGTTGTTAGATTTCTATGTGGTGCATGCTTCTTAGGAACATGGTTTCTAGCATAAAAATGAGGTGGTGGATATGCATAAGACATATGAGGATTATATGTATGCTTGGGAACATGCATGTTGTATGAAACATATGGGTCATGCATAACATATAGAGGATGTGCATACTTGTAAGAATGATGCGTATGAGAATATGGGTGTATAGGAGCACGTACATGAGTATTTATCATGTGTGTATTTGTACGTGTCCGTGGGTGTAGAGCATAGAACGTGTTATGAGTATCCACTTGTGAAGTAGGAGATTTCCTACGTGGATGAAGGTTTGTGTACATATAAGCATGGCTTCTCTTTTGGTTTCCACCCTTAATGGGTTTCTTGCCAAAAGGAAGAGACGGTGAAGTAGTGACTTTCTTGATAGGTTTGCTACCAATAGTGTCTTTGACACCACTTGTGGATGCACCGAAGGATGGCCTCACAAAGTCTATAGTGACACTACTATAGGAGGTGCGAGCATTGGATGTATTTGCCTCCACAAAACCAAGACCAACACGATGTGTGGCCAGAAATTGGTTTGCTAGCAAATCATCCAATTGTCCTTTTCCCTTATTGAATCTTACAATACAGAAGGACATGAGCTCATATTTCTCCTTAAGAGAAGAAATGTTGGTATCCAAGGTGGACACCCGTGCTTTGAGCTCGTGCACTTGGGTTTTAATAGAATCATTCTCTAGACCCAATTGTGTGTGTCGTGAAACTAGATCACTATTATCCTTAGGATGTGTTTGATCTAGTTTAGATTTGAGGGTATTCATCTCATTTCTCAAAGTGACATTTTGAGAAGCTAAATTCGCTTTCTCAAGGGTTAAAGTATCAACAATGGTGTCATTGTTGATAATGCATGGAATGGATGGATTGCTAACATTCAATTTCTTTAAACTAGTATATCTAAGCATTAAAGATTGATACTTAGCAAATAATTCTTCATTAGCAATACACAATTCATCCATAGTTACCTCGGTATCATCCATGTCGGAATCACTTTCATCGGAGAGTGAATCTTCTCGGGCCATGAAACACATGTGGGCATTTTCACTCTTCTCATTATCGAATTCGCTTGATGAGTCTTCACTTGAATCATCGAATGTACATACTAGTCCTTTCTTCTTATCTTTCTTATTCTTGTCGGATTTGTGGTACTTCGGAACCTTCCACTTCTCTTTGTTTCGTAGCATTGGGCAATCCTTCTTGATGTGACCTGGCTTATTACACTTAAAACAAAGAGAGGAAGTGTTATTAGTAGAATCAAATCTATTCTTAGATGAAAATTTACCTTTGCGAAAGAATCGTTGGAACTTCTTCGCCATTTGAGCCATTTCATCCAAATCCATCTCATTTTCTGATTCTTCACTATCGGAGGATGAGGAATTGGCTTTGAATGCCAAAGCTTTCTTCTTGGCCTCCGAAGGGTTCATCATAGCTCGAATCTTTAATCGGTTCTCCCGTCTTACTTCGTAAGACATGAGAGTGCCGATAAGGTTCACAACTGTGTAAGTCTTCAAGTCGTTGACCTCCTCGTTGGCGATAGCTCTTCTTTCCCACTTGGAGGTCATTGCCATTATGATCTTCCTTACCTTATCTTTTGGGAATAGACTTATCCGAGAGCTTCCAATTCTTTAGTGATATCGGTAAAACGTCCATACATCGATGCTATGCTTTCATTTTCTTGTATATGAAACATATCGAAATTTTGCACGGCAACATAGAGTTTAGAAAGTTTTACCTTGTTCGTTCCCTCATGGGTAACGACGAGATGATTCCAAATTTGATATGCACTCTTACATGTGCATATCTTATTGAACTCATCTAGATCCAACACACAATGAAGAGCGTTCATTGCCTTTGCGTTATTGACTTCGGAGGATTTCTTAGAATTCGTCCATTTTTCAAAATCCTCTTCGGTGGGCTTGATGTATTCCTTATGGAGGGCTCTCCAA
Source organism: Scilla litardierei (assembly GCA_030789695.1). Lineage (NCBI taxonomy): Eukaryota > Viridiplantae > Streptophyta > Magnoliopsida > Asparagales > Asparagaceae > Scilla > Scilla litardierei. The sequence continues at coordinate 87,633,758 of CM061141.1, read as the reverse complement.
AGGGAAGCACTCCTTAGGAACGTCTCCATCCGACATTTTCAATAGCCAAATTTCGTGCCATTTAAACGTGGAGGACGCACCAATGGTTGTCCTTCGAAATCTGTGGACGCTCTGTCACGACCCGCTTCCCTAAAATGGAGGCGAGACGTGAAAAGGTCCGCACGAGAGTGGAGCTGTGAAGCCCCAAACCCGATAAGCGTCAATAAAACATAAGCAGGTCCCTGTAACCACAACGGAACAACAATAATAACACAAGGAGAGACTAAAATAAAATCTCACATCTCATAAATTGTCCAACATGAAAATAAGTCCAACATCCAGAAAAGCCACCAGGCTAAAAGAAAGAGTCTAAAGGCCCAGAACAAGGCCAGCAAAAGCAACGACATAACAAAGTATAGGTGCTACGCACCGATAACAAAACAACTGTCAAAACAAAAGTAAAACACAACGAAGACACTAGGACTGGTCCCCAGGGTCCACGTACTCCCCGTCGAACACAAGTTCGGGCTCGGCGTCAGCAAACACCTCGTCCTCAACAAGGTACTCAGGCTCAGGATCTAACATGTGTCACCCAAAAGAGTAAAGGGGCACATGTCAGCAAGTCTAAAAGACTTGGGCAAGGAAACTGAAAGTAAGGCAACTAGCAACCTAGCAGTTATAGTATGCATGACGTGGCAGTTATAGCATGAGTGCACAAGTAAGACATGGTGAACAATAAGTACAAGAGAACAATCATCGGGACAAGACAAGAGTAGCCAAGCTACTAACAATCTCAATCAATTCACGTTTCATGTTTCACGTTGTTGTGTAAATGTTTACGCCTTACAGCTGAACGGTTTCACATTCACGCTGAGTGGCCGCTTAACAACTACCCCAAACCCAGAGTTTACGCCTTACAACTGCAGTTGCTAATCAGGCAGACTCCCAGTTGAATGACCGCTTAACTCTTACCCCATCCCACACGTAAACAAGCCAGGGTCCCTGCACATGAGCCCAGCAAGTGAGCCAGGGTTGCCCCGCACGGGAGCTTGTTTTCCTATTTCACAATTCAATATCGAGCGTTGGGGTTTCCAACTACAGGGCTCGCTTCTGGAACACGAGCCAGGAACACAAATATTGTAGCGAAGCTACACAATCACAACAACACTTAAAGAATGCAATGACATGACAATTAATTCGCGTACCGTTAATGGAAAGTAAACATGACATGGTAATTGTGCAACATGATATATGTCGGAACTAACTTCGTTGTCAAGCTAGTTCCCCAATTTGCGCCTAGGCGAGTATCATTTCGTCGCCTAGCCTCTTTTACGCCTACAACAAGCAAATGGCCTAAAAATGGCATAAACCCTAAGTGGCAAGTTTCACTTGCCTAGCACCGGGGATGACGATTACGAAGGTTCGTCTCGCGGATGCTAATCTACGGGGGGAAATCGCTGTTATGGGGAGACATTCATCAAACAACATGAAATTTCATTAGGGTTTCATAAAAATACAAATAGGTTATAAAAACGTCAAGAGCTCGATTTCTTACCGAGAGGAAGCGGAAGAAACACTCCGGAGAACCCTAGGACCAGATCTGGAAACAAATGGAGAAGTTTGGAGAATTAGGGTTTTTGGGTGATTTTGGGGATTTGATGGAAATTTTGGGAAGATGAGAGGTAGATAGAGTGAATGGATGGTTTGGATGATGGATTTAGGGCTTGGAATGGAGGAATAGGGCTTGGAGGAAGATGGGGGCTCAATGGGGGAGATTTTAGGGTTTTGGGTCGAGTGGAGGAAGAAGAAAACGTTTGGGAGGGGTATAAATAGGTTGGGCTGGCGGCTGCCCAGAAATTAGGGTTTTAACACAGATTAGTCGGTCAAAGAGCAACCACTGACCGACTAGTTTGGCAACTAGTCGGTCGGTCGACCAACGCAGACCGACTAAGTGCAAACAGTAACTTCTGAACGAAAATAGGATTTAGATTTAGTCGGTCCATGAACAAATACTGACCGACTAGTTTAGCATTTAGTCGGTCGATGAACGTTCTTAGACCGACTAAGAGTAAACAGTAACTGATACTAAAATTAGATGATGTGTTAGTCGGTTAAAGAAGCATTACCGACCGACTAGTTTGCAACCTAGTCGGTCAACCAACGTTCTTAGACCGACTAACGATAAACAGTAACTCCTGAGAAATTTAGAAAGCCAACTAGTCGGTCCAAGAAGGATTGTCGACCGACTGGATCGTCATCTAGTCGGTCGGTGCCCCTTCTTACACCGGCTAATAAGCACCAAAAGTACCGATACGGAGCGCGGGGCCCCGGGATCGATTCCTAAGACTCCTAGGCTTGATCTAATAGTAAGATACGACCGTTATGAAGTCCTTCACGAATGACATACTTCGAAATAGACAATCCTAAGGTAGAAACGAGAAAACACGACGAAACGGTCGGAAATGAAAGTTACGGAGACGAAAACCACACATGAGGAGAAAATCCGCCAAAACACATATTATATTATAATAAATCCAGATACATGAAAAGCAGTCGTTACATCCTCCCCAACTTAAGAAAAATTCCGTCCTCGGAATTTCCAAACACTCACGAGTCCGGAAACAAAAGTGGGAAACGCTCTCGCATCTCATCCTCATTCTCCCAAGTAGACTCTCCAGGTGAGCCGTGTCGCCACATCACCCTCACAAGATTGACAATCTTATTCCGAAGCGATATCTGACGCCTGTCCTGAATCTGCACTGGATGCTGGTCATATGTCATATCGGGTCGAACGGTAATCTCCGAAAAATCCACAGCATGAGATGGATCGCTAATGTATCGACGAAGCTGCGACACATGGAAGACATTGTGAACTCCTTCCAAAGATGGCGGCAAGGCCAAGCGATAAGCTACCTCGCTAACCCTCTCCAAAATGTCAAACGGTCCAATGTATCGCGGGCTCAACTTCCCTCGCTTCCCAAAACGAATCACACCACGATTCGGGGAAATCTTCAAGAACACATGGTCGCCCGGCTGAAACTCCAAAGGACGACGTTTAGCATCCGCCCAATGCTTAAAACGGTCCTGAGCAATCCTCAACCTCTCCCGAATATTCCTGACGATATCCACGGCCTCCACGATCATCTCAGGTCCCAACAACTCCCGATCACCAACGTCATCCCAACTCAATGGCGATCGACATTTCCTCCCATAAAGAGCGGCGAAAGGCGCCATGCCAATACTCGCCAATAATTCAGACGAAGACATTTCCTCTTCATACCATGCCACCAATAATTCAGACGAAGATCCTGGTACATCTTGGTGCCACCAGGATGCACAGAATACGGCGAACTGTGTGCCTCCACCATCAACTCCTCTCTAATATCCCCAGCTGGCACACACAACCTGGCTCCAAACCTCAGCGAGCCATCCTCATGAATCAAAAAGTCAGTCCGCAGACCGGCTTCCACCTGCTCCCGAATCTTCACCAGCTTCGGATCCTCAGCCTGGCCAGCCTTAATCCGATCCACGATCGTCGACTATACCTGCATGTACATCAACGATGAATCCTGCCCAGGAAGAACAATCTCCACACCAGACCCACAAAAATCCTGCTGCAATCTCCACTGCGAAGTCAAAATCATCACCGCTGGAAGCCTACTCAGCGCATCCGGAACCACATTCACCTTGCCAGGGTGAAACTGCAAATCAATCTCATAATCTGTCATAAGCTCCAACCATCGACGATGTCGCATGTTGAGCTCCTTCTGAGTGAAAATATACTTCAAGCTTTTGTGATCGGTGAAAATCTTCACTTTCTCACTCAGCAGGAAGTGCCTCCAAATCTTAAGAGCAAACACAACGGCAGCCAACTCCAAATCATGCGTCGGGTAATTCTTCTCATGAACCTTGAGCTGACGAGACGCATAAGCCACAACATGCCCATGCTGATGCAACACACAACCGAGACCCTTGCCAGAAGCATCGCAAAAGATCTCAAATCCACCGCTGCGATCAGGCACAACAAGAATTGGGGCAGTCGTCAACCTCTCCTTCAGAACACCAAAAGCACTCTCGCAATCACCCGACCAAACAAAAGCAACTTCCTTCCGCGTCAACCTGGTCATTGGCTCAGCAATACGAGAAAAGTCCTTAATGAATCGCCGATAATAACCAGCAAGTCCAAGAAAACTCCGAATCTCAGACGCAGACGACGGAACAGGCCACTCTCTGATGGCCCTAATCTTCTCGGGATCCACTGAAATACCACCTCCAGTCACCACATGCCCGAGAAAAGCAACTCTATCCAGCCAAAACTCGCACTTCGAAAACTTAGCATACAACCGATGCTTTCTCAAAATTTCCAACACCGTCCTTAAGTGCGAGGCATGCTCTTCCTCCGACTTCGAATAGATCAGAATGTCGTCGATGAAGATAACGACAAACTTATCCAAAAAGTCGTAGAAAATCAGGTTCATCAGATTCATGAAAACTGCGGGTGCGTTAGTTACGCCAAAAGGCATGACCACGAACTCATAGTGTCCATACTTCGTCCTGAACGCTGTCTTCGGAACATCTCCCTTCTTCACCTTCAACTGATGGTAACCACTCCTCAAATCCAATTTAGAAAACACCCTCGAACCTCCAAGCTGATCAAAAATATCATCGATGCGAGGCAACGGGTATTTATTCTTAATGGTCACCGCATTCAACTCCCGATAGTCCACGCACATGCGACGCGAACCATCCTTCTTCTTCACTAGCAGCACCGGTGCTCCCCACGGAGACACACTAGGATTAATATAACCCTTCTGCAAAAGCTCATCCAACTGCTTCCGTAACTCTTCCAATTCTGCAGGTGCCATACGATACGGTGCCTTCGAAATCGGCTGCGCACCTGGAACAAGATCGATGGAAAATTCTAGGGCTCGATCAGGCGGCAAACCAGACATCTCCTCGGGGAAGACGTCGCCAAAATCTCGCACCACAGTTGGCCACTCCAACTCCATCTGCATAGCCACAGCCTCCACCGGCCGGCCCGAAATCTGACAGGACCAAGCGAACTGCTACCACGACTGAACTCAAATACTGGATGTCCGGGAATCTCGAACACCGCCTTCTTCCTTCGACAATCGATCGTAGCATAGAAGCTCGCAAGCCAGTCCATCCCAAGAACTGCATCATAGTTGATGATGTCGTGGACAATGAAATCAGCGAAAAGCTCATGTCCACAGACCACCAACGAGCAAGAATTGCAACCACGATGCACCGAGACCACGCCATTCCCTGTAACGATATTCCAACTCTTTGAAAGAGGGGACGTCGACAAGGAATGCCTCTCCACGAAGCCCCGGGAAATAATGCACATCGATGCACCAGAGTCAAAGAGGACTCGTGCAGGAAATGTGCAAACTAAAACCACACCTAACAAACAATTAACAATCAAACCCTAGTCTAGCAAACAATCATGTTCAAGCAAACAACATAATCTAACAATCAAAACCAGCTAGGAAAGTAACAGCTAGATTGAGGATTACCTGCGATAACCTCATCCACAGCCTCGCTCTCCGCAGCGGTCATCAGAAAAGCCTGCCTCCTTGGCGGAACAGCCTGCCGAAAAGCATGTCCCTGCAGAACAAGAGCTGCTCCACGTCCGGCAGGAACAGACGCTCGCTGCTGCAACGGCTGTGCTGTAACAGGTGCCCTCCGCAGCTGATTCGCATGCCGACAATCCTTCGCAGCATGGGAAGCATCACCACAAACCAGACACTGGCCCAAAAACTTCCGACACTGATCCTTGATATGGTCATGCTTACCGCAGAAGTGGCAAGTCTTCAGAATAGGCCCTCCTGGCCTCTTAAACTGAGCAGACTGATTAGGCCTGAATCCAGGTCTAACCACAGTTCTCGCCTGTTCCACAGGCCTCTTCCCAGCACCAACAACAGACCCCCTCCTCTGGTTCACGAGCAGCTCCTGCCTCTTGGCTGCTACCAGAACCTTCTGATAAGACTCCCGGTCAGAAGAGGTCACAAAACTCTGGAGCTCCGAAGCAAGTCCCTGCAGGAACCTCTGAGCTCTCTCCTCAGCGTCCTGCACCATCTTTGGTGCAAACCGACTCAGCCTCATGAACTCCTGGTGATATAGGTCCACCGACGAGCTCCCTTGCTTCAAATCGATAAAACGCTGCAGCATCTCTTCCCTGGCAGCTTTCGGAAAGAACTCACCCTCAAATCTGGCCTTGAAGGTAGCCCAAGCTATCGGCTCCACCAACATCTTCTCTTCTGCATCCCACCAGTTCCGAGCATTATCCTTGAGTTGCCTCTTCGCCAAATCAACCCATCCAGCCGGGGTGATCTTGGCCATCTTCAGATTGTCCTCGATGTTCCGAATCCACTCATCGGCAGCCAGAGGACCCTCAGAACCATCAAAATATGCGGGACCTAGCTCCCGAAATTGCTTCGCTCCTGGCTCAGAGCGAGGGGCATCCGGAAGAGCCCGGGCAGCTCGAGCAAGTGGAGCATTCTGGACTTGCAGGAGCACGCCCTGCTGCACTTGCATCATTTGGAGCATCATCCGCATCATCTCCCCGTTGGTGGGTTCCCGCTCAGGCTCCTCATCATGAGGGATCGCACCACTACCCCCACCACGGGTGAAACGTCTTCCTGCCATCTAGTGACACCGAAAACGAATCAGATTAGACTCATAGCTTATGACATCGGACGTCGAACTTAGTTTATTGGACATTCTAATATTATTATCGCTATTCCAAAAATCGCAGTTACAGAAGGACCTGCATGGGCCACCAACAAAACATGTCACGACCCGCTTCCCTAAAATGGAGGCGAGACGTGAAAAGGTCCGCACGAGAGTGGAGCTGTGAAGCCCCAAACCCGATAAGCGTCAATAAAACATAAGCAGGTCCCTGTAACCACAACGGAACAACAATAATAACACAAGGAGAGACTGAAATAAAATCTCACATCTCATAAATTGTCCAATATGAAAATAAGTCCAACATCCAGAAAAGCCACCAGGCTAAAAGAAAGAGTCTAAAGGCCCAGAACAAGGCCAGCAAAAGCAACGACATAACAAAGTATAGGTGCTACGCACCGATAACAAAACAACTGTCAAAACAAAAGTAAAACACAATGAAGACACTAGGACTGGTCCCCAGTGTCCACATACTCCCCGTCGAACACAAGCTCGGGCTCGGCGTCAGCAAACACCTCGTCCTCAACAAGGTACTCAGGCTCAGGATCTAACATGTGTCACCCAAAAGAGTAAAGGGGCACATGTCAGCAAGTCTAAAAGACTTGGGCAAGGAAACTGAAAGTAAGGCAACTAGCAACCTAGCAGTTATAGTATGCATGACGTGGCAGTTATAGCATGAGTGCACAAGTAAGACATGGTGAACAATAAGTACAAGAGAACAATCATCGGGACAAGACAAGAGTAGCCAAGCTACTAACAATCTCAATCAATTCACTATTCACGTTTCACGTTGTTGTGTAGATGTTTACGCCTTACAGCTGAACGGTTTCACATTCACGCTGAGTGGCCGCTTAACAACTACCCCAAACCCAGAGTTTACGCCTTACAACTGTAGTTGCTGATCAGGCAGACTCCCAGTTGAATGACCGCTTAACTCTTACCCCATCCCACACGTAAACAAGCAGGGTCCCTGCACATGAGCCCAGCAAGTGAGCCAGGGTTGCCCCGCACGGGAGCTTGTTTTCCTATTTCACAATTCAATATCGAGCGTTGGGGTTTCCAACTACAGGGCTCGCTTCTGGAACACGAGCCAGGAACACAAATATTGTAGCGAAGCTACACAATCACACCAACACTTAAAGAATGCAATGACATGACAATTAATTCGCGTACCGTTAATGGAAAGTAAACATGACATGGTAATTGTGCAACATGATATATGTCGGAACTAGCTTCGTTGTCAAGCTAGTTCCCCAATTTGCGCCTAGGCGAGTATCATTTCGTCGCCTAGCCTCTTTTACGCCTACAACAAGCAAATGGCCTAAAACATGGCCTAAACCCTAAGTGGCAAGTTTCACTTGCCTAGCACCGGGGATGACGATCACGAAGATTCGTCTCGCGGATGCTAATCTACGGGGGGGAAATCGCTGTTATGGGGGAGACATTCATCAAACAACATGAAATTTCATTAGGGTTTCATAAAAATACAAATAGGTTATAAAAACGTCAAGAGCTCGATTTCTTACCGAGAGGAAGCGGAAGAAACACTCCGGAGAACCCTAGGACCAGATCTGGAAACAAATGGAGAAGTTTGGAGAATTAGGGTTTTGGGGGGATTTTGGGGATTTGATGGAAATTTGGGGAAGATGAGAGGTAGATAGAGTGAAAGGATGGTTTGGATGATGGATTTAGGGCTTGGAATGGAGGAATAGGGCTTGGAGGAAGATGGGGGCTCAATGGGGAGATTTTAGGGTTTTGGGTCGAGTGGAGGAAGAAGAAAACATTTGGGAGGGGTATAAATAGGTTGGGCTGGGGGCTGCCCAGAAATTAGGGTTTTAACACAGATTAGTCGGTCAAAGAGCAACCACTGACCGACTAGTTTGGCAACTAGTCGGTCGGTCGACCAACGCAGACCGATTAAGTGCAAACAGTAACTTCTGAACGAAAATAGGATTTAGATTTAGTCGGTCCATGAACAAATACTGACCGACTAGTTTAGCATTTAGTCGGTCGATGAACGTTCTTAGACCGACTAAGAGTAAACAGTAACTGATACTAAAATTAGATGATGTGTTAGTCGGTTAAAGAAGCATTGCCGACCGACTAGTTTGCAACCTAGTCGGTCAACCAACGTTCTTAGACCGACTAACGATAAACAGTAACTCCTGAGAAATTTAGAAAGCCAACTAGTCGGTCCAAGAAGGATTGCCAACCGACTGGATCGTCATCTAGTCGGTCGGTGCCCCTTCTTACATCGGCTAATAAGCACCAAAAGTACCGATGCGGAGCGTGGGGCCCCGAGATCGATTCCTAAGACTCCTAGGCTTGATCTAATAGTAAGATACGACCGTTATGAAGTACTTCACGAATGACATACTTCGAAATCGACAATCCTAAGGTAGAAACGAGAAAACACGACGAAACGGTCGGAAATGAAAGTTACGGAGACGAAAACCACACATGAGGAGAAAATCCGCCAACACACATATTATATTATAATAAATCCAGATACATGAAAAGCAGTCGTTACACACTCCATCACGATCGTGATTGTTGTACAAGGACGGTGGAGAAACGTTGTTGTTGTTGGATACCATAGCTATAAACCAGTGCTCTGATACCAATTGTAAGGTCACTGGCTATGAGGAAAACACTAGAAGGGGGGATTTAATAGTGTTTATGTAATTTAAAAAGATAGTTACACCAATTTAAATTCCTAATTAACAAATAGTGCGGAATAGAAATAAACCCAAAATGAAACAAATGCAAACGCAAGGATGTTTCAAGGGTTCGGATTACCCAAGTCACTTCCCGACTTGTTTCCAGTAATCCTACGTTCCTTCTGATGGAAATTGAATTCCCCCCCAGTGATTTTGATGATGAGCACACCAAATGAAGCTTAGTGTACTAACTACACTACGAATAAGTGTGCAGGTTGTGTGACGGATGAAAAGCCTTATACATACTCAAAGAAGTGCAATCTACGCTCAAAGATAAGGACGAACGTTACTAAAGATCAATGATGAAGCTCAAAGCTCAAATAGAAAAAGAAGCTCAAGTGAAGCTCACTTCCACTCCATCATTGGTCATGCTTCCGAAGACGTTTCCTAGTCTATAGTGAGTGTGTTGTATCTTTCTTAGGGAATTGTTAAAGCCAAATCGTATAGACAATCACACACACACACAAATGATTTCCAAAATGTTTTAAATATCTTTTAAATATTTTTCAAAAAGGATATTGAGAGCTTTTTTCTAATCGTTTTATATTTTTCGTAGTGACACTCCACTACACCCTGGACTTAAATACTTGATTGACTAGCTGTGATTCAGTAGAAACTCCTCTGGGAGTCGACTACCAAAGGTAGGGAGTCGACTATCAGCCGAGAATCAATTTCTCCTGAAACACACTGGGAGTCGACTACCACTCCTAGGGAGTCGACTACCAGCTGTCGAAGTTTGACGTTTTTACTTGATTTTTGAAATATCTTTGATTGATTTTCTCCCATGATTTCCGGGACAAAAGTCAAAGGAATTTGAAATTTGAATTCTCAGATTTCTCCTATAAATAGAGGACCATTTTCATTGAGAAATTACAACAACTATTGAATTCAAATTTTCTTTTGCAAAACGCTCTAAAAGTTCTCAGCTCTCATTCTCTCTTAGCCAAATCTGTTTTACTTTTGATCTTGCAATTTTCTTTTGTTATTATTTTCTGAAGATCATAATTTTATTTGGCTATCGATTTTTCAAATCCTTATTATCATTCTCGAATTTTTATTTAAAGGATTTTTGAAAAACATTAGATCTAGATCACAAAGACTTCATTCGTATCTTTGTGTGATCTAGAATCTTATTCTATCAAGCCACTACACGTAAATTGTCTATTACTATTTGGCTATAGAATCTGGGTGTAAATCCAATCTCCACCAATTTATTGTGGTGAATTGGATATTGATTTTTTTTGTGATTACCTCTTTGGTGTAAGGGCGTTGTTGTTGGAAACCCTAGACAAGTCTAGGTGTTGCGTTTGGAAATACTGGCCAACATTAGGTTGTTGGACTAACAAGTGAAGTTAGGTGCCTGTATTTGCCAAGGCAGATAGTGGAAATCTCGTACCGGATTGGTCGGGGACTGGACGTACCCAAGTTGTGGGGAACTAGGATAAAAATCCTTGTGTCTGTGTTTGCTATTTCTGTGTTTGTTTATCTTTGCGAGCATTTCTTATTTAACTTGCAATTAATCTTTACTCAGTATTCTTGTAACTCAACTATAATATATTGATAAAGATCAGTCTTGTATTTATACTTCTGTGCAAATTTTTCATATATCTTCATTAAGTGTTTAACTATCTGATCTGTGCTTAAATTCCCTCTGGGAGTCGACTATTGTTCATAGGGAGTCGACTACCAAAAGACTTTCATCTCTGATTTGTTTCGAAGATTTATTGAGTTGATTAAGAACCAAGCGTAGATCACTCTACTTGGTTTCTTAGGCAACATTAGAAGGCTTTGTTGTGTTGATTTATTAAGAACGAAAAAGTTTTATCTTTATACAATACTATTCAACCCTCCTTCTAATGTTGTTTGACATCCACATGATCCAACACTTGGTATCAGAGCGAGGCTATAAAAGTGATGGTGTCAACATCTTTCCCTTCTGAAGGACTGAATACCATGCGACCACCACTGTTCAACGGAACTAACTACGCTAGCTGGAAGATCCGAATGAAGACTCTCCTGTAGTCATTGGACATTGAAGCATGGACCGTTACAAAAGTCCCGTACATCGCACCTACCGACATTGAGTTTGGGAAGTGGTCAGCTGACGACAAGAAGAGAGTAAATCTTATGCAAAGGCAATGAATGCACTATTTTGCGCCGTAACAGGAAATGAGTTCAATCGAGTCTCCCAATGTGAGACAGCACACCAAATATGGCATACTCTTCAGGTAAGTCATGAAGGAACTGAAAAGGTAAAGGAATCCCGCATAAATGTTTTACACTCCAAATTCGAATCTTTTAAAATGGAAGAAAGAGAGAGTATCACCGATGTGAATACTCGTTTACTAACATTACGAATGAGCTTGCAGGATTAGGAAAGAAACTTTCCGAATATGAGCAGGTAATTAAGATACTAAGATCTCTCCGACCCGAGTGGAAGGGAAAGACAACGGCCATTCAAGAAGCTCATAACGTAAAGGACCTTACCATCGAAGAACTAATGGGAAATCTCATGGCATATGAGATTGAGCTTGAAGAAGACAAGAAGATCGAAGAAAAACCAAAGAAGAAGAATCTCGCGTTTAAAGCCCAAGAAGAAGATTCCGACTACATAGACAAAGAAGACCATATTGCCTTCATCTCAAAGAACTTTAAAGAGTTCATCACAAGTAAGTATGGTAAACGCTCTTTTAGACCTACTAACGGTATTATTTGTTTTGGTTGCAATAAACCAGGGCACGTCAAAAGAGACTGTCCATTGGAAAGAAACAGCCGTGATTCCAGAGATCATGGGAAGAACAGAGACAATAATAAAAAGAGAAACAATGGAAGAAACAAATTCCGACGGCCAAAGAAGGAAGCTTACGCAGCTTTCGACCAGAGCGACGATTCCTCGTCCGATGAATCCTCAGCAGAAGATAATGATGAAAGAAGAGAAACAGCACACATGTGCTTCATGGCTTCTACATCCTCTAAGGTAAGTTCGCATCATGATTCATCTAGTGACAATGATTCGTCATCAAGTGATGATGAAGACATGGACTATAGGGGAGCATATAAGGAGCTATGCAAAATGCATGAAAAGCTCATAAAAGAACATAGAAAAACACTTAGAAATATTAAAAAGGATGCTAAAGAAAAAGAAGAAATCATTAAAGAAAATAGTCTCCTTAAAGAAAAGAATGATTCTTTGTAAAAAGATATTTACCAGTAAATGAAAACGTTGAGAATCTGAATAATCTTCTCGTATCTGTCAAAGATAAATACGACGCTACGATGAAAATTATTGAGAATTTCAACAAAGGAAAAGGGAAGCTATATAGTTTAATAAATAACCAAAAAGCCTCATCTAGCAAAACCGGACTCGGTTATGATTCACATCATACCAAGAAACGGGTTAAGCATACTAGGGTGCATCATTCTAACAAATTTTTTTTGAGCATCTGGATACCGAAGAACATGTCCGATCAACAAAAGAAAAGGTACGCTACAAATTTTGTTCAACAAGTTCACTTAAGCAAAAACTATAAATATACTTTTTATGAAGGAACTAAACCACACTGGGTTTTGCTTCCTAAAGACTAACCATCCGGACTCAAAAGCCAAAGAGTAGCATAAACGTTTATATTTCAGGCACTCTAAAGAAATAGAGAGGAGAAAACAAGATCCAACGCTTGATAACTGGATCAGCATCAAAAGCTTTCTTTTGCAACTTAATCATTTTTTTGCAAAATATATATGCTTAAATTTATGAGTTAATATTTTTTTTCTTTATATGCTTATAAATGTTTGCGTTATATTTTTTAAAACATCGCTTGTTCAGAAAACGCACTCAGTCTTGGATCAAAACCCATCTGTATGAGAAAACGACTCAACCCAGTAGGGAGTCGACTACCTACATGAGGGAGTCAACTACCAGCGTGTGTGCGAAATTCTGGGTTTGGTTTTTTGACTAACTCCTATTGGGTTCTATGGAGTTAATGGGTTGATATCCTAAAGGCAACTTATACCCAATAAGCTAAACTCTATCCCAAATATTCATTTCTTGATCCATTGGCCCTCATTCTTCACCATCTTTCACCCTCTTGTTAAAAACCCCAAAGAGAAACCCTAGGGTAGCCGACTACCCCATTCCCCTCTTCTCTTGAAAATTTCTCTTGGTGCTTGGGTTTTTTGGAGCTCTATCAACTCTTGATTTCATCTCTTTCTCACGTTTACTCAAGGTAAAAACTTTTCTCATCATCTTTACTTCATGATTTCCTTGTATATCTAGTATTGTAAACTCTTGGTTTTACTTTATCTATATGCCTCTCAAGGGAATACTTCCTAAGAAGAGGAAAGTTTCAACTGAATCTATATCTGAGAAAGAAACAATCTTGTTCTATCTGTTTAGGAGTACCACCTATGAACATTTTGTCAAAATCTCCAAGAAACCCATCCTCCATGAAAGATTTGTCAAACTTGATGATGTAGTAAACTATGGGATTGATAGCATACTAGAATTTCAGAACTTAGCTAACCTATTTTCTTCTGAAAACACTTATCTCTGCTATCCCAGGCTTGTGCACCTATTTTATGCTAATATGGATTATGATCTTGCCAAAAGCCGATTTGTCTCCAAAGTACTTGACACAAAACTTGCCATTACCGTCAAATCCCTTTGAGAAGCCCTAGGCATCCCATACACTGGCATGTTACTTGATAAAATAGAGATGACTGAAAGTAATATCTTGGAGAGAATGTATTTGCCAGGAAAGTATTTTCAAACTAAACTCCCTTGTAGCGATCTGCTATCCGAGTAGAATTCTCGCGAATATACTATCTTACAATATTACCCAAAAATCTGGCAGTCACTCTATATTGTCTGAGAAGCAGGCCAAGTGTATCTATGCTATGTTAGGGAACATCCGTGTCAATTGGGCCAAAGTCATTATGGACTCTATTCTTGCTTCAGCCTCTTCAGATAGACCCTCATCCACTCTAGCACATGGACACTATCTCACTATCCTGTTTATTAGCTATAATGTGCCTTTCGATAATGAAACCATAATTCTAGAACCGGCACGCATATTTGATGTCCATGCTCTTGGAAGAATGAACCTACATCATGACCTTGATGAGAACATTCCCGAAGAGAAACTTGCTGCTGAAGGAGGATCGTCATCCTCCACGAGAGTTAAGAAAATCGTTGTTTCAGATTCTGATGAGAAAGAAGAAGGAGAAGAAGAAAAAGGAAGCGAGGAAGAAGAAAAAGAGACACCGGCATACATCATTGAACTTCAAGAGATGCTCTTGAAGAAAATTGGGAAGTTAAAGATATCACAAGAGAAAGGCTTCGATGACCTCAACAAAAAGGTGGACAACCTCAAAGAATTCGTGGTCAAAAGCAACAAAATGACGGAGGAAACGCTTGTCATGATCCTTGATGAAATCAAGGAATTGAAGAAGAACGGCAGTCATCCTTGAGTTTTTCAAAACAATGGCTTTCAAACAATGGTTCTTAAAACAATGATTTCAAACTTATGGTCTGTAATAACTCTATTGTCGTGTGATGCTTACTACATCTTCATTTCTATGAACTTATCTATTATGCAAAATATTGGTTGATCTTATGCTAACATTTCTTTTGCAGGAATAATAATTAAATTCCCCTCCAAAAATCATGGTATGATTCATATGTTATTATACTTTGTCATTAATTTTTTTTGTTGATGACAAGGGGAGAAAATATATGAAATGCAAAAATGAATGTATATGAATGTATTGTTTTTCTAATGACTTCGATGCATGGGGAGAACCGTATCAAAGCAGGGGGAGGTAGTGTATTTTCATATTCCAAACTTACTTCATTTTTCATTTGGGTGTCATCATCAAAAAGGGGGAGAGTGATGGAAATTGAATTCTACCCAAAGTGATTTTGATGATAAGCACACCAAATGAAGCTTAGTGTACTAACTACACTACGCCTAAGTGTGCAGGTTGTGCGACAGATGAAAAGCTTTATACATACTCAAAGAAGTGCAATCTACGCTCAAAGACAAGGACGAACGTTACTAAAGATCAATGATGAAGCTCAAAGCTCAAATAGAACAAGAAGCTCAAGTGAAGCTCACATCCACTCCATCAATTGGTCAAGCTTCCGAAGACGTGTCCTAGTCTATAGTGAGTGTGTTGTGTCTTTCTTAGGGTATTGTTAAATCCAAATCATATAGACAATCACACACACACACAAATGATTTCAAAAACGTTTTAAATATCTTTTAAATCTTTTTCAAAAAGGATATTGAGAGTTTTTTTCTAGTCGTTTTATATTTTCTGTAGTGAAACTCCACTACACCCTGGAGTTAACTACTTGATTGACTAGCTGTGGTTCAGTAGAAACTCCTCTGGGAGTCGACTACCAAAGGTAGGGAGTCGACTACTAGCTGAGAATCAATTTCTCCTGAAACACACTGGGAGTCGACTACCACTCCTAGGGAGTCAACTACCAGCTGTCGAAGTTTGACGTTTTTACTTGATTTTTGAAATATCTTTGATTGATTTTCTCCCATGATTTCCGGGACAAAAGTCAAAGGAATTTGAAATTTGAATTCTCAGATTTCTCCTATAAATAGAGGACCATTTTCATTGAGAAATTACAACAACTATTGAATTCAAATTTTCTTTTGCAAAACGCTCTAAAAGTTCTCAGCTCTCATTCTCTCTTAGCCAAATCTGTTTTACTTTTGATCTTGCAAGTTTCTTTTGTTATTATTTTCTGAAGATCATAATTTTATTTGGATATCGGTTTTTCAAATCCTTATTATCATTCTCGAATTTTTATTTAAAGGATTTTTGAAAAACATTAGATCTGGATCACAAAGACTTCTTTCGTATCTTTGTGTGATCTAGAATCTTATTCTATCAAGCCACTACACGTAAATTGTCTATTACTATTTGGCTATAGAATCTGGGTGTAAATCCAATCTCCACCAATCTATTGTGGTGAATTGGATATTGATTTTATTTTGTGATTACCCCTTTGGTGTAAGGGCGTTGTTGTTGGAAACCCTAGACAAGTCTAGGTGTTGCGGTTGGAAATCCTGGTCAAGACTAGGTTGTTGGAATAACAAGTGAAGTTAGGTGCTTGTATTTGCCAAGGCAGATGGTGGAAATCTCGTACCGGATTGGTCGGGGACTGGACGTACCCAAGTTGTGGGGAACCAGGATAAAAATCCGTGTGTCTGCGTTTGCTATTTCTGTGTTTGTTTATCTTTGTGAGCATTTCTTATTTAACTTGCAATTAATCTTTACTCAGTATTCTTGTAACTCAACTATAATATATTGATAAAGATCAGTCTTGTATTTATACTTCTGTGCAAATTTCATATATCTTCATTAAGTGGTTAATTATCTGATCTGTGCTTAAATTCCCTCTGGGAGTCGACTACTGTTCATAGGGAGTCGACTACCAGAAGACTTTCATCTCTGATTTGTTTCGAAGATTTATTGAGTTGAATAAGAACCAAGCGTAGATCACTCTACTTGGTTTCTTAGGCAACATTAGAAGGCTTTGTTTTGTGTTGATTTATTAAGAACGAAAAAGTTTTATCTTTATACAACACTATTCAACCCCCTTCTAGTGTTGTTTGCCATCCACAGGATCCAACACCTTCCACCCGGTTAACAACCGGATACTCAAGTTAGAACCCTAACTTGAGATTTCCTTAAACCCCACTCGTAGCAACCCTACAAGTGAAATCGAAATACAATCGATTGACCTTAACTCCCACAACTTGGGAGCAAGCAAACCACTCTCACAACCCGAGAGTAAATCAAATAACTAAAGTTATGAAATATGAAATTAAGCAACACTTACGATCACATATGCCTTGAAGTAGAACTTGAAGGAGAATTGTGTTGTGTGTTGAGAGACTCTCTTGGAAAAGAGGAAAGCCCTTTCTCTTGATAGCTCCAAATGCCTAGAAGATTTCTCTTTGGTTCTAGGTTGGAGAGCAAGAGATTGAAGATTGGAATTCTAGGGCTTTAGGATTTGAGAGCTTTGATCTTGAGAGAATGAAAGCGTGAATGTTTGATTAAGTGAGTTGGTAACCTCTCAATGGAATAGTAGATGATCCTTTTATAGGTTTCTCAAACCCTTCAAACGAAATCAGCAAAAACCCCTTTGAAATCCGTGAGGAAAAACTCAACGGATAGAATATGCGCCCGCGACAGTCGACTGTTGAAGAATTCACAGTCGACTGCTGCACAGTGACAGAGGGTAGGTGAGAATTCATAACGGTAACTTACCACGTGGACAGTCGACTGATGAGGCATAGACAGTCGACTGTTGAACCAACAGGCGACTGTAAATCCTACTACGGGCGACTGGCCGTATGTTGGGTAAGTTGATGAAATCTGAAAAACGTCTAGGAGAACAGGACAGACGACTGATGAAGTGAAGACAGTCGACTGTTAAACTGAACAGGTGACTATAATTCCTTTTACAGACGATTGTCAACACCCTGATATTTTTCAGAGAGTTGAGTCATCAAATAGGCTCAAAGACATACGACTGTTGAAGCATTGACAGTCGACTGTTTCATTGGACATTCGACTGGTGGCCAGAATAAACAGAGAAATAGAATTTGGGCTAAAGATAGACAGGCGACTGATTAACAAAATACAGTCGACTGTCACTTGGACAGGCGCTTGTGAATCGTTCATAAGTCGCCTGTGAGAGTTAAAGCTAAGAAGCCCAAAACTAGACAGAAAAAGTTTGTGCATAACAGGCGACTGTAGAACAAAACACGGTCGACTGTTTTTGAGACAGGCGACTGTAAAACGTTCAGCAGTCAACTGTTATAACCATGACATGCACAATCTAGATAGAAATGGATTGGAGTCCAAGGAGGGTTGATATGATGATATCCTAAGACTGAAATGAGGATGTGTGTGCGCTCCAACAATGTTCTACTTCTAAGCTACATACTAGAAGAGAAACAAGAAAGTTACATTTGATGAACGCTCTCTTCTATCCAACGCATGAGCTTGAAATCTTCTAGGAGCTTCAATCACCATCTACGATCATCCAATCCATTTCAGTTGCTTTCAATGATCTTTGAGTATCATCCATTGCTAATAGATCTTCATGACATGCATGGGCAATGGATTAACTGTAAATATATAAGGGATTAGTCACAAGTATTTATATTTGCTCATCATTAATACCAAGTAGGGAGAAGTCCAATACTCAACAAGTATTTCGTGAATTTTCGTTCACGATATAGTTGCATGAGGATAACATCCTTCTCATGGAAGGATGTATAAGTCTTCTCCAACATGCGTTCCTATGTCACTCTTTAACCACCCAACTTCAGGCATGAGGTAATGCTGAATAATGCCGAGTTTGTACACGGCAATGGACTTGAAGTCCTGTAGACTGAGGTTCTCCCATTCGTAGCGCGCTCGAGGAAGGATAACATCTTTTTTATGTTTGTATCGATCCTCGAGTGTAGACCATACCTCGTATGAGTCTTCCACTGTGAGATATTCGGCCTTCAGGGTCCGATCGATATGGCATCTGATATAGATAATGGCTTTCGCCTTATCTATATCAGACACTTTATCTCCTTCAATAATGGCTTGACTCAAGCCCTGTGAGCGCAGATGGAATTTAATATCCAACTGCCAGCTCAAGTAATTCTTGCATGTATCTTCCAATACATCGAAGTCGACGCTTGCTATCTTTGCCATTTATCAAAGCATGTGAAACAAGCAATAATTAAATATTTGAAAAGAAATAAATAATCAGGCAATTCAGACACAGATATTTGTTGTGTGGATCGGCTAGTCACTATTTTCAAAGTACAAAATAAAGACAATATACAGTCCCATTAAAAAGAAAATACAACTTGGAAACCTACATGGGGCTCTTATTCTTCTGGAAGTAGATCTTCATTGCCATGAGACGTGCACCAGACTTGGAATTTTTACAACTTTAATCCTCACTACAATTTCTCTCAAAAGAAATAAAAATTCAAGGAAAATAAATAGTGACAAATATCCAATCCAAAACCATAACAAATTATTAGACATTTGTCGCAGAAACATCAACAATGTAGCAGGCCATTCATTTATTCATCACATGCATGTAGTATGTTTAATCGCAAATAAATTCATGCTACGGGCAATGAAAATATGCACCATCACATGCATTTTAATGGAATAAAATATTTATGTTTAATAATTAATTGGACCACGTTGAAACTTCATTACCCGTTAGGTTAGTTGACTAACGACGAGCGGTCTCAGGATCCTCATAATTATTAAACATGGAAAAAAATAATCTAATCCAATACGAAAAAGGATGATGAATTACACATAGAATGTACCAAATTAATTTAAAATTCGATCAAGAATTTATTGTAGGCCCCTGATTAATTTCTGTAATAGTCCTTCGTTAAAAGAAATTCGGAAAAACCCTAATTAAGGTTTGCGACGACAGGCCGCAGGCAGGGCGCGCGGGCGCACGCTGGGAGCAGCTGCAAGCCGCAGGCGGGCGGCAGGCGGCGCGCGACGAGGCGGATGCAGGCCGCACGGCGCGCGCGGGGGGCGGGGGCGGGGGCGGGGGCGGGGGCGACGGGCGCGCGCGAGCGGCGCGCGTGACATTCGCGCAAGGGCGACAACAGGCCGCACGAGGCAATGCGCGCGTGGAGGGGGCGCCAATCCCTCTAGATTCATAGATTCCGGAGGAAAAAACCGGATTTTTATTGTAAAATACAATTTTTAAACTTTGAATCAACATTCTTTATCGTAAAATTCTGATTTTTAACGCTTAAACATTAAATTTTGGTCCAAAAATGATTTAAAACTGTTTTTAATAGAGATCTGTGTTAAAAATAGGATTCTTCTTAAAGATCTAAGCAGAAAAAGAGATTTCTAGCAAATCTAATAGAAAATAACACAAATTCTTCATCATCATGCGCATGAAATATCAGATCTAGTGAACAAAGATGATTACCCCTAGATCCTACATGTACCAGGGGAGGCCCACTTCACTTCTTCATTCTCTTCTATACGAACGAGAGGAAAAACGCCTTAGCAGTAACTCCACTTGTTAGATCAAGAAGCCACCCATGGTCTCGGGCAAGAAAGACACCAGCCGCCAAAGGCTCAGTCCGAGGGTTCTGCTGGAGAGGAAGGCTCAGTTACAGCTGGAAAGTCTAGAACATAACATTATTCTGGATATGCAATTGTTGGCATTGGCACCCTTGGGGGCCTGGTAGATCTAAACCACTTTACTGCAAACTCTCTCCTCTTGGATCTAGCGAAGTTTGAAGAAGGAATCTCAATTCGCGTCCTCGCGATTCGTCCGGCAGAGGTTCAGCTCAGCTGATGAGCGTGTAGATAACTTGTTATGAAGGTGATGACTACTGAACTCGTAGCCCTATATTTATAGTAAAAAGGTTACAAAATGAGTGGATACCCTAAACACAAGTGAGCTCCACATGGCCCTACAAAAGCCCATTCATAACAATCTAACCGATATTCAAAGTATACTTCAAATTATTACAAACACAATCCATGATACTCTCTAAACCTATTTTCTAGCTATGTTTGGGAGTGGCCCTGGCCCATCTAACGAGGCCCGGGTTGAACTCTGCCCACCAAGAGAAGTCCGCAAACAATAAAATAATATCATGAGCCCACTGCGCGACGCGTGGCATCTGGCCATTGGTTGAATTTCAAAGGGTAATGCTTCCACGGTACCATATGGAGGTGTGTAAGACTCACACCGTATACAAATGCGCGTCTTGCGTTTGTATAAAACCTTTCGTGATGACCCGGATCATGAAAAGGGCCCGCGAATAAATATTTCTCTTTCTCGAGGCTTCTCTCTTTTCTCACTCTCTAAGGTAAGAATTAGGGTTTCAATTTTTTTCTCTTAGAGTTTGTCTTTAAAATTCGCCAGTTTATCTAAATCTAGGGATCCGGTGAGCTGAAAGACGTTGATTCTCAGTGTCGATCTATTTGCAATTTTTTTAGGGTCACCTTGAATTTTGGACGATCTTTTTGGGATTTTTAAGCGATCTGAGAGTTTAATGTTCTAATCTGTCATTAAGTAATTAGGATCTTCGGGGTCTTATTAAGCCTATGGTTTGTTATAAATGTAGATTATGTTTCTGATTCACTGTTCTTTTCGTTTTTGTTTCGAAGGTTGCCATAATCTCGAGCTTCGAATTTGGCCCGCTTGAAGCTTGGATTTTGAGGTAATTCTTTATCACTTTCTTATTTCCCCTAGTTTGTCCCCTTTTTTGAGTTAAAAGAATTCTGTTGCATAATTAAAATGTAGTTTGATACTTAAATTTTGATTTGTTGGACATGTCTTAGAAATGTTATTGGATTTTGAAGTTCGATGCCTAATTTTGTATATAAGCCTTTGAATTTCAAGAAATGATTTAATCTGAAAAGGTTTAGCTTTTGCTTGTAATAATTTTGCAAAGTGTTGTCTAATTATTGAGCAACAAGCTATTTTCACAAAGTGTAACATTAATTTACATGCCTTTGTTGCTGTGTAATAAACAAGTTTGGGTGCTTCGTTCCTCTTCACAAGACATATGGTTCGGTTTCTCATGATGGCTGAATGCGCGTAATTAGAATCAGTTTTCTTAATGTGATGTTATTATTGGGAACAAAATGGAAATGTGAGAGTGTGAAGAAACTACTGTATATTTCATTTTCCAACATCCACATGGTTGAAAATTTTTGAAGGCATGTGAGAAGTCAGGGGCTTTTGGTAAAACTAGAGAAGGGATTGTTAAAAGAGTGATACCCTCTTTCCCTGTCCACGTGATAAATAAACATGTAAATAAACTAAATAATATGTGACTATAGATTGCCAAAAAATTGCACATATCGGAGGCTTGTGTTAGGTGGCTTTTTATGTTGATTCCACCGCCATACGTAATAACAGAAGAAAGTTGTTTGAACTTTGAACAACCCCATCTGCATAAAGTGCACACATGCAGGCACAAGTTGTTTTAGGCAACGAAACAACCCTCTTGGGGGATGTTTGTATGATCTCAAGAAAATGAAAGCTTCTCTATTAAAAACAAACCTCTTGTGAACTTTAGAACATTGTGAAACACATGTTTACGCTTAAAGCTATATCTTTCTGTCCAAGGGTGCATTGTCATGTTTCTTAAAGTTAAAATGCTAGTTGGAGGGTGTTTGGAATCGGACATGGGAGGAAAAGCAACTTCTATGAGCCAGTATATTTTTCCTTTTTGGTTCTCTGAATTAACTTGTTTGATTTCTTCGCTTTTTGAGGGCACAAATAGAATACAATTATCACTGGTCTGACAATGGACTTTAGATTTCATTTTATCTTTGGAGATTCTTTGCTGGGCGGGCTGAAATCTTGACTAGAGTGCTGGCAGCCAACATAGTTCAGGGGCATAAAGTGACCCAAATGATAGCTTTCTCATCAGATGCTTTCGCAACCTTTCCCTTGTAAGGACATTTATATCATTAGGGCCAGGTTGAAGTTGGGGTTCATGGAGTTTAACCCCACTTTATGTTGCCAACAACTTTATATTAATATGGCTTATATCCACCCAAACCCATGGGTTAAAAGATTTGTCTGACTTAATGAGAGTTTTGCAAATGCACCATTGTTGTAAAAAGCACAATAAAGCCCTAAGCCCTTGCTTACGCTCTCTACAGTTCTTTGAACATATTATTTTATGAATGTTTTTATTATGTTGAATTTTTATTGATACCAATTTCATAAGTATAATAGTTTTAATCATCAAAATATATTAGTAAAAGATTTTATTCATTTCTTTCTTTTTGCCTTTTTGTTTTGTGTATTGTTATGACTTTTTGACCCTTTTTGTCTACTCTTTGTTGGAGCATTTTCCTTCTTTTTGCTACTTAAGCATAGTGGCAAGGTGCCTTTTTTCCACAGCCGCTTCTCACAACCTTGAAATGCACCTTCCTCCTTTAAACATTTTAACATAAGTTAAAGATAAAATAAATAGTGCATTGAAAAATGTAAATGTAAGCCCTTCTCATTACAGAAAGTTTAATCTTTTCACAAACTAGTCATAAGGTTTGGGGTTTGAAGATTGATAGCTTATTCATAAGGTTCTTGAACTAATGGTCACTTCCATTAACATTTAGATGATTAATGATGTTTTTGGCAAGTAAATGATTAGTCTATGAAAGGTCAAGGAGTAAGGACAGAAGAACAAAATATTAGGCTTTAGAAGAGCGTGACATAAAAGTTGAGCCATGGCATTGAATGTGACATGGAGGAAGATAAGCTTTGGCATAATTAGGGAGGTTGTTTCATTTGGTCAATTTATATTTTAATTACACAAAGGAAGGTTTTCTTGCTATAGGGTGTGGACTTGTATAAATAAACTAGAAATTGTCCGTGCCCGGAGAGCACGGAGGCATTCGTCGCCGGGACGTAAATGCAGAGAGAAGCAGTGGCCAAAGCGAAAAAAAATTGTGCGCAGAGCGTCGGGGGTAGAGTGAGGAAAAGTAAGGACTAAAGCGCAAAAAAACACGAAGTGTAAAGTGGAAAAAGAGCAATGACAAACCGTAAATAGGGAGAAGATGAAGGGTCTTTGGTTTTTATGAAAAAGTAATGGCAAGCTTGCGAATAAGCGAATTGTGGTGGGCTTTTGTTTGGGGGTTCCACCAAAACACACAACTCCACATCCAACCCTCACCCATACCCCATTGGATCCCCCAAACTCCACCAAAAACATCCTTCAATTGTATAATAGATTATCTGCTAATTATTTCAAACTTTTCCTTAATCTTTTTGTGAGCTTGCTTTTGGATTCTGTTTACTTTTGTTTGAAATTTTGGATTCGATCTTGATATCGATCTACGGTTTGTAGTCTGTATTAGAAGTATAATCGAGGCTGTACCAGAAGTATCGGATGCTGCCTATTAGAAGTGTACTAGTAGTATCAGATGCTGCATATTAGAGGTATCAGACTTTAGTTACTAGTTGCTTTATCTCAAAGCACGTGTTCATTGCATGTAGAGCTTCATTTTTAGCAATTTCTCCATCTGTCTGTGGATTAGTTCTACCATCTGGAAAAATGTCTTTTGCTTCTCCAACCAAGTCTATCAATGGGTTATTTTCATGAATGAAATTATCCAAATCAATTAGATTAGTTATGATTTGCTTTCCTTTTAAAGATTAATGCCTTGCCCTTGTATTATAATCAAAATGTTCTAATGCTATATTGTCTCGGTGAGACTTGAAGAACTTTGCCTCGTCTTGACAAAGGTGGTATGTTTCATATCGCTCATACAAATCATATTTAGAAATGCCAATGTGTAGCATTGTAGGTAGATTTTTTGAACCTTGATATTGACTATGAGATGCGATTCGTTTAACCATTACTACTTCAAACAATGTAGTCAGAATTTCAGTTTTTGGTTCGTAATTGCCTAGATTTCTTCTTGTATTACCTGCCATTGGTTAATTTTAGTTGTATTGGTCAGTTTTGGGTGGATCATGTTGACATGCTTGAAATTCGATACACTATGAGCCGTTAATCTTTGAATCGGCTTATTTATCAACTATTTTTTGTTGTGTTGTGGAATTTGTTTTTGGGGCTTCCACTGTTTCAAGTATCGGAAAACATCAAGGTCGGTTCAATGCAATACACCACCACGAAAAAATATGGTTGGGTATGTATGTCAAATATGATCTACTTTTATAATTTCAAATGTTTTAAAGATGTGATGTGGGTAAATATGGTTATCTATCTTACCTTGAGTTCTCATGAGAAGATGAAACAACTGCAGATCTATTTTGTAGTATAGTTCATGTCAATCTAATTGATTGTCTGTTAGAAATTATAAATTGGTGTTGCACTAAGTGAATGGTGGATAATGGTTTGGTATAACACATTGAATAATGAAAACTCCACATAGAGGGGCCTAAACGTATCTTAGAAGATTTACTAGGTTCATCATTCACCTTGGACACCATTGATGATGACTTCTCAGTGTTCGATATGGTCAAACAATGAGTTGCACATAGCAGTGCTCTAGGACCTCCATGGTGACCATCATGTAAGTACAGTAGAGCATAGTCTCTCTTTCTTTATTACTATGATAAACAAGCTCTTAGGTTGAAATTTATGTGTCAGAAATCTAAAAAGGATACTGGATTTCTTACGATCATTTTATATCAGTTTGTGCTGTGTTCTTGGACAATATAAGGAAATCAATAAAATCATAACAAGCTAAAGAAAAATTGGTGTTTCTGTTTGGGAGCTAAATCTATCTGCTACACAGTTATGGGTCACATGATTTTTTTTGCAGCAGAAAATGATGTTATTGTCACAATAAGTTAATTAAAATCTGTTCAAAAATCTTTTATGGTTCTTTGCATTGAATTTTTTGCACCGTGGCTCTATGTGATTGCATCTGATTATGATTTGGAATTTTTTCTGTTAATATTTATTAGATCGTATCTTCGTTCGGAATTGACCTCTGATGCATGATTACCATTATGGTTTTGTGTTTCCATATTTCAGCTGAGAGGAGAAAGGCCAGCATCTCATATTATAAGTGTGAGTCATTGAGATTATTGTGCATAAGGTGAGAAAGTTGAGCTCATGTTGGTATTTTTCTATATATGAGCTGTTTGTATTTACTTTTTTCTGTATCTTGTTTTAGGCTTATTGCCTTCGTTATATTCTAGCATGCAATGTAAGTCATCTTTGGCATCATTATTTCTGTTATAGTAATAAAAGCAATGGATGTATTTAGAATCAGACAGTTTGTATTATCCATTAGGTGGAGGAGTGGTAAGAAACCTATAGGGCATGAAGTAAATAACTGATTGTAGCTTTTGAAGGAGAAAGCTATGTCCTTGAATCATGATTAAACATGGCCATTTGTCATTTTTGAAATGTTATTTTATTTATCTAGCATCCTTTCAGATAATATGGGCAATAGACTAGTGTTGCTTGTGGTATGATCGGTTTTCACTTGTTTTTACTGGCAGATATGTTTGCTTCGACTGTTGTTTTTTCACAGTTTGTGTGTGTTAAGGTTGGCAGTATGTAGGTCGACATTTACAAATCCACTAGTCACTTGAAGTAGACACCATTGTCTCTAGGTCGGTGAATTTTTTTTCTTTCCCTCTCTCTGTTCTTTTGACATAGTCCGGTTTGCTCATCTTGTCATTTATTAATTTCAGGCGCTTTCCCTTGTTAGATTGATTATGGGTATTCTTCAACGTATTTTACTTTATGTATAATGATGTGTGGTGTTTTTCAATGTTTTCTACTATATCAGTCATATCTGCCGAATATCAGACATAGTCTTTCAGGGTGTGTTGAAAGGTTGCTTCATAAGAACATATCAACCTTTTTCTGCCGAATACCCTGATCGTTCTATTCATTTTCATATATAACAGTATCTCCTCAAATGAGAATCTCCGTTACAAGGAAAGCCATTCTTTAAAGTATTTTGGTGATTTCAAACTAAATTTTTTAAAATCAAATGCAATACTGTCTTATCTTATTAAAGCACTTCTTTGTGAATAAACCATATATTTAACTTGGACATGCTTTGTTAATCAATTTTAACTTATTACAAAGTTGTATATAATAAATCAATGCAGGGTTAACTAAAGATAACATTTTATCTGGCATTTGCAAGAATAGTATTTGCGTTTATAAACTAATCATCATCATCATCTTGTCCTTCATCCCAAAAATTGATCATAAAGGTGTGACGAAAAAAGTGGGATAAAGTATTGTGCTAGCTATTACAAGTATACCATACAAGTGTTTATAAAATAAACATATGCTTATATTTAGTTTTTAGTTTGTTTTATATTTAAGTGTTAATTTAACTAAAGTTTTAGACCTTTTTTACTAAACCGCCTAGAGCTTTTTCCTTTCAGGAAACCCCCAAGCGGGGTTTTCTGTCGAAAGACTCAGTTGACCCCATCCCATTCACTGTAGCAGAATCTTCTTCAACAAAAAAAAACTTTTAGATGAACCTTAAAAGGACCAACAAAATTTTCTAAATTACTAAATTTTCATTTATCAGATTTTTTGGGTTCATCCGCAAGGTTTTGAAGAAGATATCATTACAGTGAATGTGGGCAAAACTGTCATTTTTGACCAAAAAATGATGATTGGGTTGTTTTGTAACAAACAAAAAAAAGAATGTGTGTGTTTAGTGAAGGGAAAGAAAACTTCGTGCATCTTAGCAGGAAAGGGCTAACAGCCTAACAGTTGGGGAGGGGGTAGTGAAATTAACCATATATTTAAAAAGACTACAAGTCAGTTGCTTATGTTTCGCCAGTTTAGGTCACATTACAAATGTTAATTTTTTCTGTTTATTTGTAGGATTAGATATTGAGGAACTAACATTGATTTTTCTCTTTTGTGAGATGCACTTCTTTGCATCATTTCACCACAATGCAGGTGTTCTGTGTGTATTTAATACCATCAAATGGACAGCAAAAGATTCATGCAGCTGGTCGAAGAAAAGAAGAAAAGGGCCCTTGAGAAGAAAGAGGCCCCGTTGAAATGGGAGCAAAAGTTAGAAGCTGCTGCCAAAGCAAATGCTGATGCTGAAGAGAAGGAGAGAAGACTGAAAGCCTCAAAGCATAAGAGGAGGACTAGCACATCAGCTTCAGACCATGACAGCCACATTGATAGCAGTGACAGTGACAAGAAGCCTAGGAAGAAGGCTCACAAGAAACGAGACAATGGGAAGTTGGAGAAAAGGCACAAGCACAGATCAAAGAGGAGCTCAAGCTCAAGTGATGATGGCAGTGATGAGTATGAGAGTGGGTCTGAGGAGGAACGACGAAGGAAGAGACGATCTCACAGGAGGCGGCATCGCCGTCACTCTTCATGGACGGATTCTAGCAACTCAGGGTTGAGCAGCAGTGAAGATGATGAATCAGGTGCCGCTCGAAAACGCCTCTCCAATCGCCACAAGCATTGCCACCACCGCAGGTCAGATGATGATGACCACTCCTCGCTATCTGATTCTGAGGGGAGGAGGGTCAGGACAAAGAACAAGCGCCGCCACAGATCAAGCAGTGGTGACGATGTCTCCGATTCAGATGATCATCGCAAACATCATGATAGGAGGAGCCGATCCCGGGGGAAGTCATCGGAGGACAACAGCAACGATGAGCCCAGCAGGCCAAGGAAGTACAGGAAGTCTCATCATCACCGGCATGGACACCACAACCACCGCCATCATGATGGGCATCAAGATTCTGCGGAGTCCAACGGCAGGGACTAGCGTGACAAGGCGGAGAATTGAATGGTTTAGTCAACGTCGGTCGTGGTGATAGAAACTTCAAGCAGCATCTGAGGCATGGTTTAAATGCACCCTTGATCTATCTAAGTCTTCATTGTATCCCAAATTGTTGTGTGTTGGACCTGTGCGTCTCTGATTGGTGTGCTTTATTAAGATTGACTGACTGGCTTGAGGTTCTGGTTGGTTTTTCATCGTGTGGTGGACGCAATTCTCTGATTAGTGTGCTACGCCTTGATGCGCTTATTTAAGTTAGTGGAAGTGATCTTGAGCTTACATGGGTAGTCAAGTAAGTATATGTCCCAATCAGGTAACCGACCGATGTATTGAAGGATTGAGCTATGCTATGATGTGGCGTTGCCATAGTGTTGGGATGTACATCCTCTTCTTCAAAGTTATATCACTATACAATGCAAGATTCTCGGCTATCATAGTCACTTCCGCAATCTATTGTTACCGCAATCTGTTATTATTTATATAATGTAGTAATCATGTGTTTAAATCACTGGTAACATCCATCAAAACCCGATGGTTTCATAAGCTTGTTCCATCTTAATTAGTTCCCAAAAATCCAAAAATAGAAATATTCCATCTTAATTAGTTCCCAAAAATCCGAAAAAAAAAAAAAGAATTCGGAGAACCATATCATGAAACACCGTCGTTTATCGAAAAATCATATCAGGAAAAATCTCTCACAGATTTTTGTTTTGTTTTGTTTTTTTGTTTTTTTAACGCAGTCTAACCAACCTAATTGTGGTAAATAGATGATATGGCGGAACGCCTCCCTGGCAACGGCGCTATAAACTTGATCGTCCAAAATGTAACCCTAGAACAACCTAGTTATGGCGCGAATTAAACGGAGATAAATCCACGGCGGCGGTGCCATAAACTTGATCATCCGAAATGTAACCCTAGAACAACCTAGTTATGGCGCGAATTACACAGAGGTAAATCCCCGGCAACGGCGCCATAAACTTGATCGGTACGGAACTAACTCCGAAACGATGTCGTTTACCGCAAGCGCACGGTATAGTGGCAAGCGGGTATCGAACACGGGAAAGCGGTGCTATACTACCTATCTACGCCAAGGTTGAGTTAGACTTGCGTGTTTATTGGTGGATGTGGAATTTGGAATGTTGTAATAGTGATGAATGCGAAGGTCGTGTCACTCGATATCGCAAACAAGGGATTCCGCACGATATAAAAGAATAAAATATATGGGGGATTGTAGCATCTAGAAAGTGAATTTGGGCATCATGAAACTAACATACCGTATTAACCCAGCTCTCGCGATAGGCGCATACGATACGTGCATTAAGGATCTACAATAATCTCACCACTCTCATGGATCGAATGCCCTCAACTCGTACCACTCTTGTGGGTTAGAGGTTTGAGATATTTTGGTGGCTCTCATTGACGCAATGGCGGTAGCCGTCAATTAGTGATATAGTTCGTCGGTGGATCCCATCAAGGCACGAACCGGGCATGGTCACGAGCCTTGGTTGAATCCACTAACTCACTAATTAAATCCGTAAGATACTCCTTAAGCTAATCGATTCCACCGACCGTAGGCACGATCTCAGTACGAGTTCTCCTAGAGATTTTACTAGATCAACCAAAATACAACCCCTTTTATACCCAACGCATCATAAAAAACCTATCTTTGCATCTAGATCCTAAAATCCTAGGGCTAATCCATTAGCCTTAGAAAAGACTACTCAAGCATAACAAATATTATGAAGACAATAAAGATCATTGCTAGCATCATAGAAAAACAATAAGAAGAACTAAAATATAATTCAAAAGAATAGGAATACTTAGCTTGATACATGGGAGGGGCATATGGCATGGCCTAACTCCAAAATAAAGTCTCCAAGAACTCCTAAGAAAATGAGATCAAACCTTCAAAACTCTCTAAAAGTCCCCCCCCCCCCAAAAAAAAATGACGGCTACCAAACAATATATATCCCTCTCTAAACCCTAGCAAACAACCCAAAAACCCCCTCAAAATCGTGCTCAAAGCCAAATCCGGACACAACTTAAGTTATGGGCCCACGACGACTTGGGTCGAGTAGGTGGCTGCTCGGTCGAGTCATCAAAAGTCTGGATTCATTGCCCAAAAACATCGCTCTGCCTGCTCAGACCGAGTAGGGTCTGCTCTGACCGAGTAGGTGGCTGCTCGGTCGAGTCGTCAGAAGTCTGGATTCATTGCCCAAAACATCGCTCTGCCTGCTCGGACCGAGTTGCTCGGTCGAGTAGGTGGTCAAGAACAGATTTCAGCACTGTAGTTTTGTCACGCCCCGCTTCCCAAAAACATGGAGGCGAAGCGTGAGAAGGTCCGCACGGACTTGAAGCTACAAAGCCGCAAGTCCGATAAGCGTCAAATAAAACGAAGTAGCAGGTCCCTGTAATGTGACTCAGAACAACAATAACAATAATAGGAAAAAGAGAGACAATAATATAACATTATTCCAACTCCTAGTCCAACAAAAAGTCCAACAACCATAAATGCCACCAGGCAACAAAAGAGTCAAAAGCAAAAGGCCTAGCATGGCCAACAGAATCTAACAAAACGGTGCTACTCACCGACAACCACAGCTAACAAAAGAAGAGTACGAAAGATCTCTAAGATTGATCACCGGTGTCCTCGTACTCCACGTCACCAACGGGTTCGGGCACGAACTCCACGAACTCGTCACTCTCCGCAACTGTCTCTGGCTCAGTAACTAACATGCGTCACCCAAAGAGAAAAGGGCACATGTCAGTAAGTCTAAAAAGACTTGTGCAAGGAAACTATAAAAGTAAAGCAACCTAACAGTTCTAAAGTAAAGTATGACATGGATATAAAATGACAAATGACATGGCATGGCAAGTAAACAAGTAAAAGACAAGTACTGGAATTGTAATCACGTCGTGCACAGAGATTCTGCCCTTTGGCTAGAGTGGCTGTACGGGCCAACTCTTACGCTCAAGTGACCGTTTATCCCTACCCCTCCACGTGTGTCGAGCCAGGGCATTACCCCCGAACACGGAATGCTCGCTTCTGGATCACGAGCCAGGAAGTGTTTTAACACGGATGGCGTAGGGTTATGCCTGCATAACGGGTGCCTAGCCGGTAACACGGAAACATGGATTGTACAAGTAGTGTAGCGTGTGCTACGATACAAGTTTAACTAGGATGACATGTATGATGCAATGCATGGCAGTTAACAATTCAAATGCGTACAGTTAAGGAATTTAAACATGACAGATATCAATGCATAAATGATATGGCAAGGTGTCGGATCTAGCTTCGTTGTCAAGCTAGATCACAAAGTTGCGACTAGATCGCTATCATTTCACGATCTAGTCTCTTTCACGCTAGTACGAGGAATTGGCCTAAAGACATGGCCTAAAGAAAAGTTGGCAAGTTTCACTCGCATGTTTCCGGTGATGTCTGTTGTTGTAGGTTCGTCTCGACGAGCGTTACGCTATGGAGCGATTGGTTCTCTGTTTTGATTAAACACATATCCGAATTAGGTTCATCTCAACATATTAAATAATTTTATTTTATTTTTATTAGGTTCTCTCCCCTAGGGTGATGTTCATATCATACTCACTAGCATTACGATAGCCTACGTAAAACTGAGCTAAGTATCTCATAATAGGTTTGATATCAATATAGTAACTGTTATATGACACTAACATTTAATTGCGTCACATGTCAACTTAAAACCAACCTAGCTTTTATTAAAATGATGATATATACATGTATGTAATCCGTTATCCAGGTTCTAACTGTGTTTTGATAACCAACATCGTTAAGATTTAATATGAGATGCAGCCAACTAGCTTACTATTAACATTAAGTTATTAACATGATGTCTATAAACCTTCATTCATTTACAAGTTTGCCACTCGTTATATATAAACTCAATATGACAGGAGCTGAAGCGTACATATTAAACTAATATAATAATAGATATGGGTGTTACACAGATTTATACTATAATTCTAGTGTATATCATAATCAGTGACTTGAATTATTCCTTTTGAAAAGGATGCCCATTTGCAGATGAAAACAGAGTTTCATTCTTCCAAACTTCTTGATACCTTGGTCCTTTTCTCCCAACAATTATGAGCACGAAATGCATGATTGTTCTTTGTCAACACTAAAGTTATGAACTGAAGATTTGCCTTCATAAACTATGATTGGTTGCATGAGACTCATCAGCCATACATGATAGTTTGAAGTGATCGTGTTGATCGTGTCAAGATTCATGCATGATATTTGGGAGCTGTGCATTTGATTGGTTGTTAATTAACATAACCTACTAACCTACATGAATATTTAATATAACCTCCATCATATCTCTCTAAAAAGCACAGTTTTGCATGGGGTGATATACAGTGATATAAGATACTGCAACTACCAGGCTTATAACATT
Source organism: Scilla litardierei (assembly GCA_030789695.1). Classification (NCBI taxonomy): domain Eukaryota; kingdom Viridiplantae; phylum Streptophyta; class Magnoliopsida; order Asparagales; family Asparagaceae; genus Scilla; species Scilla litardierei. Next base: position 87,600,607 of record CM061141.1, on the reverse strand, counting down.
AAATTGGCTACCATATGTCATTATATAATAATAATATATAACACACTGTTCACGGGATGTAACTTAGGTATAATGTTTAACCTACCTGATGTTGCCTCTCGTGAGTTGCAGATGAATGATCTCCGTGGCGTGGTTGGCGATGGTAGGTGCCCGGCGAGTGCGGCTTCCGGCAGTGTCGAGGAGGCTGAGGGTGGTGCGTTTCTGGCGGCGCGTCGGAGGGTCGGTCGAGGCAGGGGTCCGCGGCGGTTGCTGGGTCGCCTAGACGCTGGCGACCGGGGTCCCGGCAGCGTCGTTCGGTGGTTCGAGTAAACGGAGAGGGCACGGCTGTCAGCGTCAGGGGGTCCCAGGTCGAAGGGAAGAGGGTTCAGGCGCCTGGAGGTTTGTGGAGGCTAGGGCATACGAGAAATTCTGGGGTCTGGCGGTCGGAAGTTTGGATTCTAGGTCATGGAGTTTGCAGTGTGGGAGGCCCAAGGAAGATGAATGCTCACGGGTTACAGGCGCTTGGTTCTTGCCTTGGTTGTACTTGCATGAAAGCTAAGGGTAGGGGTTTCTCTGTTTTAAAAATAAAAACACTGGGTTCTCTTGCGTTGTGATGGGAGAGAGTGTGTAGGCCTGCCACTTGCTTTTTTGTAGGGAGATAGGTTAGAGTGGGATGAAAACGTGGGGGGGTTGGTTTCATGACGTGGGAGAGAGAGGGGGAAGGTGGACGTTCGGTTGGGAGAAGGGATAAGGCTGTGGAGTGTTTGTTAGGATTCTTAGGAATTTGTTTTTTTTAAGATTCTGAATCAAAACCCACTTACAACAGAATATTGGCTAATTAGTTAAAAGAAAATTTATTAAAAGAGTTTATTTTAAAAAAACTTTAGTTTTGGAAATATTACAACCGTAACATAAGTTTGAAAAGGAAATGTTAGAAACATTAATAATTATTAATAATCCGATTTTTATAGCTTCGTCATTTAGCGTCCAAAAATTAAAAGGAAAATACCGGGAAGATCGCGTCTCCGAGAGGGTCATGAATACGGGGTTCGGTCGCGCGTCGGAACTACGGAATTACCATAATAAAACCAAATACAGAAATACGCACACGAATCAACATACGCACAAAAACACGTACGACCGGAAGTGTCCGTTACAAGTTTCAGCTTGCAGAAATTCCCCAAAGCCCATCCACCTCTGATTGGCGCGTTATTGGTGGTGTTGGAATCGTCTTGAAGTTTTATATCTAGGAAAAATATCAGAAAAATACTAAAAAAATCTCAGGTGATAGCAGATTTGAAGAGAGTGCACGGCTGTCCTGGTTCCAGCACTTTGGATCGCTCGATTCCTTCACCGCATCATAGCTCGATCGAGTAACCTAGAATCCATGAGTCATGGTATTATAGAACCATGCTTTCTTCATTCTCCTCTTCTTCGTCCCTTCTCTCTTGCCCCTTCCCTACTCCCTAGCAGCTTTGAGTCACCGAACGCGGTGCCTCAGGAGCTCCGGTGTCGAATCACGCACTCTCTCCTCCAATATACTCCAAATCGCTCGATATTCTCTGAAATGCAACTAAACGCTCTTAAAGTACAATAGTTCCAATTATGAGCGTAAAAGCGTATGAAATATGTATTTGAGCAATCATTTTGACGCGTAATCATATAGATAAAACATAGAATATAATGACACATCCAAATTCCCCTAGCTTGCTTCTTACTCGTCCTCGAGGAAGACTAGTAAGAAGAGAACACGGGAGAGGGATACAATGGAGATGTGAGGTGGTGGCGTGTAATAGAGACAAGGGGTTCAACCTTAAATTCAGAAAATATAAGAACCCAAGGTGTGCAAGATCTCGTGAATACAAGTCAATATGAAATTAGAACACATATACACAACGAATACTTAAATATCGCCCAAATTAAAATAACATGGATTTCAATAAATGTAAGGAACTTGATAAGTAATAAAATAAGAGTAGAGTTATATCATATCATAGTTTATCATGCAATATACTAAGTTCACAGAAATGAAATCAATGTCCACACCTCATTCTCTAAGCAGTATAATATGTCATGATCAAACGTTTTCAAGCATGCATGGTATTTTGTTATACTTCATGGAATGAATTTAACAAATTCAATTAAGGTAAGGCATCACCACACTACGACCATTTCAAGACTCCTATAACCCATCAACTTGGCCATGTCTTTGTTCTATAGAGAAATGGAGATAAGGATATGGGATTTTTATACTTTTATATTGTTTTTGGCTATATGAATATTTCATATACATTTTTCTTTCTTTATATACACGAGATAACTCAATATATACAAAAAACGGCCTATGCATCCCAGACCAGACGATCTTAGGGCATTGGGTTACGAAGAACCCCTAGGGCCTTTTATTCAGGATATTTGTTTGATTTTTGCATTATTGGGATTTTTGCAAACTCACGTAAACACGATGGAATGCAAAACTTGATCAAAGATCATTTATTGGCTATTCACAAAAGAAAAAGAAAAAGCATAGAATCTAGACATGGCTCGGTTTCAGGAATCCTAATCATTAGTACTTTGGTTGTCGTGTGGTTATCCTATCTCTTTTGAATCACTAAACATCCATAACGTAATAGAATTATCAATCAAATCACGCAAGAGTTAAATGATTTTCAGATTTGATTCATTCATTTTTAGCTTAACAGTTTCGAGAATATGGTTGTGAAACTATGGATTCTAATATGAAAAAGCATATTAACAAAGATACACTAATCAAGAAATCAAACTCTAATCTAACAGATATCAGAGTTCATAAAAAATAAATCCATGATATTTCCATAGAAAATGAAGCATCTGAGACATAAATATAGAAGTGAACATGGTTCACATGTAAATTTCAAAGTGTGTTTCACGATGAAGCAAAGTGCGTGCACTATGCACTCCCCCAAACTTAAACATCACATTGTCCTCAATGTGTGTATGATATAAATAGAGGACAACAACTAGATAGGGGGCCACTCAACAAACTAGTTTCTCTCCCCCAAGCTTAAACATCACATAAAAATTAGGGAGAGAGGCGAAATAAGCGCCAAATATAAGGGTGGGCATGGATGATAAATAGTGGGTTGGGTGCAAAAGATAATTGAGCTATCATATGGGGTGAATTTATTAAACTAAGAAAGCATATAAAATCATATACGGTCCTCTCGCTGCCGAAAAGATTTGTGGTTATTTAAAGCATACAATTCTACACTACTGGATTGATATCACATATAGCAAAAGGCGGATCCAGTATCTTTGCCGGTGCCAGCAACTGTTCCAACTGGTCCTTTCGTGGCTCCACTAGGCGTGTGTGTCCACAGACTCCATCAGATTCCAGCAATGCGGCTTCCAGCATCTCTCCAAGGACTCCACCTGTACCCTGCAAGAGATAAGCCGCATCAATCTGATGTGGATAATTCTTCTCCAAAATAAATGTATTCCAAAGAGGGTCATCGAAAGAAATATTCAATATAAAGATTGGTTGACAACACTTCCCTGAAAATGTATCTCCGCTTTCTTGCACCACGACAGGCAACTCTCCGTCGTTTGTCTCAGGCTTTTCAGGCAACTCTGGCATATGAGTGTGGGTCTCATCAGGCCACTCCTCATCATCGTTAGACTCATCCCACCGCACCTCCTGATCATATTCATATGCGTCCATGGGTGCTAACTCCTCGCTCTCATCCTCGTATACGTCCCATCGTACCTCTTAATCATATGTATGTGTATCCTGCAAAAGACACGATGAGTCATCAAAATCTGAATAATAAAAACATCATATACATGAGGGGAATCAAAAGCAAAGGGCGAGGTAGTAAAAGATTCTCCTTGAATGGGAGCAATAAGCTCTGTGGGATAGTCCTCGGCATCAGTGGAAGGATGAGGTGGCTGCAGAAGCTCTAGGACCGTTGTCTCCTCACAGGTTGAAGCATCAAAGTCCTCAGCCTGCCGTTCAAGAATCCTATCAAGGTACGCATAAAAATATGTGGTCCATATAATCTTAGCCATTTCAGCCATAACAACTGATCAACAAAGACAAATACCTGGAGGAAAATATCAGTGGCACAAGAAGATAGAAATAATGATAAAGCTGGTGGGGGGAAATCTCTCTCTCTCTCTCTCTCTGTGATTTTGTTTTGTTTATTTTTGGTTTGTTTTTCGTTTTCGTTTTTGTTTTTTAACGCAGTCTAACCAACCTAATTGTGGTAAATAGATGATATGGCGGAACTCCTCTCGGGCAACGGTGCCATAAACTTGATCATCCAAAATGTAACCCTAGAACAACCTAGTTATGGCGCGAATTACACGGAGATAAATCCCCGGCAACGTCACCATAAACTTGATCGGCCCGGAACTAACTCCGAAACGATGTCGTTTACTGCAAGCGCACGGTATAGTGGCAAGCGGGTATCGAACACAGGGAAGCGGTGCTATACTACCTATCTACGCCTAGGTTGAGTTAGACTTGCGTGTTTATTGGCGGATGTGGAATTTGGAATGTTGTAATGGTGATGGATGCAAAGGTCGTGTCACTCGATATCGCAAATAAAGGATTCCACACGATATAAAAGAATAAAATATAAAAAGACTAAGGCCTTAGGACTCGCCACTAGGATTGTCGGATGTCGATGCTATGCTAGGACCCTTACGTTGCATTGGTTTTATTGGGGGATTGTAGCATCTAGAAAGTGAATTCATGCGTCTGGGCATCATAAATCTAACATACTGTATTAACCCCGCTCTCGCGATGGGCGCATACGATACGTGCATTAAGGATCTACAATAATCTCACCACTCTCATGGATCGAATGCCATCAACTCACACCACTCTCGTGGGTTAGAGCTTAGAGATATTTTGGTGGCTCTCATTGACGCAATGGCGGTAGCCGTTAATTAGTGATATAGTTCGTCGGTAGATCCCATCAAGGCACGAACCAGGCATGGTCACGAGCCTTGGTTGAATCTACTAACTCACTAATTAAATCCGTAGGATACTTCTTAAGCTAATCGATTCCATCGACCGTGGGCACGATCTCAGTACGAGTTCTCCTAGGGATTTTGCTAGATCAACCAAAATACAACCCCTTTTATACCCAACGCATCATAAATATCCTATCTTTGCATTTAGATCCTAAAATCCTAGAGCTAATCCATTAGCCCTAAAAATACTACTCAAGCATAGCAAATATTATGAAGACAATAAAGATTATTGCTAGCATCATAGAAAAATAATTAGAAGAACTAAAATATAATTCCAAAGAATAGAAATACTTAGCTTGATACATGGGAGGGGCATATGGCATGGCCTAACTCCAAAATAAAGTCTCCAAGAACTCCTAAGAAAATGAGATCCAACCTTCAAAACTCTCTAAAAGTCCCCCCCCCCCAAAAAAAGTGACGGCTACCAAACAATATATATCCCTATATAAACCCTAGCAAATAACCAAAAAACCCTCTCAAAATCATGCCCAAAGCCAAATCCGGATGCAACTTAAGTTCTGGGCCCAAGGCGATTCGGGTCGAGTAGGTGGCTGCTCGGTCGAGTCGTCAGAAGTCTGGATTCATTGCCCAAAACATCGCTCTGCCTGCTCGGACCGAGGAGGGTCTGCTCAGACCGAGTTGCTCGGTCGAGTATGTGGTTTCTCGGTCGAGTGGGTGGTCAAGAACAGATTTCAGTAATGCAGTATCAGCTTGCAGAAATTCCTCAGAGCTCATCCGACCTCCAATTGGCGCGTTCTTAGTGGCGTTGGAACCGTCTGGAAGTTTTCTATCTGGAAAATATATCAAAAAATACTGAAAAATCCCAGGTGATAGCAGATTTGAAAAGAGTGCATGGTTGTCCTGGTTCCAGCACTTTGGATCGCTCGATTCCTTCGCCGCATCATATCTCGATCGAGTGACCTGGAATCCGTTAGTCATGTATTATAGAACCATGCTTTCTTCATTCTCCTCTTCTTCGTTTCTTCTCTCTTGCCCTTTCCTTGCTCCCAACAATTTTGAGTTACCGAACGCGGCGCCTCAAGAGCTCCGGTGTCGAATCACGTACTCTCTCCTCCAATATACTCCAAATCGCTCGATATTCTCTGAAATGCAACCAAACGCTCTTAAAGTACAATAGTTCCAATTATGAGCGTAAAAGCGTATGAAATATGTAATTGAGCAATCAGTTTGACGTGTAATCATATAGATACAACGTGGAATATAATGACACATCAAGCTTTTAAAATTACTAAAAATACCCAGAAGCTTCAGAAAAATATTCCCTTCTTAGGTAAAATTATATTACTCATATCTAGCCTAGATAAAATTTTAGATCCTATTTTGACACCTTTTCAAGCTATTATAAAATAAAAACGGTCGAGGTAAATATATGGAAATGGTACAACCTATAACCAATAAATTCGTGTGATTGCAGGTGTCGATTCTCTTTGACCAGCTCTCTTAGAAGCTTTAGCTCTAGCCCCGGCTTACTACAACAACCTCGAAACCGATAAGTCACAATGAATTCTAAATTTAGAAAATTAGATAGTGTACTTGTATGAACTTAGGACATCATATATAGCCTCCGAACGGCTATGGACTTGAACCAACAATTAGAGACCTAATTTAATAGGAAATTAAAACCTCAGAATGACTATTAACTAGAGCATACGATATTGCCAACTTTCAACTTTGGTAGTTGTAGCTCGCAACCATCTACTTGGGTAAATTGTATACTAATGGAAATACCACATGCTCAAAGCATTGTATCAACATCGTAGTTATTGAACTTGTCTTTATCCTCAAATTTCTTAGCATCCGCTTTGCTTTACTTTCTGGTTTTCAATAAGAAAGTCAATCAGTGGTCCTAGTTTAATTGTCATAGTGGTGTAGACATAAATAGGGAACTACTCTACTGCTCATTAATATAATCACTGGAGCAGATGTGATAATTGGAATTATTAATATTGATACCACCCGGTGTCTAGGATCGTTTGCACCAAAGTTTGGATCACCCTGCTTGCGGGGATAGTGACTTGCTTGGCCAAACCTAACTGGCCGTGTATGCATGGATCAATGTTATAATTCTATTTATCATCAGTTTGCAACCATTAATTATAAATACTTTTAAAAGAGTTACTTCAAACTTTTCATCACAAGTGATAACTCTCTCGTCTCGTTCACCCTTACATATCATGTTCTGATACTTATCACTTGAAAACTTTGCATGAAACATTGATATACTTGTGCACGATTGCTTGTGTTTAAACAGTCACCTCACCTGCTGCATGCCATCTATAACTAGTGAATACTAATGAATTATCGTATGGAAAATCATGTGGTACATCTTGTGAAATACCTTATGAAACAACTTGTGGAACATCCTGTAAGAAAACATATACATTGAACACTTGATACTTCATTGGGTTTGGGGTAACTCATAGTTTGTGAGAGTGTGGGAGTGACTGGAGTTCATCTTCCTGTACCGCTGCCTGTGTTTCGGTATCCCGTCCCGCTATCTACGTTTCGAAAAATACATGTACCGATGCATGTGTTCCAACATTCGTCTGGGTAAGCACACCCATGCAAGAGATGAACTCGCATATCATACTCTCCTACTTGAGTCACGTAGTTCTAGTGTAGTTACTGCTTGCACAGTCACTTTTACTTTATGCATTACATGCACTTTACTTACCACACCTGTGCAGCCACCAGTACTTTACTTATCACACTTGTATGCATGACTTCATTTACTTTACTTGTCGCACTTTTTTGTCGCTACTTCTTTAGCCCATTTCTTTACTTTGCATGTTCTATACTTGTGCACTACTTCCTTTCTATTTTTGGAATTGATGTGACTTACCTACGGTTCCATTTTATGGCACCGAAAGATGACGAACAGATCGAAGAAGAGGCCCTTAAATTTGAGGAGCCGGAGTTTGATCCAGAGACTGCTGATTTCTAGAGATAGTTGAGTTGGTGTGCGTATTGTATGCTATTATGTATTTCCTTTTCGCATTTCCTTTCATATATTTAGTGTGAGTGTGTTATTGTGTGTTGTATTTTCAATTATAGACTGTAATTATGTACGCTGGTTTGAGTATTGGTACATCTCTGTATTGTAATTATATTGTTTTCACTAGTAATATGCAGGACTGCAAATATATTCAAATAAGTAATGGCCCCTAAGAACGGGTTTATAAGTTTGATGGCCCATACAGGTCCGCACAAAATATCTTGTGAACAGTATAGTAAGATTAGGATGTCCTATATATAATACTCAACAAAGCTGATATTTTCCTATGTATGTAGGTGTGATAACTCAAACAATGGACGAAAATACTTTTGAGAGTCCTAATGGAGCTGATGTGTCCAGAGCCAGCAATCAAACCAACCCCAACAACGGATCATCTCCTACGGTGCACCAAATATCCGATGTTGCACTACGAGAGCTTGTTCACGCCTTACGAGTGGAACAAAAGCACGATGGAAGAATTCAACAATTTAGGTCGCTCTACCCATATCAATGGAATGGTTTGGACGGCCCTCTGAAGGCCGAAGAGTGGTTGCGAAGCACTTAGATTGACTTAAGAGCAGCCCAGATCACAGAATATGCATGGGTGGATACTGCTAAGTTACAATTGACTGACGGAGCACGGATTTGGTGGAATTCAGCTGAACGTCGCCTGCAATGACCAATTGATTGGGTGACATTCATCGATCACTTCAACACCCAGTATTTCTCGCCCGAGGCACTGATAGAATTACATGCACAATTCGTCATTTTGAAGTAAGGTTCCATGATAGTGGAACAATATGATGCTCAGTTCACTATGCTTAGTCGATTTGATCCAGGGATGGTTGACACCCCTCTGACTCGAGCACAATGTTTTAAGTAATGACTGAACATCGAAATTCGAAGGAACTTGGTCGGACGCCAACTCTGCACCCATACTGAAGTTCTAGCTGCAGATCGTGAGCACGAATTTATCGAAAGAGAATAAAAGCGAGAGCAATCCATAGCTGCCCCTCCCTGAAGGCCACCATCTCCTACAACTGTTGCTGGATCCAGCCGTCGACCTCCATCCAACTAGATGTACATGCCTACCCAACAAACTCAATTCAAGAGACGGGCTCCACCACCACGCCTGGTGTGTCACCATTGTGTAAAGCCAGGACACTTCTGATCCGACTGTCGATCATATCTGAACCTTTGCCTAATCTGTTGGTCAAAGGACCATGGCGCAAGGGATTGCCCAGAAAGGAAGCCCCGAGCTCCTAACCATACTCTGGCTAATGCCCCTGCTAGGAACTCTCCACAAAAACCACATCCTCCTCTGCAACGATAGCCACTTCCTCCTCAACAGCAAGTGTTTCAGCAAGCAAGACAACAGGCGCCAACCCCAAAGCGCCAAGCTTATACCATGACTGTGGAAGAGGCCAAAGCTACTGGCCAGGTGATCACTGGTACGAAATATCACCTTTAATATCTAGGTCAATTATTTATAAGCCGTTAGCTTAGACACAAATCTTGTAACCGCAGGTATCATCTCAGTAGCTGGTAAAGCCGCTCTTACCTTATTCGACTCGGGAGCCACACATTGCTTCTTGGCGAGTCGATTCGTCAACACACAAGTCGTCCCCGTTGAACCTCCGACTTCTCGTTAGAAGGTCGACGTGCTGGTGGTTCTATACCAATAACTAGCATATGTCTTCAATGCTCTTTAGTGGTTTGTGGACATGATCTATTTGTCGACTTCATAGTGATCGAGATGCTAAGTTTTCGATGTTGTTTTCGGAATGGATTGGTTAGGGACATTCATGCTATCATTGACTGTCGTCAAAGGAGGGTAGTATTCGAGATACCCAACCATCCTAAGTTCGAATTGTAGAAACTAAAGATCTAGATTAATCATTAAGCAAGACCATGCAAATAATAATCTAGATATATAAAACATGCGGAATCTTAAATCATTGACCTACTCGGATTTAGCGGAAGCGTACCTGAATCCATCGCTAATAGTCTGAAAGATCCTGACGATACCGTAGCGGACGATCTTCCAGAATAGCACGAATCAACCGTTGGAGAACCCCTTTAGTTTTCTCCTGGTTTCTATCCTAGCGACGGGACGTAGAAAAGACGGCTCAAATTTGTTCGTGTATTCCGGGGACCACGACCGCTAATATTTATAGGCTAGCCTCCATAGCCCTAGGGTTTCCAACTCGGCCCATCAACGAGTTGAAGCCCAATAGTCTCTACACATAAAGGCCCCACAACCTGTTTAACTCATTTAGCCCATTTAATTAATTAAAACCAGATCACTAATATATTGGGCTTAATATGACAGCGTAGCACTTATATAATTATTTACCGCATATTAGCCCAACGTTGGATTAAGATCCAACTTGTTGGATAAGTTCCAACAATCTCCCACTTGGGCTATATGCTAAACTTTATAATTATATTTCATAGTGCATACAACCAAATAAGATCTTAACTTGCTGTCATTTCTTTAATGAGTTAAGAACAATCCGGTCCATCAATTATATTAGCAAGAGATCAAAGAGATCTTCGCCGCAGCAATTACAGCTCGACCCATCAGTGGTCACCGTGCTAATACAAAAGAATGACATGGATTATGAAGTGGATGTGTAGCGTGGAAATTACGTGTAATGTGATCTAACATGTCTATTTCCAACTGATCCTCCTTAACCTTAGTGAGATCATCAACAAAACAAAATCGGAGTGAAGCCGAACTGAAACCAAAAACTTTATTTCTGATCAGAAAATCACCTCAAGCTTAAGCTGGAGACTTAATTTTGTCTATCATATGAGCACCCAAAAGAACAAACTCCCACAAAACTGAATGTTCTTAATGAAATGACATCCATATGAGTAGCTAGCTCATAAAACCTTTTGGATGACATTTCCTTACTATAACGGATCCGTAATTACATGGTTTGTTCCGATGTGCTCATTAGACAATTATACACTCCTATTAACCAACAATCTAGGAACTTGATCTCTGAATATCTAAACTTTGTCGAGTTCCTGTTGTTGTTGTAATATAAAACTGCAGACTTTATTGTCACTAAATAAACTGTGTGGTGTTTCAACACCATCCCTAATTTGCAGCATAGTGACAAAATATGCAGATATATTTCATGATTTGGATGTCACGTAATATGTTATGAAATCTAAAGCCATATCAGAAGAGACTATACAAAGGGACCATTTAGATCTCTTCTAGTAGATGGCGCCTAACATAGATTTTCATACATTCTTTGCATCCAATAAATGATCAGAGTCAGTATACCAAAATGATCTCAAACCTTTTTGACTACTGATCCTTGAACATGTAACACCTTTTGTTCTCCATAAATTCCGTAAGACACATTTGGCTGCTGTCAAATGGTCAACTCCTGAACTCAACAATCTGCCCAACACACCTGTAATATATGCAATAACCAAATGCATATAAAACTGAGCATACTTTAGACTCCCTATTGGTGAGATATAGGAAATCTTCTGAAGATTATTCTCAGGGCAATTATTGAGACTAAACTTGTCTCCCACAGAACTTAGCATTCATTACCACATAGATATTATATAAATTACATGCTCCCACAGAACTTAGATAACATCATTAAATATCATCTCAAAACTGAACGAGGTGATCACTTAATGAAAATTAATGTATCAGTAACGATATTGAAATGCTCTACTAATGCCATTATAAACCTTATGGAGTCTTTCATGAAAAGCCCAATAGAAAGTCTCTTTACACATTAATGCATTCTTTTCCGTATAAAGTCTTTGAGTGATACGCTTTAAATCTTTTCTTAATACCCTTTTGAATTCCTTTTGATTATATAAAAAAAGCTATTTACAATCAATAGGTTTCAAACCTTATGGCAATGAGAGAAAGATTTTAAGTATCATTGAGGGACTTTCTTAATTAATGCATTAATCCTTTTATGACTTGATGTAAGTCAAACTTCCATCATCCTAATGTCAACAGTAAACTTGTCATCTCTTTAATGGATTTTCCTGAATGGCAATTAGTTACTTGAGGTGCTAGAGTTTGTCCTTATGAACAATTTCCCAAATAGGAGGAATTGCAACATTATCTTGAATTTAATGTGTCTTGAACAATGTCAGGAATACCATCCTGAACAATGCCAACAACACCTGTGAGATTAATCTTCTTCAAGAATAATGTCATTAACCAAACTTTCCCCCTCAAACTCAGCATCCTCAAATAGGTGTGCATTTCCTAATTCGTTAATTAACTTAATAGTGGGATTATGTAAAATCATAAAAATAATATCAACTTTAAAACTATTTAACAAAACCAAATAATCATTAGCATTATGTCCTATTACTTTATTAGGCTTATAAAGCCGTACCTTAGTTGGACATATCCAAACATGCAATTGATTCATTTGTTGATACTTTAATAATGATATAAGCTGCAATCAATAACCAACTGAATTCTAAACTGTTAATTCTTTCATTACAACACATGTACTTAAACTGCAGGAATCTTAGAAATAAAGCAACATTTCCAAATAAATGAAGATTATAATGATCTTTTTTAAAGAGCTAGAATAAACTAATTTTGAATTAAGAGACAACCAAATTTTCCATTCAAAATTGAACACTTATAACCAAATTTGTTCAAAATAGAAATGGAAATCTAAATTCCGTTTAAAAACGGTACATAATAGTCTCATAAAATTCAAATACATTCTAGCCATTAAAAGAAATAATCTAAATTTAATGTGCCTCTACTTGAACCATCTTGCCATTGCCCATATCGATGTATCTTTCACCATCATTTGGCTCTTGGCATCTTAGGCAATCCTGCATAGACACAATGATGTGAATGGTTATACCAAATCTTTCCATCACGTGCCTATAAGTACCAAAGGTTGCATGAAAAGAAATTAACTTAGAATTAAACCGAATTAAAGAAACATACCCTTTTTAGCACGCCAAGCGTGATAATTTGAGCAATTCTTCTTTACATGCCCTTCAGCTCCACAGAAGAAACAACCATGACCTTCTGAACTTTTCAGTTCCCTTTGTTGTTTCTTTTGAGAAGCTGTATCTGCAGCTTCAGTATCCTTCTTTCTCTTGTTGAAGGTGGATGTCAGGAGAGGGCTTTCTGTCAATTCTTGCTCAAGCCTTTCATCTTCCTTTACACTGTTTGAGATGAGCTCATCCAGAGACCAAGTCTCATCCTTCAGATTGTAGCTCATCTTAAACTGGTCAAACTGGGATGGAAGAGATATCATAACAAAATGCACTAGCAGAGCCTCAGAGAGGTCTAGCTCAAGTGCTTTCAACCTTGAAGCAATATCAGACATCTTCATTATATGCTCCCTGATGTTTCCTTTTCCTTCATATTTCATTGAAGATAGGTTTGTCAAGAGTGTATTAATTTCACCCTTTTCATTCTTGACAAACTTCTTTTCAAGCTCAATAAGGAACCATTTAGCTGTGGAAATTTTCTCTGAAAGAGAACCCCTGAGGTTTTCTGGAATGGCATTCTTTATAAGCATTAGGCTCATGCGATTTGATCTCTTCCACTCCTCCATCTCCCTCTGTTCAACAGAGGTACTCTCATCAGTGAGTGGTGGAGGACAATGAGTCCTTAATGCCAGATCAAGATCCATGACTCCGAGGATTATCAAAAGATTCTCCTTCCATGCCTTGAAGTTAGTGCCATTAAGGACTGGAATTGATTTTAGGTTGGCGGAAAAATTTTCAGGAATATTAGCTGAAAAAGAGAACAAGAAAACAATTTATAACATGTTCATATGAGTATTAAATACAACAACAAATTCAAATTAATGCTATTTTCCCATCTCAAGACATCCCCCACTAGTCCAATATTTATCTTTGGATAATCTATTGACTAGTCAATGATATCTTGTTGTAGCAATCAGACAATGACAATAATAACATGCCAAAAATAAAACTTCCTTTGGGCCGAATTAAATTTGCATGCATTGAACTCACTAATCATCACCTTGTCTATTGCCACAGGTGCGCATGAAATGGTAGAGAACTGTAATCTTCCTTTGGGCCGATTTAGCATTCTTACGCAAATCACGGGCACATTTGATTCTTTTTATATTCATGAAATGAAATAATGCAAATCAACAGAGCCCACTTTGGCGAGGTGATGATTGCACGAAATCATTTCAAATATATATACCTTTGCAAAATTTGAATCTAAGTCGCAATTTAATACATGAATATACTTTAAGTGGAGATATTCAAGTCCACTTTTCTTCAAAATCAAATTTTAAGGCAACCAAAATTTTCATACAAAAGTATGTATTTAACTTGTTATATTTCGAGATTAGAACTGATCTTCACAAGAAAACCCACTTTGGTGAGTTGATGATCCAATCATTCTATATTCGAAATATATAATAATTGTGCCAAAAAATTGAAATTGAAACTAAACCGAATTCAAAAAAAAATGATTACAACAAGTGGAAATATATATAAGAACCTTTTATTCCACCCTTCTAATCATTTATATTGAGTTAAATAAAATTTATAACTTCAACACAAATTTTCTTCTTCAAAATGGGGTATAAAGGTATACTAATGTGTATATGAACATACATATAAAGTTATATATATAAATACACACCCACCCCATTTCATATATAACTTTAAAATGTGTCAAATTTCCTTAAGGCCATTTATTTGATGGTTAGTGCACGAAAATTCTTTAAGGCCTTTTAAACTTATTCTTAAGGAGAAATATATGTTAAAACTTTTTATTTTCTCCCGAAGAAAACACCTGAATTTTGTGTTTTAATTTAAATCTAAATTTAGGCAAACTGAATTTTCATACCAACGTATGAAGTCAACTTGTTATATACCGAAGTATATATATATGGTTTTAAGCCTTAAACTTAGAATTTAAATTTATTTTGCACATTTAACACAAAATTTTATCTTTGAGGAGGAATATATAAAAGTCTTATTTCCTCCTTCAATCCAAATTAAATTCAATTTTGGACAACCAATCATACGATAGTATATATTTTACCGTTTATGTTACGAAATAATAATAATTTAACTGTAAAGCCCACTTTCGTGGGATCCCGTAATAATTAAAATTATTTTGAAACATATAATCTAATTTGTCCAAAACTTGAATTCAAATTAAACTGAACTTAAATGTAAATATATTTGAAAAACTTTTATTTACTCCTTCGATCCGTTTATAATTCATCAAGGCAACTGATCATACTGTTGTATGTATTTACCGTTTACATTCTGAAATAATAACAATTTTAATAGTGGAACCCACTTTGGTGGAATTTCACAAAAATTAGAATTATTTCGAAATGTGTATATAACTGAAATTTGCCTAAAGAATTAAAAACGGAATGAACTTAAATTTAACACACAAAATTGGGCCTAAAGGAAATATATATACACAACCGTTTATTTCCCATTTCACGAATTTAAATTCAAAACTTTAGGCGATGAATTTTTCACGCCAAGCATGTACGTAGCCTTTTTATATATATCGAAATAAAATTAATTGCCACGATGGAGCCCACTTTGGTGGGTTGTCCTTTTAAATAAAATTATTTCGAGATATATATATAATTAATTACGCCTAAAATTGAATTAAAATGTGAATTTCAACACAAAAATAACACTTAATGGAAATATACAAATTGCCCTTTTATTTCCTCCTTCATTTTGTGTTAAAAAAACCCAAGGTAGCCCAAATTTGTGTCCAAATGACCCAAAAATTGGGTCCAAAATTAGTCATGTGCCCAAAAAAAAACTGTTTTGCAATAAGCCCAAAAGAAGGATAAAACTGTTTTGCAATAATAGGCCCAAAAACACCCAAACAAAGCCCAAAACAGGCCCAGCCCAATCCTCCAAAAAAAAGATTTTTTTTTTTAGGGTTTCTGATTGGGGGTGGCGGCCGCCGCCGCCGCCCCCATCTGCTGTCGGGCGCTGGTAGGGGGGGGCCGGCGCCCGTTTCGCCGGCGGGGGGGGGGGGGGGGGGGGGGGGGCGGATTCCGCCGCCCCCCACTCAGATCTCGATGGGGGGGCGGCGGAAGCCGCCCCCTCTGTCGCCAACGGGGGCGGATTCCGCCGCCCCCTCAGATCTCGACGGGGGCGGCGGAAGCCGCCCCCTCTGTCGCCAAAGGGGGCGGCTTCCGCCGCCCCCCTCAGATCTCGACGGGGGCGGCGGAAGCCGCCCCCCCTCTGTCGCGATTCATCCTACAGGGGCGGCTTTGCCGCCCCTTTCTTGTTCTGTGTCGACGCCGACGAGGCCGGCGCCGATCTTCCGATGTGACGGGAGAGCCACCCCCTTCTTTCGCCGTGTCGGGCGACGGCCGGCGGGCCGCCCCCGATCTAGGGTTCGTAAAACCAAATTTTTTTTGGAAAAATTAATCAAAAAAAAACCAATTTTTTCATAGATCTGAAACTTAAAACTGATAAAAAACTAATTTTTATCAGATCCAAAACTTAAAACAGATTAAAAATCTGATTTTTAACAGATCTATTACGAGCAGGCAAGAAAAATAAGATCCACAACATGTGGGCTCTGATACCACTTGTAGAAACTAAAGATCTAGATTAATCATTAAGCAAGACCATGCAAATAATAATCTAGATATATAAAACATGCGGAATCTTAAATCATTGACCTACTCGGATTTAGCGGAAGCGTACCTGAATCCATCGCTAATAGTCTGAAAGATCCCGACGATACCGTAGCGGACGATCTTCCAGAATAACACGAATCAACCGTTGGAGAACCCCTTTAGTTTTCTCCTGGTTTCTCTCCTAGCGACGGGACGTAGAAAAGACGGCTCAAATTTGTTCGTGTATTCCGGGGACCACGACCGCTAATATTTATAGGCTAGCCTCCATAGCCCTAGGGTTTCCAACTCGACCCATCAACGAGTTGAAGCCCAATAGTCTCTACACATAAAGGCCCCACAACCTGTTTAACTCATTTAGCCCATTTAATTAATTAAAACCAGATCACTAATATATTGGGCTTAATATGACAGCGTAGCACTTATATAATTATTTACCGCATATTAGCCCAACGTTGGATTAAGATCCAACTTGTTGGATAAGTTCCAACACGAATTTCTCATCAGAAGCAGATCAGAAGGACCAGTGAAGTTCAGGGCCAGACTTTCGAAGGCAGTGGCGACTCAATGGAGGTTGAGCAAGAGAAACCTGAAGTAGTACGAGAATACTTGGATGTATTTTCAGACGAACTCGTAGGTTTGCCTCTGGATCGCGGCCTCGAATTTACCATTGATCTATTGGCAGGAGCACAACCGATATCCAAGGGACCTTATCGTATGGCACTGCCTGAGCTTGAAGAGATTCGGGCTCAGTTGGATGATCTTATACGAAAGGGATGGATACGACTCAGTGTATCCAAATGGGGTGTCCCTATACTACTCGTAAAAAAGAAGGATGGATCCCAGCGCATGTGCATCGACTACCGCAAGATGACGATGAAGAAAAAGTTTCCCCTGTCTCGCATCGACGACCTTTTTGATCAGCTTGGAGGATCAAGCGTATATTCGAAGTTGGAATTGAGGACTTGGTATCATCAAGTGAAGGTCGGGAAGGAGGATGTTCACAAGACCGCATTTCGAACTAGATATGGACACTACGAGTTCTTAGTGATGTCGTTTGGTGTGACTAATGCACTTGCGGTGTTCATGAGTCTCATGAATCAGGTACTATATAACCATCTGGACAAGTTCGTAGTTGTCTACATCGACGACATTCTCATCTACTCGAAGGACGCTCAGGAGCATAGGGAACATCTGAGGAAGGTCTTGGAAACCTTTAGAGAACACCAATTGTATGCCAAATTCAAAAAGTGTGAATTCTGGCTAGACAAGGTGGCTTTCATGGGCCACATCGTATCGGAAGAAGGTATATTTGTTGACCCCGAGAAGGTAGCTACTGTTCAAAACTGGCCGGTCCCTAAAACTGTGACGGAGATTCGAAGCTTTTTGGGACTAGCCGGTTATTACAGACGATTCATCCAAGACTTCTCAAAAATCACGGAGTCCATGACGCAATTGATGAGAAAGGATGTGGTATTTGTCTGGTCGAATGCTTGTGAAGATGCATTCCAGGAGCTGAAGAGAAGATTAACTTCGCCCCGATTCTGGTCATTCCAGATAGGACTGGAGGTTTCGAAGTATTTTGTGACGCATCTGGCAAAGGACTTGGGTGTGTGCTACATCAGCATGGCCGCGTCGTTGCCTATGCATCTAGACAACTAAAGAACCACGAGAAGAACTACCCCACTCATGACCTTGAGTTAGCGGCAGTTATCTTTGCTCTAAAAATTTGGAGACACTTCTTGTTGGACGACCATGTGAAGCTATTTTCAAATCACAAGATCCTCAAGTACCTGTTCACCTAGAAGGAGCTCAACATGCGACAACGATGATGGATCGAGTTAATGGCAGACTATGATGTTGACCTTCAGTACCATCCTGGAAAGGTCAATATTATACCAGATGCATTGAGTCATCTCCATGCGATGATGACCCTCACCTCGCAATGGAGGCTATGACATGAGATACGAGCAATGGAGATGGACGTAATATTACCAGGAGTAACATCTTTATTACTCAACCTTCAGATCCAGTCAAATTTGATGGACAGGATCAAGGCTGCCCAAGAAGAAGATGGGAAGTTACACCGGAGCAGAGACATGGTGATGGCAGGTCAAAGGCCTGAATTCTAGATCCACGAGGACGGAACTTTGCGATTCGGCAACCGCATCTATATACCATCTGGAGACATCAGAGAAGAACTATTGGAGGAAGATCATAGTTCTCCATATTCCATTCATCCAGGCGGTACTAAGATGTATCTAGACTTGCGACAACACTATTGGTGGCATGGTATGAAGAGAAGCATCACACGTAGCGTGTCGAAGTGTATAGTGTGTCAACAGGTGAAGGCTGAACATCACCGGTCTGCCGGCTTGTACAACCTTTGTCCATTCCAGACTGGAAGTGGCAACACATTACGATGGATTCTATGACAGGACTGCCCAAGAGTACAAAGCATAATGATGTTGTTTGGATAATCGTTGATCGATTGACCAAGTCAACGCACTTCATTCCTTTCAGAGTGGGCCAGTCAACCGAAGTGCTAGCCAAGAAGTACATTGTAACGGCATGTTTTCATTAACACAACTATTTACACATTTAACCTATTTTCAAATTTTTAAAAACTATTTTATAATGGTTCGTCAGAAGTTTTACGATTTCAAAAATTTCTTATAAAAATATTTTGAAGTATCAAACTAGTTATGAAGTATTTCAGTAAGTTCTGGTTTCATCAAATACCTTTAAATAATCTGATAAAAATTCATTTTCAATTATTACTGTTTCGGTTTAATGAATTAATTTTCTATACAAACATCATCAAAACGATTTCAAACTTTTACAGTAACATTCTATGATCATTTAGGACTTTCCATATTAATTTCGTAATTTTCTGAAGTCAAACCAATAGAGAACCCGCAAACCTACTTCCTAAACATTTTGGCCTAAAACACGTATTTCTGTAGCTCAAACCCTGAAATGGATCTCGTATTCGCGATTCTCGTGACGATACGATCCCGTGGATATGTTTTCGTAATTTTTCGGACACGTTTACTAGTAGGGGAAAAATCGTAATTTCGTTACAAATTTTACCGTCACCAAATACCCTAGCTAATTACTATAACCTAATTACTAATTATTATTAACCCCCATTCTTAACACGTTTAGACATTTTACAAAAATTTCCTAACTTATTCTAACTTCATTTAATGTTTAGTCTAAAGCTAAACCTAACCTAATTAATAGTTGACTAAGTATTAAATGAGATTAGTTTTTAATTAATTTAATTGCCCTATATAATACCCACTAACCCTTCGTTTATCAACCATACCCTTAATCCCCTAAACTCACGCACCCAGGCAAACATAGCCCCAAGCCTACCCTCTCACACTCCCTCTCTCTGTCTCTCATACTCTCTCTCTCTCAACGCTTTCCGTGTGCTCAACCCACGCTCACCGCCGTGAGCATGAGCCCGCTCGTTGTCGCAGCTCCGACATCTCCCACACCTCCGCATCTGCCACCTCCGAAGCAGCTCTCCGACGACGAGCTCCCGGGCCTCAACTGCACACTGCCAATGCCCTCGCTTCGACACGCCATCCTCGCTCCACCGTGAGCTCCGACTTGAGCTTCGCAGCGTCTTCCTCCTCGCGCCTCTGACATCGACGACAAGGCAACGCCTCTCCGACAAACCACGCGTCTTCCCCCTCACGGCACCTCCGAGCCCCACTTCGACGAGCACACCATTGAACGTCGCCTCGCCCATGCTCTCACCGCTGCCAGACTCTGCCACCCCCTCTCGAACTCCTGGGCACCGCGCTCCGACCATCGAGCCACCGTCGCCACACGGCACTACCCTGCCTTTGCTCCATCGCAGTCGCCAGAGAGACCGCCCCCCATGCACGTAACGGTGAATAAGAGAGGGTACCAATTCTCGTGCACCAGCATCTTTATAAGCTCTATCTCCAGCCTCTTCTTACTACGACGATCTCACATAGAGTAAGTTACCTTAATTCTAACTTTAGAAATTTAGCCAGTGTACTCGTATGAACTTAGGACATGACATCTAGTCTCAGAACAGTTATTGACCTGAATAGATGACTAAAGACCTAACTAAATAGGAAACGAATCAACTGTGGAGCAACTTTGACTTGAACGTACGACATCGCTAACTTTCAACTCAGATGGTGGTAGTAAACTGTGTACTAATTGAAAACCGCATGCTTGAAGCATGGATCGGGGGTAAGTCACAAAGAATTATAACTTTAGAAACTTAGATAGTGCACTTTATGGAATAACTTCATGCTCAAAGCTTGGATTGGGTTGAACTTCAAAGCATTACTTAGGACAGACATTCTCTGTTCCGCATGCTCGAAGCATGGATCAATATCATAGTTGTTGGACTTCAAAGCATTGCTCAGGACTGACATTCTTTGTTGAGGTTTCTGCCTTGATTTTTCAACAAGCAAAACTCTTTGGAGTGTTGTTAATGCCTTTGAACATCTTTGGAGTGAGACTATTATGCATAACTCTATTGGTATGTAGGTCGGTCTATCACAACCGTCATTAGTATCTTTTCCTTTGAAACAACAGATTGACGGACCATATCGAAAAGTATCGATTGAATGGAACGACCTATTGAAATTGAATGCTTATCTGTTGATGATGTGATGGGTCTATAAGGCCATACGGATACGAATATGGATATGGATACTGTTATAAATGTGTAATGTGATACAACACGGGATATGGGGTAGTCTTGAGCTACGAAGTGTGCGGGAGTGACCGAGTCCACCCTTATTTGGTAAGCTGTACCATCACCCTGCAGGGGATGGTAGGTAGATATTCCAGAGTTGCTCCGTGGGATGGGTGTACTTCTGATTGCATATCGTACACTCGAGCTAAGATTGTGCACTAGCTTGATTTATAATACACGGGATACAGGGTAGTCTTGAGCTACGAAGTGTGCGGGAGTGACTGGGTCCACCCTTATTTGGTAAGTTGTACCATCACCCTGCAGGGGATGGTAGGTAGATATTCCACGAGTTGCTCCGTGGGATGGGTGTGTAGGAGGATATATGCCCATAAGGCGATTTATCCTAAGTGTACGTCCTGTTCATAAGATATATGGTGTCCATTATCCTAAGTATGAAATCATTTGAATATATATATACTTAGATAATGTCCACAGACTTATAGTTAGGTCCTTACATATCCAGATAAGATCTCGATTATGAGTAGTAAGCGACCAAATAGAAACTTAAGTCTTAAACGGTTCGTGGTCATACATGTGTCGAGAACTGGATATCGGCACATCGGATAGACCTCTGTGTCTTTGTCTTACCTTAGGGTAATGATGATCTCATAGTCATTCGACTTGATGAAGTCGGAGATGAGACACAGGTGCTCATTGGAGAATGAGTTCACTGAGCGACCAACTTAGAGTTGTTAAATGGTTAAACTTTAACTAAACTATCTTTAATAACTCTAGGGTGATGATAGACAAGCTGGTCCTTAAGACCTGAATTCATTTGTACGAACCTGTGAGCGAACGGTGTCGCTTAGACCTATGATCTAGCTTCGAGGCTAGGCCTGCTGAAAGATCTTAGGTTAGGTTGCACCTGAAGCTCTCGAGGCGAGTAGATGACTAAGATGTGATTCGTCTCTTCTGTTAAAGGGAAGTTAGTGTCACAGGCTCAGTACGGTCTTTCTGCTAATCCTCGGCCGGGCTACGTTGTAAGATGTACAACGTGAACACACTAAGACCGCCGTATATTGACCAATGTTGTCTAATAGGGTTGACAGTAAACCATACCTTAGGCCAGCCATGACCAATCTTGACGAAGGGACTATAGCTAACGATATTCATCACTGACTCAGCTAAAGTAAACCCAAACGATGCTTTTGTCAATGGGTCGATCACGTTATGATGATTCTGAAACAGGGACGACAACTACTGCTCGTGGTGACCGTCGTCTAGGGGTTCTGAGCCCCAACCTGTAGTAAGGTCAGGATGTAGGGTCTCACACCGAGTAGCATTCGTGTCTTAGTAATAGGAAGATTAATTCAGAGAGATTAATTTGATGAAATTGAATAGTTGATATTCACAAAGGTAGTTATGAAAATAAGTCGTAGATGCAATAGGGAAAATGTTGCATTTGATGCAAACAAATATTAAACGTGTCGTAAATTAGTTACGACAATATTTGTAGGAACAAATACATTGGAGAGGGTTACCTGGATGACAAGATCGTCCCGGTCTAAACGCAGGCTCAAACCGCGTCCAAATCGGAGGTCAAACGAGCCCAGAAACGCAAAAACAGTCCAAGGCAAAGTCGGTTAGACCTACTGGGGTAACAGACCCATCCGCAAGGGAAAATGGGCGCGCGCCCGCTGGTAGCAGCGGGCGTGCATCCGATGCACAGCGGGCTCGGCCCGCTGCAGCAGAGGGCGCAGCCTGCTGCCCAGCGAAATGGCGGCCCGCCCCCCTTGCCTTGGGCGGGCGCGCCTGCTAAGCCTAGCGGGTGCACCCGCAACTTAAGTGATTGTAGGGTTTTTTGAAACCCCAAATGATTGCTACGAAAATTGATTTTTTGCCCATCTTTGGGCAATTGTTTGAGGGGTCAAAGGAAGTCGAAATTCATCGCCGTTGGTTCCTACGCGTTCACCATTCGAAGCCCTTCGAATTGATAGCTCGTTTGGTGTCTAAAGTTTAATGGATAAGGAGAATTAATTCATTGAAGTTGGCATTTATAAAATGCTTACTAAAACTTCAAGTAAAGCTTAATTAGCTAAATTAATTTCTCCTAGATTTGTTTTAGTCCCACATTCCTCACAACGAAAGTAGAAGTGCCGACTCCCTATATAAATAGGGGTGCACTCTCTTCTTTGAAAAATACACCAAGTCCTCGATCGAGTAGCTCCGGATTTTTGAGCTAGCTCGATCTACGATTAAAACTATTCTCTCTATCTTCTTCCTATTCTCCCGACTAGTCCTAACAAGACTACGAAGGGGGTTTGGATTCGGATCCAGACGTCTAAGACGCGGGTCTACTCAAGTGAAACTTTCTACCGCGTGTGATCGGCTTAGAGGCGGGAGTCGGCTCAGGCAGATCGGTTCGAGGGTGCAAGGCGGCTCGGGTGGATCGAGTCAATGTGGTTCGGCTACGAGGAGAGCATCAGAAGAAGGTGCGGTATATCTTGCCCGCCCCAGGGTCGAGATTCCGGGTATGTGGTTAAGCAATTTTTAGTGTAGATTTAATTTTGTCGCTGTAGAATAGATCCATGTTGGGGTGGTCAGAACCATCCCAAGTTGGCATAGAACGGGCTAGGTTCTGGCTCTCTCAGAGCCTAGCTAAATTATTTAGATAGCTTAGTTTTTGATTTTCCTCTGCGCTTTATGACTCTGTGGTCTGTCCGACTTAGGACGGACACAGATCCGAGCTCTAAGAGTCCGCCAAAACCCCTACAGTGGTATCAGAGCCACGGTTATGCTTGTAGATCTATTTTTGTGACGATTTCAAATCCTTTAATTGATTGTTTTGAACATACGGCAATTTTAACTTTATGTTAAAATAATGTTTTGTGTTTTAAAATTGTTTTGCAACATGAAAATTTTTTTTGGGACGATTTAATTTTTATGCGATAAATTTAAATAGGTCTCTCATGTTTAAATATTTTTAAAATTTTATCTTATAAGATAAAATAATTTTAGCATGCATTTAAAATTTTTTAAAGTTTATGTAACATAAAAGGAATATTTTATTTCATGCGATGATATTGAAAATTCATATTTTTGGTTACAAAAAGATTGAAATTTTTTTAAAGGCTTTATCCGAAATTTTTTTTAAAATTAATTTCAAATGATTTTAAAAGGGGTTTTAAATTGTTTTTAAAGAATATGTGATATAAAGAAAATTTTATTCTCATGAGATGAAATAATAAATTTGTTTGTTTTAAATTACATATAATTTTCAAGATTATTTATGCGATATTTTAATCTTTGAAATGTATCGTTAAAATTTTAAAGCTTAGGTTTTAAAATTATTTGATAATGTTATGAAACCTAGTTTTATGGGATAAAAATGCTTTTGGCTTTAAATTTTAGATCTTTAAATTTAAAAGTTAAATTTTAGATTTGCAAGTTGTTTGATTATGTTATAGATAATTTTTAACTTGTAAGCTTTCATTATATGTCACTAAATGAACCTTTTATTTATGTGGTTAAACTAGTTGGTTTATGTTTTAATGGAAATGTTGAATAATGCATTCATGAACCTTTTAGGTTAGCCATTAACTGATTAAAATTTTATAAGATAAAATTTTAATGACTAGTGACATGTTACGTTTTAATAAACAAAACAACATCAAAACCTAATACCAGATTAGGGTAGTCCCTTTTGATTGACAATCATTGTAATAAATCGTTTAAATGATGATTATCATAAAAAGACTATTTTTGAAAAATGTTGTTATTGTCTTATTAAAATCCTAATTAGATTAGGGTAGCACGTTGAACACACGAACCTTATAGTTGATAGGGTTTTAATAAAAATTGTTCAACCAATCCATAAAATTTCGAATTTTAGGATCCACTAGTTGATAAGGATTAACTAGTTTTTACTTAAAAGCCATTTAGTTATTGGACAAACATAGAATTGATAAAACTCCTTCAATGGATCATGATGTCGGTCAATGTGCTTGGCTAAGTTTGCTGGACCACCCTAGCTAGTCTAGGGGCCGAGTGGTACTGGCTTAGTCAATTCCCTGGCCGCGTCCGCTGGACCGCAAGGAGTCGAATCATGACTGTGTAAGTCCATTGACTATACCTAAGTCAAATACGATAATAATCTTGTTCAAGATAAATCGTAGTCCTCCTTGTTTTAGGAGTTGGCAACTGTAAGACCCGTATTGCGGTTGTTGAGCTACACTCAAGCTGCGACATGGCAATCTTAGAGAAACTGATTTCTTGATAACATCTTGACTTGACCCAAACCGGCATCTCGTGCATTCGCCGAGCACCGACGTAAGTCTAACCAAGAATGTAGTCTAAGACCTGACCCAAACCGACGTGTCGTGCATACACCGAGCGACGAGGCAAGTCAGGCTAGACATGAAAATAAGGGTCCGACTAGGCTAGCCATTGTGATTTGGATGAGCACACTCATGACCACAAATGACTAGGTGTAAAATCGATAGTGAATCATAATTAATATGATTGACAGTGAGTTCGTCTACCGAATGCAGAATCAGACAACTTGTTGAGACACACTCAAGGTTGTCAGACTCAGGGTAGTCGGATTCCTCTCTCACAAATATTATTTTATAATAAACTGTTTATTATTATGGCTTTAATAATTTTAATGCGAGAATATAATTTTATTAAAAAACCATTGAAACTATAAACGAACATATACTGACTAAAGTATCTACAAAATTACAGAATGGATTCGGGTCTTAAATATATGGTCAAGAAGGACGTGCTCGATGGAACAAACTATAAAGACTGGCTTAGGAACATTAAGTTAGTCCTTTCTCTAGCCGGAATTGGATACGTGATGTTCGAGCATGCTCCGGAGAACCCGATGACGATTCGACCTTCGAGGAAAATGAAGCCTATAAGCTGTACCAGAGGGATGCGGAGAAGGCCAGGTGCCTTACTCTGGCTTCGATGAATAACAAACTGCAGAGGAAGCATGAATATATGGATGTTCAAAGTATGTTTCTGAATGCACAAGAGTTATACGGTAAAAGGTCTAGAGCTGCCACGTTTGAAGCCACAAGTAACCTCTGGGGCACAAAGATGGAGACAGGGCCCGTACAAGATCATGATATTAAGATGATCGGGTACGTAGAAGACGCCGCCCAGTTGGGTTTTGTCCTGGACAATGAGATGTCCGTGGACATTATCCTTAAGTCTTTAACCCCGGACTTTAAGCCTTTCATTACTGGTTTCATAATGAACAGTATTGAAACGGATCTTCCTGGTCTCCTCAATATGCTTAGGCAGTTTGAGGAGATTAAGAAGAAACCGACTGCATTGGTTGTTGGCTCTGCTTCTTCAGACCAGCGGAAAGGCAAGGGTAAGAAGAGGCAGGTCCCATAACCTGCCAAGGCGAAGAAGGGAAAGAAAAAGACCAAAGGGGTCCCGTCAAAATCTGAGTGCTTCCATTGCCATAAGATGGGCCATTGGAAGAGGAACTGTAAGATTTATCTTGCAGAAAAGAAAAAGGGGCATGCTGATGCATTTACCTCAAGTACAACAAATTAAATTCAATGAAGCATAATTATTTTCAATCACATAGTATGAGATACTAAGACATCTGTGTAATGTATACAGGTGGCTGATATGAAGCGAAGGTTGGAAGAAGTTCGGAGGATGGTCGGCATCTGAGCAATCGTTGCTGCTGGGGCCGTGCAAAGACTTCAAAGAGACATGAAGAAGAAGGAGCTGATACTCATTTTTTTGAATAAAATGTATCATTCCTTAAAGTTAAAACAATGATTGAGTGTTCAACGCTCAAAGTTTATTTGATAAACATATTATGGTTCAACTTTATGAATCCGTTGTTTTGAATAAGTGTCTCAGAAATTGTGCTTTCTGTTGAAATTGAGATTTGATTGAGATTGGCTTAAAATTCTGTAAATGTGGCTTTCTGAGTTGGTTGCAAGAATTCTCGAACTACGATGCAGAGCTTCAGAAAATTTTGATTGTTTTGGAGCTGACTTAATGTTATAGTCAATCAATAGTTAAGTATAAGTTCTAGGAGCGTATAAATTGTGTGTGATCACAATTATACGCATATTAAGGTTAATACTTAATAAACGACATTTGATTCTTAAAGAGTTAATATTAAATATAGTTAAGGGAAAAAAGTACAGTGTCGGACGTTTGACTGAGTGAGTCAATGTCAAAATTCCTTAAACCGATCTTGACTTGACTCATTCGTCAAACTCAACCTGACAGTTGTACGTTCCATCTAAAGCACTTATCAAATGGTTATGATCTTCATACATATAGTCTAAATATGATTTAGATATAATATTGAAGTACTTAAGCAGATAATTCTTAAAGTCAGAGGGAGCTAGCTCATATACTTAGTTCCGGTTTCTTGGACTAAGTAAAAAGGTTTCCAACTTATTTGAATCATCTATATAAAACATTGAATCAAAATTATTTGATTTGATCGGATATATAGAGACTTAGGGTGTCATTGATGCACTTGACATGTTGACACAGAAAATTGGAATGAGCTGAGGCTGACTTATAGAAATGTTAGACCCTATATCTAGATTGTATAAGCTAATTGTTAGCTATACAAAGAAAGGAAAATTGATCCAAATCATTTTTCCAAAGGATCAACTTTGTATGATCAAGAGAAGTATAATTAATAAATAATCCATTAAAATGCATTATAGATACTCGTTAGTAAATCCACTCTTAGGTTTGTTATATAAATGTCAAAATGACTGATATGCTATAACGGTATGAGATACCGAGATAAATAGCCTAAGTGCAAGTGGGAGATGTAGGAGGATATATGCCTATAAGGCGATTTATCCTAAGTGTACGTCTTGTTCATAAGATATATGGTGTCCATTATCCTAAGTATGACATCATTTGAATATATATATACTTAGATAATGTCCATAGACTTATAGTTAGGCCCTTACGTATCCAGATAAGATCTCGATTATGAGTAGTAAGCGACCGAATAGAAACTTAAGTCTTAAACGGTTCGTGGTCATAGATGTGTCGAGAACTGGATATCGGCACATCGGATAGACCACTATGTCTTTGTCTTACCTTGTCACCTTGTCTTACCTTGTCGAGAATCGGATAGACCCTAAGGTAAGACAATGTCGGCACATCGGACAAAGACATATGCAACATTGTCGAGAACTGGATATCGGCAACATTGTCTTACCTGCTGAAAGATCTTAGGTTAGGTTGCACCTGAAGCTCTCGAGGCGAGTAGATGACTAAGATGTGATTCGTCTCTTCCGTTAAAGGGAAGTTAGTGTCACAGGCTCAATCCTCGGCCGGGGTACGTTGTAAGATGTACAACGTGAACACACTAAGACCGCCGTATACTGACCAATGTTGTCTAATAGGGTTGACAGTAAACCATACCCTAGGCCAACATAGACACAGTCTTGACGAAGAAACTATAGCTAACGGTATTCATCACTAACATAGCCAACGTAAACCCAAACAATGCTTTTGTCAATGGGTCGATCACGTTATGATGATTCTGAAACAGGGACGACAACTACTGCTCGTGGTGACCGTCATCTAGGGATTCCGAGCCCCAACCAGTAGTAAGGTCAGGCTGTAGGGTCTCACACCGAGTAGCGTTCATGTCTTAGTAATAGGAAGATTAATTCAGAGAGATTCATTTGATGAAATTGAATAGTTGATATTCACAAAGCTAGCTGTGAAAATAAGTCGTAGATGCAATAGGGACAATGTTGCATTTGATGCAAACAAAGATTAAACGTGTTGCAAATTGGTTACGACAATATTTATAGGAACAAATACATTGGAAAGGGTTACCTGGCTGACGGGATCGTCTCGGTCTAAACGCAGGTTCAAACAGCATCCAAATCGGAGCTCAAACGAGCCCAGAAATGCGAAAACAGTCCAAAGAAAAGTGGGTTAGACCCACTGGGGTAATAGGCCCATCCGCAAGGGAAAACGGGCACGCGCCTGCTACTGAGCGGGCACGGCCCGCTGTGACAGTGGGCATGGCCCGCTGGTTACAGCGGGTACGGGCATGGCCCGCAGCAGCAGCGGGCGCACGCCCGCTGCCCAGTGGGATGGAGACTCGCAACTTAAGTGATTGTAGGGTTTTTTGAAACCCCAAATGACGGATATGAAAATTGATTTTTTGCCCATCTTTGGGCAATTGTTTGAGGGGTCAAACGAAGTCGAAATTCGTCACTGTTGGTTCCTACGCGTTCACCATTCGAAGACCTTCAAATTGATCGCTCGTTTGGTGTCTAAAGTTTAATGGATAAGGAGAATTAATTCATTGAAGTTGGCATTTATGAAATGCTTACTAAAACTTCAATTAAAGCTTAATTAGCTAAATTAATTTCTCCTAGATTTTTTTTAGTCCCACATTCCTCACAACAAAAGTAGGAGTGTCGACTCCCTATATAAATAGGGGTGCACTCTCTTCGTTGAAAAATGCACCAAGTCCTCGATCGAGTAGCTCCGGATTTAGCTCCGGATTTTTGAGCTAGCTCGATCTACGACTAAAACTATTCTCTCTCTCTCTCTCTCTCTCTCTCTCTCTCTCTCTCTCTCTCTCTCTCTCTCTCTCTCTTCTTCCTATTCTCCCGACTAGTCCTAGCAAGACTACGAAGGGGGGTTTGGATTCGGATCCAGACGTCTAAGACGCGAGTCTACTCAAGTGAAAATTTCTACCGCGTGTGATCGGCTTGGAGGCGGGAGTCGGCTCAGGTAGATCGGTTCGAGGGTGCAAGGCGGCTTGGGTGGATCGAGTCAAGGCGGTTCGGTTACGAGGAGCATCAGAAGACGGTGCGATACATCTTGCCCGCCCCAGGATCGAGATTCCGAGTATGTGGTTAAGCAATTTTTAGTGTAGATTTAATTTTGTCGCTGTAGAATAGATCCCTCTTGGGGTGGTTAGAACCACCCCAAGTTGGCATAGATCGGGCTAGGTTCTGGCTCTCTCAAAGCCTAGCTAAATTGTTTAGCTAGCTTAGTTTTTGATTTTTCCACTGTGATATATGCCCCTGTGGTCCGTCCGACTTAGGACGGACACAGATCCGAGCTCTGAGAGTCCGCCAAAAACCCCTACAGAGTGCACTTCTAGTTGCATATCGTACACTCGAGATAAGACTATTGCACTAGCTTGATTGATAATACACGGCATACGGGGTAGGCTTGAGCTACGAAGTGTACAGGAGTGACCAGGTCCGCCCTTATTTGGTAAGTTGTACCATCACCCTACATGGGATGGTAGGTAGATATTCCACGAGTTGCTGCGTGGGATGGATGCACTTCTGGTTGCATATCGTACACTCGAGCTTAGGCTGTTGCATATTTTGATTGTTGTTGCACTAAGTTGATTGATACCATTGTTTCGTCACGACTGTTGACTGGATACGACTATTCTACTGACTAAGTTGAGACTACTTGAACATGATAGAACGGTATAATAATGAGCGGTCTTAAATTACTATTGAATCAGTGTTTAAAAAGGAATGGGAAGGGGGTTGGTCAATCAAAGGACTTGTCCTACGGACTTAGAAGTGATCTGTGCCTTCAAGCCCTGACTGCATGGCTGATTTGGGAGTTAAACTAGACTTCTTATTATTAGGCCTGCCTACACTTTTAAATAGTCAAGCGACGCTCATCCTCTTTTTAAGTGTTGCTACATCTACCTGGATGTCTTACTATCGTCATCACATTGTCTGTTGGTTGAAATATTGTTGCTACCATATGCCATGCCACAGTTATTACTCTCGTTCAGTCACCTTTACTTTATGCATTACATGCACCACGTACCACACCAGAGCAGTTACCAGTACTTTACTTATCACTCTTACATCATGGCAGCTCATACTCTACTTTTTGTACCTACATGACCATCTTTTGTTTATTATAGTCTGTTCAATACTTTTGCACTGCTTTATTTATATTACTAGAATTGTTGTGAATTACCTACGGTTCCATCTCCGTGGCACCACAGACAACACATATATGGAGGCAGATGCTCTTGAGTTAATAGCGACAGAGTTCGACCCTGAGACCGCAGCTTTCAGAGTCATTTTCAGTTGTATTTCTTTCCTTCATGTACGTTTGTTGGAACATTTTGTACAATATGGATTGCAATAATTGGGCACTATTTGGGTATTTTTGTACATCTCTGCATCATGGCTATTGTGTTTTCACTGGTTAACTGCAGGACTTGCGCAAATATCAAAAAGTAACGGGCCCAGGAAATGGGTCGTTACAGTTTTTGGTAACCCACACAGGTCCGCGCTAACTACCCCGTGAACAATATGGCAAGATCAGGGTGTACAATATAAAATACTCAAATTGAACTCTCGAGTACTGGTTGTCTCGAGTGTTCACTTGTATTGGATATACGGGTGAAACGCCCTTATTACCATCTTTATTAGGTCTTCCATGATTCTCATCATCTTCTTTGAACTCTTAACCCTTATCTAGAAATTTGTATTCCATTCTTTGGATATACCTTCCCTATTAACCTCATTTGCTAGCAATTAGAGTGATTTTTCATAGGTTGAATTATCTACCCACTTCATTCATCATCACCCTTCCTTTCGTTGATAATGACCACTTGATTGTCCTTCTTAGTCTTGGAGTATTTTAGTTGTGTTTGCTCACCCATACTCTAGATATGTCTATTTTAAGGAGGGTAGCGTTCGAATGTTCGATCACCAAAGGTTCGAATTCGACAACGGAAGCGAATCGAAGGACATCTAAGAGTATTAGAGGATGGTGCTAGAGAATTTGCGACAAAACCAAACCGAGACGTGTAAGCTGATACCGCTATTTCCTCATCTTTCTTGAACTCGTCGTTTCTTCTATCTGAGCCTATTTTGACTAGAGAGTAGCCATAGAACCTATGGTATGTTTCATATAAAACATCTCTTGTTTTCTTGATGCTATGATATCACATTATATTTCATGTTATTTACAACCTAACTTACTAGATTACTATCTCCTCTATTATTTATTTGCTTGAGCTTCTTCATAACATCAATTATTTGTTTCAGAAAGATATTTTAAATCCCGAGGACGGAATTATTTTTAAGAGGGTAGGATGTAACGGCATGTTTTCATCAACACAACTATTTACGCATTTAACCTATTTTCAAATTTTTTAAAACTATTTTATAATGGTTCGTCCGAAGTTTTACGATTCCAAAAATTTCTTATAAAAATATTTTGAAGTATCAGACTAGTTATGAAGTATTTTAGTAAGTTCGGGTTTCATCAAATACCTTTAAATAATCTGATAAAAATTCATTTTCAATTATTACTGTTTTGGTTTAATGAATTAATGTTCTATACAAACATCATCAAAACGATTTCAAACTTTCACAGTAACATTCTATGATCATTTAGGGCTTTCTATATTAATTTCGTAATTTTCTGACGTCAAAACAATAGAGAACCCGCAAACCTGCTTCCTAAATGTTTTGGCCTAAAACACGTATCTCCGTAGCTCAAACCCTGAAATGGATCTCATATTCACAATTCTCGTGACGAAACGATCCCGTGGGTATGTTTTCGTAATTTTTCGGACATGTTTACTAGTAGGGCAAAATCGTAATTTCGTTACAAATTTTACCGTCACCAAATAGCCTAGCTAATTACTATAACCTAATTACCAATTATTATTAACCCCCATTCTTAACACGTTTAGACATTTTACAAAAATTTCCTAACTTAGTCTAACTTCATTTAATGTTTAGTCTAAAGCTAGACCTAACCTAATTAATAGTTGACTAAGTATTAAATGAGATTAGTTTTTAATTAATTTAATTACCCTATATAATACCCCCTAACCCTTTGTTTATCAGCCATACCCTTAATCCCATAAACTCACGCACCCAGGCAAACATAGCCTCAAGCCTACCCTCTCACACTCCCTCCCTCCCTCCCTCCCTCTCTCCCTCCCTCTCTCTTTCTCTCTCAACGCTTTCCGCGTGCTCAACCCACGCTCACCTCTGTGAGCACGAGCCCACTCGTTGTCGGAGCTCGACGTCTCCCACACCTTCGTATCTGCCACCTCCGAAGCAGTTCTCCGACAACGAGCTCCCGGGCCTCAGCTGCACACCGCCACCGCCCTCGCTTCGACACGCCGTCCTCGCTCCGCCATGAGCTCCGATCTGAGCTTCGAATCGTCTCTCTCAACGCTTTTCGCGTGCTCAACCCACGCTCACCTCCGTGAGCACGAGCCCGCTCGTTGTCGGAGCTCGACGTCTCCCACACCTCCGTATCTGCCACCTCCGAAGCAGCTCTCCGACGACGAGCTCCCGGGCCTCAGCTGCACACCGCCACCGCCCTCGCTTCGACACGCCGTCCTCGCTCCACCATGAGCTCCGATCTGAGCTTCGAATCGTCTTCCTCCTCGTGCCTCTGAGTCGACAATGAGGCAACGCCTCTCTGATAGACCACTCCCCCATTTCCCTCTCGACGCCCAAACAGCTCCGACGAAGCCCCGCCACTGACGGGCTACAACAGTCTCGCACGACGACGCCCTCCACTCCCAAGCGTAGGAGTGTCAATGCAATAAAATATAACCGGTGAGTACCGGGTCGGATCACAGGGACAAGTCGTTCTACATTCACAAAATTGATCGATAAAGAAAGATAAAGCGTGTTACAACCACCTCGCTAACGGTGGAAAAGCGTGGGAGAAACATGTGGTGAAACTACAATCCTAACCTAAATGGGTAGGGTTAGAGAGTCAAATGGGGGTTAGGATAGCTAGGAGAGAAAGCATGGGTTGTGGGTTCACTAAGATTGGTGTTAATCAAGCTTTAATTACCCGCATATAACTCAATTGATCATCCGGCTAAGGACACTCAATCGGAATATTTAGCATTAAAGAACATAACAATTCGCAATAGGGATGGATGTATCATCATAGCACTAATCAAATTTAAACATGGTCTCTTCTCAAAGAGTGCCCACTTGAGTCTTAGTCAATTAAAATGTTCCCTAATAATACATCCAACATCAACATTGAAAATGAGCAAGAGGAAATTAGAGCCAAGATTAACAACCCATCATCATGAATCCCAACCCACACCAAATCAACACTACATAATCGTAGTAAACAAGATGGAAATTTCATTCAAAATTAACTTAAGTTCATTACAAAATGAGAGATATCAAAATACAAAGGGTAAGAGAAAAGATTTCACCAAGATCTCCCCAAATGAGCCCTTGCCTCCTCCAATTTGCTCCTCCACCAAGCTTTCTAGCCTTCTATGGCCTCCAAGCCCTAGCCCTAGCTTTGGGGAAGAAGAAAACCCCAAAACCCTAAAAACTGTCAAAAAACGAACAGCCCCTGGAAAACCCCCTCTGGCCGGAAAAATACCCAAAACCTGGGCTTGCGGGTCGAGCGCTGGCTGCCCGACCCGCCCGCAATGGCATGCGCCTGCTGCAAGTAGACATGCGGGTTGGATCGGGTCTGATCCGACCCACCTGAATGAAGCCCCCCGCGTGGGGCGGGGGGACTGTAGCAGCCCTCGTTTGCGGGCTGCATCTTT
Source organism: Scilla litardierei (assembly GCA_030789695.1). Lineage (NCBI taxonomy): Eukaryota > Viridiplantae > Streptophyta > Magnoliopsida > Asparagales > Asparagaceae > Scilla > Scilla litardierei. The sequence continues at coordinate 87,565,664 of CM061141.1, read as the reverse complement.
TACGCGCGCGTGGGCCGGCCAGGCGAGCCGGCCCATAAAACAAAAAAAAATTTATTTTTTTAATAAAACGAATGCAGCGGCCCGCTCAGGAGTGCGGGCCACAGAGTGGGCCGACCCACACACATGGGTTTTTAAAATTTTTTAATTTTTCTTTTCCAAAAATTCCCAGAAATACTTCTCTTGCTCCAATAATTCACAAAAAATAGTTCCGAGCTCCAGAAAATTCTGAAAAAAGTCCAGAAAATTCAGAAAATTAACAGGAGTACCTGAAAAATATTAGAAGGATAAATTAGTCCATATGATGAGAAAATTAATATAATGACTATTATAAATTAATATTGACCTCCCAAAATTCATAAAAAATAATTCATTGCTCAATTAATTCTCAAAATTTGAAAATATGATCACAATAATAGCAGGAGCACATGAAAAATATCAGGAAGCCAATAAGGATGATGAAATCTATATTTTGTGCAAAGAATGAGAATAAGCCCTAAAGTGACATGAAGTGATTATATACCCAAAAGAGCAAGATGAAGCCAAGTCTTCAGCACAAAATGGGGGTAGTTAGGGGGTATAAATATACACTTTTCACTCTGAATCACCTACCCTCTCACACTCGCTCTCTCTGTCTCTCGTACTCTCTCTCTCTCTCTCTCTCTCTCTCTCTCTCTCTCTCTCTCTCTCTCTCTCTCTCTCTCTATCTCTCTCTCAACGCTTTCCGCACGCTCAACCCATGCTCACCGCTGTGAGCACGAGCCCGCTCGTGCCGGAGCTTCGACGTCTCCCACACCTCCGCATCTGCCACCTCTGAAGCAGCTCTTTGACGACGAGCTCCCGGGCCTCAGCTGCACACCGCCCTCGCTTCGACACGCCGTCCTCGCTCCGCCGTGAGCTCCGACCTGAGCTTCGCAGCGTCTTCCTCCTCGCGCCTCCGACATCGACGATGAGGCAACTCCTCTCTGACAGACCACTCCCCCATTTTCCTCTCGACGCCCGAACAGCTCCGACGAAGCCTCGCCACCGCCGTGCTACGGCAGTCTCGCACGATGACGCCCTCGACGTCATCAAACCACCTAGCGGCACCCCGCAGACCCAGCTCCTCTCGTCGTCGAAGTCGCCGACAGCACCCCCTCACGGCACCTCTGAGCCCCACTTCGACGAGCACTCCATTGAATGCCGCCTCGCCCATGCTCTCACCGCTGCCAGACTCTGCCACCCCCTCTCAAACTCCTGGGCACAGCACTCCGACCACCGAGCCACCGTCGCCACACGCCGCTACCCCACCTTTGCTCCGCTGCAGTCGCCAGAGAGACTGCCCCCACATGCACGTAACAGAAAATAAGAGTGGGTACCAATTCTCGTGCCAGCATCTTTATAAGCTCTATTTCCAACCTCGTCTTACTACTACGATCTCAAATAGAGTAAGTCACCTTAATTCTAACTTTAGAAATTTAGCCAGTGTACTTGTATGAACTTAGGAGATGATATCTAGTCTCAGAACAGTTATTGACCTGAACAGATGACTAGAGACCTAACTAAATAGGAAACGAATCAACTGCAGAGCAACTTTGACTTGAACGTACGACAACGCTAACTTTCAACTTAGATGGTTGTAGTGAACTGTGTACTAATTGAAAACCGCATGCTTGAAGCATGGATCGGGAGTAAGTCACAAAGAATTCTAACTTTAGAAACTTAGAAAGTGTACTTTATGGAATAATTGCATGCTCGAAGCATGGATCGGTATCGTAGTTGTTGAACTTCAAAGCATTGCTCAGGACTGACATTCTCTGTTCCGCATGCTCGAAGCATGGATCGGTATCGTAGTTGTTGAACTTCAAAGCATTGCTCAGGACTGACATTCTCTGTTGAGGTTTCTGCCTTGACTTTTCAACAAGCAAAACTCTTTGTAGTGTTGTTAATGCCTTTGAACATCTTTGGAGTGAGACTATTGTGCATAACTTTATTGGTATGTAAGTCGGTCTATCACAACCTTCATTTGTATCTTTGCCTTTGAAATAACGGATTGACAGACCATATTGAAAAGTATCAATTGAATGGAACGACCTATTGAAATTGAATGCTTATCTTTGATGATGTGAGGGTCTATAAGGCCATACGGATACGAATATGGATATGGATACGGTTATAAATGTGTAGTGTGATACAATACGGGATATGGGGTAGTCTTGAGCTACGAAGTGTGCGGGAGTGACCGGGTCCACCCTTATTTGGTAAGTTGTACCATCACCTATAGGGGATGGTAGGTAGATATTCCACGAGTTGCTCCATGGGATGGGCATATCGTACACTCGAGCTAAGACTGTTGCACTAGCTTGATTGATAATACACAGGATACGGGGTAGTCTTGAGGTACGAAGTGTGCGGGAGTGACCGGGTCCACCCTTATTTGGTAAGCTGTACCATCACTCTGCTGGGGATGGTAGGTAAATATTCCACGAGTTGCTTCGTGGGATGGGTGCACTTCTGGTTGCATATCATACACTCGAAGTAAGACTGTTGCACTAGCTTGATTGATAATACACGGGATACGGGTTAGTCTTGAGCTATGAAGTATGCGGGAGTGACCGGGTCCACCCTTATTTGGTAAGCTGTACCATCACCCTACAGGGGATGGTAGGTAGATATTCCATTAGTTGCTCCGTGGGATGGGTGCACTTCTGGTTGCATATCGTACACTCGAGCTAAGGCTGTTGCACAATTTGATTGTTGTTGCACTAAGTTGATTGATACCATTGTTCCATCACGATTGCTGACTGGATACGACTATTCTACTGACTAAGTCGAGACTACTCGAACGTGATAGAACGGTATAATAATGAGCAGTCTTAAATTACTATTGAATCAGTGTCTAGAAAGGAATGTGAAGGGGATTGGTCAACCAAAGGACTTGTCCTGTGGTCTTAGACGTGACCAGTGCCTTCAAGCCCTGACTGTCTGGCTGATTTGGGAGTTAAACTAGACTTCTTATTATTAGGCATGCCTACACTTTTAAATAGTCAAGCGACGCTCATCTTCTTTTTAAGTGTTGCTACATCTACATGGATGTCTTTCTATCGTCATCACATTGTCTGTTGGTTGAAATAGTGTTGTATCATATGCCATGTCACAGTTATTGCTCTCGTACAGTCACCTTTACTTTATGCATTACATGCACCACTTACCACACCAGAGCAGTTACCAGTACTTTACTTATCACTCTTACATACCTGTCAGCTCATACTCTACTTTTTATACCTACATGACCATCTTTTGTTTACTATAGTCTGTTCAGTACTTTTGCACTGCTTTATTTCTATTGCTAGAATTGTTGTGACTTACCTATGGTTCCATCTCTGTGGCACCACAGACAACGCATATATGGAGGCAGATGCTCTTGAGTTAATAGCGCCAAAGTTCGACCCTGAGACCGCAGCTTTCAGAGTCATTTTCAGTTGTATTTTTTTCCTTCATGTATGTTTGTTGGAATATTTTGTACAATATGGATTGTAATAATTGGGCACTAATTGGGTATTTTTTTTGTATATCTCTGCATCGTGGCTATTTTGTTTTCACTAGTTAACTGCAGGACCTGCGTAAATATCAAAAAGTAACGGGCCTGGAAAACGGGTCGTTACATACATTGAGGAGATAGTGAAGTTGCATGGTGTCCATGTTAGTATTGTTTCAGACAGAGATACTCGATTCATGTCTCACCTTTGGAAGAGTTTACAAGAGTGTATGGGGACCGGCTTAAGCTTTAGTACAGCTAATCACCCTCAGACGATGGCCAATCAGAATGCACCATTCAGATCTTGGAGGACATGTTGCATGCGTGTATGCTGGATTTCAAAGGATCATGGGAAGAGCATCTTCATCATTGGTATGGCACCCTTTGAAGCGCTATATGGTAGGAAGTGTCGTTCTCCTTTGAGCTTGGACGACATTGGTGATCGAGAGCTCGTCGGGCCAGAATTGATTGTTGAAGCAGTGGATGTAGTCAGGACCATCAGGGAGGAACTACAGTTGGCTTAGGATCGATACAAGCATTGGGCAGATGCAAAGTGCAGACATTTGGAGTTTCAGCCTGGTGACCATGTGTTTTTGAAGATCACTCCTAATCATGGAATGATTCATTTTGGACGAAGAGGGAAGCTTAGTCCACGATATATTGGTCTATTTGATGTTTTGGAACGAGTATGTGAATTGGCCTATCGCCTTGCTTTGCCACCTTCCTTGGAGGGAGTACATGAAGTCTTTCATGTCTCGCAGCTACGACGCTATGTGAGTGATCCCAATCATGTTGTGGATTAATCTGAGATTGCTATTCGCACGGATCTATCATATGAGCAGCAACCGGTCAAGATCATGGATTGATGATAGAAGACCCTCAAGAATAGAGTCATCAACCTTGTCAGAGTGATGTGATGTCACGACTCACCTGGAGAATCTACATGGGAGCGAGAAGATGATATGCGAAAATGCTACCCATGCCTATTTATCGAGTCGGATGACCTTACTAGTCTCGAGGCTAGTTACGAAAGCTATGGTGATGTTAATAGTAAGTATTCATAAACATCATCTCTTGTTTTCTTGATGCTATGATGTCACATTATATTTCATACTATTTACAACATGATTTACTAGATTGCTATCATCCATTAATCATTCAATTCTATCATTTATTTGCTTGAGCTTCTTGATAACAGAAATTATCTGTTTTCATGAAGTTTCGAGAAATTCTGAGGACGAAATTCTTATAAGGAGTGTAGGATGTAACGATCTGGTTTCAACGTACACGAAATTCTGTATACACGATAGTATCAAACAAGTTCAAAATGAGTAAATGATTTTTTTCTAATTTTTTCATCATTCAAAACTTAAATTTGATTTCATATCTATGATCCTCGTAACGATACGAACCTGTGGCTATTTTTTCGTAATTTTTCGAAGTCATTTGTAAAATAAACGATGATATGTTACTAACATATGTATTAATTACATTAACCTAATTACCTATTGATTTACCCAAACCAGGACTTAAACGTGGGGGGACACGTTTAAGCTTTCTAAGTAAACAACAACCCCCTAAATTCATTAATGCTAATTAATGACTAATAGTGGGTTCATGAACCTAATTAAGCTATAAATACCCCCCTTATCTCTATTAAACCCTAAGTTAATAAATATTAATAATAATTTGATTTATCCCCCCCAGCTCTCTCTCAACTCTCTCACTCTCCCAGCATCCCGCTCTCCCCTCTTATCCTCGTTCTCACCTCGTCGGAGCAGCACGTCGTCACTCCTCGTCACCGCACTTAGCCACCTCCAGCAGCCCGCCACCGCTCTGCCACCGTCGACAACCCTGAACCCCCCTGCTGCCTCACGCATCCCCTCTAACTCCACGCTATCACGTCCACCGTCTTGGTCGTCGTTGCCCCCACCACCTCATCGCCGCCTTCCGTTGCTGCCCCGCCGCCGCTCAACCACCAAGCCCCACCGCTAACAAAGCCCGAGAACCCACAACAGCCCCCCTCCGAGCTACCTCCCCTCTCTCCTCCCTCTTTCCCACGACAGCAACACCACCGACGTCACTGCCTGCTCCGCCCCTGCCCCCGCTCTCGTCGTGCCCTCCACTGCCGTTCCCGACGACCGACAACACTACAGCAACCCACAATAGCTTACATCGCTGCCGCCGTTCCATGCTGCCACAAGTACCGCCGCTTGTCTCCGTAGCCTTTGCCGCATCGCCAGAACTTCGACGACACCGACCGCTGACCCCACTGCTCCCTCAGTCGTCGACGGCAACGTGAAGAGCCGTTCGCTGTCAGCCGACGCGGGCCCCGCTGACGCATGTGTCATCGGGCCAGGCCCGGGCCCCACCCTCTTTTATTGGTTTAATCAGCCTAAAGGGGTTAATTGGCTTGGTTTGATCCTTTGGGCTGTTTTGGCTCTAACTTGAGCATTTGGTGTCCGATTTGGACGCCGTTCGAACCTGGGTCTAGACCGGGACATTCCCGTCTTACCCGTGAACTTTTCCTTGCGTTTATTTTATTAAATATTGTATTAAACAATTTAATACACATTTAATCGCTTTTGCATCAAATGCAAAATAGTCCCTATCTAAGCTTAAATTATCATTTGCATCAAATACAAATGATCTGAGGGCATATATCCCTACATGCATGTCCCCTCCACTCCCGGTAAAGCGAGTGGGTATAAATATCACATATCACATAACATTTCCCCCAACTTCTCAGTCCAGGCCTCATATCCACAATTTACTCAAATTCCACCTAAAACCCGGGCTTTGCTAACTCACCCTCATTAGAGAGGACTGAGATTTATTCAATTTTATAGGTTAATATCTTAAGTAACACGTTAGGGGTCTCAATGGCATGGATGTGCACATGTCACTTCAACTGTCCATCATCAAATATCGGGACATGCACTCACGTAACATGCCCACTGTCACAACACATCATCCAATCACAATTTCAATGTATCCATGCCATTCGAGCCTCTAACTTTACCAATCATCAATGTGGCTCAAGGCCAACACCAACACATACACGTTTCTCAAATTACTGAAAGTTGCCTTCATTGAGGCATTTCATCGAACACCTGGCAGGCGTCATTTATATCAAAGCAACTCAATAGCATTTACATGTGCCGAGGGCATGAACATTTATTTTACCATACAACAATATTAAGCAAGAATAATGAAAGCCAATTAACCACATTTAATGAATAAGAATAGCACTTAAGTTATTCAGCTTGCTGAAATTGCAAGAACATCCATAAAGATCAACATAATACATCCATTTATCTTGGTAATTTAACAAAACTTTATAAATTAAAGTTGAATATATAACAGTTATGAATCTACAGATAAAATTTCATGCAACAATATTAAGTGTGTGATTTATGGTGAATTATTCAGTGAAGGGTGTCAAATCTGCTTTTCAAACAGATTTCTGGGTCTGTGTTCAAAGACAATTTTGGGCATGTTCTAGCTAGAATTTTGACATATAGGCACTCTGATAAACTTTTAGATAATCTTCTTAAGTTTCCAACAAGACCAAGATCACAAAAGTTCATTAAGTGTGCAGGTAATTAAGCCATTTCTACTGAACTGTGTCAAAGCTGAAAATCAAACAGACATGCTGTAGAATTTTAATTTTTACTCCCAATTTCAGAATTGAACATATATCAATATTTATTTGATTTTGTGGTAGGATTTCAATATCTACAAGCTCATATTTTTTACGAACCCTAATGCTAGCTACAGTGATCAAAATTAAAGAAACAACATACATCAAAATTTCAGAATTTCAAAGAGATAGTTTTGCTTGGAATTTTCAAGGGATTTTGCATGAAAATGAAATATGGCACATGAATTTGATTACTCATAATCCAAATTAAGTAAACATGATGTGAATACATAATAGAAATAACCCTAATTGGAATTCCAAGACCAAGTTAGATCCTACCTCAAAGAAGCACTCCTTCTCTTCTTCTTCTTCTTCTTCTTCTTCTTCTTCTTCTTCTTCTTCTTCTTCTTCTTCTTCTTTTTGAAATAACATAGAGGGGTAGGAGGGGGAGCACGAAATTGGGGATGAGAATTGAGTAGGAGGAGAGGAGATAAGGATAAGGGAAGAAAAGAGAAGAAAAGAAAAGAAAAGAAGAGAAAGAGGGAGAGGTTTCTAGAATGGATTTTCCATGGCTTATCCCATAAGCCATGTTAATTATTAAATGACCAAACTGCCCCTCACACATTCAAGTATTTACAAGTATGCCATTACTTTATGCACACACCATCTTAGGATGTACGCACAGCAATTTAAGCCCAAATGACCGTTTTGCCCCTGACCTTTCTAAAAAATTTACGGGGATTGCCATTGACCCCCAACCCCTTTCCACACTAGCATGGATCCCCTTATACACATCCACACACATCCATGCGTGCATACATGCATCACACACCCGCGTCTAACACATTCCTATTGTTTTGCACCGACGACGTCTTTCACACTTCTCTGCTTTCACACATCGCATTCACTTCCCTTAGCCACGTATTACGGCCCAATCCCCCTCTCACTACGTCACATACATCGATATCTTCGTTTATCTCATGCCTACGTATGCACCGTAGATAGGAATACCACGCGTATTCAGTAGAATACACGTATAGTGCAAAATAGGGCATGACATCCTACCCACCTTAAAGTAAAGTCCGTCCTCGGACTTTCTAGGGTGTGAACCTTACCTTGGTCAGCTAGGTATGATGGTTTTACTACCCATGAAGTACAAACAAGAATACGTATTTATACCACCTTATATACACTATATGCTTCACTGAAATCCATACACACCCGCATGATATACATATCACAGTTGTATCTTATTATTTATCTAGTAGCACACCCACATCGCTACATGTGTCACTAGACATACATACACATATGATTGTCACATAAATATCTAGGCACACATATTCACGCATTAACATATACATCACACACCACAAATAAGTCTCTATACGTTTTATTACACGTATTTAGATCACTACTCATATACATGTGCATACGACATCACATCGTATCCATATCACGATACCTTCAAGTATAACGGCTTATATTCTACCTGCTTATATATACATATACGTCTATATCCATGCGTAAACATTACTTGATATCTTTGTTAATCTACGCACCATTACTTGATAAACAAGGTCACTATCACGGTGTTGCATCGCACGTACACCGGATCCCTATACACCCAACACTTAGTCATATAGGCTCACTCACATGTATAGGCACATAAGTATCTATATACACATCATTCAGTCACATCCACACATACATGCTCGTGCACGTACTAACACGTGCATGACTGTGTCACCTAAGGTTCACAATCATGCTATAAATAAATTTAACTTCACATCCATAGCAGTGCACCTACTGCCTCACACAGATAGGCACATATATCACACACAATGCATACAATAGTGCACAAACATAACACATTCTCCGACATACGCTATATATGTAACTACTTTTGTACATCCTACGCACATACAGCCTTAATAGTCAAATAATTATAAACATCCATATACACCCCATATACACGTATACATATAAATATGCAACCAATTACACACAGTCCAATACACACATATCGAACAGTTTCATTCACCTACATTTATCAAACATATATACATCTATATTCCATATCTATCGCATTTATATCCAATTGCACATTTATATACGTCACACAAGCTTTAGTGCACATATATATACACGCATACAAATAGGTATATACTTATCTAAGGTTCATCTAAATACACCTAGATAAACAACCATACAGGATAGATCAGCAGGTAAGCAAACAAGGATATGTTTAAATATATATATATATATATATTCATTCATCCAATATACTCATCATTACATATGCTCCTACTGCACATTACACATACATGAACACATCCTTACACTTCACATTCATACAAGTATGATACATATTCACATATAGGTAACAAACAATACTCCACATAGATACTCCATATCCAATTATATACACACACCCATTATATACCCCCAGATGTATACATATCAACACCCTATGTAGATCTCGAGGCCTACACATAGCCAAATACATGTTCGCTCATACACATCCGTTTATTATTCTAATAGTAGGTACGCACACAGACATGTATATATACCTATTAGGATCCATGCAACCATGCACATACATCCCCATGTATGGGCACACATTCATATACACATACCATACATATCCTACCATTACACACTTATACAATCGAGTTACTTAGCTATACTAGCAGGTAGTCGGTAACTACCCATACCATTATATACATAACATCCAATATATCCACACTTTTACTAGTATACTAGTACATACACAAATAAGTGTATTTCAATATTCATACACATTAAGTAGATAGTCACATCCCATATACGTACACATTCATATACTGATACACGCATATCAGAATAGGGATCATTCACATACATATACATATAATCACCCATAAGACATACACCAATACACATTCAATAACAACAACACATATACACAATCACACCACGCTTGTTACAGCACACATACATACATACAAGTACCTCATATACCAATACACAACCCTCCTTCATGCCATTATATACGGAAGGGTACGTGTACTACATATACATCCAAATGGTCCTATAGACACCATTCTACGGGTAACATAGACACACATATATACATATACCATAACTCCACGCAACCGTGCAACACATAGCCATCCCACTTATACATGCACTATATAATCTCAAATCCTTACATTCATCACATTCTACATATGATACACGTCACACTTATATCCATATCCTATAATAAGCACAGTATATGGCTAAGGGCCTAAACTGAGGGTGTACGGGTCTAAAGCGCCCCTACCCACCATAGGACACATCTACTACAAATACCCTGGGGTATTACTCATACTACACGTACGCCAATTACTTATCTATATCGCTACATACACATCATATATGGCCATAACACATTACCTATCTTCACGCAATAATACAACCCACGACCATATACTCAAGTAAAACAATATACCAATTCCTATAGGCACATAGGCAGAACATACATATATTCTCAGTTATTTAAACTTTTTAACACACTAGGAATTCATACCCTAGTAATGCAACATTAGCGATATATATGCACTAGCTTCCCACATATATATCTACACCCTCTACCCATACAGGCTCACATATATCCACACATATACACTTTCTCCCATATGTCCTATACAACATGGACATTCCACTACTCTATCCATACGAGGATAGATGTACACACATCGGTGCATTCCATACATGAAACACAATTATAATTTAATAGACAGTAAAATGCATACATGCACTCAGAACACATACGTTCATATCCCCCCTCACACCTCTACAAGGTATATATCCACCCAATAATGTACTTATATGTTGGATCCTGTCAAAACAGAGTTAGGATCGATAAATGAAGTTGAGACTTACGCTTGCGTATGCGGCACGGTAGTCACAGAACATCACCTTCGGATTTGCCACGACGGATCGAGTCTTCTCACGAACGGAGTAAGGCTACTAAATCCACAATCTAAATCTCTACTTTTAGATTAAGAACTTGGATAAAGAGAGAAGAAGGATTTCGACAGAGCTTCGCTAGAATGAAATGCAAGGCAAGAATACCATGCAAAAGTGTAAGCAAATGGCTAACCCTTGGGTCTTATTTATAGCCCCCAAGGTAGTTATTTTAGGAGTAATTGTTCCTTTGGAATAATTTAACTAAGGTGTACCATCATACATGGCACATTATAAGCTTAAGTTGTACCATATGCATGGTACAACATAAGCTTAAGATATTACCCCTTTATTAGCCATATGTCGCATGCACTTATGCACATATAATGTGACTTTCCCATTAATCTAGAGAGCCTCTCCGTAAGGGAACAGATTCCCTTTGCACACGACTTCGTGTACGCGACGTTCGAGGTCTGTATTCCCTCGTACATCCACTACAAGGGTGTACAAACGTCTTCCATATCCAACATCTCCCACTCACACTTGAGGGGATTGTAAGAGAACGTCTTTCTCTTAGTTCTTTCATCTATCATACCGAGAAATAGACCGTGCGACCGTCATGCGCGTAGAGTCTGTTGTTGCGCACTTGTTAGAGATACACAACGACCTCGAAGGTGCAAAGTTGAGTAGTTCAACGCATGCTTTACCCTAGATTATTTCTTCACATTTCTTATACTTTATATTCAACAATTGAATCCCATCTGGATCACAATTGGCTGGCCAGCTTTGAATCATTAAAGTCCAAATGCGAATATGAAATCAATCTTCCTCTTCTTGCGAACCTTCTGATCTTGACTTGATTCGCTTTTCTAACGTGCCCCGCCGAGCCGAATTATCATAGCCCATTAGCAACACGCTAAGATAGCGATCATCTCGTCAAATCTAAAGGAACCAATTGGAGTCCTTGAGGGTAAGAGTTAAGACCCATATGGCCTTTGAGTCTCACATAATAGCAAACACTATTGCTACTAACTCAGTGGTCGTAATGCATACGTGGTATGAACACGTATTACAACATCACTCCTTTCCCAGGGAGAGTATGTCTTAATGATGTTGTACGGATGAAAGATCAGACACCACAGTGCCTATCTTTTGAGTCCCCTTACTACTCGTGAAATATTCCCGGACTCTCATCCTGCATAAGACAGATAGGATTTAAAAAATCCTATGAGATCTCTTTTAAATATCCTTGTGATACAGATCTCAGATCTTTTGTAAGCATCCATATGATGCAGATCTTTCATTCGACTATTTTGTTTAAGTCACGACTCTAAATCATTTGTCTAATGATTTTGACTTTAAACTAGTCGCATCTCTATCTTATCCATCTGATAAGATAAGGCGGTTGCTCATGTGAGAGAGCCAACCTTAATCTGTCTGACATACACACAATAAAATAGCTGAGACTTAAACACAAATGTATAAAATCATTTGTAAGAAACTTGTATGCAATATATAAAAAAACTTCTTCTTTTTATTTAAACTTTGATCTTCTATAGACATGGGAAATATTACATGATACAGCTCAGTACCTACGCATTCCCATAGATGATAAGTGTTTGAAGAACACATCTCTGGGGATCGCCTTAGTAAGGGGATCCGCTATCATCTTATGCATGGATATGTATCCTATGTCTACTTCCTTCCGTTTGTCATAGTCCTTCGCAAACTTGAATCGAATATTAATGTGTTTGGTCTTACAATGAAATTTAGGATCTTTGAAATAGGCAATCGAAGCTTGACTATCACTGTATATAGGAACAGTGCTCGAGTCAGTGGCATTCGTCAGCATGTCTAAGAATTTCCTAAGCCAAACAGCTTCTTGGACCGCCATGCTGACTGCTACAAATTTGGCTTCCATGGTTGATAGGGCGATGCAGGTTTGCTTCTTGCTGCTCCAGGATATTGTACCATTCCCGAGCAAGAAAACAAAGCCTGAGGTAGATCTTCGCTCGTCGAGATCACCTTCCCAATCAGCATTGGTATAGCCTTCGAGTTTCAAGGTATTGCCTTGATAGCACAACGCATAGTCCGCAGTCCCTTTGAGGTACCTTAATATCCTCTTCACCGCTTTCCAGTGTGCCTGTCCTGGGTTGGATTGGTAACGGCTTACCATACCAACAGTATAGCAAATGTCCGGTCTGGTACACATCATGGCGTACATCAGACTCCCGATAGCACTGGAGTATGGAACCTTTTCCATAGCTTTCTTTTCTTTTGGATCTTTGGGACACATTTCCAAACATAGACCCTCGCCTTTGCTTATTGGAGTATCAATTGGCTTGCAGACCTGCATATTAAACCGTTCTAAAACTTTCTTTATATATGTCTCTTGAGAGAGAGAAAGAAGTTTCTTGGAACGATTCCTTGAGATCTTAACCCCAAGGATATATGCAGCTTCACCCATGTCTTTTATTTCAAAGACGGATGAAAGCCAATCTTTGATATCCATGATAAGACGCTTATCATTTCCAGCTATAAGTATGTCATCTACATAAAGAGACATAATTACATACTTGTTCTTAATCCTCTTAATGTATACGCAGTTGTCTTCGTCGAGCATGGAGAAACCATACGACAAAACGACTTCTTGAAAGCGCATATACCACTGCCTTGAGGATTGTTTAAGACCATATATGGATTTACGAAGTTTACAAATCTTATGTTTGTTTTCTTCTTGTACGAACCCGTTTGGTTGTTCCATGTAGATCTCCTCATCTAGTTCTCCGTTAAGAAAAGCAGTCTTTACATCCATCTGATGTAACTCGAGGTCCAAACAAGCCACCATTGCCAGAATTAAGCGAATGGAGGTAAAACGCACGACAGGAGAGAAAGTCTCTTCGTAGTCTATTCCTTCCTGTTGCGTGAAACCTTTCGCAACAAGGCGAGCTTTATATTTCTCGATGGAGCCATCAGCCTTATGCTTGATTTTGAGAACCCACTTGTTCCCAATGGCTCTACGTCCCTTAGGTAAATCAACCAAGTCCCAGACTTGGTTTGTTTTCATGGATTGAAGTTCTTCTTCCATCGTCGCTATCCATTTATCTTTAGCAGGGCATGTGATGGCCTGTTTGAAATTTGCAGGTTCGTCATCATCTTGTAGTAATGTCATGAATGTTTGAGGAAATTCATCCTCAAATCTCAGAGGTGTTAGCCTCGTTCGATTACTACGTCTTGCTTGAGTTTGATCACTCCCACTTGGAATGACATCACTCCCACTTGGAATAACATCACTCCCACTCGGAATAGGATTGGTATCGTTCGTATCATCCATAGGTGAAGTATGAGGGTCATTTTCCTCTTCACCAAGAATTCTCCGACTCGAACGTTCCGATCCTTCTTGATCCCAAGTCTCAAACAAGGATAAGTCTTGACTTATCTCACCCTGTCTTGGAAACTCGTTTTCCAAGAAGACAACATTCCTCGATTCGAATTCTATTAGACCCCCATTGTCCTCTTGACCGACGAAAACATATCCTTTGGAGTTTTCAGCGTATCGGATGAGATACACTTCCTCCCACGTGGCCCAAGTTTGCCATATTTGTGAGAGGATAAATGTGTATAAGAGGCACAACCCCAAGGTTTTAGAATGCTTAAGTCTGGAGTTCTATTGTTCCACAACTCATAAGGAGTAGAACTTACCGACTTCGAGGGTACACGGTTTAAGATGAATGCTGCCGTCAATAATGCATCACCCCAAAAGGTGATGGGCAAATTTGCCTGAGACATCATTGATCGGACCATTTCCATCAATGTCATATTTCTTCTTTTCGCAACACCGTTTTGTTACGGAGTATAAGGCATAGTTATTTGATGAACTATGCCTTTTTCATCACAGAGTTCCTTAAAACTCGTTGATTGATATTCTCCACCCCGATCGGTTCGCAAGACCTTTATCTTGCGATCTAGTTGATTTTCCACTAAACTCATATAGTTTTTAAAGCAAGATAAAGCTTCATGTTTGTGGGAAATCAAATAAAATGTGACCGAAACGGGTGAAGTCATCAATGAAGGTGATGAAATAGGACTTCCCGCGTCTTGTCTTAACATTCATTGGACCGCAAATGTCCGAATGGATAAGCTGTAATGGAACTTCGGCCCTTGTGCCAGTTCCAAACGGCTTGCGACAAGTTTTCCCTACAAGACAATGTTCGCAAGTTGACATTTCAACTTTTGAAACATTAGATAGCAAGCCACTTTTGGCAAGTCTATCCATTCTAGTTGGTCCAATGTGACCAAGTCTTGCATGCCAACAAATGATCTCAGATTCAGAATTAGGAGCATTTGTCAAATGGAAACTTTCAATAATAGAAGAAGAATCATCACACATAGTGTTTAAAACAATCAATCCATTACAAACATTACCCGACCCAACTAAAGAACTATTACAAACAAGGTCAACATTTTGTTCATAGAACCTCCATTCATAACCTAAAGACATTAACATGACCACAGATACGATATTCCTTCTAATATCTGGAGCAAAGAGGACGTCGTGCAATAATAGAGTACGGCTGTTGTCGAGAACTAGCTTGCATGTTCCGACGCCCTTGACTTCAACACGAGTGTTGTTGCCGACGTATATCCACTTTGTTCCTTGAGTTATCCTTCGATACTCTACGAAGAACCTTCTGTCCTTCGCAACGTGGTCTGTGGCCCCTGAATCAATCAACCAAAAATAGTTAGATTCAGCAAGAAACATGGAACTAGAAACACATATGTAACTAGCCCTACAAGTTACCTTATCACTTCCATCCGTACACGTACGGTCGAAGTGACCGTACTTGTTGCACTTAAAGCACTTGATCTTCTTCAAGTTTTTCTTCTTTGAGTGCACATTCTTTTGCCACTTTTTGTTCTTAGTCTTCTTTGAGGTTTCCGGTTCTTGCTTTCGTTCGTTCACAAACCTTAAGCATTTATCCTTCCGTTTCTTTCCTCCATGTGAGGAACTAGCGGCCATGTGCACCTCGGCACTAGGTTTTGCGGCTTGAATCCGCTCTTCCTCGAGTTCGAGGTGTTTGGATACATCGCTTAAAGTTTTAATGCATTCATTATGAGTGAGGTGCATTTTCATGTTATCCCAGCTATCTGGGAGTGAACGAATGACTGCTTGGATCTGCTGTTCGTCAGACAGCGTAAGACCCGCATCCTTCAATTCAGCTATAAGATTCGCCATGTGGCGGAGATGCTTTTTCATAGAGTGATCTCGCCGCATTTTGTACGAATCAAATTGAATATTTAAGGAGCGGAGTTTGGTGACCGAAGTTCCACCAAACTTTATTTCTAGCCCAGACCATATGTCTTTGGCTAGGTTGAATTCCTGAAATAGACGCATTATGTCATTGTCCATTGCGGACAATAACGTAATACGTGCTATTTTGTTCTTTCGAGTCCAAGTCTCATAAGCTTCCCGGTCCCTCTTGTGTTGGGCCATATTGCCCAATTCAGGTTCTTCCATTATGTTTTGGAGTGTTTCAAGCACATCTTGCTCCTCCAAAACATATTGGATTTTTATTGACCAAAGTTTATAATTGTCGCCGTTGAGCTTCTCACCTTTGTTGAGCTCGGCGACAATGTTCTTAGAAGCGGTAGACATATTCGAATCAAAAAACTGCAAAGAAAATGAAAAACACGATCAAAATTCTATGCATAAAGTTTCGATTCTTTAAACACTTGATAAGTTCCTTGGATGCGCTGAAATGTTACTCTAGAATCGAGAAGTTCACTACGTTCCCAACTACCATCTAGAAGTAACTTTCAAAGTATCCCTCTTACTTATCTCATGTAAAAAGAAACCAGAAATGATACCCGTATGGTACCAGCAGCGGAAAAAATACTTTTGAAAAAACATCTTTCAAAATGGAATAGGTGAGAGTTTACACAAAGAATTTTAGCGCAACAATTGCCAAGCCACGAGACCTGTTCTACACACCCATGGGTTAGATAACCATGGCCGGATCGTGGTAGGACTTGGAATTCTAAATTGCGCTATCCCGATTAAGGACGGGACATAACCTATTTGAAAACATCTTTTTCAAAAAATTTGAAATACATTGGCTAATCTCCATAGAGTAGAGCACAACGTCATAAGTACATTGGCTAATCTCTGTAGAGTAGAGCACAATGACATGGCTAATCTCGCATGAAGTAGAGCATTATGGCTAATCTTCAAGGAGTAGAGCCCAAGAAAAAACTTTATAATATGTTAGCCCCGTATGGGCTAGTCGGCACATTCGTGTTTGACCAAGGCCTTTTGACACCCCGTATGGGCTAATCGGTAAGTTCGTGATCGACCAAGACCTTATGTCAGATTGGTCGACCAAAACACACAAATTGGTCGACCAAAAATTGGTCTACATCACTCCCGGCCAGGGCCCCTGCCCTGTCCGAGGCTGGCCAAGGGCCGGCCAAGGGCCTCTGCCCTGGCCGGCCAGGGGCGGCCTGCGACAGCCCTGGCCACTGCCAGGGCCGGCCAGGCCACTGGCCTGGCCTTGGCCAGAGGCAGGCCTGGCCTCGGCCAGAGGCCGGCCAGGCCTCTGCCTGGCCTGGCCTAGGCCTGAGGCCTGACAGGCCTCGGCCTGAGGCCGCTGGCCGGGGCCAGGGCCCCTGCCCTGGCCTCGGCCAGGGCGGCCTGGCCGTGGCCTGGCCGCGGCCAGGGCCGGCCCTGGCCTGGCCTGGCCTGGCCGCGGCCAGGGCTCTCTGGCCCTGGCCGTGGCCGGCCATGGCCGGCCGGCCATGGCCATGGCCGGTCAAGGCCGGCCGGCCATGGCCCGGCCATGGCTTATTGGCCTTGACCGGCCATGGCCCTTTGGCCATGGCCGGTCTCCCCCCTTTCATGGGGTGGCCGCATGCCCCGTCGGAGGGGGTTGTTGTGGTGGTTATTGGCCGCAGCCAACCCCCTCCGCATGGGAAGGGGGGGTGCATGGCCTTCATAGCCCATTTGGCCATGGTGCACATGCACCAAAATTCATCTTCCCCGATGGAAATAACTACCACATTCTTCTCCGGTGAAGCACCCGTTCGTCGAGGAAGTAGTTATCCCCCAATGGCCGTGTGCCAAAAAATTAACCCACTTCAAAAATTCGTAAACTACGCGCTCCACATGAAGAGAGCGCCCATTCCCTATGAATGGAGACTCAGCATCCATGAAGAGAGCGAGTTTGATGATATGAACGGTCGGTTCTTCCCGTCACGGAGAGTTCCTGCCATATCCGTAATGACAGAAGACCCTAACGTGAAAAGAACAACCGCTGCGTTCTCTCCGTCACGAAGCGTTCCTACCATATCCGTAATGGTAGGATACCCATTCATGAAAAAGACAACGACTCGTTCATAGTTTTGACGGGGCGACGGTTCTGATCGGAGCGAATCCGTATGGCTCTGATACCAATGTTGGATCCTGTCAAAACAGAGTTAGGATCGATAAATGAAGTTGAGACTTACGCTTGCGTATGAGGCACGGTAGTCACGGAACTTCGCCTTCGGATTCGCCACGACGGATCGAGTCTTCTCACGAACGGAGTAAGGCTACTAAATCCACAATCTAAATCTCTACTTTTAGATTAAGAACTTGGATAAAGAGAGAAGAAGGATTTCGACAGAGCTTCGCTAGAATGAAATGCAAGGCAAGAATACCATGCAAAAGTGTAAGCAAATGGCTAACCCTTGGGTCTTATTTATAGCCCCCAAGGTAGTTATTTTAGGAGTAATTGTTCCTTTGGAACAATTTAACTAAGGTGTACCATCATACATGGCACATTATAAGCTTAAGTTGTACCATATGCATGGTACAACATAAGCTTAAGATATTACCCCTTTATTAGCCATATGTCGCATGCACTTATGCACATATAATGCGACTTTCCCATTAATCTAGAGAGCCTCTCCGCAAGGGAACAGATTCCCTTTGCACACGACTTCGTGTACGCGACGTTCGAGGTCTGTATTCCCTCGTACATCCACTACAAGGGTGTACAAACGTCTTCCATATCCAACATTATACACACTGATTCACACAGTTACATATACACATGTATGCCAACAATATACATGTATGGTATAATATACAGCAGAAAGTTCATTCCCGGACTCCCTAAAACTAGAGGTTCAAGGGTGGATCACTTAAAGCTCTAAGGTCACTAAGGTCACTACCCACCTTAGGGCTAACCTATCCCAATCACCTACTGAAGCATTACATGTACTATCCTTACGCACATCGTAGTGCGGTGACCTGCATGGGCCACCAAAAACTGTCACGCCCCATTCCACAGAATACCCGGCATCATTTTTTTTTCAAGTAGCATGAAGAGTGAGGGTGATGAAAGAGTAAAAGAGAGAGAAAGAAGAAACTGAATAAGCAGGTCACTGCGCACATGCTGGGATAGTACAAGTAAAGCTCCACAGTTATATCAAACAACCTCATGATACATTAATAACACTTCATATGTAACATGTTTCATTTATACATACAGCCCAAGTGTGTCAATACATATACACCGCTCTCAGTCTGCCAAGACATCCCAGTCACAATACAACCCCAACTCACACCAACACTATCTCTGAACTCAACTCCAAGCCACCACCGACTCTGCTATCCTGACCTGAAAAATAGGGGGGAGCACGTCAATGCGTGTCCCAGTAGGAACCAACTTGGGTTTGGAACTCCATTTTATGGTTATCAATTCACAAGGCAAGCCAAGCAAAATAGAGTATGTAACTAAGTGATATAATGAAAATTAAATAGTTAAATAAGGAAATCATACCTGCGGTCCAGTGACGAGCTACTACAAGAAAGGGGTTAGCACGAATTATAATAATTATTATTATTATTATAATAGTAACAATAATAATAACATGAGGGCTCAAGCAACCAATATTAAATACGATAAGTGCATGTGCCTGAGGCATGACACCAAACCACAAATTACGGGCAAATGGGAGGGGAAGTGCTGCCAGCAGTAGAAGTAATACACAAATCTTATTTTATTATTTCTTAATTGAGTTAATTGGAATTTGGGTAAACTGTGTGATACGAGGACCTGGACTTCACCCCAAATTTGGGGTGAATATAGCACACGGCGCAGTGGACACGGGCACTGTATAACACCGGGCCTCTCAGCTCCCCCGTCCCTGGCAGGAGTGAGGCTCTCCCACAATAACACAACCTCTGTATGCCCCCCTCCACTCCCGGCAAGGCGAGTGGGTATAAATATCACATATCACATAACATTTCCCCAAACTTCTCAGTCCAGGCCTCATAGCCACAATTTACTCAAATTCCACCTAAAACCCGGGCTTTGCTAACTCACCCTCATTAGAGAGGACTGAGATTTATTCAGTTTTATAGGTTAATATCTTAAGTAACACGTTAGGGGTCTCAATGGCATGGATGTGCACATGTCACTTCAACTGTCCATCATCAAATATCGGGTCATGCACTCACGTAACATGCCCACTGTCACAACACATCATCCAATCACAATTTCAATGTATCCATGCCATTCGAGCCTCTAACTTTACCAATCATCAATGTGGCTCAAGGCCAACACCAACACATACACGTTTCTCAAATTACTGAAAGTTGCCTTCATTGAGGCATTTCATCGAACACCTGGCAGGCGTCATTTATATCAAAGCAACTCAATAGCATTTACATGTGCCGAGGGCATGAACATTTATTTTACCATACAACAATATTAAGCAAGAATAATGAAAGCCAATTAACCACATTTAATGAATAAGAATAGCACTTAAGGTATTCAGCTTGCTGAAATTGCAAGAACATCCATAAAGATCAACATAATACATCCATTTATCTTGGTAATTTAACAAAACTTTATAAATTAAAGTTGAATATATAATAGTTATGAATCTACAGATAAAATTTCATGCAACAATATTAAGTGTGTGATTTATGGTGAATTATTCAGTGAAGGGTGTCAAATCTGTTTTTCAGACAGATTTCTGGGTCTGTGTTCAAAGCCAATTTTGGGCATGTTCTAGCTAGAATTTCGACATATATGCACTCTGATAAACTTTTAGATAATCTTCTTAAGTTTCCAACAAGACCAAGATCACAAAATTTCATTAAGTGTGCAGGTAAGTAAGCCATTTCTACTGAACTGTGTCAAAGCTGGAAATCAAACAGACATGCTGTAGAATTTTAATTTTTACTCCCAATTTCAGAATTGAACATATATCAATATTTATTTGATTTTGGGGTAGGATTTCAATATCTACAAGCTCATATTTTTTACGAATCCTAATGCTAGCTAAAGTGATCAGAATTAAAGAAACAACATACATCAAAATTTCAGAATTTCAAATAGATAGTTTTGCTTGGAATTTTCAAGGGATTTTGCATGAAAATGAAATATGGCACATGAATTTGATTACTCCTAATCCAAATTAAGTAAACATGATGTGAATACATAATAGAAATAACCCTAATTGGAATTCCAAGACCAAGTTAGATCCCACCTCAAAGAAGCACTCCTTCTTCTCTTCTCTTCCTCTTCCTCTTCCTCTTCCTCTTCCTCTTCTTCTTTTTTTTTGAAATAACATAGAGGGGTAGGAGGGGGAGCACGAAATTGGGGATGAGAATTGAGTAGGAGGAGAGGAGATAAGGATAAGGGAAGAAAAGAGAAGAAAAGAAAAGAAAAGAAGAGAAAGAGGGAGAGGTTTCTAGAATGGATTTTCCATGGCTTATCCCATAAGCCATGTTAATTATTAAATGACCAAACTACCCCTCCCACATTCAAGTATTTACAAGTATGCCATTACTTTATGCACACACCATCTTAGGATGTACGCACAGCAATTTAAGCCCAAATGACCGTTTTGCCCCTGACCTTTCTAAAAAATTTACGGGGATTGCCATTGACCCCCAACCCCTTTCCACACTAGCATGGATCCCCTTATACACATCCACACACATCCATGCGTGCATACATGCATCACACACCCGCGTCTAACACATTCCTATTGTTTTGCACCGACGACGTCTTTCACACTTCTCTGCTTTCACACATCGCATTCACTTCCCTTAGCCACGTATTACGGCCCAATCCCCCTCTCACTACGTCACATACATCGATATCTTTGTTTATCTCATGCCTACGTATGCATCGTAGATAGGAATACCACGCGTATTCAGTAGAATACACGTATAGTGCAAAATAGAGCATGACAGACCCTATGTTTAATGATGGACAACTGCGGTGATATGTGCATACCCATGCCATCAAGACCCCTAACGTGTCACTTATGATGTTAACTTATAAAATTGAATAAATCTCAATCCTCTCTAATGAGGGTGAGTTAGCGAAACCCAGGTTTTAGGTGGGATTTGAGTAAATTGTGGATATGAGGCTCGGACTGAGAAGTTGGGAAATGATATGTGATATGTGATATTTTTACCTACTCGCCTTTACCGGGAGTGGAGGGAACATACGGAGGTTGTGTTATTATGTGGAGAGCCTCACTCCTGCCAGGGACGGGGGAGCTGAGAGGCCCGGCGTACAGTGCACGTGTCCACTGTGTCGTGTGCTATATTCACCCTACATTTGGGGTGAAGTCCAGGTCCTGGTATCACACAGTTTACCCAAGTTCCAATTAATTCAATTATAAAATATTAAAATGAGAATCTGGCATGTTACTCCTTCTGCTGGCAGTACTTTCCTTTTTCCTTTACTTGCTTCACCGGTGACATTGTGTTATGCTTCTGACACTTGTGATTCCCTTTTAAATTGTGATTGCGTGAATATTTGTATTATTATTCGTGCTAACCCTTTTCTTACAGCAGCTCGATATTGGACCGCAGGTATGATCCCTTACTAGCTATTTATTTTTCATTACGACACTTAGTTTGCATGCATTATTTCCCTTACCTTGTCTTATGGGTTAATAACCTTAAAACGGTGTTTCAAATCCAAATTGGTTCTTACTGGGGCACGCATTGACGTGCTCCTCCCTATTTTTCAGGTAGCAGTGACATCATGGTTATTGGTGACTTGGAGTTGGGTTTCAGGTATATCACATGGTGTGAGATGTAGGTTGGGGTATGCCATGGTTGTCTTGGGAGGTGGAGAGTGATGGTGTAGATGTAGTGGTGTACTTAGAGTATGTATATTAATGAAAGTTGTTATATGTATAATATGTTGTTGTTGATCTATGTTATTTATGTGATTGTCCTGATGTTACTGTGAAGCTTCACTTGTACTATCCCAGCATGTGCGCAGTAGCCTGCTTGTTCAGTTTCTCCTTTTCTTTCTTTTCCTTTCTCATCACCCTCACTCTTCAAGATACTTGGAAAAAAATTTTATTTAATGTTGGGCATCCTGGGGGACGGGGTGTGACAATCTAAGCCTAGAGTGGGGGTGAACAGGCTAATAAAAATTCTTACGAACACACAAGCAATCACATGCAGTTAGTCATCACAGATAGTAATAAGCAGGGTAAATAAAACAATCACATATATGCACGAGCAGATTTACCCTGGTTCGATCGTCCACACGACCTACTCCAGCCCCCAAAGCAGATACTAGATTAATAATGTTACAGGTACAACCATAAAAATCTAGAGTACCTCCTCTACGCTTACCAGGCTCTCCATACCGCACTCCCAAAGTGCTAAACAAAAACTAATCCTAATATAAGCTTTCTATTGACTAGCCCCAACTAGTCAAGTCCCTCTTGTCTAGCCCTAACTAGACAAGACCCCAAAACATCACAAGTATGGTAAAGTTTTTCCTACAGAGATCAATACACTAATATCACAAATATAAAATAGAAAGAGTTTAGAATGGCTCAGTTTGTGATAGTGTAGTCATCTCTGTCAATCAGCTCAGGTCAGATCAAGTCTGACGATGATGTAGTCGTCTCTCTCACGTCTGTAACTCAAGTTATGGCAATCCTCTTAATCAGCTAGCTTGGATGGTGCTCTGGAATATGCAGCTAGCAAGTGTACAACTCCTCTTTGATGGGTCGGTAGCCACTAGTGCATGGGTCGGCAACAGTGGATTGTGGCAGTCAAGTACGGTCAGTAATCTCAATTTAATGCATGTGCAAAGAGATCGGCATTAGCCTGGGCTGTAAAGCTTTGTTGGTCGACAAGTGCAAATTGCGGCTACAACCAGGTGCTCCAGTCAAACAATGTGAGGGGGGAGAGCTTCTTGTGTCAACAATTGTGGCAGGTGGATTGAAGAACAATGTTGCGGCAATTGCAAACTACGGAGGTAAGAGAAACCCCCCTTGGTCCTTATTGCTTCCCCTTTGGAACTTGATCCCTTGAAGATATTAAGGAGATGATCTCAAAACTTAGATAAGTTGGGAAGTCAATATTTTTGGCTAGAGCTTGATGATTGCTTAATGAAAGGTCTCTTGTTGGCTTGGAGAATTGAAGTATAGGATTTTGCCCTAAGAGAAATGTTGAAGCTTATGGCTATATGGAGGTTTGAAGCTTGCTTGCGGCTTGATGAGTAGGGCAATGTGGCTTTGTGCTTAGGAGATGATAGCTAGGGTTTGCCGTGCTCTTTTCTTTTGTTTAGCCGCATTATGTCTCTCATGAAGAGATAAGGGTTTATATATGAGTAGAGGGAGAGGTTTTGGCTCAAGTAGGATCCCACACAAATAGGGATTTGAAGTTGAATTGCAATTCAATTGGATGACTAATAGGATATGAATTTGGATTCAAATAGGATAGGAATATTGAATAGGATTTGATTCATTCACCAATTGATTTGAATCAATTCAAATATGGATTTGAATCGATTCCCTCCTTATCTCCCCATCTTTGACTTAGTCCAATATGTGTAGCCATTATCTCCATCTTTGACCAAGTCCACTTTGCTAATGAATAGCAAATTCTCCATCACTTTGACCAAATCTCTCCTTGAAGATTTGCGTGCTTGCCATTCCTAAAAACACTTAGTACACACATCAAATCATTCACACACGTTTGTTATCATCAAACACGAAGTTATCGATTGTTGTATCCAACTACATGTTGTATCCAACAGCGACTACATCTTTATCATGTTTCTTTACTTTGCATGTTCTATACGTGTGCACTGCTTCCTTTCTATTTTTAGAATTGTTGGGACTTACCTACAGTTCCATTTTATGGCACCGCCAGACGATGAACAGATCGAAGAAGAGGCCCCCGAATTTGAAGAGCCAGAGTTTGATCCAGAGACTGCTGATTTCTAGAGATAGTTGAGTTGGTGTGTGTATTGTATGCTATTATGTATTTCCTTTCTGCATTTCCTTTCATGTATTCAGTGTGAGTGTGTTGTTGTGTGTTGTATTTTCAATTATGGACTGTAATAATGTACGCTGGTTTGAGTATTGGTACATCTCTGTATTATAGCTATATTGTTTTCACTGGTAATCTGCAGACCTGTAAATTTAATCAAATAAGTAATGGCCCCCTGAGAGCAGATCGTTGCACCAGGTAAGCAACGATCAGGCTCATCCATGATTGCTCCATGTCGACGCATAGTAGCTATCCCTCCTCTATGCTTCGCGTCAGCATGTTCTCGACGTAGATAGATTTCCCAATTTTGGCCGAAGAAAAGGAAGCCAACTTTGAGAGGGCGTCGGCCCGGAGGTTGTTTGACCTTGGCAGATGCTGAATTGTTGCTTTTCTGAATTTAAGGAGCTCGGCCGGGTGCACTTTAGGTACCGCTTCATCAGATCCTCCCTTTCTCTGAAGCTTCCTTGAATTTGTTAGACGATGTGCCTTCAGTCACTGATCAACTGCACATTCGTCGCCCTAAGTGCTCGACAGAGCTTCAGCCCGTTGAGCGCAGCCTCGTACTCTGCCACATTGTTGGTTGCCGAGAAGTTGAAGTGGAGTGCATACTCTAGCAGACTCCCTTCGAGGGGTCTCTATTACGATGCCAGCTCCACTCCCTGATCCTGTGGCCGATCCATCAATGTGGACGACCCATAGCTCACCTTCATACGGGGTGGATGTTGAGGGAGGATTCTCGTCGGCGTGCTGTTGTTGTTCTGCGTCTGGCTAAGCATCCAGTGAAGCTTCGCCAATCTCTTTGATAGTACACTCCGCCACGAAGTCTGCTAGCACCTAACCCTTGATCGCCACCCTGGGCTTGTAGATGATGTCGAACTTGCTAAGCTCGACGTTCCAACTCAGCATTTGGCCCGATCTCTCCAGCCTCTTCAGATTCTTTTCAAGCGGTGAGTTGGTGTAGACCACAATGGAGTGCGCCTGGAAATAGGAACGGAGCTTCCTCGCCGTTAGAGTTAAGCAGTAGGTGAACTTCTCTATGGGGCTGTAGCGGGTCTCCGTCTCCCGGAGCACCCGACTGGTATATTAGACCGGCCTCTAGATGCCCAAGTCCTCTTTAACTAGGACTGAACTGACGGCCTCCTCGATGGCGACGAGATAGAGGCCGAGCTGATCTCCTTCCTTCAGCTTTGCGAGCAGCGACGTGCTCTATAGATAAGCTCTCAGCTGGCCAAAGGCTTGGGCGCATGAGTCGTCCCACTTAACCTCCTTCCTTGCACCATTCCTTATGCTTAGGGCCTTCCGTAGAATATTGAAGAATGGAAGGGACCTCTCGGTGGACTTCGACAGGAATCTCCCCAGTTCGGAGATCCGTCCGTTCAGCCTCTGTAAGTCTCCGATCATCCTTGGTTCGCTCATGTTGATGAGGGCGGATATCTTATCGGGGTTGGCCTCGATTCCTCGCTTGGTGATCGTGAAGCCGAGGAACTTCCCAGACTGGACATCGAACATGCACTTGGTGAGGTTGAGCCGCTGTTTGTAGAGGCGCACCTTTTGAAAGGTCTCCTCAAGGTCGGCGAGCTGATTCTTGGCCTTCTTTGATTTGACCATTATGTCGTCGATGTAGACTTCGAGATTCCTACCGCCCTGGGGATGAAAGATCTTTTTTACCATCTGTTGATAGGTCGCTCCGGCGTTCTTGAGTCCGAATGGCATCTTCGTGTAGCAGAATGTCCCCCGGTCAGTGACGAACGACGTCTTCTCCTCGTCATGGGTTGCCATATAGATTTGATTGTAGCCCGAGAAGGTGTCCATGAAGGTCAGCAGCTCGTATCCAGATGCGTTGTCCACCAAGTGGTCCATCCTCGGCAGCGAGAAGCTATCTTTAGGGCAGGCCTTATTGAGGTCAGTGAAGTCCACGTGCATTCGCCATTTTCCACTGGGCTTCTTCACCATCACCAGCAGTCGGGTAGTTCACCTCTCTAATGAATCCGGCCATAAGGAGCCGCTCCACCTCCTCGCCCGCTGCCCGTATCTTTTCTCCCCCTGCGCTCTGCTTCTTCTGCAGGACGAGGCAAGCTTTTGGGTCTACGTGTAGCTTATGGGCACCGCAGGGCTGACTCCATGCATGTCCGAGGGCGACCATGTGAAAACATCAGCATTTGCCCTAAGAAGGTCAACTAGCCCTGCCTTTAGTTTAGCGGGTAGCTTTGTGCCAATAGACACAGTCTTGTCTGCTTCCTCTGCCACTGGCACCTCCACTACGTCCTCCACCGGAGGTGGTCATTGATGAGAGAAGTCCACCTGACCGTCGAGGAGGTCGATTGGCCGGGCTTCTTGGACTTTTTGTGTTTGGTGGAGCCGACGTAGGAGCTTCGAGAGATCTTCTGGCATCCCCGCAGCTGTCCAACCCCATGCGGAGTCTGGAACTTCAACATTTGATACAGCATCGATGGGAGAGCTTCAATGGCAGTCATGTAGGGCCGCCCAATGATGTCGTTGTATACTGAGGCAACGACGACGACGAACTGCTTCATTCAAGTGACGACCTTTGGCCTCTCCCCCAGTGTGACGGGCAAGGTGATCACTCCAACAATAGGCACCGAATGGCCGGTGAAGCCGATGATTGGGCCAGTGCATAACTTTAGCTCTGCCTCATTCAGTCCAATCTTCTGGATTGTGAACAAGAATAGGATATCGCACGAGCTGCCTGTATGGACTAGGAGTTTGCTCATTATGGTTGGCCCACTGAAAGCTTTGATGACGATGGCATCTTTATGTAACAGCTCGACCCCCTCCAAGTCATCATCAGATAAGGAGATGGGGGACGAGCTACTCTCCTTTGCTTTGCACCTGTGCCGACGCCCACCATCATCACTTGTCGAGCATACGTCTTCCGAGCCGATGCCGAAGCACCTCTCGAGGCTGGCCCACCGCATATCACATTCACGCGCATGACCGAGTTAGGTATTTGATGGGCGACCTACTCGGTGTCGTAGGCCGGTCGAATAGGTCTTGTGGGTACTACTCCTTCGTGCCCTGGCCTTGTTAGGTATTGGTGTTTCATACCAATGTTATTTTGATGATGATCACAACATTATGTTGTTGCTAATGATTCTCTTGTTTTAGACTCATAGTTAACATTCAAGAATATCATTTTTGGAGACTAAACACTTGATGCAAGGATGGACATCAAGAGGAGCAAGGCCAAAGCTTAGACTCAAGGGGTGCCAAAGCTTGGAGATGATGGGAAGCAGCAAGGCATCAAGATTGAAGCCATAGACCCCAAGGAAAGAAATGTAATCCATGTAATATTTCATTTATTGCTTTCTCTCTTTTTGAGTCTAGGTTTAATGTAATGCCTTGATAGATGGTTTTATCATTCTTGCATATGCATTTAACCATCTTAGTGAGACTTAGGATTATCATAGAATCCAACCCAATAGGCTCATCTTGCCCAAAGACTCAATTGGAGTCTCTGGCTCTCCAACAGTTGCCTGATGAAGGCTATACAATCGACTGGGTGATTCCAGTCGCATGTCGAGCCTTCTACAGTTGACTGTGGTACACTGCTCAAGTCAACCTTTTTATTGACTTATACTTCAGCTTGTGGAACAGTCGACTGACGGTCTATTTACAGTCGCATGTCTTCCAACAGTCGCCTATGAATTGTTTAACAGTCGACTGTGCGCAACTTGCATTGTCTGGGCTTTATCCCATTTTGCTAGTCAGTCGACTGGTTCAGTATTTACAGTTGCATGTCCATTTGACAGTCGCATACACTGGCCATCAGTCACCTGTTGATGTGTCCATATTTTCCATGTTTTTACCGCATCACTTCATCTCATTTCATATCATATTCGCCTCTAAAATCCATATTTTTATATATTAATGTGCTCCTAATGCCATATTCTAGTTTTTGTATACATTTGTGGATTTTCAGGGATTTTGGAGCGAATTGGAGCTGATTTGCGACATGGACACATCCATTGCATCCAGGACGTCATTGGCAAGGCTCCATGGGAGTTCGTCGCAGTTTAGAAGAAGATCGGAGGAGAGGAGGAGAAGCGAGTGAGAGAAACCAAGAAACAGCCCTCAGCCTAGTCAATTTCCCAGGTGACTCGGGCCGAGTAGCTTACAGCTACTCGACCTAGCTGACATACGGATACAGCACAGGAAATGGACCAGCCCACTCAACCGAGCAGCTAGGCGACTCAACCCGAGTTGACACCCCCTGCTACTCGACCGAGTAGGGGACTACTCGACCAAGTAGCCCGCATTAGAAACAAGCAAGCAGCAGCACGACCGGTGAATTGACTCGACCGAGCATCCACCTGCTCGGTCGAGTAGTCGACACGCCCAAGAAACTTGTGGGCACAGCTTTCTAGATTTCTGAGAATTATTTTGTGGGGTCCCAACCCCTTGTATATTAGACAATTCCTTTGATATTTTGAGACATCAAGTGTTTTATCAAGTTTTTTAGAGGAATCTTTAGATTTAATTAAGAGCTTTGGATCTAGGTTTTTATCTTGAGCAAAGACTTGATTTTTATTGCGATTTCTTGCTTGGAATATATTGCATCTTAATTCTCTGTGACTTGCTATCGATCTACATCGTGTTTGGTACGTATTCTAATCTTTTATATGTTTTTAATTATTATGATGAATTCCATGGAAAACTCCAATCTTTCCTTGCTTTCTCTACCATGTGTGAGTAGTTCTAACTAGGGCTAATGGATTAGCCCTAGGATCTTAGGAAAAAGATGCAAAGTTAGGATTTTTAGGTTGCATTGGGTATAAAAAAGGGGAGTATTTTGGTTGATATATCAAAATCCCTAGGAGAGCTCGTACTGAGATCGTGCCCATGGTCCGTGGAATCAATTAGCTTAAGGAGTATCTTATGAATTTAATTTGGGAGTTAGTGAATTCAACCAAGGCTAGTGACCATACCCAGCTCGTGTCTTGATGGAATCTACCGACGAACTATACCACTAATTGACGGCTACCGCCATTGCGTCAATGAGAGCCACCCAAAATACCTCGAAGTTCTAACCTACAAGAGTGGTACGAGCATTCGACCCACGAGAGTGGTGAGATTATTGTAGATCATTAATGCATATATCGTATACATCTATCGCGAGAGCGGGGTGAATACGGTATGTTAGATTCATGTAGCCTAGACGCATGAATTCACTTCCTATATGCTACATTCCCCAATAAAACCAATGCAACATAGAAGTCCCAACCTAGCATCGACCACCGAAGGTCCTAGCGATGAGTCATAATGCCCTAGTCTCTTTATATTGATCAAACATCACCAATCAACCAATTGTTCAAACCGACTGCTGCCTCTTTCTGAGACTTAGAAATAACCTGAGATCATTACACCGCTACTTTCCCTGTGGGCTCGATATCTTTTATACTATAACTTGACATCGTCTGCTTGCGTTCGTGAGCCAGGAATTGATACTTGGAAACCATTCAGTGCCTGGAATTAGTGACACTGTTAGGTGGCTTTTTGGTGTTAGTTCCGGGTGCATCAAGTTTTTGGCGATGTTGTCGGGGATTGTACGGTGTTACTTAGGCCATTTTTATTTTGAAGAAATGGCTAGCAAATCTTACCATCTCTTGTATTTCCATCCTTTTATTCTCTTTTATTACTTTGCTACTAACGCTTCTCTCCAGTCAATAATCGTTCATAAGAAATCAGACATGATGGAGATGGTGATGCAAGTGCAATGGAGCAGTAAATCTGATAGTGACTCGGATGAGATTTTCTTTTCTCCATACCATGCATATGGTCTTCAAAACTCACACATGGATGAAGCCATGGTCGAAAATGCAGTGAGAGAGTTGCTTGATGTAGTCAAATTTATCGAAGCAGGAACCTACGTGGCAGGTAATGAAAATCAACAAATGTTTATGGATTATATAATGAACAGTGTTTCGGATGCAGGTACCATCGAGGACGACATCCAGATAAGCTTCAAAGGGGACGTGATGTTTCTCCCGGCTGTCGAAGCTCTACCAGTTGATGCATACTGGAGAGAGACTCGCCAATTTGAACCATTTGATGACTCCCAGCTCTTAAGTATATTAGAAAGCGTAGTGACTGATGTATGGGCCAATAGTCCAGTAGAATTCCCTGCAGAAGACCCGGATGTTCAAGAACTTTCAGTCTTCATTACGAACACCTTCCAGAATGCAAATGCCTTTGACGGCGTCCTCATCGCCGACGGAGTCTATGTGCAGTACGAGGGAGACACCCCATGCTTCTATGGTGACAAAATCCTCCAGACTGAGACACGCAAAGACTACAACTACGAGGAATACATGGATCCCGGACCTTTCCAGAGCGACATCAATCAGGGAAACCTTCTTGACTCTACATTCGATATTGAATGCATATCTGAATACTCTATTTCTACTAACCAATGCGCCACAGAACAAATCCCTATGGAGATGGACTCTGCAGACGTTTACCACGATGCGCCATCATCACTTTGTTCATCCTATGAATCTGCCAACAAAGAATTTCCAGAATCCGAACAAGCAGTTGAGGACGCATCCTTCTCATAGGCAAGCAATGATGGGGATACAGCGCCCCCTCAGGTAGAACTGAAACCTCTCCCTGCTAATTTAAAATACGCATTCTTAGGGGAGAACTCCACTTACCCCCTCATCGTTAACGCCTCCCTTACCGAGCCACAATAAGAAAGCCTCCTTAAAATCCTCAGAGCTTATAGGAAGGTGATAGGGTATAGCATTGCTGACCTTAAAGGCATTAGCAACACCATATGCACCCATAGAATCCATCTTGAGGATAAGGAAGCTACCTCCATTGAGCCTCAAAGGCGACTGAGTCCTAACATGAAAGAGGTAGTGAAAAAAGAGGTGTAAAAACTGCTAGAGGCCGATATTATCTATCCCATTTCGACGGTAAATGGGTTAGCCCTGTTCAGGTTGTCCCCAAGAAAGAGGGCATAACTGTTATAAGGAATGATAAAAATGAATTAATATCCACTAGGATTGTCACTGGTTGGCACATGTGTATTGACAATAGAAAACTCAATAAATTCACCAGAAAAGACCACTTTCCACTCCCCTTCATTGATCAAATGCTTGAGCGACTTGCCATGCACAAATACTTTTGTTACCTTGATGGGTATCCTGGATTCTTCCAAATCCCATTACATCGTGAGGACCAAGAAAATACGATGTTTGCATGTCCATATGGCACATTCGCATACCAAAGAATGCCATTTGGATTATGTAATGCACCCGCGATATTTCAAAGGTGCATGACGTCTATTTTCTCGGACTTCATTGAAAATATAATGGAAGTTTTCATGGATGACTTTTCCATTTATGACACCAACTATGATGCTTGTTTAGCTAATGTGTCTAAATTTTTAGAACGATGACATGATAATAACTTGACTTTAGATTGGGAAAAGTGCCACTTCATGGTGACAGAGGGAGTCGTGCTTGGTTATGTCATCACCTCTAAGGGAATTGAAGTTGACAAAGCCAAACTTGAAGTCATAAAAGACCTGCCACCTCCTACTAACCTTCGGGGCATCCAGGGTTTTCTAGGCCATGCGGGTTTTTATCGTCGCTTTATAAAGGATTTTTCAAGCATTGCACGCCCTCTTACGGAGCTTCTTGCGAAGGATGCTCCTTTTGTGTTTTCTAACGCTTGATAGCTAGCTTTTAACATATTGAAGGAAGCTCTCATCTCAGCACCTATTATACAACCGCCAGATTGGAACCTACCCTTTGAGTTGATGTGTGACGCTAGTGACCAAGCGGTGGGAGTTGTTTTAGGCCAAAGGAAAGAGGAAAAGCTTCATGCAATATACTTTGCTAGCAAGACTTTGGATAATGCTCAAAAGAATTACACCACTACAGAGAAGGAATTACTAGCCGTGGTGTACTCTATCGAAAATTTCAGATCTTTTCTTTTGGAATCCAAGGTAATAATCTACACGGACCATGCGGCACTAAAATACTTGTTGAGCAAGAAAGATGCAAAGCCACGCTTGATACGATGGATTCTCCTCCTTCAAGAGTTTGATATAGAAATCAAGGACAAGAAAGGAGCTGAGAATATAGTGGCAGACCATCTTTCGCGGCTGATTCAAAGGCATGGAGATGACAGCTTACCGATCGATGACTCTTTCACTGGCGAGCAATTATTTTCGATGTCCTCCTCTGAAGCATATTGGTACGCCGACATAATAAACTATTTGGTGAGCGGCATAATCCCGCATGCAATGGCAACCTATCAGAGGAGGAAGTTCTTACATGATGCTAAGAACTACTTTTGGGATGACCCATACTAGTTCAAAACATGCGCCGACAGGATTATCAGACGACGCATTCCGAAAGAGGAAGCCACTTCCGTCATGTCACATTGCCACGACCAACCTTGCGGGGAACATGCAGCAGTCACCAAAACCACAACGAAAATTCTCCAAAGCGATTTCTATTAGCCCACCATCTTTAGAGACGCAAATGAATACATCAGAGCATGCGAGAAGTGCCAATGAACGGGGAACATCACGAAGAAGAACGAGATGCCCTTACAAGGCATTTTGGAGATAGAATTGTTCGACTGTTGGGGCGTTGATTTCATGGGACCTTTCCCGTCAAGTGACGGCAACAAGTACATTTTAGTCGCAGTTGATTATGTCTCAAAGTGGGTGGAAGCCATAGCCACCCCCAACAAATGACGCAAGGGTAGTGGCAAAGCTCTTCAAGCACATAATCTTTCCCTGTTTTGGAGTCCCAAGAACGATTATAAGTGATGGGGGAAGCCACTTTATCGAAAAGAAGTTTGAGGCAATGCTTAAGAAGTAGGGAGTACATCACAAGATCGGCCTTGCATATCATCCCCAAACGAGTGGCCAAGTAGAAGTATCCAATAAAGATATCAAGCGCATCCTAGAGAAGATAGTGAGTGCATCAAGGAAGGATTGGTCTCAAAAGTTGAGTGACGCTCTTTGGGCATACCACACCGCTTTCAAGACCCCTATAGGGACGACTCTTTACAGGTTAGTATATGGAAAATCATGCCACCTGCCAGTTGAATTGGAACATAGAGCATATTGGGCGATAAAGAAAATGAACTTTGACTACCAGAGCGTTGCCACGAGACGATTCTTGAGCACCAACGAGCTTGACGAAATCCGGCGTCACGCCTATGAGAACGCAAGGATGTATAAGGAGAGGACCAAGGTCTATCATGACAAGAACATCACGGTGAGGCGCTAAGATGTCTGTGACCAAGTGCTCCTCTACAATTCAAGACTACGACTCTTACCCGGGAAGCTAAAATCGAGGTGGTCTGGTCCTTACAAGATAGTAAGCATACCTCCGGGTGGTGCCATAGAACTTGATGGAAAGAACGGCAAGTTCAAAGTGAACGGCCAAAGAGTAAAGCCGTATGTAGCAGGAGAGCCGATTGGACAAGAGGAGACATACTTTCTCGAGGGATGCCCCACCACTCATTGAAAATCTTGAGGGAGTCGAGCTTACGACTTAAAACAAGCGCTTATCGGGAGGCAACCCGATCCTCTATCATTTAGATTTTGTTTTTATTTTTTTTGTTTTTCTTTTCTTATTCAAAACCAAACAAATACGTATTTGCTTCTGTAAAAATACAAAACATAAAAAGCTAATGAGTTCTTTCTTTTTCAGGTTGAACGATGAGGAGAGTATGCCACACGATGAATTAAAGGCAAAGGAACCAAGGGGAGAGTGCCATAGAGAAGCACAAGCTTGGGGGAGAAAAGCACATACGACTCGACTGAGTAGACCCTTACTTGGTCAAGCTGTAGTCACCTGGAGAAATGTCCTAAAAGAGCATTCTGAAAGCTATAGGCAACTCGACCGAGTAGCTGTAGGAGGATATGTGCCCATAAGGCAATTTATCCTAAGTATACGTCTTGTTCATACTGTATATGGTATGTATTATCATAAGTATAAAATCGTTCGTATTAATATACTTAGATAATGTCCATAGACTTATAGTTAGGTCTTTGCGTATCTAGATGAGATCTCGATTATGAGTAAGTAAGCGACCGAATAGAAACGTAAGTCTTAAACGGTTCGTGGTCATAGATGTGTCGAGAACTGGATATCGACACATCGGATAGACCATTGTGTCTTAGTCTTACCTTAGGGTAATGATGATCTCATAGTCATTCGACTTGGTGAAGTCGGAGACGAGACACAGGTGCTCATTGGAGAATGAGTTCACTGAACGACCAAATTAGAGTATTAAATGGTTAACTTTAACTGAACTGTCTTTAATAACTCTATGGTGATGATAGGTTAGCTGGTCCTTATGACCTGAAGTCATTTATACGAACCTGTGAGCGAACCGTGTAGCTTAGACCTATGATCTAGCTTCGAGGCTAGGCCTGCTGAAAGATCTTAGGTTAAGCTGCACCCGAAGCTCTCGAGGCAAGTAGATGACTAAGATGGGATTCGTCACTTCCGTTAAAGGGAAGTTAGTGTTACAGGCTCAGTACGGTCTTTATGTTAATCCTCGGCCGGGGTACGTTGTAAGAAGCACAACGTGAATACAACAAAGACCGTCGTATACTGACCAATGTTGTCTAATATGGTTGACAGTAAACCATACCCTAGGCCAACAGGAACACAGTCTTGACGAAGGGACTATAGCTAACGGAGTTCATCACTGACACGGCCAATGTAAACCCAATGATGCTTTTGTCAAAGGGGTCGATCACGTTATGATGATTCTGAAACAGGGACGACGGCTACTGCTCGTGGTGATCGTCGTCTAGGGGTTCCGAGCCCCAACCTGTAGTAAGGTCAGGCTGTAGGGTCTCATACCGAGTAGTGTTCGTGTCTTAGTAATAGGAAGATTAATTGAGAGAAATTCATTTGATGATATTGAATAGTTAATATTCACAAAGCTTGTTGTGAAAATTAGTCGTTATAGCAATAGGGACAAATGTCGCATCTGATGCAAACAATGATTAAACGTGTCGTAAATTGGTTACGACAAATTTAGTAGGAACAAATATATTGGAAAGGGTTACCTGGCTGACCCACTGTTGTAGCGGGCGCACGCACGCTGCCCAGCGGGCGGGCG
The DNA here is from genome assembly GCA_030789695.1 of Scilla litardierei. NCBI lineage: Eukaryota > Viridiplantae > Streptophyta > Magnoliopsida > Asparagales > Asparagaceae > Scilla > Scilla litardierei. The sequence continues at coordinate 87,529,136 of CM061141.1, read as the reverse complement.
GCCCGCCTCTGTTTCCTTGGGCGGGCACGCCCGCTAAGCTTAGCGGGCGCGCCCACAACTTAAGTTAATTTTTAGGGTTTTTGAAACCCCAAATGACGGCTACGAAAAGTTGATTTTTGCCCGACTTTGGGCAATTGTTGGAATGGTCAAACAAAGTCGAAATTCGTCGCCGTCGGTTCCTACGCGTTCACCATTCGAAGCCCTTCGGATTGATAGCTTGTTTGGTGTCTAAAGTTTAATGAGCGAAGAGAATTAATTAGTTAAAGTTTGCTTTTATGAAAAGCTCACTTAAACTACAAATTAAGCTAAATTGGCTTAATTGACTTTCCCTCTCGTTTACAAAAGTCCCACATTGCTCACAACGAAAGAGTGAGTGCCGACTCCCTATATAAATAGGGGTGCACTCTCTTTGTTGAAATACACACCAAGTCCTCGATCGAGTAGCTCCAGACTTTTAGAGCAAGATCGATCGGTGACTAAACTATTCTCTCTCTCTCTCTTCCTATTCTCCGGAGTAGTCCTAGCAAGACTACGAAGGGGGTTTGGATTTGGATCCAGACGTCTAAGACGCGGGTTACACTCAAATGAAACTTTCTACCGCGTGTGATCGGCTCGGAGGCGAAAGTCAGTTCGGGCGGATCGGTTCGAGGGTGCGAGGCGGCTCAGGCGGATCGAGTCAAGGCGGCTCGGCTACGAGGAGCTTCAGAAGATGGTGCGGTACATCTTGCCTGCTCCAGGGCCAAGATTCCGGGTATGTGGTTAAGTAATTTTAGTGTAGATTTAATTTATCGCTTTAGGATAGATCCCTCTTGGGGTGGTCAGATCCACCCCAAGTTGGCATAGTTCGGGCTAGGTTCTGGCTCCCTCAGAGCCTAGCTAAATTGTTTAGCTAGCTTAAAAAGTTTTGTTTTTGATTTTCCGCTGCGTTTTTAAGCACATGTGGTCCGTCCGACTTAGGACGGACACAGACCCGAGCTCTGAGGGTCCGCCAAAACCGCAACAGTGGTATCAGAGCCACGGTTATATTTTTGATCTATTTAAGCGATGTCTTTTAAATCTTTAAAATTGCTTAATTTTTAACATACAAACTATTTTAGCTGTATGTTAAACTTAGTTTAAAAATGTTTTGTGTTGTAAAAATTGTTTTTGCAACACGAAAACTTTTTTGGGGACAATTTAATTTTATGCGATAAATTTTAAATGGGTCTCTAATGTTTAAATGCTTTATATAAAGTTTTTATGAGATATAATATTTTTTCCGAGCATTTAAATGTATATGTAACTTTAAGGAATATTTTATTTTGGAAATTTAATTTTCTTAAATTACATAAAGGTTAGAAAATTTTAAAACTTTATTTGAAAGCTTTTAAATCAATTTCTAATGTTTTTTAAAAGTGTTTTAAAATTGCTTTAGTGGATATGTAAATTATAGAAATATTTTATTTTCATAAGATGAAAAGATAAATTAGTTTCTTTTAAATTACATATATGTTTCTAGATTATTTATGCGATATTTTAATCCTAGAAATGATTGATTAAAATTTTAAAGCCGAGGTTTTAAAATTATTTGATAATTTTATGATACCTAGTTTTATGTGATAAAATGTTTTGAAGCTTTAAATTTTGATCTTTAAATTTAATTGTTAAATTTTAGATCTGCGTGTTATTTATTATGTAGATAATTTTATACTTGCAAATACTCATTATATGTCACTAAATGAAACTTTTATTTATGCGGATAAATTAGTTGTTTCATTTTCTTTTAATGGACATGTTGAATAATGTATTCATGAACCCTTTTAGGTTAGCCATTAAATGATTAAAATTTTATGAGTTGAAATTTTAATAAACTAGTGACATGTTATGTTTTATAAACAAAAACAACGTCAAAACCTAATACCAGATTAAGGTAGTCCCTTTGATTGTCAATCATTAAATCGTTTAATTGATGATTTTCATAAAAGACTAATGTTGAAACATGTTGTAATTGTTTTATAAAATCCTAATTAGATTGGGGTAGCACGTTGAACGAATGAACATTATAGTTGATAAGGACTTAATAAAAATTGTTCAACCAATCCATAAAATTTCAAATTTTAGGATCCACTAGTTGATAAGGATTAACTAGTCCTTTTTTAATTAAAAGCCATTTAGTTGTTTGGACGAACATAGAATTGATGAAAACTCCTTCAATGGATCATGATGTCGGTCAATGTGCTTGGCTAAGTTTGCTGGACCAACCTAGCTAGACTAGGTACTAAGTGGTCCTGGCTTAGTCAATTCCCTGGCCGCGTCCGCTGGACCGCAAGGAGTCGATTCATGACTGTGTAAGTCCATCGACTATACCTAAGTCAAATACGATAATAATCTTGTTCAAGATAAATCGTAGCCCTCCTTATTTTAAGAGTTGGCAACTGTAAGAAACTTGTTACGGTTGTTGAGCTATACTCAAGCCGTGACATGTCAATCTTATAGAAACCGATTTCTTGATTAACATCTTGACCTGACTAAAACCGTTGTCTCATCCCCGAGCATCAGCGTAAGTCTAACCAAGAATGTAGTCTAAGTCCTGACCCAAACCAACGTGTCGTGCATACACCGAGCGGCGGGGCAAGTCAGGCTAGACACGAAAACAAGGGTCCGACTAGGCTAGCCACTGTGATCCGGATGAGCACACTCATGATCACAAATGACTCGGTGTAAAAATCGATAGGGAATCATATTCAATATGATTGACGACGAGTTCGTCTACCGACTGCAGAGTCGGACAATTTGTTGAGACACACTCAAGGTTGTCAGACTCAGGGTAATCGGATCCCTCTCTCACAAATGTTATTATATAATAAATTGTTTATTATTATGGCTTTAATAAATTAAGTGGGAGAATATAGTTTTATTAAAACCATTAAAACTATACAACGAACATATACTGACTAAAGTATCTATAAAAATGCAGAATGGATTTGGGTCTTAGATATATGGTTGAGAAGAACGTGCTCGATGGAACGAACTACAAAAACTGGCTTAGGAACATTAAGTTGGTCCTTTCCCTAGCTGGGATTGGATACGTACTGTTCGAGAACGCTCCGGAGAAGCCCGATGACCATTCGACCTTCGAGGAAAAGGAAGCCTATAAACTATACCAGAGGGATGCAGAGAAGGCCAGGTGCCTTACTCTGGCTTCGATGAGTAACGAGCTGCAGAGTAAGCATGAACATATTGATGTTCAAAGTATGCTTCTAAATGCACAAGAGTTATACGGCAAGCGGTCTAGAGCTGCCAAGTTCGAAGCCACCAGCAACCTCTGAGGCACAAAGATGGAGGCATGGCCCGTACAGGATCATGTTATTAAGATGATCGGGTACGTAGAGGACGCCGCCCAGTTAGGATTTTTCCTGGACAATGAGAAGTCCGTGGATATTATCCTGAAGTCTTTAACTCCTGAGTTTAAGCCTTTCATCACTGGTTTTATAATGAACAGTCTTGAAACGGATCTTCCTGGTCTCCTCAATATGCTTAGGCAATTTGAGGAGATTGAGAAGAAGCCGACTGCATTGGTTGTTGGCTCTGCTTCTTCCAACCAGCCGAAAGGCAAGGGTAAGAAGAGGCAGGTCCCGCAACCTGCGAAGGCGAAGAAAGGGAAGAAAAAGACTAAAGGGGCCCCGTAAAAATTTGAGTGCTTCCATTGCCATAAGATTGGCCACGGGAAGAGGAACTGTAAGATCTATCTTGCAGAGAAGAAGAAGGGGCATACTGATGCCTCTACCTCAGGTACAAATTAAATTCAATAAACCGTAATTATTTCCAATCATATAGTATGAGATACTAAAGACGATCTGTGTAATGTATACAGGTGGCTGAAATGAAGCGAAGATTGGGAGAAGTGCGGAGGACGGTCGGTAATCTGAGCAATCGTTGCTGCTAGGGCCGTTCAAAGACTTCAAGAGACATGATCGAGAAGGAGATGATACTAAATTGTATTTAAATAAAATGTATCATTTCTTAAAGGTTGAAAACAATGATTGAGTGTTCTACACTCAAAGTTTATTGGATAAACAGATTACGGTTCATCTTTGTGAATCCGTTGTTTTAATAAATGTCTCGGAAATTGCGTTTTTTGTTGAGTTGAAATTTGATTGGCTTAAATTTTCTGTGATTGTGGCTTTCTGAGCTGGTTGCGAAAATTCTCGAATTATGATGCGAAGCTTCGAAAAATGTTGTTTTTAGAGCTGACTTAATGTTATAGTCAATTGGTAGTTAAGTATAGGTTCCAGGGGTGTATAAATTATGTGCGATCACAATTATACGCATATTAAGATTAATTCTTAATAAACCGCATTTAGTTATTAAAGAGTTAATAGTAAATGTGGTTAAGGGAAAAGTACAGTGTAGGACGTTTTGATTGAGCGAGTCAATGTCATGATTCCTTAAACCGAACTTGACTTAACTCATTCGTCAAACCTAACCTAACACTAGTACATTCCATCTAAAGCACTTACCAAATGGTTATGTCTTTATATAAATTTAAATATGATTTAGATATGATATTGAAGCTCTTAACCAGGTAATTCTTAAAGTCAGTGGAAGCTAGCTCGTATACTTAGTTCTGGTCTTTCGGACTAAGTAAAAAGGATTTCCACCTTAAATGAATCATCTATATAAAACATTGAATCAAAATCGTTTTGATTTAATCGTATATATAGAGACTTAGGGTGTCACGTATGTACTCGACATATTGACACAAGATAAGTGGAATAAGCTGAGACTGACTTATAGAAATGTTAGACCCTACATCTAGATTGTATAAGCTAACTGTTAGCTATACAAAGATAGGAAAAATTGATCCAGATCATTTTTCCAAAGGATCAACCATGTGTGATCAAGAGATATATTAATTAATCCATTAAAATTTGTTGTAGGTACTCATTAGTAAAACCACTCTTAGGTTCGTCATATAAATGTCAAAGTGACTGATATGTTATAACGGTATGAGATACCGAGATAAATAGCCTAAGTGCAAGTGGGAGATGTAGGAGGATATGTGCCCATAAGGCAATTTATCCTAAGTATACGTCTTGTTCATACTGTATATGGTATGTATTATCATAAGTATAAAATCGTTCGTATTAATATACTTAGATAATGTCCATAGACTTATAGTTAGGTCCTTGCGTATCTAGATGAGATCTCGATTATGAGTAAGTAAGCGACCAAATAGAAACGTAAGTCTTAAATGGTTCGTGGTCATAGATGTGTCGAGAACTGGATATCGACACATCGGATAGACCATTGTGTCTTAGTCTTACCTTAGGGTAATGATGATCTCATAGTCATTCGACTTGGTGAAGTCGGAGACGAGACACGGGTGCTCATTGGAGAATGAGTTTACTGAACAACCAAATTAGAGTTATTAAATGGTTAACTTTAACTGAACTGTCTTTAATACCTCTATGGTGATGATAGGTTAGCTGGTCCTTATGACCTGAAGTCATTTGTACGAACCTGTGAGCGAACCTTGTAGCTTAGACCTATGATCTAGCTTCGAGGCTAGGCCTGCTGAAAGATCTTAAGTTGAGCTGCACCCGAAGCTCTCGAGGCAAGTAGATGACTAAGATGGGATTCGTCACTTCCGTTAAAGGGAAGTTAGTGTTACAGGCTCAGTACGGTCTTTATGTTAATCCTCGGCCGGGGTACGTTGTAAGAAGCACAACGTGAATACAACAAAGACCGTCGTATACTGACCAATGTTGTCTAATATGGTTGACAGTAAACCATACCCTAGGCCAACAGGAACACAGTCTTGACGAAGGGACTATAGCTAACGGAGTTCATCACTGACACGGCCAATGTAAACCCAATGATGCTTTTGTCAAAGGGGTCGATCACGTTATGATGATTCTGAAACAGGGACGACAGCTACTACTCGTGGTGATCGTCGTCTAGGGGTTCCGAGCCCCAACCTGTAGTAAGGTCAGGCTGTAGGGTCTCACACCGAGTAGTGTTCGTGTCTTATTAATAGGGAGATTAATTGAGAGAAATTCATTTGATGATATTGAATAGTTAATATTCACAAAGCTTGTTGTGAAAATTAGTCGTTATAGCAATAGGGACAAATGTCGCATCTGATGCAAACAATGATTAAACGTGTCGTAAATTGGTTACAACAAATTTAGTAGGAATAAATATATTGGAAAGGGTTACCTGGCTGACGGGATCATCCCGGTCTAAACACAGGTTTAAACCGCGTCCAAATCGGAGCTCAAACGAGCCCAGAAACGTGAAAACAGTTCAATGCAAGGTGGGTTAGACCCACTGGGCTAACAAGCCCATACCCAGAGGCAAAAGGGGCGTGGCCCACTGCAGCAGCGGGCAGCGCCCGCTGCCCAGCGGGCGGGCGGCCCGCCTCTGTTGCCTTGGGCGGGCGCGCCCGCTAAGCTTAGCGGGCGCGCCCGCAACTTAAGTTAATTTTTAGGGTTTTTGAAACCCCAAATGACGGCTACGAAAAGTTGATTTTTGCCCGACTTTGGGCAATTGTTTGAAGGGTCAAACGAAGTCGAAATTCGTCGTCGTCGGTTCCTACGCGTTCACCATTCGAAGCCCTTCGGATTGATAGCTTGTTTGGTGTCTAAAGTTTAATGAGCGTAGAGAATTAATTAGTTAAAGTTTGCTTTTATGAAAAGCTCACTTAAACTACAAATTAAGCTAAATTGGCTTAATTGACTTTCCATCTCATTTGCAAAAGTCCCATATTGCTCACAACGAAAGATTGAGTGCCGACTCCCTATATAAATGGGGTTGCACTCTCTTCGTTGAAATACACACCAAGTCCTCGATCGAGTAGCTCCAGACTTTTAGAGCAAGCTCGATCGGCGACTAAACTATTCTCTCTCTCTCTTCCTATTCTCCGGAGTAGTCCTAGCAAGACTACGAAGGGGGTTTGGATTTGGATCCAGACGTCTAAGACGCGGGTTCTACTCAAGTGAAACTTTCTACCGCGTGTGATCGGCTCGGAGGCGAAAGTCAGTTCGGGCGGATCTGTTCGAGGGTGCGAGGCGGCTCAGGCGGATCGAGTCAAGGCGGCTCGGCTACGAGGAGCTTCAGAAGACGGTGCGGTACATCTTGCCTGCTCCAGGGCCAAGATTTCGGGTATGTGGTTAAGTAATTATAGTGTAGATTTAATTTATCGCTTTAGGATAGATCCCTCTTGGGGTGGTCAGATCCACCCCAAGTTGGCATAGATCAGGCTAGGTTCTGGCTCTCTCAGAGCCTAGCTAAATTGTTTAGCTAGCTTAAAAAGTTTTGTTTTTGATTTTCCGCTGCATTTTTAAGCCCCTGTGGTCAGTCCGACTTAGGATGGACACAGACCCGAGCTCTGAGGGTCCACCAAAACCCCAACAGTAACCCCTACTCGGTTGAGCTGCAGGAATTTGTAGAAAATAGGCCAAAATCAGCTTCTGGAAATTATTTCGACTCGGCCAAGTAGCACCCTACTCGACCGAGCTACAGTACGAGCTGTAGGAAGCTGGTGATGAAGGCAAAAAAGTGGCTCTGAAAATTAATTGCGACTTGACCGAGTTGCACCCTACTTGGCCGAGCTACAGGGAGAGCAATCGAGAGCTGAAAACATCGCTCTATTTTAATTCAGCTCGACCGAGCTGAGTAAGCAGCTCGGTCGAGTACTAAGGCACAATTTTTGAGCTTAATTTCAAATTTTTTATGGCTTTGGGTAATGAGCTTAATTTCCATTTTTTTTATCTTATCCTACTCGACCGAGCAGCGTTATCTTATCCTACTCGACCGAGCAGCTATCGCTGCTCGGCCCGAGCAGTCACTTACTCAGTTCCCCCCGACTCGACTTGGCCTTTGCCCTAATCAAAATCCCCCGACTCGACTCGACTACCTCTAATCCTATTATCTTTCAGCCCTAATCCCCGAGTCTCCCCCACCCTAGCACGACTCGACTCCACTCCGGCCACCATCGGCACCGTCTCTGCCACTCGCGCCACCTACCACGCCACCTACTCGGTCCGCCCTCCGCCCCTCTCTCTCCTTATCTCCCTTTTGCTCTCTATATCTCTCTCCCTCTCTCTATCTGCCCTACAACCCCCTAGCTTCGACGAACGCCGGAGCACCACCGCCGGCACCGCCCAGCGCCGGCAGCGCCTCTGTCCCCTACCCCTCATCCCTCTCTCACTCTACCTCCCCCCCCCCGAAACCCTTGCTCCGGCAATTTGTCGGAGCATCACCGCCGGCGCCATCCAGCACCGGTGGCGATTCAACCACCCCTCCCCCCCGTCACACCCTCTCTTCCCCCTCTCTTTCCCCTCATTCCCCCCGACGTCCCCATTACGCCGCGCTGCCACCGTCGCCGACCGAGTACCACCTGTGCTCGGGCGACGTTCGAGCTCCGTACCCACCCTATCCTCCCCTCCACCACCTCTCCATCACCATCACCATCCTCCACATCATCTTCATCCCTCCACTGCCCCCATCGTCGAAGCATCGCCGTCTGTGCCGCCCAGCATCGGCGGCGATATACCCCCTCCTCCACCTACCACATCAGATGTCCCATTTCCTCCTCCTGGTCCGCAGCAGTGGGACCCATCACTACCTCTAGAAGGTGATGCCGCTATCTGATGCACTTATTACATTTTTGCTCCAGTTAGTCCCGTATTTTTAGTGCCCAGCTGTCTTTTCGGGGCCCTAGTCTTACACAGCTTGGGGGAGGACCCATTTTGCATTTTGTGTATCATCATGCACATGCATTTACTCATTTTGCATATGTCCATATAGCATTTGCATCATCTTGCATGCCCGTTCATATTTTGCATTTCTTGCATCAGTCTATGCATATGCATCTGCACTTTTTCTTTTATTTGCACAGTTTAATTTTCCATTTATTTTTTGTCTTTCTTATCCGCACACCCACCCTAGCCTCATTTCCCGCCATACCAGCGTGTTCTCAGCAGTGAGGACACTGCTGTGTTTAGCTTGGAAGATTAGCACTATTGCTTTTTATTTTCATTTTTTATATATTTTCTTTTATTTTACGCCTTTTTACTTTTATTTTCCACACATTTGTCCACCTTTTTCTTTTCCTCAATTCAGCATCACGTTTTCCATACTTTACTATGCTTGCATGATTGTTTTTATTTTTTTACTTTCTCTACCTTTCTTTCCCCCTTTTGCTAGATTAGTTCCACATGATGAAATCTCTTATAGACTTTTATTATGCTATTGTGATGCTTACTACCTTTGCCATGCTAGTTAGAGTATTTCGGTCTTTTGCTACCTGTATGCTTGCATGTATGTTCTTTTCTCGATTTCTCTATATGATTGCATGAAATAAATTGAAACTGAATGTATGCAGTAGTATCTAGTTTATGCTTGTTGGAAATGCACCAAGCTTCACGCATCATAAGAATATCTGAAGCATCTGCCTGTTGTCTTATTTCACTTCTTACTACATGCCTGCTATGATTGTATGCTTTACCGCATGTCTTCATTATTTATCGAAATGAATGAAAATATCCATGTCTGCTTATGAGTTTAGTTAGAGTATTATATTATTGAACCATTGTGCACATCTTATGAGTGAACCGAGTGTTATATCATTTCCTTCTCCACATATCTTTATAAACCTCTACATGTCATTTGGTTTCACCCTTACAGCTCTTATACCGCTTCCACTTCCCAAAAATCTCAAAAGAAAAGTTAGCCTCCAAAAAGCCAATAAAGGAGCCAAAATCAATATGTATATCCTATTGCTCCCATCAAAAAAAGAAAAAGAGAAAAGAGAAAAGAAAAAATCATTTTTTTATATTCTATTTGCATGGAGCTACACATATACTTGGGAAAAGGCCAAAAATTCTAAATTCCTATCTCTTAGATGCGACGCCTCAAGCTGAGCTTGGGGGGAACCATTTGACCACATGAGTGAGTATGACATTAGAGTGAAGTTGTGCACAATTGGAGATGTTTGATAATGCTTAAACTTTATGAAGACTGCTAGATATGGATATTTTTCAGGAGTTGAGATGAATATATGAATGTCATGATCCTTTCTATTCTCTTTTGCATGCCTGATTTGAACTTATATACTTCGGTTATGTCTATTGATTGAAAAGTGCATCGCCAACATTTTTTTATACTAGGCTCTATATAAATTGCAGGATGTTGATATGAATTGACTACATGAATACTGAGAATTCATTTTCTTTGATCTTAAATGCTTGCAAGTATTATATTAAGCGAAAGATACGAAATTCATATTAGCATGTGATTTATTTCGAAGCACCGTGATATGTGGCTAAGGCTTGAGATCTGACCGAATAATCTAGGGCTCCCCTCCATCTTCTATTCCTTTTTCTATTTCTAATTTTTCTCGCCCGGTGAGCCTCGTATTCCTCTTCCTCGAGGACGAGTAAGAGGTAAGCTTGGGGATTTTGATGTGTCTATATTTTTCATGTTTTTACTGCATCATTTCATCTCATTTCATATCATATTCACCTCCGAAATCCATATTTTTATATATTAATGCTCTCCTAATGCCATATTCTTGTTTTTGTATAGATTTGTGGATTTTCAAAGATTTTGGAGCGAATTGGAGCTGATTTGCGACATGGACACATCCATCACATCCAGGACGTCATTGGCAAGGCTCCATGGGAGTTCGCTATAGTTTATAAGAAGATCGAAGGATGGGAGGAGAAGCGAGCGAGAGAAACCAAGAAACAGCCCTCAGCCCAGTCAGTTTCCCAGTTGACTCGGGCTGAGTAGCTTACAGCTACTCAGCCGAGCTGACACGCGGATACAACACAGGAAACGGACCAGCCCACTCGACTGAGCAGTTAGGCGACTCGACCCGAGTTAACACCCCCTGCTACTCGACCGAGTAGCCCACATCAGAAACAAGCAAGCAGCAGTGCAGCCAGTAAATTGACTCGACCGAGCATCCACCTGCTCGGTCGAGTAGCCGACACGCCCAAGCAACTTGTGCGCCCAACTTTCCAAATTTCTGAGAATTATTTTGTGGGGTCCCAACCCCTTGTATATTAGACAATTCCTTTGATATTTTGAGACTTCAAGTGTTTTATCAAGTTTTTTATAGGAAGCGTTAGATTTAAATAAGAGTTTTGGATCTAGGTTTTGATCATTGAGCAAAGACTTGATTTTTACTACGATTTCTTGCTTGGAATATATTGGATCTTAATTCTCTGCGACTTCCTATCGATCTACATCTCTTTTGGTACATATTCTAATCTTTTATATGTTTTTTATTATTATGATGAATTCCATAGTAAAAATCCAATCTTTCCTTGCTTTCTCTACTATGTGTGAGTAGTTCTATCTAGGGCTAATAGATTAGCCCTAGGATCTTAAGAAAAAGATGCGAAGTTAGGATTTTTAGGTTGCATTGGATATAAAAAGGGGAGTATTTTGGTTGATCTATCAAAATCCCTAGGAGAACTCGTACTGAGATCGTGCCCACGGTTAGTGGAATAGATTAGCTTAAGGAGTATCTTATGGATTTAATTAGGGAGTTAGTGCCCGACTCGTGTCTTGATGGAATCCACCAACGAACTATACCACTAATTAAGGGTACCGCCATTGCATTAATGAGAGACACCCAAAATACCTCGAAGCTCCAACCCACGAGAGGGTACGAGTTGAGAGCATTCGACCCACAAGAGTTGTGAGATTATTGTAGATCATTAATGCACATATCGTATGCATCTATCGCGAGAGCGGGGTGAATACGGTATGTTAGATTCATGTAGCTTAGACGCATGAATTTACTTCCTAGATGCTACATTACCCAATAAAACCAATGCAACGTAGAAGTCCCAACCTAGCATCGACCTCCGACGGTCCTAGTGGTGAGTCATAATGCCCTAGTTTCTTTATATTGATCAAACATCACCAACCAACCAATCGTTCAAACCGACTGCTACCTCTTTCTGAGACTTAGAAATAATCTGAGATCAATACATTGCTACTTTCCTTGTGGGATCAATATCTTTTATACTATAACTTGACACCGTCCGCTTACGTTCGTGAGCCCGGAATTGCTACTTGAGAACCATTCAGCGCCTGGCATTAGTGACACTATCAGGTGGCTTTTAGGTGTTAGTTCTGGGTGCATCACATGTCTGCATACAGTGCAAAAGAGTGCATCTCTCTGTTTTATTCCACCCCCTGCAGCAGTCGCCTGCTGAACGATTTACAGGCGCATGTCATGTATACAGTCGACTGTAAAGTCTTCATCAGTCGACTGTTGTGGCTCAGATTATAGCCGTTGGAAATTATTTAGTCGTTGGGCAGTCGACTATCATTTGTTCATCAGTCGACTGTCGATGACGATTTTGCCCAGATTCTAGTCGTTGCAGCTTTTTGTTTTTGGCTGTTTCCTTGGCTTTTGAGAGTTCCTATAGGGTCCCTATATATATGAGAGAGCTGAGTTCATTGGAACTTCTTGATGTTATTGCAAATATTTAAAGTTTAATTAAGCCACTCTCAAACTCTCTCATTTCCTTCTTAGAGCTCATTCTCTCCTTCATGCATTGAAGTCAAGCTCAATGGAAATTATCCAAATGCATTTTAAGCTAATCTCATCACTTGGAGATCCTCTTCCATGCCTTGCATTCATTAATGAGTAAGTTCATCTCAAGGCTTAGGTAAGAGTATTTGTTTTACTTTGTGTTTCTTTGACACCCTAATTCTCTTTGTGGGAATTAGATATTCTCTTTGTGGGAATAACTCTCTTTGTGGGAGTAACTCTCTTTGTGGGAGGTTGGTGTCCTAGTGTATGGCTAACCCTAATTCTCTGAATGGGAGTTAGTAATTCTCTATGTGGGAGTTTGATCCTTGTGTAAAGTTCGTTTGGTTCTTGTGTAGGACAAAATCATCTAGGTGAGGTATCTCTTTGTGGGATTGTATTCACTTCTCTTTGTGGGAATTATAGTGAATATTGGTGTGGCTGGACGTACCCAAGTTTTGGGGAACCAGTGTAAAATCTTGTGTTTGCGTTTGGCTTGATTGTGTTGATTAATTCCTCTTGCATTTATTATTCCGCATTTGCAAGTTTAATTTTAATTGCACAATTTATTGCCATTACACTATTCACCCCCTAGTGTGTTGTTGTTAGTATTGCAAGGGTAAGGCGATCCTTACAATTGGTATCAGAGCAAGGTTATAGCATACTGCAACGATGGTATTCAATGCTACATCCGTTTTTCATGAAGAAGGTCACTCTACCGTTCGACCTCCGCTCTTCAACGAAACCAACTACCCAAGTTGGAAGATCCGGATGATGATCTACATGGAGAGTCAAGAACTATGAGACATCACGGAGTTGCCATTTGAGAAGCTACTACACCCGCGGCTTCAAGGACAAAGGCGGAGAAGGACTCGATCAAATTCAATGCGAGGGCTATAAATGCATTCCATTGCGCTCTCACTGCAAATAAGTTCAACCGCATCTCCTGTGCAAAACGGCCAACGAAATTTGGCATACTTTGGAGATATGTCATGAAGGGACTTCAAAGGTAAGAAATCTAAACAAACTGTGTTTAGATCTAAATATGAAATGTTTAAGATGCAGGAAGAAGAAAGCATTTCAGAAATGTTCACAAGGTTCACAGACATCATGAACGCTTTGGAGGGACTTGGGAAGGTGATTTCCCAAGAGGATCGCGTAGAGAAGATTCTTGACTCACTTACATCTCAATGGGAGTCAAAGGCCAACGGGATTTTGGAGTCAAATGACACATGCAAATACACCGTTGAGGAGTGTATTGGGAATCTCATGGCATACGAAGTGAAGCTTCAACACAAGAGTGAGATTCAACCAACCAAGCCCGAGAAGCAAAAGGGGGAACCAAGCCCGAGAAGCAAAAGGGGGTTGCATTCCATGCCAAGGAGGAGCCAATCAAGTGGAGGAAGAAATTCCATCAAGAAGCTCCTAGTGAAGAAGATGAACAAGAAGAGGCTAGTTGAGATGAAATTGGGGATCTTGCCGAGCAATTCAAGGCATTCCTCAAGGGCAAGTAAGGTAAATCTTTGTCAAAGTTTGCCTCCAATTCTAACAAGGTTCCTACTTGTTACACTTGCAGTGGAAAAGGTCATCTATCCACTGAATGTCCTTCCAAACCCATCAAAGAGACTTACAAGGGTAAAGGGAAGAAGCATTGGAAAGGCAAGTCCAAGTTCAAGAACCAAAAGAAGGGGCTTGTTGGGACATTTGATGACTCAAGTGAGGATACATCAAGTGACGAAGAAGAGGAAGACAAGGAGAAAGCTCATGTGTGTTTTGCGACAATTGATGTCTCTTCGACAATCCCCTCTAGCTCAAATGAAAGAGAGGTAGAAGCGTGGCTCAACTCCTATAAGGAATTGTGCTTCATGGTAAACGTGGAAGAATCGTCGTCAAGCTCTAGCGAGGAAGATGATGATGAAGAGATCGAGGAGGAAAAGAGCTCATACGAGGAGCTCGGATATTGTTTCGACGTGGTCTCCGAAGGGGCTAGTAAGTGCATCAACTCTTACAATAAATTAAGTGTAAAATATAATGATGCTAAGAGTAGATTACATGAATTAGAATCTTCTACTGTAAACAATAATGATTGCATATTTGTGACACTAGTGAGATAGACACACTTCTCTCTCAAGTTAAGGAATTGAGCATGTCTAATGATAATTTAGTAACTCAAAACCTTAGCTTAGAAACTCGCATTCAACAACTTACGTTGAAATGCGAAGAGGAATCTCGTAAGCTCAAAAGCTTTGTCTATTTTAGGAATTCACTCTACGGTTTACTTGAAAAACAACATCCGGTAAACCATAAAGGAGGTTTGGGGTATATTCAATATGTGGTACCCAAAACCACCTCTAATTCTTCTTTTGGTGCAAATACAAGACATATTGCTAAAGCACCTAAGAAGAATTACCATGCTTTCTTGTATAACAATATCACCAACAAAAAGCATGTAAATCATAAGGTGGTGAGGAAAAATGAAAACTCTTCATTTTTTGCTAAGAAACAAAATCCTCACTTTATGCATGCTAAGAAAATACTTTCTACACCTAAGCATGCCACATCCACCTATCTTGCGAAGGCAAAACCCTTACCTAGGAAATCCTTGAGTTTATGGAATCCCACTAAGGTTAGTGTGCAAGAGAAAGATAGTTACATCAACTCTATTGTTAGGGATGTGATCACCTCATGTGATTACATTAGGAAATCAAACTCCTCTTGGGTTTGGTTTCCTAATGTTTAGGTTCCTCACACATATGCATATTGCATGGGTATTGTGCTTAAATATTTATTTATAGCATACCCATTGTTTGTGTGTGTTTCATGATTTTGAAAATGTTTTCAAATTTATTTTTCATGAAAATGGGGACCTTGGGGAATACATTTTCATGCATGCATTCATTGATCTATAAGTATGACAATGAGTGAGTTAATATGTTATATGTTTAAAATAATTTTAAAACATATTTTGACTCTCATTTCGGGTGTCTTTGGGTCATTGCTTCATAATTGGTGTCATTTCAATTGGTTAGTTTTGGTCTCAAACTCAACCCCTTGGATATTGCCAACATATTTCATATTGTACTTTGTTTTGGTAATGTCATTGTGTATCAATGAAGCTTGAGTTTTTTCATATCTATTGCTTTGATACACGTTAGGCCCATGGTTCCAATTATGAATAACAATTGGTAAAGACGATTATGTTTCAAGATTCTTTTTCTACAATTGGTATTATCTCAATTGTTAGAGATTGATTATCTCCTTCTCTACAATTGGTATTAGATCATAGAAGTCAAAAATTTGACCATTTCTATGATCTAGGAGGGAGCATGGGATAGTGATTGATACCCACTACATTTTTACAATTTGGTATCATACATTTCTTTACTTTTGCATATTGTTACATCTTTAATTAAGATGACAAGGGGATAATTTTTATGTCCACCTTTTTGATGATGTCAAGGGGAGAGATATATGCATTATGTAAATCTTGTATTTCATACATATGCATTTTGGGAGAGAAATATATCTATGGGGAGAGAGAGATATCTATGGGGAGAGATTTGTGGGATTATATAAACCATTCATGTATACATATTATACTCTTATTGCAATTGGTTTATGTAATCCATGCCTATTTTATGTCACCATTGTTTCTCAATAATTTTTTTTGGTTTAATGAGTATTTACAATTGTGTATCTTATTTTACAATTAGTGCATATAAGTAGGGGGGCTAATTAGCATTGTGCTTCATTTTGTTTATGTTCACATAATGTGTGTCATCATCAAAAGGGGGAGATTGTTGAGTATTGGTGTTTCATACCAATGTTAGTTTGATGATGATCACAACATTATGTTGATGCTAATGACTCTCTTGTTTTAGTCTCATAGTTAATGTTTCAAGAATTTCATTTTTGGAGACTAAACACTTGATGCAATGATAGACATCAAGAGGAGCAAGGCCAACGCTTGGACTCAAGGGGTGCCAAAGCTTGAAGATGATGGGGAGCATCAATGCATCAAGATTGAAGCCATAGACCCTAAGGAAAGAAATATAATTCATGTAATATTTCATTTATTGTTTTCTCTCTTTTTGAGTCTAGGTTTAATGTAATACCTTGATAGATGGTTTTCTCATTCATGCATATGCATTTAACCATCTTAGTGAGACTTAGGATTATCATAGAATCTAACCCGATAGGCTCATCTTGTCCAAAGACTCAATTGGAGTCTCTGGCTCTCCAACAGTCGCCTGATGAAGGCTATACAGTCGACTGGGTGATTCCAGTCACATGTCGAGCCTTCTACAGTCGACTGGGTGATTCAAGTCAACCTTTTTATTGACTCATACTTGAGCTTGTGGAACAGTCGACTGATGATCTATTTACAGTCGCATGTCTTCCAACAATCGCTTGTGAATTGTCCAACAGTCGACTGTGCACAACTTGCATTGTCTGGGCTTTATCCCATTTTGCTAGTCAGTCGACTGGTTCAGTATTTACAGTTGCATGTCCATTTGACAGTCGCATGTACACTGGCCATCAGTCGCCTGGCTGCATACAGTGTGAAAGAGTGCATCTCTCTGTTTTATTCCATCTCATGACGCAGTCGCCTGCTGAAGGATTTACAGGCGCATGTCCTGTATACAGTCGACTGTAAAGTTTTCATGAATCGACTGTCGTGGCTCAGATTATTGCCGTTGGGAATTATTTAGCCGTTGGACAGTCGACTGTCATTTGTTCATCCGTCGACTGTCGATGACGATTTTGCACAGATTCTAGCCGTTGCAGTTTTTTGTTTTTGGCTATTTTCTTGGCTGTTGAGAGTTCTTATAGGGTTCCTATATATATGAGAGGGCTGAGTTCATTGGAACTTCTTGATGCTATTGCAAATATTTTAAGTTTAATTAAGCCAATCTCAAAATGTCTCATTTCTCTCTTAGAGCTCATTCTCTCCTTCATGAATTGAAGTCAAGCTCAAGGGAAATTATCCAAGTGCATTTCAAGCAAATCTCATCACTTGGAGATCCTCTTCCATGCTTTGCATTCATTAATGAGTAAGTTCATCTCAAGTCTTAGGTAAGAGTATTTGTTTTACTTTGTATTTCTTTGACACCCTAATTCTCTTTGTGGGAATTAGATATTCTCTTTGTGGGAATAACTCTCTTTGTGGGTGTAACTCTCTTTGTGGGAGTTTGGTGTCCCAGTGTAGATGGCTAACCCTAATTCTATGTGTGGGAGTTTGACCCTTGTGTAGGGTTGGTTTGGTTCTCGTGTAGGACAAAATCCTCTAGGTGAGGTATCTCTTTGTGAGATTGTATTCACTTCTCTTTGTGGGAATTATAGTGGATATTGGTATGGCTGGACGTACCCAAGTTTTGAGGAACCAGGGTAATATCTTGTGTTTGAGTTTGGTTTGATTGTGTTGATTAATTCCTTTTGCATTTATTATTCTGCATTTGCAAGTTTAATTTTAATTGCACAATTTATTGCCATTACACTATTCACACACACCACCCTCTAGAATGTTGTTGTTAGTATTGCAAGGGTAAGACGATCCTTACAGGCCTTCCCTGGTCGACGAATCTCCGAAGATGTCCATCCTGGATCAGCCGCTCTATATCCTTCTTCAAAGTGTAGCACTCGTCGGTATCATGGCCGTGGTCCCGGTGATATTGACAATACTTTTGCAGATTTTTTGTGGCTGCCTTGATCTCATCTCTGGGGGCACGTCTTTGAGAAGCCCGCTCGTCATGGCCGCCGTCATCACCTCTACCTAGGGGCATTGAGCCTTGTGTAGTGTACCACCTCCTGTGATCTATCAGGCCCGCTTCTCAGAGCGGGTTCCTGGGGGAAAGGAACCCCCTCAGTGACCCAGGGTGATCTTGCCCTCGAGGGCCTCCCTGGTCGCACCCTCGGGGCGGTCATGATCGTGCCCTCTGGGGCGGTCCTAGTCACGCCCTTGGGGGCGATCATCCTGCTTTGGTCGGTTACTAGGCTTCGCTTCAGCACTGGAAGCTTGGCCAACACAGCCTCCTTCATCGTCCCCAAAGCCTCCTCGCTAAGCATGAACTTTTCTCTGCCCGGGCGAAGAGGGCGTCGAGGTCGGCAGGCGGGTCGTGGAGCAGCGACTTGAGTAGACTCCTATTTGCCAATCCCTTCTTGAAGGCCGCCATGATGAGCTCATCCTACAGCTCGTCATGCTGAATCTCTCTTCATTGAAGCACTGTAAGAATCTTCGGATTGTCTTCCCCTCTTCCTGGACCACCATGAACAGATAGTCTGACGCCTTCCTTCTTCGTCGCCTGGCTAAGAACTGCTGACAAAACTTGCGGGAAAGGTCACCGAATGAATCAATGGAGCGGTTGGGCATGCTGTTGTACCACTCCACCGACAATTTCTTCAAGTTCGTCTGGAAAGCTAGGCAGAGGAGAGCGTCATCTGCTCCATGGATCTCCATAACCCCTCTGTATCACTATACGTGCTCTAGGGGATCGCCCGAACCATCATACAGTTCAAACTGGGGAGATCTTGAACCTATGAGGTATCGGGGTTGAGATCACCCACCTGGTCAGTGGGTTGAACTCTTCTGGGTAGGGGGAGGCGTTGGCAACCTTCGGGAGACGTCCCTGCCACCTTTATACTCTCGTCGCTGATTGAAATCATCGGATGATCCACCTCGGCGCTCAGAGGCGTTCCTCTCTCGCCCCGGAGGGTCGGGCTCCGGTCGTGGCTCCTTAGCCACCGGTCATTATGCCTAGGGGAGTGGCGCCCTGACTGGAGGGGACATCTACTATGGTGCGCGCGACCTTCTCATCTCGGGCTCGGCGACCTCCTGTGTTGGTGGCTTTTAGCAGCATGATCCGGCCTGGGGCTCTCTTGCACTATCAGGGCCGACGCCTGGGGGACTCCTCGGCTCTCCTCCTGAAGCCTCTCCTGTAGTGCCCTGTGAAGCTAATGCACATGTACTAGAGGGGGGGTGAATAGTACTTTAAAATAATCAAGATAGTTATTCCTAATTATTGTGCAAGAAACAAACGACAATGCAGAATAAACAACAATCAACAAGAGATAGTCAAACGCAAACAAAACATGTAACGGGTTCGGATCCACCCAAGTCTCCCCGACTTGTTCCCGGTGATCCTACGTCCCAACCACCCGGATCCCCTCCGGATACTTGAGTTAGAAACCCTAACTCAAGATTTCGCACTATGAAATTCTTGTGAAAAACCTTCACAAGACCAAATCATACAAATGACATGTGACTCCCACAAACCGGGATCACACCCTCTCTCACAACCGAGAGACAATCTTAAATATCAAATACGATGAAATAAAGAAACACTTACCACAAAATCCTATGCCTTGAGTATACTTACCAAATTAGGGCAAAGATGGATTTTGAGGAGAGAATGTCACCAAACCGAATCTCCACCAATAAGATCAGCGATCGAAGGCTAGGATGGATGATGGTGACTTTGGATCAAGCTCAAGGCTTGGAAGGCTCACAATGGAGAGAATCTCTCTTGAGGAAATGGCTCAAAGAGTTGAGGCAGAGTTGTGAGGAAGAGAAAGCTTTTGAATGGAGTTGAATAGCTTCTCTTTGATATCTCTAAACCTCTAAAATGGCAGCCTTGAATACAAGGAAAGAACCCCTCCAATTATATATAGGATAAAGGAAAGAGAGAGAGAAAAACGTTTCAATTAAAGCTCCAACGGCTCTATTCTGAACCAGACTAGTCGGTCAAAGAAGGATCACTGACCGACTAATTTATCAACTAGTTGGTCGGTGATACAACGTAGACCGACTAATGGTTGAACAGCCAAAAGGTCGAAGTACATGAGATGACAACTAGTCGGTCTAAGAAGACTTGCCGACCGACTAGTTTCACAACTAGTCGGTCGGTGAATGATCTTTGACCGACTAATAGTCGAAATAGAGAAGGCTGACTTCAAGTTGACTTAGTCGGTTTAAGAACAAATGTTGACCGACTAGTTCATCAACTAGTCGGTCGACAAACGTTCTTTGACCGACTAACGATAAACAGTAACTAGGCATGTACAGGGAAAGCTCAACTAGTCGGTCTAAAAGGATTCCTAACCGACTAGATCGTCATCTAGTCGGTCGGTGACTCTTCTTTGACCGACTAATTGATCAACAGGGAATGAGCTGAAATGAGTTAGGACATTTAGTCGGTTCATGAAGAGTTACCTTAGTCGGTCGGTACTTCTTCTTGAACCAACTAAGATGCACTAGAAGCCGAGGGAAGAAGCGATAGGCTTCGGGAAAGTTTCTAATGGCTTCTATGATAATCCTAGCTCTAAGATATGAGCGAAATGAAGATTATAACATAAGTCCTATTCAAGGCTTAACATTCTATTCTATGAAGCTAGAAGACAATAAATAATACATGACGAACCGTCTTCGAAGCTTCAATCTTCATTCTTCTTGACTTCAATATAACTCCATGAGCTTCAACGAAGCTTCAGGCACACGATCACGTGTATTGAGAAGTCTTGAGACGTCGCTTTTGATATACGTATTCTTTTGGCAACGATCTCCATAACTGCGCTCACAAACGTTTAGTACACAATATTTATGTTTGCTTATCATCCAAAACCAAATCCGGGGAATCAATACTCAACATTCTCCCCCTTTTTGGTGATGACAAACCAACATAAATAATAATCAATAATAATGATACAATAGAAATTTACTTACTCCACCTGCATTGATGACACGTTAGTTACGTATTCAATAATATTCATACGCATCAAGCAGAAGAGGGAAATATAAAATATGAATCCTATTATCGCAATTTAGGATCTAAATCCATTTTATATCTTAACTCCCCCTGAATCTAACATATCAACTTAGATTCATGGTAAATTGCTTTGATATCAATTAGCACATTGTCATTATTATTAATTCTCTCCCCCTTTGGCATTAGCAAAAAGAGCGGGAGGAGATCAAAGACAAGGTTACAATGGCTAAGAAATAAAAGCAAGAGAGTCTAAGAATACGACCACGGTCCAAATGACACCAAAGTAAAATACCAAATGTAAAATACCGAAGAAAATCAAAGCGTGCCAACTTGACCATAGTCGAAAATCGAAAAATGAAACCATCAAGCCATAGGCGAAAATCGAAATACGAAATCATCAAGCCATATGCGAAAATCGAAATACGAAATCATCAAACCATAGGCGAAAATCGAAAAACGAAATCATCAAGCCATAGGCGAAAATCGAAATCTCCAAAACTCAAATTAATTTCACTTATTGAGTTATGGAACATACTCTCCAATATCAACATTCTTAGTTAAATAGTGCATGGAAAACAATTCTATGTTTCCATAGAAAGAAAATCTATTTAATCTAATAAAATCGTCGAGCGGCGAAAGTCAACATCAGAGACAAATAAATCCAATGTGAATACCAAAAGTAGCAAATTGATACCAAACGTAACATGCAAAAGTGTTATGCCAAAAATAGATAGAACATCATAAAATTATGGCATACACAATTCTAGCATACACATAGAAACAAAATGATACCAATGTAAATATTCTAACAATGCATGCATTCAACCTACATGGATACCAAATGTATATTAAATGGAAGAATATACTTACACCATTACGCTCCCCCTACTATGGTGCATCACTTAAGCACCAACAACTCCATTTGAATGAAAATTCTTTGCAAAACAATGAGTTGGTAGGGTTGGTATCCCATGATGAACTGAACCTAGTGAACATATCATTTTGGTATCCAAAAATCTTTTTGGATCCTATGGGTTAGGCAATAGATTTAGCGAACTAAATTCAAATTAAATGTAACCCATATCCTAACTAAATTCAAATTCAATATGAATTTAAGTTTCAATCAAATATGCATATCAAAAACCAATATGTAAAATAAAAAATATAAACCAATTCTTACCACAATTGCATTGGTACCCATAAAATGAAATTAAACTTATGGCACCAAGCAATGAAGGGTCAAAGGAAACTAACCCTTCGGAAACCAAGTCCACGATGACCTTGATTTCCCAACATAGTCATCATTCAAAATAATATCATTAATAAACGATTTCACATACATATCCTTAGCATGCATGCTTGTGTTCTTCGGACCCCAAATAGTGTATGTCTTGGGAGTCCTAATCCTATTGGGAACATGCATACGTTGTTGATTTCTATGTGGTGCATGTCGTGGATAGGCATAAGATGCATGATGATAATTATTCATATGGGAATGAGGATGGACATATGCTTGTGGTGGAGCACGTGCATGAGTGTGTCTCACATGGTGTGCACGTGCTCGTGGATGCGGAGCATAAAAATCATCATATGTGCTAACATGTGGAGTAGGATGTGTGTTCCTACTTGGCATGGCATACATGAAAGCATGATCCCTCTTTGGAGGTCCACCCAAAGTGGGTTTCTTTCCAAATGGGGGTGTGTTCCTAGCGGAAGCACCATTGGTAGAAGAACTACCAATGAAGTGTTTGCTCCCACTAGTAGAAGCTTCGGAAGATGGCCTAACAAAGGTCGTGGCCGATTTGGATGAGTCTCCCATCTTACACCCCAAGCCAATGTGGTGATTGGCCGGATGTAAGTCATTTAGGATATTATCCAAATGACCCTTACCTTTATTGAATTCATGAATTCGGCCTAATGTGCACTCATACTTCTCCGTGAGAGAATGCATCGAAGCATCCAAGGTGGACACTTGTGATGTGAGTGCGCAAACACGTGATTTGATATTTTTATTCTCAATACTCAAAGTTGAGTTTTGAGACGTCAAATCCGCTATCACATGTTCATCCGAATCCTCGACATGAACATGCTCAAGTTGAGACTTGAGATTTACAATCTCATTTCTCAAATCTTCAACAACGGTGTCGTTGTTGACGATGATAGGTTTAGGCGAGGTTTTAAGACTATCTAACTCATTTTTAGTCTTAATAAATCTACTAGCCAATTTAGAAAACTTATACCAAAGTTGTTAGTTGGCTAATTTAAGTTCATCCATGGTTACCTCACCGCCTTCATCCTTGCTTTCCTCGCTTTCCTCGCTTTCATCGGAGGAAGTCTCTTGAACACGTTCCTCTTTTCCCATGATGCACATGTGTGCTTTCTCCATGCGTTCATCATCCGACTCTCCACTTGACGAATCCTCGGAGTCGGTGAATGTCCCGACAAGTCCTTTCTTGTGCCTTCTCAACTTGTCGTGCTTGGATGCCTTCCACTTCCCTTTGTGTTTGTTTAGAGGACAATCCGGCTTGATATGTCCTGGCTTTTTACATTTATAACACACGGGAGTAGAAACATTAGTAGAACCAAACTTAGATAAATTCTTAAACTTACCTTTTCGGAAGCATCGGTCGAACTTCTTTGCCAAATCGGCCAAAGCTTCCATGTCCAATTCTTCTTCCGAT
Source organism: Scilla litardierei (assembly GCA_030789695.1). Taxonomy (NCBI): domain Eukaryota; kingdom Viridiplantae; phylum Streptophyta; class Magnoliopsida; order Asparagales; family Asparagaceae; genus Scilla; species Scilla litardierei. Next base: position 87,505,155 of record CM061141.1, on the reverse strand, counting down.
TCTTCGTCCGATTCTTCATCATCGGTAGATGGAGCGGCCTTGTACACAATCGCCTTTTTCTTTGGCTCGTCCTTGCGTACCTCATAAGACATCAAGGTACCCATTAGTTGCACGACAGTATATGTTTTCATATCATTACCTTCCTCGATGGCGAAGGTACGTTTCTCCCAACAAGAAGGAAGTCCATCGATGATCTTCGAGACTTTCTCCTTTTGGGTGTAGGTTTTCCCAAGAGCTTCCAACTCGTTTGTGATGTCGACGAAGCGAGCATAATACTCCTTCATCTTCTCACCATGTTGCATATGAAATAGTTCGAAATCTTTATTCACAACAACGAGTTTAGAATCTCTTACCCTACTCGTCCCTTCATGCAAGATGAGGAGGGAGTTCCATATTTGATATGCACTCTTACATGTGCATATCGTATTGAAGTCTTCGGGCTCCAATGCGCATTGCAAGGCATTCATTTCCTTGGCATTGCTTACCTCCGTGGCGACCTCCGCCGGAGTCCACTTCACGAAATCTTCTTCGGCGGGCTCGACATACTCCTTCATCATGGCTCTCCAAAGTGAAGCGCTCCGGAGGAAGGTTTCCATCCGGCATTTTCAGTACCCGTAATTGGTACCATTGAAGGAGGGAGGCCTAGTTGAGGATTGCCCTTCCAACACTGAAGAAGCTCCGTGACGATCCTTGAAGACGATGTAGTCGTTGTTCGTCATAGCTTTGAACTTGTAGCTTTAACCTTGGCTCCGATACCAATTGTAGTGTCCTGTGAAGCTAATGCACATGTACTAGAGGGGGGGTGAATAGTACTTTAAAATAATCAAGATAGTTATTCCTAATTATTGTGCAAGAAACAAACGACAATGCGGAATAAACAACAATCAACAAGAGATAGTCAAACGCAAACAAAACATGTAACAGGTTCGGATCCACCCAAGTCTCCCCGACTTGTTCCCGGTGATCCTATGTCCCAACCACCCGGATCCCCTCCGGATACTTGAGTTAGAAACCCTAACTCGTGATTTAGCACTATGAAATTCTTGTGAAAAACCTTCACAAGACCAAATCATACAAATGACATGTGACTCCCACAAACCGGGATCACACCCTCTCTCACAACCGAGAGACAATCTTAAATATCAAATACGATGAAATAAAGAAATACTTACCACAAAATCCTATGCCTTGAGTATACTTACCAAATTAGGGCAAAGATGGATTTTGAGGAGAGAATGTCACCAAACCGAATCTCCACCAATAAGATCAGCGATCGAAGGCTAGGAAGGAGGATGGTGACTTTGGATCAAGCTCTAGGCTTGGAAGGCTCACAATGGAGAGAATCTCTCTTGAGGAAATGGCTCAAAGAGTTGAGGGAGAGATTCTTGTGAGGAAGAGAAATCTTTTGAATGGAGTTGAATAGCTTCTCTTTGATATCTCTAAACCTCTAAAATGGTAGCCTTGAATAGAAGGAAAGAACCCCTCCAAGTATATATAGGATAGAGGAAAGAGAGAGAAAAACATTTCAATTAAAGCTCCAACGGCTCTATTCTGAACCAGACTAGTCGGTCAAAGAAGGATCACTGACCGACTAGTTCATCAACTAGTCGGTCGGTGATACAACGTAGACCGACTAATGGTTGAACAGCCAAAAGGTCAAAGTACAGGAGATGACAACTAGTCGGTCTAAGAAGACTTGCCGACCGACTAGTTTCACAACTAGTCGGTCGGTGAATGATCTTTGACCGACTAACAGTTGAAATAGAGAAGGCTGACTTCAAGTTGACTTAGTCGGTTTAAGAACAAATGTTGACCGACTAGTTCATCAACTAGTCGGTCGACAAACGTTCTTTGACCGACTAACGATAAACAGTAACTAGGCATGTACAGGGAAAGCTCAACTAGTCGGTCTAAGAAGGATTCCTAACCGACTAGATCATCATCTAGTCGGTCGGTGACTCTTCTTTGACCGACTAATTGATCAACAGGGAATGAGCTGAAATGAGTTAGGACATCTAGTCGGTTCATGAAGAGTTGCCGACCGACTAGATCGTCATCTAGTCGGTTGGTACTTCTTCTTGAACCAACTAAGATGCACTAGAAGCCGAGCGAAGAAGCAATAGGCTTCGGGAAAGTTTCTAATGGCTTCTATGATAATCCTAGCTCTAAGATATGAGCGAAATGAAGATTATAAAGTAAGTCCTACTCAAGGCTTAACATTCTATTCTATGAAGCTAGAAGACAATAAATAATACATGACGAACCGTCTTCGAAGCTTCAATCTTCATTCTTCTTGACTTCAATATAACTCCATGAGCTTCAACGAAGCTTCAGGCACACGATCACGCGTATTGAGAAGTCTTGAGACGTCGCTTTTGATATACGTATTCTTTTGGCAACGATCTTCATAACTGCGCTCACAAACGTTTAGTACACGATATTTATGTTTGCTCATCATCCAAAACCAAATCCGGGGAATCAATACTCAACATCTCCCTCGTGACGACGATGAGTCAACGCTGTCGGACGGCTGCTTCTTCATCAAGTCGCCTTTGTAAAGTGGCCTCCTCCTCATCGTCAACCCGCTTCTGCAGGGCGGCAGCCTCTTCTTCCTCGAACTGCCTTCGTCGAGCGGCCACTTCTTCAAACTGTGGGAGGAGGTCCTGCCTCACGTTGCAGGGTCTGGAGGGGCCTTCTGATGGAGGCGGTCTTGTTGTCTGATAGCGGTCCAGTCTTCCATCATCTTGGTGAAGTTCTCGAAGCTTTTGTAGACGTCGAGGGCCACATCCTTATTGACAGCAGTCGACCCCTCAGGGGGCAAATTCATCATGGAGTCCTTTCGGGAGATGGGCGCTCCTCGGTCATAGGCAGCTTGCCATGACAGGAGCTACGGTGACTGCGTGCAGTGTCTAACTTGGGTGTAACCATAGTTCCCACAGACGGCGTCAATTGTTGCGGGTCAAGTCTGCCCAACAATAGAATTTGTTTAAGGGGAATCACAGGTACAATGATTACAGGTTGTGGGGATGTCAGGAAGGCTAACACGTCTTGGAACGCGCTTTGTAGGCAAAGTTTTCAAGGTCGCATGTTGGTCGCCGATGGTTGCCGACCGCTGGTAGGTAAGGCGAGCTTTCTACGAGAAGAACAACTCGTCAGAAAGGCTAAATTGGCTGTCAACCCGTAGCCTCTTCGATGGTTAAGTCAGTGGATGACTTTTAAAGAGTGGGTCGAACATGCTGGACGATATTGAAGTAGATCGGCTTTGCGTGACAGACATATGAGGAAGGCACAGATATATGGAGGATATCCGACCCTGGGTATTGAATGTAAGTTTGAGATTTCGACTAACCAACCCCCTCCTTGGTGGCTTGAGGGGGGTATTTATAGTATTGAGAGTCGGTTGATCTCAGTCTAATCACCTGTCGCTTCTGCTTATCTGGAGCACAAGTGGGGACGCGATAGGTCGGCGAGGATGTCAGAGATATTTATGCATTAATGGGTGTCAGAAGGTGTCAGATATATTTGTGCATTTATGAGAGATGCGATGGGCGACCATCAGTTCTCGCTTTTAACCTCTGGCATTAATTGGAGGCGTAGGTGGTCCTACGTCACCGTGTCAGAGATATTTGTGTACGCTGGGTCGCCTTTGGGAGAGCCAAGCTCGGCGTCCGAGCTTGGCGTCCCCAGACTCTCTGGGCATGCTTCTTTTTTTGGAGAGTAGGCGAGCTTCTTCCACGCTAGGCTGGCGAGCTTCATGCTTGATCAGTTGACGAGCTATTCTCTTGACTTTGTTGGCGAGCTTGCCGCTCAGCGAGGCGAGCTTCCCAGTGTCGCAGCGAGCTTCCGTGCGGGCTTGTTCTTATTCGGGATGGTCGGAGAGCTGTTCGCTTGGGCTTCGAATATATGAGCCTTTATACTATGGGCCGGGCTTAAGGCCGTAACATTTTTCATACTGAATTTGTTATCCTTAATTTGGTATCATGAAAATTTGGAATTTGGTATCTAGAAATTGGGGTTATGCATGCTTAGGTATCATGAACTTATTATCTTGTTTGTTGTGGTGTACCCTGAAAATTACTCCGTACACATACCAAATTACTTACTGCGTACAACAGGCAAAAAATTATTCCGTGCACATACCAAATTACTCATCGCACACAACTCGTCAAAAAATTACTCCACGCACATACCAAATTACACAATGCGCACGGCCTACCAAACAAATTTACTCCGGGCACATACAATATTACTCACATTGCATAATGTGCCAAACAAAATTACTATGTGCACGTACCACATTACTCACCACGCACATTACATCTCTTTTTGCTCAATGCGAACATCTACGTGTTCATTTTGAAATTTTCTCAACGCGCCAAAAGCAAACCACTCGATTTAGAGTTACTCCGGGCACATACAATATTACTCGATTTAGATTCCACCAAAACCCACTGTTCATTGTCAGAATCTGAGAGCTCGGCGATGTGTGTTCTTTTGAGCGTTGGCTTCGAGTGAGAATACAGCGGACGTGGCGTTCCAAATTGGAACGCATGTAATCCCCGCAAAAAGCGGGGATTACAAAGGAATCCATGGGTTGTGGCCCCCACCCCCTTTTCTCTACTGACTAGCAGTGGCTGATTTTGGTTTTTTTTTTAAATTTAAAAATTAACCGCCACTGATTATTTTAATATTATTTAATTAATTATTTTATCAAGAGTGGACCCCACATCACACTTTCTACCTCAACTTTCAAACCCAAAAGAACACACATACACAAGAAAATTGCTGCGGAACCCACGACCAACTTTCTAGCACAAATTTCTATCTCATCAGATTCCACACTTTCTCAACTTCCCCAATTAGGGGCTGTTCTTTTGTCGGATTCTTAAGATGGAATCTTGTTTTTTTACTGTTCATGGGAATCCGACTTGATTTTCTCCGGCGTGTTCTTTTGCGCTTGGTTTTTTTTGTTTCCTTGCCGACGTGTCCCGTGTCAGAGCGATTGTTGTGGGAATTTTGCAATCGGCGAGTTTTGCTCGGATTACACGAGAATCCGAAGCAACGGGCCCCTTTCTCTCTCTCACCCAATCAAAACGGCTGTTTCTTTCTTTCTTTTTTTTCCCGAATGTTAATTGGTGGGCCCCCCTCTCGCTCGCGCGCCCAATGAAAATGTCGGTTTCATTTTTTTTTTAATTTTAAATATTATTATATAAATTGTTATATTAATTATTTAATTTAGCCTGTGGACCCCACGTCATTTTCTTTCTCCAACTTTCTTCAACCAAAAGAACACACTACACGGAGTGGGACCCACTTCAACTCTCCAACTCCACAATCCAACCCCACTTTCCAACAAAAGAACACACTACACCAAATTTCTCTCTCATCAGAATCCACACTTCTCAACTTTCCCCAATTATACTTTCCTCCAAAAGAACAGGCCCTTATACTTCCAACAAAAAAGAAGAGGCCCTTAACCGACATTGCACAACCGGAACCTTCCACTTTCTTCGTCGCCGGCGTAGACCAGAAAAAAAATTAGTAACATCTAAATCTGCGCACATGGCCGCTTCGCTCACCACCCTGCCCCCTTCACCCTCTCTCCTCCGCCCCATCCCCCATGCTCCGCTCCCCCACCATATGCCTCCCCACCTCTCATCTCTCGATTCCCGTCCTCCGCCATAAGCGCCGTCTGTTCTCCTCTCTAGCCGCCTTCGCCGTCCGCCAGGACCTCACCACATGGACCCAGACGCCGCTGACCCGCGTCGAGCCCGCGTCCGCAGACGCCTCCCTCTTCCACGTCAGCGTCGACGTCTCCGGCTCCCCCGACCTCGCCGCTAACTTCACCGCCCCCGGCCAGTACGTCCAGCTCCGGATCCCCTCCTCCGCCAGGCCATCGTTCTTTGCGATCGCGTCACCGCCGCAGGTGGCACCTAGTAGAGGGGAGTTTGAGTTTTTGATCAAGAAGATCGCGGGGTCGACGGCGGAGGCGCTTTGCGAGCTTAGGAGGGGGGATTTGGTCGAGATCGGAGGGGTTATGGGAAAAGGGTTTGAGATGAAGAGGGTTGAGGAGGTCGAGACGGTGCTGATCTTTGCCACCGGGTCTGGGATCAGGTAGGGTTTCTTTATTTGCCATAATTTTGCTTGTGTCGTGCAATTAGTGTTGTGTTCGGCCAAAAAGATAGGTTTTGTTGAAGTTGATTTTATGAGTGGAAGAAAATGTTTAGGTGACTCTATAGTTTGCATGAATGTGGAGGAAAATGTTTAGGTGACTCTATAGTTTGCATGAATGGGAAAGATTGGATTTGTTTGATCAAATTGTACTTCAATTCGTATTATTACTGTGTATGTTTCGTGCCTAAGTATACAATTGAGGATCTCATTGCACGAACAATGCTAAGTCAAATGTAAGCGACAACTAGAATTTATATTTGTATTTTAATTTCAACATACATGTGTTTGCCTTAACTTAGAAGAGAGAGTAAGACGCAAGGATGAAACTGGGTACAAATTCACAAATGTAATTATTCCATGCAGTGGCGTAACCAGGATTATTTATTTTTTACACTGAGGAAAATAAAATTTATGCAACGAGTTACAAAGGTAAAAAAAATTAATACTAAAAATGCTTTCATTATATATTGATAATGACCACAAAATAATAACATAAATATATGCAAAATATGAAATATATAACATACCAAAAAGAGGTTATTTAAGTCGAACTTTACGAGTATATCTTGAATCGAACTCTCAATATAAAGTATGATGTTATTAGCAAGCAGCTCATCTCCCATCTTGTTGTGCAATGGTGTTTTTATAAGTTTCATTACCGAAAATGCTCTTTCTGTGCTTGTAGCCGAAACAGGAAGAGTCAACACGAGCCGAATCAACCGATCAACAAGAGGGTACCTTTTTTATTTTTCCACACTTACCAACTTTTGGTATAATCCTGAAAGTGTACTAATTTTTTAAAAATCCGGGTCACACCGTATATCATGCTCATAATGATGCAATTGATGCTTCAGCTGATAATTATTCTCCATTTCAGTGAAATCTTCAGGATAGTACTTTTCCGCAAGCATGCAAAGGTTGTCAACTTTGAATGATTTGAAACAATCTTTTGGATTCAAAGCAGAACCAAGGCTTAGAAGCTCCACGGCCTTATCAGTGAATCTTTCACTTAACTCCATCAATTGTGTGTTAACAACTTCATGTAACATATGAAAGCGATAATGATGTTCAATTGTAATTTCTTCACTCTGTTGACACGAACGACCCGTACCCTTCAAATAACGATCACGTATTCAGGTATATCAATTTCATGGTTTATGCAAAAGGACAGTATAGTTTCGAGAAACTCTTGTCATTTGTAATCAGTTTTCAACTCACAGAGAAGACTTTTTGTGATAAAAATATATTCCAGACCAAATAAGATATCTTGATTATATCTTTGCAACGACTGACAAAGTACTTCTGTTACTCCTATTACTTCAACCATTAAGTGTAAGTTAAATATAAAGTTAAATGAGCCCATTGCAGCAAACCCATCAGTAGCTTCTGCACGGATTTTTCTATTCAACACATCTGCCTTTATAATACCAAGAACTTTACGGACAGGTTTATACAACCCAAGTAAACTACAAGCAGAAGAATAATGTAAGCTCCAACGAGTAGAAGCAGGCCGTTTCAAAGTAGTCTGTTGATTACCTCCTTTGCTTGTTTGTAATTCATCCTTTTCCATCAAATTTTCCATTTGTTCCTGTTGAGCAGCTCGTAGTTGTTGATTTCGCTTAGGAGAAGCATCAAGCAAATTGATAATGCAATTCAACATCTAAAAGAATAACTCAATATCAGATAATTCACCTGATGTCGTAACCAATGCAAGCTGTAGGCGATGGGCAAAGCAGTGAACATAGTTTGCATAGAGACATTTTTGTAAATATAAACTTTGTAACCCACTCCATACACCTCACATATTACTAGCCCCATCATATCCTTGCCCTCTTATATTCTGTACGAGCAATCTGTTACGATTAAGGATAAGTGAACACATCTTTTTAAGAATTAGTGTTGTAGTATCTTCAACACATGTAACATCAAAGAACCTCTCTTTTATAAAACCTTTGTCATCAACAAATCTAAACATGATAGTCATCTGCTCACAATTAGATTCATCATGAGATTCATCAACTAGAATACAAAACTTAAAGTCACCAATTTCTTTACAAATCTTTTTTATTACCCAGTCACCTATAATTTTCATAATTTGATTTTTGAACCAATGGTGAAATGTAAGAAACATTTTCAGGGATATTTTCTAAGATAACTTTTGCAACTTGCGAATTAAGAGTTGCACTATACTTGAGCAATTCAATAAAGTTTCCACGATTTGTTGAATCAGGAGATTCATCATGTTCTCTAAGAGCACATCACTGACATGCTAGCCAACGAATATCATTAACTGAAATGACGACACGAAGACGATTTTTCTTTATTTCAGCTTCAGCTTGTAAGATTAAATGTTTCTGAATATTTTGAGATGGTTTTTTTCAAATCATCTAGCATTAAAACATTTTTGAATGTATTGATCTTGTTTCTCCTTCATGCACTCGAAGATGCCTGTCTTTTCCTCCGGCTCTTTTTCAACTATTAAATTCTTTTGAAATCCATGCTTCTTGTTTATGATATTGGGAGTCAGTGCTATCAAAGAGAAAACAAGAAAAACAATACGCACGGTGAGTCGCTTCGGAATATTCTAACCAATCATAAGTCTTGAACCAATCATGTCGAAAGTTATGTCCTTCATTTCTTGGATATTCTTGAAGTTTTGGTTTGCATGGCCTCATTGCTATGTAACGACGTCGAACTTCATTTTGTTCTTTATATGGATATTTTCATATTGCTTGATGTAATCCTGTATCATGTGATATCGTATTCTTAACCTTTTGAAGCTTCGAAGGAGGTTGCACTTGTTCTATAGAAGTCGATGGAGAAACATCATTGACCATTGGCTCCGCAGAATGTGTATTGTTTGAGGCCCCAATAACATCTTTTTGGATAAAATGAAAACAAAATTTTCATTCCTTTTCGAGACATTTTAGCTTCAGAAATTAATAAATCTATAAGTATCAAAAATTAATAAACAATACCTAATATAATAGAGATATTTAATCTAATTCACTTATAAACAAATAGTGATTTTTGGCCTAAGAAATCCTAAAATACCATGTGTATAATGTCCTGCAAGAGCATGCCAATGGGAAGGCTTTTCAAGATTTGAAACAATCTACAAAGCACCAAGACTTCCTTTTTAATAAGATTCAAGGAAGTCTATTGGCTTTTTTCAACTAATATCAAAATAATTCACAGCCTTTTAACATCTCAACATGACATATTTTAATTTGCATGTCCTTGGTTTGCTTTGGAATTTGGAAAAAAATCACCCATAAATATAATCCTACAATTTTGGTTGCTTCAAAATTCAAGTGTACAAGTTAAAGCAAATGACAAGAACAAAAAATTAACGCACCAGATCTACAACGGTAGAGCCAAAATAGGCGACGTCCGCGGACGTGGATGGCAAGTATCAATCAACCTTTAGTTACTAAAACCTAACAACAAAATGAGATTTTTCATCAATTTTCAATAAACACAAAATCCATCATACCCTGCCCACATCTTTTTCCACTGTTATTAATGTACTTATTCATTAAAGTGTTGTTTTTACATTGGCACATTGCAATATGATCCAAACAGAAAATGTACAATTACATGAAATTATAATTAATTTAATTAAATGTAACCCTCAAATATAGCACTTCAAACTAAGAATTTTTTGGGCCCTAATGAATTTTTTTGGGCAGACAAATTTAGTATTCAAACTAAGAATTTTAGTATCACTACCTAAGTGTGGCGTATTGAGGTCAGTGCTTTTCCAGTTTGAATACTAAAACGTAAAGGCGTATTGAGACCATTTCAAACTTAAATTTGTTTGCCCCCAAAAAGGGCCAAGTGTTTTTCCAAACACCCATTTATCATCGCTGCTCTGTACTAAATTGGTGTAACTGTAACAAAACACCATTTCCATTAAAACATTGTGCTTCGAAAAACCCAGTTGGAACTTGAACTTGAGCTGCCCACTGAATCAAAGTGGGCACAAAATTACTGAAATCTGGATATTTACCAAAACCCATTTCATAAACCGTGGTGAAATCCAGAAAGTTACCATCCTTTTAGATATCCAGTTGCAAATTCAGTTCAAACATCTAGCTGAATAAAAAGGAAGGGTAATGTACAAACTACAATGCTCCGTGTCATTTGATTTCAATTTTTTACATGGTCTATATATTTGTATAATAGCATACAGGTTAAAAGATTAAAACTACAGTTTTATGGACGAAAGAAACTCACCAAGATGGGTGGATTGGACTCCGCGGTGGATGGCTGGCTGAGCCCGAGGATCGTCAGTGCCTCGGTACCGGGCTGTGGGAGGTGGGCTGGTCTCGTGGAGCAAGGGTGGATAGCAGTCTGATTCTGCAATCAAAACACTCGACAGAGAGGGATTCTGGACCTCTGGTTAATTCTCTAGGTTAAGAAACTCAAAGCAAAAGGGAGATTGAAAGTCCCAGTGGGCCAGAGCCTAGCCTGAGAAAATTAAAAGCTCTGTTGAGAGAATTGTCACTTGTCAGCGTATTGAGAAGTGTTGTGGGGGTAATTGGGGTGTTAAAAATATTGTTTTTTAGCCCGAGCATTGTCACTTGTCCAAAAGGCCTGAGGCCCTAACAGATGGAAAGCTGTTTTTTCCGCCCTGGGCAGCTGCCCAGGGTAGCTACAAGGTAGTTCCGCCCCTGATTCCGTGCTTTCATCTACATATGCACTGCAGACGAATGGATAGTAGGTTGCAGTTTTAATGTATTTTTATTTCTTATCGTAGATTACTGTTAAAGACTTGAAGATACATCTAAACATATTTGAAACCATATGATAAATATATAGAAATATCATAAACTTAAGTCATAAAAACCCTTAATTTCTAACTCAAAATTGTGTTTTTATAAGGTTATTAGTCAACCAACTAAGTGTATTAGTCAACCAATGTTTTCATGTTCATATCCTGAATCTTGTGGCATTAATCGACTAACGGGATTATTAGTTGACTAATACAGTTCAGCTGTTCCTAGTCACGGCTTAGTTGTCGATTAATAAAGTCTACCAGCCGACTAATGAATCCATTAATTGACTTGTAAACATAATTAGTCGACTAATGTTGCTCGACCAACAATTCTTTCACCTGAGTTATTAGTTGACCGATGAAGGTTATTAGTCGACTAATCAACTAGTAGTTAGCCAAAAACTAGCTGTTAACTAGCCGTTTGAAGGGATATTCTAGTAATCTCTTCTCATATTGTTTTCCCTATATAAATATGGGATAATTATCAAATGTTCACACAAGAATCAAGGGAAGAAAAATTACATCTTTGACCAAATATTCTTAGATTTCTTATATTCTTTTTGAGCCAAAAGAAAAATAAAAGTCCCAATTTCTATTTTCCTAATCTCATATATTATAGAATAGAATCATTCTTCTTGGCCACCATTGTATCCACAAGCACGTATATTCAAAACTGTATGAGATTTGTATCCTTTTCTCTTTCGAAGTTTTGCCTCGGTGTGTGAGGTTTTGGTACTCTTGGTTTAAAAGGTTTTCAATCCAAGGATGTTGAGATTGGGGTTTGCAATTGGTAAAGATGTTTGCCAAGTTGTAAGTATTTTCTTGTGGTTTGTAAGATACGATTAGTGGAAAATCTCAAGTGGGTAGATTGGGGTCTGGAATAAGTCAAGAGACCGAACCAGGATACATCAGTGTTTTTGTTTGCATTGTTTGTGTTGTTTTATCTTTTTCATATTTTATTTACACCGTAAAAATATCATTTTTGATTGTTATATTGATATCAATTGGTAACTCTCTTAGTATCTTGTTTTGTTTAATTTTAAAAACACCATTCACATATCCCTATTTGTCCATCCACAAGATCCAACACTCTATAATTTAGATGATTATGCTATTAGTACACTTGAGATGAGAGGAGAGAATTGAGTCATACATCAAAATAAGGAATGTGTGATGAAAATCTATTATGTGAAGATGAGGTCAAGATGAGGTCGGACCTATGCGAAAGTTGTCGATAATGTGATTTTTCTTACAAGATTGAATATTAAGCATGCTTGGGAACTTTTTTTGATGTCATGGTTGTGAAAATGTTAGAGAAAACTATTTAGACACCATCTTCACTGTTCAAGCATTTCGTTATAACGGTCTGGGTTATGCTTAAAGTGGCTGTAATCTTGTTTTCAGCTTTAGGATGTTGAAGAGAAAATTGAAAAATGAACTAGTGACTTTCTTAATTATCAGTATATTTTGGAAACACATAAATTCTAATAACATTTAGAATGCATTTGCGGTTGCAATATCGCTGACTTGAAGCCAGAAGAGTATATCTTTAGGCATGGTCAGCTATAGCTCAGCTACCTGCCTTGTTCAATTTTAGCATTCACATGTTATTTCTCACATTCTCATTGCGGTGCCAACTAAGATGATAATTTTTTGATTCCTAAACTTTGAGGTTTTTGATACACCATGTCAAATTGCAACTGTCATGGTGTGGGATTCCCTATCTATCTTGAGATTGTGATGTATCCTTGGGGTTGGTTATAGTTCTGTTTTGTATGGGATTAAGACATTACATGAAAAAATATTCGACCTAAATGCCATTGACCAGGCTCCAGCAATCAGATCTGTAGCAACCTAGTTCTTTGAGCTTTTCTGCTAGTCATAATAGGTCTTCTTGTGTAGTATTGCTAATGTTGTGGAGTACTACTATTCATTATCTTGAGTTTTTCCAATTCCCCCTTTGTGATGTAGCCCTATACCTGTTTATAATTCACTTTTGCATGGGATTAAAACATTAGAAGAGAAACTTCCACCTAAATGACATTGAGTAGCAACAGACTTTCAGGAACATGGCTCTTTGATCTGTATGTTTAATTTTGATTGTTTATGTGTGTCCTGAACGCATTACAATTGCAAGTGACCTTGTTGATGTAGAACACGAAAGATTTAGGGATTTTAATAGAAAATTTGGGGAAGAACGATGAAATTAGGGTTCCGATGCTTTTCACCAAGGAGTCCGATCCTTCTCACCATGAGATTAGATCATTCTCAGGTTTGGGGGTTTTGTTTCTCCAGTTTTCATTGATTCCAAGCGGTCATGGGTTTTGACTTAAACATAAACAATCTAAAATACATTTACCCCCAAATCCGTGTCCGTTTAATATACACAGCTAGCCCAGAACATTACAGTTTAAGTATGAAAATTATCCCCAGTTATGCCTTAGTTGGCAATGCAAAGTTTGGTTAATATACACAGCTAGCCCAGAACACTACAGTTTAAGCAAGAAAAATTGTACCCAGTTCTGCCTTCATCGGTAATGCAAAGTTTGTTTACTATACACCCCTATCCCAGAACACTATAGTTTAAGCATGAAAATGGTATATAGATGTATTATTAGAACATTAGGTGTATTTGAGCATTTGGTATCAAGCTTCCCTTGGTTAGACGTAATCCTTGTCAATTTTAATTATATGTAACCTGATTCTGTCTTACTTGGCATGGTAGTTTGTGCTGGAGGGATTTACACACGGTCTATTGTCCTTGGTTTTTTCGGTTTGTTTTTGTTTTTTTTTTGTTTTTTTGTTTTTTGGGTGGGGGCAGGGGCGGAACCAGGATTAGATGACCGGGTGGCCTGGCGGCGTTGCAAGAATACATACAAACTGCATTCGTAAAGTACATAGATGCGATGATATTCAAGTCGACGAGTCCAAAGAGATAAAGGATGTGTTTTTTCATTACATTTAAATATATTTGAGATGACGAAGTGAACAACAAAGTAGATATGAAATTTATTGCTCAGACCTCATGCAACATATGTGTTAGAAATCGAGTAAGAAAGCCGAAAACAAAAATAAGTTTTAATTCCATGAGAACGAAAATAACTTACGAAGATTCAAACTAAATTACTTTAAACAAGCAGCAAGTTTTCACATTTTCACATGCATTTATTAAACACAAAATCGTTTTCATATTAACGAAGATATGAACGAGAAGCATTCTCTGATGATGATTACATCGTTAATTTGCAAAAAAAACAAAAATTTAAAAATATAATCATTGGAACTAGCCAAGAATTAATTAATCTTTTAAATTTAAGGGAATGTGAGAAGTGTGTTTAGTAACTAAATATTTTAGGTAGCTTAAGTTAACCATAACAATTTTAAAACGATAATTAAAAATCACAACGTTTACTTGTGCGATCAGACAATTCTCTGTTTTACAATTACTTGTGAGAAAATTTAAGCTTAAACTAAGATATATTTAGATGTTTGTCTTTTCTCAATTAGATGCTGACTCCGCTATATTATAATTAAAAACATGAAAAAAAAAATAGGCATAATGTCAAACGAAAATTTAATGTTATAACTTATAAGTAGGTATTTCATGTAGTTGAAAACATCATTATTGATCCAACGAGAAGCAGCCAAACACACCTCCAGTAAATGAAGTTAGATTATCAATAAAATCTCATATGGACTGCACTAGTTACCATATAATTTCATGTAGTGAAAAAATGCACCCCCCCCCCCCCCACCAAAAAAAAAACAACAACAACAACAACAACTTGTACGTGGGTCTGCCCCCGGTGGGGGCTGTTAAGCTTGCTTCGTATACACTGTAGCACCCAGCTCAACAGCTTTGATGCTAAGGTAGGACCTTGTAGCTGGCACGCGATGTGTTGGATCTTATCTTGACATGATCATTTTGTACTTGATTGATCTTAATAAACATAACAATTTTCTATTTGGATTCAAAGGATTCTTGTTGGATGACCAACAATGAATCCATTATAATCGACATTCAATCCTGAAGATGGGAAAGCTATGATTGTGAACTCTTGGTGTCTAAGATATGCATAAGCTCTGTCTCCCTAAAAAAAGTTTCACTTTTCTGGCATTCCTTGCTTTCCATATATGTTTGGCTATACCTGGACAAAAGCAATCAAATTGCCAGTGTAGTTAAACTAATGAGTGATGCACGTTTGACATTATTATGGATTTTGAAGATTGCATAGCCGAATATAGATGCAAAAGAACTAGTTGGAAAGATGTGCCAGGTTTGCGTCTGTGAGACTCAAATCAGTAATAGATGACCTTTTGAGCGGTTACTGGATTAAATCTCCAGTGTATGTTACAATATAGTTTAATCAGGTTTAGGATTGGGCACTGGCTTAAGTTCTTCTCAAGATTTTAATTGAGTAAACATGGTGCTTATTCAGGGAAGCCTGGAGGTTGTAGCTTTATCCAAGTCACTCTCTCAATTCCCATCACTCTATTATAAAAGCTAACGTGTATTAGATGTGTATACAACATAATTAGGCCCATAACTATCTGGTACAACCCCACCCCCCGGGCGCCCAAAACAAAAAAAAAAAAAATCCCTTCCACAGCAGACCTGATCTTTTCCTGGGCGTACGATTGGATCCAATAGATCACATGACTCGAATTAGCTCTACTTCTATTGTATATGGACTTGAGAATCCTTATGGATCTCTACCTCCATAGTACCTACTCATCCATTGGTTTCAGCCAGCCAAGGGGACAAAAGAGTGGATAGATAAAAGGAAGATGGAATGAGGAGTCTTGTAATCATACTCTCTCTAGTAACACCTGTGTCATATATATCTTTTGGTGAATCAAGGTTACAAATAAGATTGTATTTTGAAAACCCCGTCTGGCTATTAGATTTTATCACGCTCATTTATGTTTAACGATAGTGTAAGTTATCGTTCATAATTTTTACCATGCTGTGTGTACCCCTGATTTCAGCATATATCATTAGGCTACTTCTTGCCTTTTTTCCATTTCATTTATTTTCTTTTCTTTTTTCTGGTTTTGGGGTTGGTCTTCTTTTCATGTGTTCCCCCCTTTGGGTTGGGTTTATGTGGGTGCGCACTTTTCTTTTTCTTTGTAAAGGGTGTGCTAGAATTGTTGTTAATCAATAATGTAAGACTGGGTTCTTCTGTGAGCAATATGGGTCGGTGTCAATATGGGTCAGCATCTGCTATATAAACTTGATATACAATACCAGCCACCTAAAAACAAAATAAATAAAGAAAAAATAATAAAAGAAAAGCAACTACAAGCGCAAGAGACCACCACCGAACTCTATAGGTCTTGGTGTCCTTCGTCTCCACTCAAGAGAAATGCATGCTACTTGGTTACAACTATTATTTTCAAATATAATCTCCATTTTGAACATGATAAGGCTTATAGCTCCGTGAAATGTTGTTGTCTTCGTTATTTGTGTATCTCATGTGTACATGCATTTGTTACAAGGTTGTTGGCATCATTAGTGTATCTCATTTGTACATGCATTTGTTACAAGGTTGTTGGCATCATTATCTTGGTCTATCTTACGCTAAGCACTTAATAGTGACAGATGATGCCCTTCACCATATCTTGCCATATTCTCTTTAATTTGGGGAATTGAGATGCATATTAATATTACTTTACAAGTCTGTTATAGTGTTTGAGCCTTTGAGGGTTATTAGCATATATTACATCCTTTCTGGTGTACTTTTCTTTTGCTATCCTATAATCGAAATTGCAAAAACTGCACTGTGCGTATGCAAATAGGTTTTTTTACCCTATTAGAAACTGAATGCATGCAACTAGGATTATTCTTAACAGAGATAAATTCTTATCTGCAATGTTGTCTGGTCTGTATATATGGTTTTGTCATTACAAGTTGATCTCTTCTCTAATTATCTCTCTCCTTTGGCAGCCCAATCCGATCACTTATTGAGGCAGGTTTTAATGCAAATAAACGTTCGGATGTAAGGCTTTACTATGGGGCTCGAAATATCCAGAGAATGGCTTATCATGTGGGCAAGATAGAAGCTCTGTATATTAAAATCTTATCAATAAGGTTCAATCAATTAGTTTAATTACTGATTGCAGTTCTTTCCTTCTCCAGTATAGGTTTAAGGCTTGGGAAGCCACTGGTGTTAGAATCGTACCTGTTCTGTCACAGCCAGATGATAAGTGGAAAGGCAGGCGAGGTTTCATACAGGTATGTTTTCAATGCAGTTACTTCTTCTTTTATTTAATCAGGTATATCACCTGTAGGAGACAATATCGTGTGCATATTGCAGGCTGCCTTTTCAAGGGCCAAGCAAATATCAAATCCTTCATCAACAGGAGTGGTGCTATGTGGGCACAAACAAATGACTGAGGTCCGTCGTTTTTTCTCAAATTACATTGGTATTGAGGATTTATACCCCACAGTGCAGCAAGTGTTGCTTTGATTGTATGATATCAAACTTGATGCCTTTTTTTATTAGACTTACCTAAGGTGCCAGAAAATGAAACAAACAAGGCTAGGGGCTGTGTGTGTGTTTTTTTTTGGGAGGGGGGGGAGGGGGGTTTTTTTATTTTTATTTTTTATTTATTTTATTTATTTTTATTTATTTTTTTTTATTTATTTTTTTTTTTTTTTTGGGGGGGGGTTGTGTGTGTGTGTGTGTGAATAAAAAAAGATAAAAGGGATGATGCATGTCCTTGCTGACCGGACTCGGTTATGTTGGGAAAGGCTTGGTGATGGTTCGGACACTTATAATTGGTACTACAGAAGGTACCACTTTATTCGGGTGAGAGGATGGTCCTCCTAGAGCTAGGTGTAAGATCAAAAAGAAGTAATATAATGTGATGTCGGGTGATTTAATAGAAGAGGTGACCTTCAAGGGTATCTGTATAATCTAACCATTGATAGTAAAATCTGTACTGATGTCCATGTACATGTATGAGGTGAAGTCGTGAGTTCTCATGAAATCATTGTAATTATGTTAACAGCTGGGATATTGGAGGGAGATGCAGGCATTTTGAGATTTCTAGGAGTATTGTTCTTTTTTTTTCTTGGTTGGGGGGGGGGGGGGGGGGGGGGGGTGGGGGGCTTTGAATCTGAAATGTATAAGGTTAAAGAAAATGCATTAACAAAAAGGGTAGCATGAGGATAAGCGATTGTGTGACTTTTGTATCTGAAATGTACAAGGTTAAAGAAAACACACTAAAATGGTACCTTTGATGTCCTGGATATAGTCAGGGGGTTATGGTAGTGATTCTTATTTCCTGTCTTTATTTAATGTTTAGTGCAAAGGGAGCTGATGTAATTGAGACTGATATGTTAGTGGCCTATAAATCATTTAACACCATTGGCGCTATAATGAACAATAATTGATTGGGAATAAGGTGGTTTGAATGAAAAAAATTTTGTCAAAAGGATCAAAGTGTGATGGATTTAACATTCTCAAATATCCTATGAAACAACAGAGGGATATCAAAGTGTACAGACCGTGTGACAAATATCTGTGATCATTCTTTTATTATATGAATATCTTTCATTCGGAAAAATATAAAGTGAGTGATATCAATGCATATGGTCCTAATGGATGTTGAAAGTAGTATATCTAGGTATTGAAAGATGAACACAATTTGTTGAAACTCCTTAAAACACTGACTTTAATTTATGCAGGTTCGTTTATACCACATTATTCTAGTTAAGGACTCGTTGTCATAATATCCTCGTCAAAACTTTGGTAATCAAGAACAAGTCTTAAGTAGAGAAGGCTTCATGGTTCATGGAATGATTGACCAGTTTCCATTCCCATACCTCCTATTTTCGAGAAACTCCCATAAGCTTACAACCCTTAATTCATCTGAAAGATTGCGTGATACTATAAGCCAAGTAGAAACTTGTGTCCACTATTTTGCTCAAGTATATGGATTCTCAAGTAAGAATGGGCATATACAAATTTATTCTTGCTCAGTTTCGTGCTTTTTTTTCAGTTAACTTTTCTAATACGGAAATAATGCCAATTTTCCTTGCGGATTGCAGGATGTTACATCTTTACTGGTAGCGGATGGAGTATCCAAGGATAAAATTTTGAAGAATTTCTAACTATGAGTTGTATGTACTCAACCTGTTGTAGCATTATTGAACAATAAATTACTAATATTATTCTTTTGTTACGAATGGTTAGGTTCCTGAGACCGAGATTGTTCTTAAAACAGTATGAGAGATCATTCGGGCTAAATTGATCATTGCAAGTTTTGAAGCATTTGATGGTAGTATGCTAGCTCATGCTTTCAGCAGTTTAGCAGTTTGTTGTCTAGTTTAGCAGTTTGTTGTCTGCTCTTTGGCCATTTTATTGCAAGTATGGTATATGGATCTTGGATCTTTGAAGGTGTGACATTCTCTTGTCAATTTTTATTTGGCCAACACATTTAACCGAGAGTATTTAATTTTCTATCTAAGGTTTGCGAATCCAAATTTTGATTTCGCAATGCTTGCCTTGTATGCTGCAAATTGGTACAGTACAGTCTGCGAGTGCCATGAAAGTGTCGAGATGTCTGAAAGATGGGATTCCAGTTGGGCTTCTTTCATGGTACCCAGCACAGGGTGTCCACATCCAACATATTTACAGCCTGCTCAAATCTTGTTATTAAATTTGTTGCATATTTAGAAATTGACTCAACGAGCAAAGCAACATGGAACAAGAGAATAATGGGTATCATGACAAAAGCTAAAGCGTTATGATGTGATGCATATTCCTTCACAGTATAAAATCTACACCTGATGAACATGCCAGCAGCCAGCAGCCATTTTAACGGCGGTGGGTGAAGATTGTAATGATTTTTACGGCAGTAACAGGACCAAGTCACCATTTCAAACACTCACCCACAGTATCCCACTTCTCTCATTGCTGTAAGCCCTTGCTGGAAGAAGACAGACAGTTTTAAGCCACAAGGGTATCCGAGATGCAACAACAACGGAAAATGAAAGAGAACAGAGAGAACCCTAGAGTATGAAAACGCAGACCATTAATCCCGTAATGAACAACAGCGAGACAGACACAAGTAATAAAAATACAAATACCCAGTAACAGTCACTTGGAGAGCAATCTTTATGAAGGAAGAAACTACTCGTATTATCATAATCAGGGACTACATTGGCTTAATACCGAGCAAAAACTGTAATAACATAACAATCACAAAAGAGATGGTAATGATTCCTACTGGTATAGTCTGTTACCTACAGTACAATGGATGGATGTTGCACAAAAGGATGGATAAAAAGACTGAAATTAAATCTTGAGAAATGGTGCGAAGCGAGTTGGTAAAAATTTTGGAATGAAAATTTAACAAATGGGTCGAAATTTAAGACTAGTATATATATAGAGATTGAAACAGGCAGCAATCCACATGCAAGAAAACTAAACATGTCCATATTCTTATTATGGGAAAAAAAGAAGCTGGCAAAGCAGGCAAGCTTCACTCAATCTACAAAAATCCTTGTCACAACTGACAAAATAAAAAGGAAAGCACCCCAAGTTTGTGAGCTCAAAAAAATGAATCTCCTGTTGGATTAAGGACACGTCCAACGCATCCATAAAGATTATTACAATTGCTGGAATGAAACTACTCGCTTAGGCGGCCGATTCCTTTGCAATCTTCTCAGCCTTGGCGATAACCTCCTCAATCCCTCCGACCATGTAAAACGACTGCTCGGAAAGGTCATCATACTTTCCATCAAGGACACCCTGGAAATCGAATAAGCGAAAAGATTAGTGACAGAATATTATTAGATAGATATATCAGATCTTAAATGTTTTTGTTGATTTTACAAATCTACTATCGTATAAAATGCCACCATTAAAGATTCCAACAAAATGGAAGAGCAGAACAAAATGAAAGTAGCACAAGCCACCATCAAAGTTTAACCAGATGACAGCCAACTTGAAAGAAAATATGAAAAATGCTCACCTGGAAGCTGTTAACACTTTCTTTCAACTCCACATACTTTCCAGGTGCGCCGGTGAACACTTCAGCAACGTGGAAGGGTTGGCTCAAGAACCTCTGGATCTTTCTAGCACGAGCAACGGTCAATTTATCGTCTTCACTAAGCTCATCCATTCCCAAAATAGCAATAATATCCTGAAGGTTCTTATAGTTCTGGAGAACCTTCTGAACACCACGTGCGGTGTTGTAGTGCTCCTCTCCTAAAACATGGGGAGAAAGCATTCTAGATGTAGAATCAAGGGGGTCAACCGCAGGATAAATACCCAGTTCGGAAATCTAGTACAAGGAAACAGCCAGGTTAGAAGAATAATGAGAAAGAAAAGCCGGAATTCAAATTTCCGCAACATTTTTAATGATATAACCGGATAACAAACCTGACGAGACAACACGGTTGTAGCATCGAGATGGGCAAAAGTAGTTGCGGGAGCAGGATCTGTCAAGTCATCAGCAGGCACATAGATAGCTTGCACCGAGGTGATGGAACCCTTCTTTGTCGTCGTAATCCTTTCTTGGAGTCCTCCAAGATCGGTAGCTAGTGTTGGTTGGTAACCCACAGCAGATGGAATACGTCCAAGCAGAGCAGACACTTCAGAGTTAGCCTGATATACAACCACATGCATATACACATCAGGCAATCAGAAAATATCAGGAATCGAGAATTTGTCGAGGGAATCAAACATCAGAAAGCATACCTGGGTGAATCGGAATATATTATCAATAAAGAGAAGCACATCTTGCCCTTCAGCATCACGGAAGTGCTCAGCCACTGTCAGTCCAGTCAATCCAACACGAGCACGAGCACCAGGGGGCTCATTCATTTGCCCGTAAACCAGAGCACACTTGCTCTCACTCTACACAAATAAAGCAGCATTGTAAGACGAATGTTCCAAGTAACAATCACGCAAGAAAATTCAATTATTAGACCTGCTTCTCTCCTAGCTTAATGACACCACTCTCAATCATTTCTCTGTACAAGTCATTGCCTTCTCGAGTACGTTCTCCAACACCAGCAAAGACAGAGAAACCACCTGATACACGAAAATTCAATAAAAAAAATGCAATAAGCGCTGGCATCAAAGAACATATTGAGCAAGTTCTTGTTGCAACCAACCATGAGCTTTAGCAACATTGTTGATCAGTTCCATAATAAGCACAGTCTTCCCGACTCCGGCACCACCAAACAACCCAATTTTTCCTCCTCTTTGGTAAGGTGCAAGAAGATCCACAACCTGGCAAAGACGGCAAACAGCAAACAAATATGACCGATGAGCATTCAAAAAAATGGTCTGCTTGCGGACAGAGATGAATAAAGACCATGAAAAAATCATCATGGCCCATTCTTTGAAATTGGGGTGGGACAATGAAATAGCATTTATGTATTACAAAAAATAAAGATTATACCCAGAACAATGGCCATGCAAGAGCAAAAGCTTTAACAATGCATGGAAATACTACTTTCTATAGATCAACTATTGAATAATTCATACAGCCCAAGTTACAGCATGTAACTTAATCAACTTTCTTAATATTTGTGTCAGCAGGATCACTATTAATATAGTTTTAAAAAATCATTAAATTGGTTGAAGGGGGAAAAAGAAAGTATTTAGTTAAGTGAAATGTATGCAACAATGTTTTTTTCCCAATACTGTCACAGACAAATAGAATGCAATACCTTAATTCCAGTAACAAGGATCTGCTGTTCAGTAGCCTGTTCAACAAAAGCAGGGGCTTCCCTATGGATGGGAAGATAGTGATTTGTGTCTGTTAACATCACGAGCAATGCAATCAGAAAATGAATCAATAAAACGTAAAATGCAACAAAAAAAATTGCAGTTTTGATAACTTACTAATTTCACCCCTCTCATCAATGGGTTCACCAATCACATTAATGATGCGTCCAAGAGTAGCACGGCCAACAGGCACCTAACAAATGATCAAACATAATCCAATTTGTTATCAACTGAAGATTGGTGCATAAATAGCAAACCAGCAGAAAACAGATTATTTTGGATTAACCAAATAAAAGGGTTGAATCATATACATTAGAATAATATTGGAGTAAGTCCGAAAAAGCAGTTGTATTACATAAGTGCCATAAATTTAATTAAATTAACACAAGCTAATATAGATCAATGGACATTCGAGTTTTTGAGGAATGTTAAAACGACAAAAAGACCATGCTCCAAAAAGTAACTTAAAAGAAAAGACTAGAAAGTGCAAATTAAAAGGAATTACACATTTTAAATGGGGTGAAACTGACCCTCTTACATAAAATACTGAAAAGAAAATTTAAAATATCAAAATACAAAACAACTCAAAAAAGAAATTAAAGAAAAGCTAGGATAAAGAAATAACTACGGTTTCTTTGTACACAGATGCTGACTACACTACCAACATCTAAACTAGATCACAGTCAAACTCTTTCTGTATCACATTGTACATATTTATACATAAGTATGCAACAATTAATTTGAGGAAAAAATGCAAAAACATCAACATTAAACAAACGTTTATAAACCACAAACGTGAAAATGCAATAAGCTAGAAAAATAATAATCATAACAGAACCGAATACATATCAAAAACTAGTGAAAGATTATTTGGTTGGACTTGAACCATGTGTGGGTCTGTGTGATGTGTTCACAACAACTTCAGAGTTCGGATATGCTCCATGTCTGTCCCACAGAAACAAGGATGAGCACTAATTGGGTATACAGGTAAATTACCAGCATATATATATAATTTATTGCTCACAACTTAAGCCAGAATAGATAGAAGGGGAGGTAAACAAGGAAATGCAACAAATTTACTGGATAAAACTATTACATGGTCACAATTACTCAAATCAATTTACTAACCATATAAGGTTAAACCCAAGATATTACATCGCGAAAAATTGATCATTGATGCTCTAAACAGAATATGACAGTGTAAATTACAATATTTACAAATGTTGTATATGAAAA
This sequence comes from Scilla litardierei, assembly GCA_030789695.1. Lineage (NCBI taxonomy): Eukaryota > Viridiplantae > Streptophyta > Magnoliopsida > Asparagales > Asparagaceae > Scilla > Scilla litardierei. Next base: position 87,481,215 of record CM061141.1, on the reverse strand, counting down.
TCCATCTAGGAGATTTAATTGATGAAACTAAATGCACATCCTAGCACAATAATTGGGTAATGGCAAACTTGTAAATAAGTGGTATGCGCACTGGGTTAAAAAAATTTAATGGCAGACTTGAAAATAAGCGTATGTGCGCGGAGTAAAACGGTGGGGGTACGCAAATGAACTCCCTTGTCTAATATATCCAAAAGCAATTATCTCAGTAAATATTCATATTTTAAAATACAAAATAAACTTATCACCAAACATAAAGTAGCAAACTTTATCGCGAGCCAATCAAGCTGAACCAGGATAACTGATCGTCAGCGAATAAAATTAAAAATATAGAAGACAACATAATCTGATCAAAAGACGAAAGCTTTAGCATCGATAAACAGATCTAATCCAGGAAAAAATAATGATCGTAGGCTCTATACGTATTGTAGAACAAATTAAGCGTTAAAAAATCTTACAGTGATAGGAGATCCTGTGTTCAAAACCCTCTGCCCTCTCACGAGCCCCTCAGTCCCATCCATAGCGATCGTTCTCACCATATTCTCCCCCAAATGCTGAGCAACTTCGAGTACCAGCCGGATCGAGTTGTCGAGAACCTCAAGGGCCGTCAAGATCGGCGGAAGCCCCTCATCGAATCTAACATCAACGACGGCACCAATCACCTGGCAAACCTGCCCAATCGACCCAGCTCCGGTGAACTCATCGGTGATCTTACCGCTGTGATCCGCGGCGGGGGTCGTTGGGGGCTTCGCAGGGGCGGCGGGGGCGGCCGCCGATGTCGCGTACTCGACCGCACGCGAGAGGATGAATCCGGTGGGGTTTGGGCGGTAGATGGGCGCAGGGGACGGTGATCTATGGTTTGAGAAGGCGGATGTCCTGGATCGGCGAGACGTGGATCGAAGGAGTGAGGAGAGGACTCGGCGAGACGCCATGGATCGAGATCTCTCTGGCTCGGCGATCGATCGAGAGACCTAGGGTTTGATTGGAAAGAAATTTAGGGTTAGGGTTTGCCTTTTGGGTTTCTTTTAACGGCTGCCAGAGAGTGGAGAAGGTCTCCGCATCGAGAGAAAGGGGTACAGAAGAGTTGAGATTTGAAGGGGGGCGAGATGCGGACGTCATCGGCAGATTGTGAGCTGGAGTTTAGAGAGGGGTTTGGAGTCCGGGTTTTTAGCTGGCGATGGGCTGCAAATGGTTAAGATGCTTGTTAATGGGCCATGTCTGCTTCGAACTTGGATGAATAGTTGGGGGTTTTGTTGGTTGGGCCGTTGGGAGGCTAGCAAAAAAGGCTTTGGGTGCTGGCCAGTTAAGTCATGGCCTGCTTGACAATGATTAGAATCTCAAACTTCTTCATGGTCATTTTAAAATTAAAATATACTTTCGGTGTTAAGAGTTGAGGGATGCCCTTTGGCTCCCTCCTTATTTATCTCTCCATTACACCACCACCCCCACTAAGCCTTTAGTTGTTGACTTTTGGGCTACTACAATAATGAGGATGTGAATAAAGGTAAAGGCATAGTGTTTGCTATGGTTACGCATTCCTATTGCAAGTAAACTTTGTCTCCTATGAGTCTCTAGAGTTGATCTCTCAACACGTTATCAGCACGTGTCTGCTACAAATTTTGAGCCACTAAAATTATTCCAAATCCCCTCTAAATCAAACTCATATGCGAAGGAATCTAATTGTTGTTGCGGCGATCCGTTGCGGTTTTCATTGCGGTGTTTCCTAAGCGTTCGGGAGTGGGGAATTCTATATACGGATTTTATATTGCGATCGTCCCTAGATCTTTGATCTAAAGGTAAAAATATATTTCTCGTAGATATACAATTCTATATATGGATCATACAAAATTTTACAATGATAATAAATTCTTGTAAAAATTAAAACAAAAATAACTTATTTACAATATCTCCTTTTTTCCAACCGATTTTCTCGTCGGAAGCAAGAATTAACGGACATCGACTACCGACCTATCGGCCACCTCGTCGGAAGCGAGACTAAAAATGTAGGGGGGTGCTGCCTTTCGGCCTCCAACCCCCACCCCAATGCCGCAATCATACAAGGGGGGTGCTGCCTTTCAGCCTCCACCCCACCCCCTGAAGGGGGCTCTTCACCGGAACCCCCCACCCCCCCTCTAAAGGGGGGGCCTTCCCCCTGGCAAACCCCTCCTCCCCACCGAAGGGGGGGGGGGGGGCCTTCATCGGAACCCCCCGACGGGGGGGGCTTCACCGGAACCCCCCCCGGTGGGGGGGGGGGGGTTCTTCATCGAAACCCCCCCCCCCCAACCGGGGGCCCTTCACCGGAACCCCCCCTCCCCCCCCGTGGGGTGGGGGGCCTTCATTGGAAACCCCCCTGACGTGGGGGGGCCTTCACCGGAACCCCCCCGGTCGTGGGGGGCCTTCACTGGAAACCCCCCCCCCCCCAACAAACCCAGTGGGCTTTTTCATCCGCGGGAGGGGGGTCTCTTGCTCCGGCGAGAGCCCCCCTGGCCGTGAAATCCGAAGGGGGGGGGCCTCTTTCTCCTGCGCAACCTCCCTGGCCGCGAAAAAGGAGGAGAGGCCTCTTGCTCTGGTGAGACCCCCCTAGCCGATTAATTAAATGGGGGAGGGGTTCTACTGAGGTAGGAGCCCCTCCCCATGGCTGCTTTTGATAACATGGGAAGATGAGGGCTGACTTATTTCTCTAACCCTAAAATTAGAGATTTGTTATGAATGAGGGAGGCTTTTTGCCTCCCCTCCTTCATTACCCATTCATTAGTCCCATTACTATGGGTAATGGGGACTCTTGGTCTCCTAGAGGCCCTTCATCTCCCCCTCTAAATTAATATATAGAGAACCATGGCCTATGGCCATGGTTACTCATTCTATCTCTAAGAATTCCTATCACTATTTTCCTTCTTGACTTTGATTACTCTCTAACACGTTATCAGCACGTGTTCTTCCTTGAGCAAGAAACCAATCCTAAAATCCCCACCGAATTGATCCCCTACGCGTAAGGAATCTTTGGTTGATGCGGCGATTTGTCGGAGCTTTGCGGCATTCTCGAAGTTTTCAGGAGCTCGGATTCTTTTTATTTCTACGGTTCTATTCTACGGTCGTCCCTAGATCATCGATCTAGAGGTATATTTTTTTTCACCGTAGATAAACAATTTTTTTAGCCATGATATTTTTTACAACCTCGAATTTGGTTGGTTAAAAATCTGCTAAAAATCATTTTCTTGCCTTGATAAAAATACATTAAAAATAAAAAAAAATTTGGTCCCCCCCGGAAGGCGGGGGGGTTTCCTCTGTGCCGCAGCCCCCACCACCCCCCCAGCAGGGGGGTCTTCTGTATCAGGCGCCGGCAGCGCCACGCCCCCAGCGGGGGGGTTCCTCCGGCAGCGCCCCCCCTGACGGGGGCCGATCTTAAGCGCCACCCCCCAGCGGGGGGTTCCTCCGGCAGCGCCCCCCTGACGGGGGGGGGCGATCTTCAGCGCCACCCCCCAGCGGGGGGGTTCCTCCGGCAGCGCCCCCCCTAACGGGGGGGGCGATCTTAAGCGCCACCCCCCAGTGGGGGGTTTCCTCCGGCGCGCCCCCCCTGACGGGGCGGGCGATCTGCAGCGCCCCCCCTGACGGGGGGGGCCGATCGGCAGCGCCTCCCCCCCTACGGAGGGGGTTCTCTGTCGCTACCCCCCCAGCGCGGGGGGGGGGGGGGGTTCTCCGGCTGTGCCCCCCCGACGGGGGGGGGGGGGGGGGGGGGGGGGGCGATTGATCACTCCCCCCAGCGAGGGGGGCTCTTCTCTGTCGCCTTCCACCCTTGCGGGGCGGCTGGGGGGGTATTTTACTCTGGCTGCTGCGTGGGGGAGATTTCTGGCCACCGCCAATGACCTAAATCAGTAACTGATGGGGTGGAGATTGTGGGGACAGACTTAGGGTTTTTGGGATTATTGGTTTTTCCAAACCCAAACGTAGGCTTAATTTAATTAAAATCGTTTGTTTTTGTAGTTGGGCCTGCAGCCCATTTGTTTCTATCAATAAGCAAATAATTCAATTGGGCCTGCATCCCATATTACTTAACGGTTAATATTTTTGCCCCCTAATTAATGGCCTGATGCCAATTACTTAAATGGACTCTCCTCTATGTAAAATCACAAATATTTTCTATAGTCCATGTTGACAAATTTAAACATCGCTCTTGCATACTATTATCTATGGTTTACTAGGACTCTATTTTTCAAAATATAACTATCTTAAAGATCCTGAGACCGCTCTGCCATTAGTCAACTAACCTAACGGTGTATGACGTTTCCACGTGGTCTACGAGATAATTATATTTTCTAGTTTTCTTTACCATATGTTTTACTTGAGATATATGCGTGGTTGTTTATTTTTATGCATGTAGCATATTTAGACCTGCGTGGATGTTTAAATCAGTAAAATTGTGTTTTTCGGGATCGGCCATTGAATACATATTTACTTTCCTTGCACTTTTATTTTCTTTTGAGAGAATTTGTAAGTGAGGAAATTTGTATTTAAAGCCCAAGCTCAGTGCAACAGCATATGAAGACGAAGATATAGGGACCCACTTTGGGTTTCCGAAGTTGTATTTTTCTTTCCTTTTTATGGACTGTAAACGAACTTTGGACTGTTTATTATTTTGGGTATCTGGCCGATCCCCGCATTTTTACTTGTTTATTTCTTTATGCATGAATTTTGAATTTTAATTAATTCATGCTCATTTTAAATTGCGTAGATAAATGGCAAAATTGGCAAGCGTCGATTTCGAAGTCCTTGACTCTGCAGGGACAAATTACCTGAGTTGGCGAGTGAACCTGAAGTTCCACTTGCGTTCGATGGCCCTCCTTGGGTCCATTTTGGCTCCTTCCTCGGCCCCCGCAGCGGCCGAAGCTTCTGCTACATATAGCAGCAGCCCTACAACCACTGTATCCGATGTAGATAAGGCGAAAGCCATAATCTACATTAGGAAACATATCGATCGGACCTTAAAGGCCGAATACTTAACGGTTGAGGATCCAAAGGACCTGTGGACAGCGCTGGAAGCTCGGTATAAACATCAAATTGATGTTATATTACCGCGTGCCAGTTATGAGTGGGAAAACCTTAGACTTCAGGACTATAAGTCCGTCACTGAGTACAATTCTGCACTTCATAACATCACCTCACGCCTGAAGTTGTGCGGTGAAGAAGTGACAGAACAGCGCATGTTGGAAAAGACATTTACCTCGTTTCACGAGAAAGATGCAATCCTCATGCAGCAGTATCGTGAACGCAATTTCACGAAATTTTCCGATCTGATCTCATGCCTACTTAGGGCAGAGCAAAATCGAGACTTACTGCTTGCAACTCATAACTTACGTCCAGCTGGCACTGCCCCTATCCCTGAAGCCCACCACGTTTCTCCCCAGAAGTGGAAAAATAAGAGGAAGGCTAAAAACACTAAATGGAAAGCTATAATGAAGCAACCAAGAGGTGCAGCTCCACAGACAAACAAAAACAATAAGGGAAAAAGAAATTTCACTTGGAAGCGAAAGAACACCGAGCAAGTGTCACTTCCAAAGAAGATCTGGGATGATAAATGCCATAGATGCGGCATGACTGGCCATTGGTCCAGAAACTGCCGCACTCCTCGCCACCTCAAGGATCTATACCAAGCGAGCCAGAAGTCTCTACCTGAAACAAACTTGGCGGCTGTTCAGCCGCCAACAATGTTTACTGCAAAAGACTTCGAGAACGACGACCTTCTCCATTGAGCACCATCATTTATCTATGCTTTTGAGAATTTCAATGTATCTTCATCTTTTATTTGCTTAAGTACGAACTTTTATTTTCGAATGAATGTTTACATTTTCGCTCAAATAAAATTTCGTTTTTGCTTATATAGATGATGTCTGAGTGCCTAGTGGACAGTGCCTCGACGCACACAATCCTTCGCGATCATTGCTATTTTAATAGCGTAAATAAATATGACGGTCCTATTATCACAATTTCAGGACTGTCCCAAATAATCGAAGGATCTGGTGAAACAATTATATTGCTCCCAAATAACACAAGACTTCAAATAAAAAATGCATTATTCTCTTCTAAATCAAATAGCAATCTCGTAAGTTTCAAGGATTTCCGTTTAAACGGATATCACTTAGAAACCCGAGATAATAATACGGTTGAATATCTGTATGTAACTCATCAGAAAGATGACCGGAAGATCATCTGCGAACGATTCAAGGGACTCTCGTCGGGTCTCTACCAAACATACATTCAACCAATAGAAGCCCATATGACTGAGCACCGGACGTGCCAATCACTGCCAGAGTTCGAACTCTGGCACAATAGACTTGGTCACCCTGGAACAGCAATGATGCGACGCATCATCTCTGAATCCCGTGGACACAAATTGAAGAACCTGAAGATTCTTCAAAAGGGTGAATTTCTATGTCTCCCTTGTTTCAAGGGAAAACTTATAACGAGACCATCCCTCCTGAAAGTGGGATTAGAGTCTCCTGGCTTCCTTGAGAGAATTCATGGTGACATTTGCGGGCCTATTCACCCCGCAAGTGGCCCATTTCGGTACTTCATGGTACTGATTGATGCATCAACCAAATGGTCTTATGTGTGCCTCTTGTCCACCCGCAACCTAGCTTTTCCAAAGCTATTGGCACAAATAATAAGGTTGTGTGCTCATTTTTCCGATAACCAAATCAAGAAACTACGTCTTGATAATGCGGGAGAATTTACTTCACAAGTCTTCGAAGACTATTGCCGGGCAACGGGTATTGAAGTTGAACATCCTGTAGCACATGTTCACACCCAAAACGGATTAGTTGAGTCCCTTATAAAGAGACTCCAATGGATTGCACGTCCATTGCTTATGCAATCCCAGTTGCCTGTGGATGCTTTGGGGCATGCTATTTTACATGCCGCATCACTTATTAGGATAAGACCCTCTGGAGGTCATACTTTATCCCCGATGCAACTAGCATATGGCGCACCTCCGGATATCTCTCATTTGAGAGTGTTTGGTTGTGCGGTATATGTCCCAATAGCACCACCTCAGAGGACCAAAATGGGTCCTCAGCGTCGTCTAGGTATATATATTGGGTTTGATTCGCCCTCTATTATAAGATACCTTGAACCCCTGACGGGTGATGCATTCAAGGCACGTTTTGCTGACTGTGAATTTAATGAGAAAATTTTTCCTAAACTGGGCACACAGTCTAAGAAGACAGAAGCTTCTGAGACCAATAGTTAGGACCAGAAGTCTTTGTCCCTATATGATCCGCGTACTAATCTGTGTGAAGATGAGATCCTGAAGATCCTTCACATCTAGAATACAGTACATCTTTTGCCGGATAAATTCACGGACAACCAGAAGATTGTCCGTTCACACGTCCATGCTGCCAATACGCCAGCTAGGATTGACATCCCCATAGATGGATGCAATCCACCGGCAGCAGAATTGGCTGTACCTCAAATGAAAAGAGGACGCCCACCAGGTTCAAAAGATAAAGTTCCTCGAAAGAGGAAGACTCCTGGAGATACTAAGATTATCCCTCCACAGGATGCTGAGCTCAGACCAGCTACTTCTCCCCTTCTGATTTCCCCAGCAGAGGAAACAATAGGAGAAACATCATTAAATTTTGTACGTACTGGAGAAGTACTGGACAGAAATAGCATAGTCGACGACGACGATTTTGCGTTCGATATTACCGTTCACGTCACTGAATATGACGATGACGTCGAACCACGATCTCTGGCGGAATGTAAACGCCGAGATGATTGGCCAAAGTGGGACGAGGCAATAAGAGTAGAGCTGGACTCACTCTTGAAACGCAAAGTCTTTGGACCAGTAGTCCAAACACCAGTAGGTGTAAAACCTGTGGGATATAAGTGGGGTTTCATAAGAAAAAGAGATGAAAATAATGTGATCGTTCGCTATAAGACATGCCTTGTAGCCCAGGGATTTTCCCAAAGACCGGGGATTGATTACGAAGATACGTATTCTCCGGTCATGGATTCGATCACATTCCGATTTTTAATAAGCCTAACTTCTCTGGAAAGCCTAGAAATGCAGCTCATGGATGTTGTGACTGCATATCTATATGGCGATATAGATAAAAATATCTATATGAGACTTCCTGATGGGTTTAATCTACCCTCAGAGATGAAAGAGATACCTCGGGACGTATTCTCTGTAAGGCTACATAGATCATTATATGGTCTAAAACAATCGGGCAAGATGTGGTATAACAGACTAAGTGATTTCCTTGCACAGCAAGGATTCACGAATAATGAAGTCTGCCCGTGTATCTTTATAAAAAGAACGGGAAAAGGATTCGTCATCATAGCTGTATATGTAGATGACTTAAATCTCATAGGATCTCCTACAGAGATCAATGAGATATCTGAAAGCCTAAAACATACTTTTGAAATGAAAGACCTAGGCAAAACAAAGTATTGTCTTGGCTTACAGATTGAACACCTAAGAGGTGGAATCCTATTACACCAATCTAATTATACAAAGAAACTTCTACGCAAGTTTCATATGGATAAATGTCATCCTTTAGGTACTCCTATGATCGTAAGATCACTAGACGTACATAAGGACCCCTTCCAGCCACTGGAAGAGGGGGAGGAGATACTGGGTCCTGAAGTACCCTACCTCAGTGCCATTGGAGCACTTCTATATCTGGTTAACTGTACGCGTCCCGATATAGCGTTTACAGTTAATCTTCTAGCCAGACACAGTGCAGCGCCCACAAAGCACCACTGGAATGGAGTAAAGCATCTTCTGCGATACCTCCAGGGTTCCATTGATCTTGGACTTTACTACCAGAGAGGTGCCTCCCCCAAATTATTTGGTTATGCTGATGTAGGTTATCTCTCAGATCCACACACGGCAAAATCCCAAACAGGTTTTGTTTTTCCTACGGAGGTACTGCTATCTCCTGGAGATCGGTAAAGCAAACCACAACAGCTACATCATCCAACCATTCGGAGCTCATTGCGATCCATGAAGCAAGCAGAGAGTGTTATTGGCTACGATCCGTCGTCCAACACATTCTTCAATCTACTGGCCTGAAGACCGGTGATTTGGAGCCTACCATCCTGTTTGAAGACAACGCTGCATGCATTGCTCAACTTCAAAAGGGCTACATCAAGGGCGACAGGACGAAGCACATATCTCCCAAGTTTTTCTGGACACATGAGCTAAAGGAGGACAAGCAAATCGAAGTTCAGCAGATACAGTCCCGCAACAAATTAGCTGATCTTTTTACTAAGTCTTTGCCAAAATGTACTTTTGTAAAGCTTGTAAAGAACATTGGTATGCGACAATTAAAAGACCTGCAAGCCTGAAGCTTGTACGGATCAGGGGGGTAACCTGTGGGTTGCACTCTTTTTCCTTAAGCTGTTGGGGTTTTCCCACTGGGTTTTCCACAGCTAAGGTTTTAACGAGGCAAACACACTTACTCTGGATCCAGAAGTATCCACCCCTCTTTGCCTCAGATACTGAGACCAAATGTGATGAATGGGTAAGGGGGAGTGTTATGAATGAGGGAGGCTTTTTGCCTCCACTCCTTCATTACCCATTCATTAGTCACATTACTATGGGTAATGGGGACTCTTGGTCTCCTAGAGGCCCTTCATCTCCCCCTCTAAATTAATATATAGAGAACCATGGCCTATGTCCATGGTTACTCATTCTATCTCTAAGAATTCCTATCACTATTTTCCTTCTTGAGTTTGATTACTCTCTAACAAGATTAGAGTTTTTCAACAAACCTTATTATTGGGTTTTGGGTATATTATTAACACTATGGGCCTAAAGCCCAGATTGTTAAAATTAAAATTAAAATTTTAAGTTATTCTGGGCCTGAAGACCCTAGCTAGGCCCACAGGCAAATAAAATTTCAGCAGGTCTATGTTAAAAATCTGTTTTTAAACCAGAATTATATATGCAAAATTCCTTAAAATTACCAAAAAACCCCAGCAAAATCCTGGACAATTCTGAAAAAATCAAGGAAAAATCGGTAATAATGTAACGGTCGCTTTCCGATCGTATCTTCTTCGTGCACGTGCTCTTGACCGTGCACGTATTTATTTTAGACTCTGTTTGTTTGTGAACACTTTGGTGTGATATGTCATTGTGATCGTCTCTGAGAGTATTAAATTGTGGCACTAATTTGGAACGACATTTCTCGGATTGTTCTCCCACGATTTGATCTTATTCAAAGAGACGTTGTGATTCTCACTTTTGACATGAGGCGTTTCTATTTTTAGTTTCGTCCCTCGATGTCGAAATTGAGATCCGTCTTCTTAGTTTTCCTTCTTTCGTCGTCCCGATCACCCCAATATTTATTTCACAATTTTTGGATTTCATTTGACCTATTTTACATTTTTGGCCAAGCTTTAAATATTTTTAAATACCAAGTTTTAAAGTATTTTCGACCCAATATAATTTCTATTAGATTACAACACTTCAAAACTATTTTTGACCCAAGCCCCTAGCCTTGGCCGCAACCACACATGCTCGGATGTTGGAGAGGGTGAATAATTGGGTTTAAAATCAAGTTTAATTCAAATATTAACCCTAGACCAAGTCAACCCACCTACACTATATAAACAACCCCTAGGATAACCTATTTTCGCATGAGAACAAACCCTAGCCGCCCCACAACTCAAAACCCACTTGCGACGTTCGTCACAAAAGCTGCTCGCAGCCGCCCGTGCCCGACCAAGAGAATCCCCTATTTTCCCTCGGTCTGACCGAGGCTCACCCCCGCACCGCCGCTCTTCTCCGCACGTTGCAACTGCAATGTTGCAACGTGCCCCGCTCCCCGTGCCCGACCGAGAGCTCCTCTCGGTCTGACCGAGAGCCCCGCCCGCATCGCCCCGCATCCCGCTCCGCTACAGCCAACAGCGCATGACCGACGCTTCCCATCGGTCTGACCGACCCGCTCCCCCGCATCGCCTGCTCCTCTGCATCGCTGCATCGCTCCGCGTTGCAAGCCCCGCTCCCCAAGCGCCCGACCGACAGATCCCCTCGCACCGGCCTGCTGTGACCGAGAGCCCCAGCCTTGCAACGCTCTCCGTAGCACTGCGACCGACCCCCCCCGCCGTGCACTGTGTCTGACCGAGAGAATCTCTTGCAGTGGCTCGGACTGACCGAGCGACGTTCGTCGCAACGTCGCAACTTCCACACCGCTTGCCACCGTGGGCCCCCCAAGTTCTCCAGAGGTGTTGTGGCTCCTCCATTGGCCCCTAGCACTACTGTGGGTCCCACCTAGGTGTCTCCTCTTCGTGGATTTACCGTTTACGACGTTGCAATACGTTGTAGCCCTTCGTCGCACGTTCTAGCTTTGGAATCTTGGTTTGTTGATCTGGTTACTGCCTAGACTTTTAGAGCAAGGAATCTATTTTGGAATCTGGACTAGGAGCGCGTTCTTATATTCCAACCCGTGGCGTCGCTACCCGACGCCAGTGTAGCTTTCGCGTCGTGTTGAGGTAACGTTTAGCACCCCTAGGACCCCAACCACAGCCTGTTAATCAAGACTAAAATTGATGTTTTTAAAGTGTTTTAAATTCACTAATCAAGATTAATAATATGGGACTGTAGGCCGGTGGACTTGTGCACATATGTTATTTGTGACTTTGGACTCTTTGGACGGTGTTTTTCTGACGTCAGACTTGCAGGCAAGTGAAACTTGCCAACTTTTGCTTAGGGCCATGTTTTAGGCCACTTCCTTGTTTTTAGCGTAAAAGAGACTAGACAGTGATATGATAGCTGTCTAGACGCAACTTTAAGATCTAGCTTGACAACGAAGCTAGATCTGTCACCCTGCCATGTCATTCATGCATTGTTGCTTGCCACGTTTAAATTCCTTATCTGTACGCACTTAAACTATTATCTTCCATGCATTGCATCTTACATGTCATCCAAGTTGAATGTTGCATTCGTAGCACACGCTACAATACTTGTACTTCCTTGTTCAGGCTAGGTGCACCCCTATGCCATATTGAAAAACACTTACTGGCTCGTGATCCAGAAGATGGGCGCCAGTCCATATACACGTGGAGGGGTAGGGATAAGCGATCACTTGAGCTTAGAAGTTGGCCCGATCAGCCACTCTAGCCAAAACGTGTAATCTCTGTGCACGACGTGCTTACTAGACTTGTCTTTGTCCGTGTGATTGTTCTTGCAAAACTTGATATCCATGCCATGATTTAAATGCCAGTTGACATGCCATGCTCGTACTTTACTTTACCTGTTGCACTCATACTTTAACTGACATGTCATTGCATCATGCTAGAACTGCTAGGTTGTTTTACCTTCACTTTCAGTTTCCTTGCACAAGTCTCTTGTAGACTTGCTGACATGTGCCCCTTGCTCTTTTGGGTGTCACATGTTAGACCCTGAGCCAGAGACCGTTACTGAGTACGTGGTAATTGTTGACGCTGAGCCTGAGCCCATGCCTGCCCAGGAGGAGTTTGTGGACACCGGTGACCATTCTTAGTGACCTCGCTGAGCTTTCTTTTGTTTTAGGATTGCTGTTAGTTGTTGGTGCGTGACACCTATACTTTGTACGTTGTACTTTTGTTGGCCATGTTTGGGCCTTTAGACTCTTTTCCTTTTAGCCTGGTGGCTTTTCTGTGATGTTGGAACTTATTTTATGGATATTCTGAGATTGCTATTTGTCTCATTTCCTTTATTATTATCTTTGTTTCGTATCGCATTTGCAAGGACCTACCATTTAAAGTTTATTGACGCTTATCAGACTTGCGGCTTCACAGCTTCAAGTCTGAGCGGACCTACTCACGTCTCGCCTCCATATTTTTGGGAAGCGGGGCGTGACAGGTTTTGTTGGTGGCCCATGCAGGTCCTCTTGCAACTGCGAATTATCGAAACAACGATAATAACTAGGGAATGTCCATTAAATAAATTGCAACATCCGATTCATAAGCCTTGAGCCTAGTTCTAATCGTTTTTCTATGTCACTAGGTGGTAGGAAGACTTAGTTAGATGTCTGTGCTTGCTAGTTAGAGGTCCCTGATTGTTAGTTAGACTCCATGTTAGGAATTGATTTAATCATCTTAGGAGTTACCTTAATGGTTATTGCCTAACTCTGACCATATTAGACTTCTAGAATTTCTTTATTCATTCGCTTGGGTTCATCGATTTCGAGCCAAGCTGAATGCATTTCATTACAGTCTTGTTCCTTAGGAAGTCGTAGCGCCAAGTTTCCTAATCTTTAGCTGGTCAACCGTAGGAACTTCCCCGTAGATTTTCCCAGGTCATATCCTAGGCGTGTGAATGTTTTGATCATCCGACCATTTTCCTTGCCTCGATTCACGAGATCGCCTCATGACGATCGTCAGCAATTTTCGAATCTCTCCGTTATAAATCTTGAATCTTCTGAAAATATTTTTCGATTTCCTTTTTCCCTAAGTTTAAATTTGTTCAAAATTTTAATATATATATATATATATATATACTTAGACTTCATACTCTTTCGTTGACTTAAATTTTTAAAACTTTTGTCGAGATTTTTGAATACCAGCTTATGATATTTTTCCAGCCTATACTTTCATACCTATGTAAATACCTTGTCCCTTCATATACTAATTTTATTCTGAACCGTACTTTTATTTTTCCCAATTCGATTTATAATTTTCCTTCCTTATTTATGTCATTCGAATGACACATCGCGCTTACTTTTAATACACTTTCCAAGTCACATGAGACTTCAGCTTTCAGCAAGTCGACTTTATGATCACCGTTTTCCCTATTTAAGATTTTTGTAAAATTACTATTTCATAACCATTTCCTGATCTAGACCCTCCATAATTTGGTTTTAAAGCTTTATTACCAATTTTGATGATCTTACTACTAAGTTATTATTATCTTCCGTTCACCATACATACTTTTAGAATAATTTCTAAACTAAAGGGAATTTCAATCATTTTTATATATCCGTACCAAGCTCGTTGTGCTCGTATGTTAAGAACTTGTGTAAATCAGTTTCTTTTGGCAAATCCTGGTTCCTCTAAAAGTAGTTTCAATATTGATTATTTTAAATCTTTCCCTAGCTTAAAGACTTTGAAAGCATTTAACATGAGCTTAAATTCTTCAGTTAATTTAATTTCATTCCTTGAATTTCAAAATTTTTGCCGAAATTATATTAAATTACTGCTGTATAATATTTTCTAAACTACGTCCTTAATGTTCGTGTGAAGGATTTACTTCCTTTTCATAATGATTTTCGATAAGCCAATAAACCATTTTCTCTTATTATGTATATTCGACTCAAACTTATTTCGAACAACTTGTTTTATCGACCTCCAAATATTTTTATACAAACGAGGACTCAAACTTTTGAAGTACAACAGTTTTCAAATTTCACGTATTTTAGTTTATGTTATGTGCACTATTTTCTTCTGTATCCTATAAGGGTACCACTACATCTCCCTTTTCCTCTACCTAAACATTCACAATTGAGTCACTGTTTCACCTAACCAAGCTGTCTCCTTACAGTCGTCCTATCTGAACTCGTGCTTATCGATTCTCCCCTCGTCACGCTTTCGACCTCGACCTCCCTCTATTGCTTAGGCTTTAGTGCTCGTCAATGACTGTGTCAACTCTAATTTGTTAGTAGGCCCTTGGACCTTTGTGATGTTGTCGTGGTGCATGTACCTAAGTTGAGTATGTGGGCTTGAATGAGTGTACTCCCTATAGTATATTAATGTTTGCATATTGTGTGATATATATATACTCAGAGTTATTCGTGATAGTATGAAGTTGTTTGTATGTTAGTATTTATAGGTATGTGTGAGGATAGCCATACCCCTCTAGGGACGTCTGTGTATATGAATCAGTGTTGAAATATCTAATGAGGTGTATGTAGTTGAGATACTTATAATGGTTGAAATAATATGTTGGTAAAGCTATGTGTTTGATAGGTGTGATAATAATAGGTGTACGTATAGTTAAGTGAGTAAGCCTATTATATGACCTATGTGTTTATACGTGTGAGAATGTGCTCGTACATAGATACGTATTATGCTTAGACGTAAGTAGTTATGTATTTGCTGCATGAGTATATAGGTGATATACATATGGTAGTAGAATTATAATTTTGATTGGTATTGCTTACTTTTACTGGATGTTGTATGCGTGTATACCATGAGGTATACACGACTATTGCATACCTTAACTATGTATGAAGTAGAAGTGTTGGTATACTAAATATAGGTAGTAGGATATGGTGTGAGTATATGTTCTACATGTGTGTGACTATACGGTGAATGCATGTATTAGGGAAAGAATTATAATTATACGTGTGCTGATGTCTGTGTTATTATTATGGTATATAGAGTGATTGAACTATGTGAGTGTTACCTGACTAAATATTAGGTGTGATTGACATATGGTATGTATATGGTTGTATTGGTAGATGTGTATACATTGGAGTGGTATTGGTATAGGTATAAATACCGTGTCGTATATAGCGTATTCTGATATGTGTTTCGAGTCTCACCCAAGCTTGAGTGGGTATACTCTAAGTATATTGTTATGTATGTCTGTAGTTTGCATATAGTGATGTTTGATGTATGTATAGTGATAGGAGTATTTGTGCCGGGTCGCGTCACGCACATGATTGTGGGTCGTTATACCAGTATATAGTTATAGGTGTTGGTCTTGTGGCATAGTTATTTACTAAGGACTTGCCTGTGTGAACGTATGTGTGCAGCTAAACTAGGTGTGTAGATGTGCTGAGTATATAGTGGTGTGATTGGTATATATATGAATGAATGGTTAGCGTGTGTGGGTGTGCACCATGCACGGGTACGTAAGTGCCTAGTTATAAGTTTTGGTGACTATGGTAGGTGTGGCGTGACGTGAAAATAGTTATAGGACCGTATGTGATGTGAATATATGGTGAAATATTTGCATGCATTTGAATGACTATATATTGTGAAATTATAGTAGTGGTGAATGTATATTAGATATAGTAAAACTTGATTTAATAATGGTATGGTGTGACTACATGTGTTGATGTGTTTGGTATTGGATGTATACTAGGAAATATTAGGGAGTAGTATACCCATGTTTGTTTGGTACATAGGTAGCTATCTATACGTAGAGCAATGATTGTATTTGCTAGTGTGAGACTAATCTTATGTGAGTATCTGAACTATTGTTTTGTGCTAGGTAAGTAGTAGTTATATAAGGGATGTATACATATGATTGAAATATGTGCGTAGATATATACATGTTAGTAGAGTTATTGTTTGACTATCTAGTGCATATATATAAGCATTTGTAATGACTATACCTGATTGAATTATAGTGTGATGTGATCGGGATAGCTACTAGTCTAGCTAGAGTTATATTTATAGTTAGAAAGTCAGAGGACGGACTTTATTCTAAGGTGGGGAGGATGTAACGGTCGCTTTCCGATCGTATCTTCTTCGTGCACGTGCTGATGACCGTGCACGTATTTATTTTAGACTATGTTTGTTTGTGAACACTTTGGTGTGATATGTCGTTGTGATCGTCTCTGAGAGTATTAAATTGTGGCACTAATTTGGAACGACATTTCTCGGGTCGTTCTCCCACGATTTGATCTTCTTCGAAGAGACGTTGTGATTCTCAATTTTGACGTGAGGCGTTTCTATTTTTAGTTTCGTCCCTCGATGTCGAAATTGAGATCCGTCTTCTTAGTTTTCCTTTTTTCGTCGTCCCGATCACCCCAATATTTATTTCACAATTTTTGGATTTCATTTGACCTATTTTACATTTTTGGCCAAGCTTTAAATATTTTTAAATACCAAGTTTTAAAGTATTTTCGACCTAATATAATTTCTATTAGATTACAACACTTCAAAACTATTTTTGACCCAAGCCCCTAGCCTTGGCTGCAACCACACATGCTCGGGTGTTGGAGAGGGTGAATAATTGGGTTTAAAATCAATTTTAATTCAAATATTAACCCTAGACCAAGTCAATCCACCTACACTATATAAACAACCCCTAGGATAACCTACTTTCGCATGAGAACAAACCCTAACCGCCCCCACAACTCAAAACCCACTTGCGACATTCGTCGCAACAGCTGCTCGCAGCCGCCCGTGCCCGACCGAGAGAATCCCCTATTTTCCCTTGGTCTGACCGAGGCTCACCCCCGCACCGCCGCTCTGCACCGTACGTTGTAACTGCAACGTTGTAACATGCCCCGCTCCCCGTGCCCGACCGAGAGCTCCTCTCGGTCTGACCGAGAGCCCCGCCCGCATCGCCCTGCATCCCGCTCCGCTGCAGCCCGCAGCGCACGGCCGGCGCTTCCCATCGGTCTGACCGACCCGCTCCCCCGCATCGCCCACTCCTCTGCATCGCTGCATCGCTCCGCGTTGCAACCCCCGCTCCCCAAGCGCCCGACCGACAGATCCCCTCGCACCGGCCTGCTGTGACCGAGAGCCCCAGCCTTGCAACGCTCTCCACAGCACTGCGACTGACCCCCCCGCCGTGCACTGTGTCTGACCGAGAGAATCTCTTGCAGTGGCTCGGACTGACCGAGCGACGTTCGTCGCAACATCGCAACTTCCACACCGCTTGCCACCGTGGGCCCCCCAAGTTCTCCAGAGGTGTTGTGGCTCCTCCATTGGCCCCTATCACTACTGTGGGTCCCACCTAGGTGTCTCCTCTTCGTGGATTTACCGTTTACGACGTTGCAATACGTCGTAGCCCTTCGTCGCACGTTCTAGCTTTGGAATCTTGGTTTGTTGATCTGGTTACTGCCTAGACTTTTCGAGCGAGGAATCTATTTTGGAATCTGGACTAGGAGCGCGTTCTTATATTCCAACCCCTAACGTCGCTACCCGACGCCAGTGTAGCTTTCGCGTCGTGTTGAGGTAACGTTTTGCACCCCTAGGACCCCCCAACCACAGCCTGTTAATCAAGACTAAAATTGATGTTTTTAAAGTGTTTTAAATTCACTAATCAAGATTAATAATATGGGACTGTAGGCCGGTGGACTTGTGCACATAGGTTATTTGTGACTTTGGACTCTTTGGACGGTGTTTTTCTGACGTCAGACTTGCATGCAAGTGAAACTTGCCAACTTTTGCTTAGGGCCATGTTTTAGGCCACTTCCTTGTTTTTAGCGTAAAAGAGACTAGACAGTGAAATGATAGCTGTCTAGACGCAACTTTAAGATCTAGCTTGACAACGAAGCTAGATCTGTCACCCTGCCATGTCATTCATGCATTGTTTCCTGCCACGTATAAATTCCTTATCTGTACGCACTTAAACTATTATCTTCCATGCATTGCATCTTACATGTCATCCAAGTTGAATGTTGCATTCGTAGCACACGCTACAATACTTGTACTTCCTTGTTCAGGCTAGGTGCACCCCTATGCCATATTGAAAAAAACTTCCTGGCTCATGATCCAGAAGATGGGCGCCAGTCCATATACACGTGAAGGGGTAGGGATAAGCGACCACTTGAGCTTATGAGTTGGCCCGATCAGCCACTCTAGCCAGAACGCGTAATCTCTGTGCACGACGTGCTTACTAGACTTGTCTTTGTCCGTGTGATTGTTCTTGCAAAACTTGATATCCATGCCATGATTTAAATGCCAGTTGACATGCCATGCTTGTACTTTACTTTACCTGTTGCACTCATACTTTAACTGCCATGTCATTGCATCATGCTAGAACTGCTAGGTTTCTTTACCTTCACTTTCAGTTTCCTTGCACAAGTCTCTTGTAGACTTGCTGACATGTGCCCCTTGCTCTTTTGGGTGTCACATGTTAGACCCTGAGCCAGAGACCGTTGCTGAGTACGTGGTAATTGCTGATGCTGAGCCTGAGCCCATGCCTGCCCAGGAGGAGTTTGTGGACACCGGTGACCATTCTTAGTGACCTCGCTGAGCTTTCTTTTGTTTTAGGATTGCTGTTAGTTGTCGGTGCGTGACATCTATACTTTGTACGTTGTACTTTTGTTGGCCATGTTTGGGCCTTTAGACTCTTTTCCTTTTAGCCTGGTGGCTTTTCTGTGATGTTGGAACTTATTTTATGGATATTCTGAGATTGCTATTTGTCTCATTTCCTTTATTATTATCTTTGTTTCGTATCGCATTTGCAAGGACCTGCCATTTAAAGTTTATTGACGCTTATCAGACTTGCGGCTTCACAGCTTCAAGTCTGAGCGGACCTACTCACGTCTCGCCTCCATATTTTTGGGAAGCGGGGCGTGACAAATAATTTTTGGCAAATTACTTATAAAATTGGAGAAAATTTTGTATATAAATTACTGTTTTTTATCCATGTTAAAATTGCTAATATTATGTAAAATATCTCTCTTACATTGTTAATTATTCATGGATTATTATGATTTTTCAAAATATAATTAACTTAAGGATCCGGCGACCGCTCTGTCGTTAGTCATCTAAACTAACGGTGTATGATGTCTCCCCGTGGTCCGAGAGGTTTTTATATTTTATAGATTCTTTTTCCATATTATATATGCTTGAGTTATATGCATGGTTGTTTCTTTGTGCCTGTAGCATTTTAAAAACTGTGTGGATGTTTATATAAGTTAAAATGTGTTTTTGGGATCGGCCAGTTTGATACCTTTAATTTCCTTGCACTTTTATTTTCTTTTGAGAGAATTTGTAAGTGAGGATTGTATGTATAAATGCCAAAAACCCATGTACCAACATATGAAGACAGAGGTGAAATTTGTAAAAGATAGGGACACCTACTGGGTTTCCAACTTGTATTTTTCTTTTCTTTATGAACTGTAAATCGAACTTTGGACTTTGTACATTTTTGGGTATCTGGCCGATCCCCACATTTTACTTATTTTATTCTTTATGCATGAATTTACATTTTAATTAATTCATGCTTATTTTAAATTGCATAGATAAATGGCAAAATTGGCAAGCGTCGATTTCGAGGTTCTTAATGCTGCAGGAAAGAATTACCTGAGTTGGCGAGTGGACCTGAAGTACCACTTGCGTTTGATGGCCCTCCTTGGCTCAATTTTTGCTCCTTCATCGGCCCCAGCAGCAGCCGATGCTTCTGCTAGTAAGGCCCCAGAAGCGGCCCAATCATCTAGCAGCACGCATACCACTGTCTCTGATGTGGATAAGGCAAAAGCCATTATCTATATCAGGAGACATATAGATCGGACCTTAAAGGCCGAATACGTAACGGTAGAGGACCCAATTGAGTTGTGGACAGTGCTAGAGGCACGATATAGGCATCAGATTGATGTCATATTACCACGTGTCAGTTATGAGTGGGAAAATCTCCGACTTCAGGACTATAAGTCCGTGGCTGAGTACAAGTCGGCACATCATAATATCACCTCACGCCTGAAGTTGTGTGGTGAAGAAGTCTCGGACACTTGCATGTTGGAGAAGACATTCACCTCGTTTCACGAGAAAGATGCAATCCTCATGCAACAGTATCGTGAACACAACTTCACGAAATTCTCTGACTTGCTCTCTTACCTTCTACGGACGGAGAAAAATATAGATTTATTACTGGCCACACATAATCTGCGCCCTGCAGGTGCTGCTCCTCTCCCTGAAGTCCACAATGTTACTCCCCAGAAGTGGAAAAACAAGAAGAAGTCTAGAAAGAACAAGGGGAAAGCTGCGATGACACCAGCAAAAGCAAACTCCCCAGAACAACAACTACAAAGGGAAGAAAAACTTCACATGAAAATGTAAGAACACTAGTCCAGTGTCAATTCCAAAGAAGAATTGGGAGGACAAATGCCACCGATATGGCATGACTGGACATTGGTCCAGGAACTGTCGCACACCTCGCCACCTCCAGGATCTATATCAGGCGAGCCAGAAGCCTCGGCCTGAAACAAACTTGGCGGCTGTTCAGCCGCCAACGAAGTTCACTGCAAAATACTTCGAGAATGACGACCTGCTCGATTGAGCCCTATCTTTATATCTATGTGTTGCGGGCTAGAACTCGTGTACAATGAATTTGTATTATGGGGAACCAAGGGCACGGTGGTTATGCTAATGGCGGGATTAGGGTGGGCTATTTGATAGGTGATTAGAGGGGTGATGAGGCTAAGCTTGTTGCAGAGGCTGACCACGGTATCGAATCCGGTAGGATGCAGAGAGGGAGCCGAACTGCCTAGGTTGGGGGCGAGCACGACCGGTGGTGACGAGCTAACTTGCGCAAGGAGCAACTCATCAGAAAGGCCGGGTTGGGGTCCAACCCTTAGCCTCTCCAATGCCTAAGTCAGTAATAAGACTTAAAGCGGGGGCTAGGCACGCAGGTCAGGCTGAGGGTGAGCCAACCGTACGTGACGAGCTATGAGTGGAAGAACAAAGATATGGACGACCTTTGCTCTTGTGTGTGATTAATGAGAATTGAGAGTAAATCTGCCAACCCCCTCACCGTTGGAAGTGAGGGGGTATTTATACCTGACGTGAGGCGGTTACGTAGGGCTGACCTGGCACACTGACTTGACGTGCTAAGCTGGCCCTGCTGTCAGCGGAAGCTTCGGACGAGGATGTCAGGGACGGGGGTGTCAGCCATGCTTTTGTCAGACGACGCAACGGCCCGGGGCACTTTTGTCAGAGTGTCAGTGCCAAAAGCATTAAGTGTCGGGGGGTGCAGCGGCCAGGGGGGTGCTTTGTCAGATGGTCAGGTGGCGTAAGTGTCAGTCGCATCCTTATACTAGGTTGTTTGTCGTGTCCAATGAGCCAAGGGTCTAGCGGTGTGTTTCCACATGGCTGGGTCCAAGAGGAGCCACCGGGCCAGCCTGATCGGGGGTGTTCGGCCCGGCCCTTCACATTTTGGGGGTGGGTCCTTGATCGCCGGGGGAGAATGGGTGTGCCTCCATCGGTAGCTGAGGCGGAAGGGCGGACCTCTGAAGTTCGGGCGATGGGCACCCTGACATTGGGTCGACCGCCCGCTCGGGAAGGGCGAGCCAGCGAGGTACATTAGTGGTTCTGGGAGAAAGGTCGGACTCCCACGATCTTTAGGTCGTAACAATTGCCCCCAGCATTCGAGCTCGAGGCGGGAGCCCAATTCGGCTCGGATGACGTAACGCTTCCCCGCTTTTAGGCGGTGGTTCAGAGTTCGTTTCGTGTCCGGGGGTGGCGGCGCATCTCGCGGAGCATTGTCCGTTGCAACGGGGCTGTGGGTCCTTGATCTACGTGGGGGCAGAGAGATTGTGTGGCTCCGTTGTGTGGCATGTCGTGCGAGGTTGAGAGAGGATGGGCCGAGTGCTTTGACTCGTCGAGGGCTACGGTCGAGTACGAACTCCATGGGTAAAGCGGGAGGGGGATGATATAGTATCGAGGCACGCCGGGGAGGTGGCTAACAAGGTGAGGGTGGTCGAGTTGCAGAAGGGGTGGATCGCCGACCTAAAGGGGACCGTCGGTGTGGAGTGAAAAGGGAGAAGGCGATCCCGAGACAGCAGCCAGAGGGGAGGCGGGAGGCCGAGCGCGACTTGACCGAGGCCGTCATTCGCCGTTCTCACAACGAGCGTGTCGTTCTGCTGCTGCGGTAGGCTAGGGGGGTATGAGCTTATCAGGTAGCGAGGGAGATGGGGGCTTGTCTGTTGGAGAGGAGACAGCTCTGGGGATTTTGAGGAAGGGACTTTTTGGTTTCTTTTCGTATTGGAGGGCGGGGGCCGAGCCCGGTATCTTGTTGTGTTTATCTGGCGAGCTCCGCGGATGACCTTGCCCTTTAAGTTTCTTCGGACACCTGCTGGATGTGAGCAGGCTATTTGCTGAGGGGATAATTGCCCCCAACACACGTCTGCCCACGAGCGCTAGGTAAAGGGGAGAGGGATGTTGAATCGCCGTATGTTGGCGGTATACACATGAGGTCGGGCGAACTGGGGATCCGTGGGTTCGGGGCGAGGCGAGGCAGACTGACCCGGCAGTTTGCAGAGGGGCGTTGCAGCTCTCCGATCTTCATTTGCATGTGGCGACCGGGTCAGGCCGAGAGGAACCTCGTTTTATCGGGACAGCCCTGGTTCCCGTTATAAAGTGTCTACCAAACATGTGTGAGAATTCTTGTTATTTTTGCCTTATTCTTGCGGTCCTTTGTTCGATGAAGTGCGTAGTCAGGGTGCGCTTGGGCTATGATTAGGAGTCCGCATGGAGCAATCTTTTCCATTAGCTATTACAAGAGATCTCGATGATATTTACAATAATAGGGCAGGTGTGGTCGGGTCGGGAAGTTGTTTTAACCTGCTGCCCGTTGCATCGGGATGAGAGGGCTACTGTTTGCAGGGCGGCTCTCCTTCTTTTTCGCTGATTGCTGCATTCCTTCTGTCTTTCTGTCCGCGAAGGGTTGGGTGTGGGATACTGGTCTTGATCGTCCGTGGGCGAGATGACACGCCATGACTCGCCATTTGGATTCATCATGGATGCAGCCTTGCTGTGACCCGCGTCGGGTGATCGGTCCTTTGTCTGTCGGGCGGACCTCCTTCCCCTCAATTGATTTGTCATATCCTGCCTCGCCTTCGTCGTGCTGAGTGGTTACAAGGACTCTCCGGGGAACCCGTGCATCGAAGGGAAACCCTGGAGGAGGCGGTGGACGAGGTGGAGGTGGAGGCATCGCCTTCCCGGGGGGATGTTCGGCGGGCCGGCCTCAAGTGGAAGGTCGAGGGCGGGCAGGTGGGTTGTTAGGAGGCCCGGCGGGGGCTTCCACCCTCGCATCCGGTGGGGATCGGGGTGGCACGGATGCTGATTGGGGGGTGGCAGCCCGCCGCAAGTCTTCCGAACCGGCTGTTTCATCTGGTTCAGAGCAGGTGGAAGACCGGCAGGCGGGGCTCCCTGTGTGTAAGGGGAATACCCTATTGGCGATCCGCTTGTAAGGGGAATACCCTATCGGCGTGGCAGGCCGTTGGGAGGTGGGTCTGCTGGGGCCGGTCTGCCCAAGCGGAGGCTTGTATACCCAGCGTTGAGGCCGAAGTGTCCAACAGGGAGATCCGACCGGGGCCCCCTTTCCCTTGGGCCCCCGCCGTGTGGGATGCCGAAAGGGGGGCGGGGTCCGCCACAGGTGCTCCAACTCCACTACCGCAAGTTATCTAAAGGAAGTTGGAGACTGGTGGCCGGGCCGTTCCCTGGGTAAGGGGAGTAGCCTATCAGTGATCGTCGAGTGGGAGCGATTGCCGGCTGGGGAAGTGTGATCCTTCGGTGGATATCAGCCTCCTTCGTGGTTGGGCGGGGCGTCCTGGGCCTTTTCATACTCGGTGTAGGGGATTTAGATTCATTCTCCTATCTTTTTTATTTTTCCTAACCCCTAAGGGGTGTGGAGGGTATTTATAGTGGGATTCTGCTGATGGTTTTGCCCTAGTTAATGCGATGAGCTGGCACTATTAATGGGCTCCGCAGAATCACGCTATTTGGGAACTGCTTTTGTCAGGCGGCGCCTGACGCGGTTCGTCAGCCCTGGCCTCTCGGGGGCATGTCGTTATTGATGGCGCATTTCCCGAGCGTCCTTTCGTTTCGACGAGTCGCATCAGGGGGCTGCTTTATCGGGACCCGGCGTTTATCCAGCAAACATTGTTCAACGGTTCTGGGTTTGCGCTGGGTCTGCCCCAGTTTGCATGCCCTTGTCCTCTTCCCAAGGTTCGAGTTTTTGAGGATCACTGGTCTAACGGGTCGGGGGTGTGGGTGTGTTGCCAGGCCCTGCCCTGGAGCTCTTGAGTGAGCGCGCAGCTCGGCCCGTGCCCTTCTCTGGTTTGGGTGGCGAGGGTTGGCACTGCCCCAGAGGTCTTGAGGGGGGAGCGAGCACGGAGCTCGGCCCGTGCCCTTCTCTGATTTGGGTGGCGAGGGTTGGCCCTGCCCCAGAGGTCTTGAGGGGGGAGCGAGCACGGAGCTCGGCCCGTGCCCTTCTCTGGTTTGGGTGGCGAGGGTTGGCCCTGCCCCAGAGGTCTTGAGGGGGGAGCGAGAGCGTAGCTCGGCCCGTGCCCTTCTCTGGTTTGGTGGCGAGGGTTGGCCCTGCCCCAGAGGTCTTGAGGTGGGAAGCGAGTGCGTAGCTCGGCCTGTGCCCTTCTCTGGTTTGTGTGGCGAGGGTTGGCCCTGCCACAGAGATCTTGAGGGGAGGAGTGAGCGCGTAGCTCGGCCCGTGCCTTTCTCTAGTTTAGGTGGCGAGGGTTGGCCCTGCCCTAGAGGTCTTGAGGGGGGGAGGGAGCATGTAGCTCGGCCCGTGCCCTTCTCTGGTTTTGGTGGCGAGGGTTGGCCCTGCCCCAAAGGTCTTGAGGGGGGGAGCGAGCGCGTAGCTCAGCCCGTGCCCTTCTCTGGTTTGGGTGGCGAGGGTTGGCCCTGCCCCAGAGGTCTTAGGGTGGGAGCGAGCGCGTAGCTCGGCCCATGCCCTTCTCTGGTTTGGGTGGCGAGGGTTGGCCCTACCCCAGAGGTCTTGAGGGAGGGAGCGAGCGTGTAGCTCGGCCCGTGCCCTTCTCTGGTTTGGGTGGCGAGGGTTGGCCCTGCCCCAGAGGTCTGGAGGGGGGGAGCGAACGCGTAGCTCGGCCCATGCCCTTCTCTGGTTTGGATGGTGAGGGTTGGCCCTGCCCGAGAGGTCTTGAGGGGGGGTGAGCACGTAGCTCGGCCCGTGCCCTTCTCTGTTTTGGGTGGCCAGGGTTGGCCCTGCCCCAGAGGTCTTGAGAGGGGGGGGGGGGAGCGAGCACGTAGCTCGGCCCATGCCCTTCTCTGGTTTGGGTGGTGAGGGTTGGCCCCGCCCCAGAGGTCTTGAGGGGGGAGCGAGCGTGTAGCTCAGCCCGTGCCCTTCTCTGGTTTGGGTGGCAAGGGTTGGCCCCGCCCCAGAGGTCTTGAGGGGGGAGCGAGCGCATAGCTCGGCCCGTGCCATTCTCTGGTTTGGGTGGCGAGGGTTGGCCCCGCCCCAGAGGTCTTAAGGGGGGAGCGAGCGCGTAGCTCGGCCCGTGCCCTTCTCTGGTTTGGGTGGCAAGGGTTGGCCCTGCCCCAGAGGTCTGGAGGGGGGAGCAAGCGCATAGCTCAACCCGTGTCCTTCTCTGGTTTGGGTGGCGAGGGTTGGCCCTGCCCCAGAGGTCTTGAGGGGGGGGAGCAAGCGCGTAGCTCGGCCCGTGCCCTTCTCTGGTTTGGGTGGCGAGGGTTGGCCCTGCCCCAGAGATCTTGAGGGGGGGACCGAGCGCGTAGCTCGGCCCATGCCATTCTCTGGTTTGGGTGTCGAGGGTTGGCCCTACCCCAGATGTCTGGAGGGGGGAGCGAGCACGTATCTCGGCCCGTGCCCTTCTCTGGTTTGGGTGGCGAGGGTTGGCCCTGCCCCAGTGGTCTTGAGGGGGGAAGGGAGCGCGTAGCTCGGCCCGTGCCCTTCTCTAGTTTGGGTGGCGAGGGTTGGCCTTGCCCCAAAGGTCTAGAGGGGGGAGAGAGCGCGTAGCTCGGCCCGTGCCCTTCTCTGGTTTGGGTGGCGAGGGTTGGTCATGCCCCAGAGGTCTAGAGGGGGGAGCGAGCGCGTAGCTCGGGCCATGCCCTTCTCTGGTTTGGGTGGCGAGGGTTGGCCATGCCCCAGATGTCTTGAGGGGGGGGGGAGCGAGCACGTAGCTCGGCCCGTGACATTCTCTGGGTTGGGTGGCGAGGGTTGGCCCTGCCCCAGAGGTCTTGAGGGGGGGGGGGGGGAGCGAGCGCGTAGCTCGGCCCGTGCCCTTCTCTGGTTTGGGTGGCGAGGGTTGGCCCTACCCCAGAGGTCTTGAGGGGGGGAGCGAGCGCATAGCTCGGCCTGTGCCCTTCTCTGGTTTGGGTGGCGAGGGTTGGCCGTGTCCCAGAGGTCTTGAGGGGGGAGCGAGCGCGTAGCTCGGCCTGTGCCCTTCTCTGGTTTGGGTGGCGAGGGTTGGCCCTGTCCCAGAGGTCTTGAGGTGGGGAGCGAGCGCGTAGCTCGGCCCGTGCCCTTCTCTGGTTTGGGTGGCGAGGGTTGGCCCTGCCCCAGTGGTCTTGAGGGGGGAGCGAGCGCGTAGCTCGGCCCGTGCCCTTCTCTGGTTTGGGTGGTGAGGGTTGGCCCTGCCCCAGAGGTCTGGAGGGGGAGAGCGAGCGTGTAGCTCGGCCCGTGCCCTTCTCTGGTTTGGGTGGCGAGGGTTGGCCCTGTCCCAGAGGTCTTGAGGGGAGGAGCGAGCGCGTAGCTCGGCCCGTGCCCTTCTCTGGTTTGGGTGGCGAGGGTTGGCCCTGCCCCAGAGGTCTTGAGGGGGGAGCAAGTGCGTAGCTCGGCCCTTGCCCTTCTCTAGTTTGGGTGGTGAGGGTTGGCCCTGACCCAGAGGTCTTGAGGGGGGAGCGAGCGCGTAGCTCGGCCCGTGCCCTTCTCTGGTTTGGGTGGCGAGGGTTGGCCCTGCCCCAGAGGTCTTAAGGGTTCAGACTGAAATACTCACGTGGAGATAACAAAGTTTGGAAAAGCGCGAAAATGAAGATCTTTCATTAAAAAGACTCACAATTATTGGCAAAACTTTAGCAGGTGCTCCGCATTCCCAGGGTGGGCTAGCTCGCTCCCGTCCGGGGTCGCCAGGATGTATGTGGCTGGCCCGATGATGTCGATGATCTTGTAGGGCCCTTCCCATTTGGCGGCCAACTTCCCTCGACAGGCGGTCTCGGGTCTGAAGGTGGCGTCTCTGAGGACTAAGTCGCCAATTTGGAAGGTCTGCTTCTTGACCCTGGAGTTGTAATGCAGGGCCATCCGCTGGCTGTGCTGGACGAGATTCGTCAGGGCTCGGTCCCTCACTTCATCTACCAGCTCGAGACTGAGGCCGAGGCCCTCCCCATTGATGTCCTCATCGAAGAATTTTAGCCTGAGTGTCTCCTTGCCGATCTCCACATGAATGACTGCTTCCGCCCCATATGCCAGCATGAACGGGCTCTCTCCAGTTGAGGCCTTGTGGGTGGTTCGGTAGGACCAGAGGATGCCCAGTAACTCGTCCACCCACGCCCCAAGTGCGGCAACTACCTTCTTCTTCATGGGGCCCAAGATGCACTTGTTGGCAGCCTCCGCCATCCCGTTGCACTGCGGGTGGGCGACCGATGCGAAATGGAGCTTGATTCTCCAGCCCGAACAGAAGTCACGAAAGCCTTCGCAATCGAACTGTCTCCCATTGTCCGTCACTATAGAGCGGGGTATCCCGAAGCAACATATCACAGACTACCAAATAAAGCCTTTCATATCCGTCCACGTGATGCGTGCCAACGGCTCAGCTTCGACCCATTTTGTGAAGTAGTCCACGGTGACCACTAGATACTTCCTTCCTCCTGAGGCCTTTGGGAAATGGCCAAGGATATCCAGCCCCCACTTAGCGAACGGAATCGGGCTTATGATGGGCACCAAGTCAGCCGGAGGCGCTGCCGCGTGTCAGCCAAATTTTTGGCACGTCTTGCACTTCTTGACGTACTGCGCCGCGTCATGGATCATAGTCAGCCAATAATACCCCTGGCACATTATTTTGTGAGCGATGGTGCGACCGCCGTGGTGGTTCCCACAGAAGCCTTCGTGCACTTTGCGGATGACCTGCTCGGCCTGCTCTGGCCCCAAACACTTCAGGAACGGCAGGACATCAAAGTTGGCACGGCGCCGGCGGTACAGTACCCCGTCGAGTAGTACAAATGACAGGGCCCGTCTCTCTACTTTCTTGCCTGCAACCGCTCCTCAGGTAGGGCCCCCGTCTCCAGGTATCTCATTATCGGGGTCATCCATGTCGCAGTCGAGCCGACACACATTAGCTCTTCTTCGCCAATGGAGGGTGCCGGCAGGCTTTCGACATAGATGGCCTTTCCGATCTCGGCCGCAGAGGAGGAGGCCAGCTTGGATAGGGCGTCTGCCCGGAGGTTGTTGGAACGGGATAAGTGTCGGACCTATGCCCTTTTGAACTTTTGGAGCTCGGCCTGGATGCGCTGAAGGTAGCACTTCATCGTCTCTTCTCGGGCCTCGAAGCTCCCTTGGATCTGTTGGACGACGAGTCACGAGTCACTAAGCAACAACACGTTCGTCGCCCCCACCACCCTACAAAGCTTCAGCCCGTTGACCGCGGTCTCATACTCCGCGACGTTGTTGGTGGCCGGGAAGTCGAAGCGCAGGACGTACTCCAGCAGGCATCCGTCGGGGGTTTGGATGACAATTCCTGCCCCCGTTCCGGATCCAGACGTCGAGCTGTCGATGTGAATGGTCCATAGTTCGCCCACGTCTCCCTAAGGGGCTTTGAGGGTCCAGCCACCCCCATCGCTTGCGGAGATGCATCTGCCGACGGTGCGTCTGGTTGGTTCCCCAGCGTGTCCTCGGTGGTGCATTCTACCACGAAGTCTTCCAATGACTGGCCCTTGATTGCCGTTCGGACCTTGTATGTTATGTCGAACTCGCTAAGCTCGACGCTCCAATTGAGCATCCTGCCCGATCGCTCCAACCTCTTCAGGTTCTTCTCGAGGGAGAGGTTGGTGTGGACGGCGACGGGATGGGCCTGAAAGTACGGTCGGAGCTTCCTCGCCGTGGTTACCAAGCAGAAGGCGGCTTTCTCGATGGGACTGTAGCGAGTCTTTGCCTCTCGGAGAATCTGGCTTGCATAGTATACAGGCCGTTGTATGCCCCCTTCCTCTTTGATTAGGATGGAGCTGACGACCTCCTCATTGGTCGCCAGGTATAGTCCTAGCGGTTCTCCTTCCTCCAGCTTGGCGAGGAGCGGTGGGCTTTGCAGGTAGGCCCTCAGCTCTACGAACGCCCGAATGCAGTCGTCGTCCCATGGGATCACTTTCCTTTTGTCCTTGGCTTCTCCGAAGGCCGCCCGCAGGACCTTGAAGAAAGGGAGCGACCTTTCCGCAGATTTCGACAAGAATCGCCCTAAAGCCGCGATCCGGCCATTCAGGCGTTGCAAGTCCCGGATCGTCCACAGTTCTGCCATATTGACGAGGACCGTCACCTTATCGGGGTTCGCCTTAATTCCTCGCTTCGTTATCATGAAGCATAAGAACTTCCCCGACTGCACGCCGAAGACGCACTTCGCTGGGTTCAACCTCAGACCGTATTGGTGAACCCTCCGGAACGTCTCCCTCAAGTCGGCAAGGTGGTCCGGGGCTCTCTTACTCTTCACCAGTATGTTGTCGATGTTGACTTCCAGGTTTCGCCCGACCTGCGAGCTGAATATCATGTATACCATCCGCTGGTAAGTTGCTCCGGCGTTCTTCAGCCCGAAGGGCATCTTCGTGTAACAGAAGGTGCCCCTGTCGGCGACGAAGGACGTTTTCTCCTCGTCCTCCCTCGCCATCGGGATCTGGTTGTAGCCCGAGAAGGCGTCCATGAAGCTTAGCAATTCGTATTCGGACGCCTGATCGACCAAGTGGTCGATCCGATGGAGGGAGAAGCTGTCCTTCGGACACACCTTGTTGAAGTCAGTGAAGTCGACGCACATATAGTAATGCCCTGATAGCTACTACACAAGTACTAGAGGGAGGGTGAATAGTACTTTAAAATAATCAAGAGTATAATTCCTAATTATTGTGCAAACTCAACCAACAATGCAGAATGAAAATTGACAAACAAGAATTAAGCAATGCAAACAAACGATGTAACGGGTTCGGATCCACCCAAGTCTCCCCGACTTGTTCCCGATGATCCTACGTCCTAAACACCCGGATCCTCTCCGGCTACTTGAGTTAGAATCCTCTAACCCAAGTTTTGCACTATGAAATTCTTGTAGAAAACCACTACAAGATCAAATCATACACAAAAAGAAATGTGACTCCCACAAACCGGGATCACAAAATTCTCTCACAAACCGAGAGAAAAACTTGCAATATTAAAGTAAATGAAATAATAAACACTTACCAACAAAATCATATGCCTTGAGTAAACTTACGATTTTAGGGCAAGGAGGATTTTGAAGGAGAGAATGTCACCAAACCCTAGCTCCACCAAGATGAACAGCGATCGATAGCTAGGATGGAGTTGGTGACTTTGAATCAAGCTCTTGGCTTGAGTGGCTCACAATGAAGAGAATCTCTCTTGAGGAAATTAGTTCTCAAGGAGTTTGGAGAGATTCTTGTGAGAATGAGGAAGCTTTAGAAATGGAGTTGAATGCTTCTCTTTGAATCTCTAAATCACAATAAATGTCATCCTTGAATGCTATGAAGAAGCATCACAAGATTATATGGGATAGAGAGAAGAGAGAGGGAAAATTCGTAGCATTTAATGCTCCAACGGCTCTATTCTGAAGCAGTATAATCGGTCTAAGAAGGATCACTGACCGATTAGTTTTGCAACTAGTCGGTCGGTGATTCTTCTTGGACCGACTAAAAGGTTCACAGCCAAGAATGGAGAATTCAGGAGTTAGAACTAGTCGGTCTAAGAAGACTTGCCAACTGACTAGTTTGACAACTAGTCGGTCGGTGAGTATTCTTTGACCGACTAAGAGTTGAAATTCAATAGGCTGATTACAAGGAGAACTAGTCGGTCTAAGAACAAATTCCAACCGACTAGTTTCACAACTAGTCGGTCGATGGATGTTCTTGGACCGACTAACTAGTCAACAGTGGCTAGGCTGGAAAAATGAAGGCATAACTAGTCTGTCTAAGAAGGTTCACCGACCAACTAGTTGTCAAACTAGTCGGTTTGGAATCCTTCTTGGACCGACTAATTGGTCAACAGTGCCTAGGCTGAATTGAGCAAGGAGATCTAGTCGGTTCAAGAAGGATTCTTAACCGACTAGATGACAATCTAGTCGGTTGGTTCTTCTTCCTGAACCGACTAAGATGCACTAGAAGCCGCGAAATGAAGCGTAAAGCTTCGGGAAAGTTTCTATGGGCTTCTACGATAATCCTAGCTCTAAGATATGAGCGTTATGAAGATTATAATGTAAGTCCTACTCAAGGCTTAACATTCTGCGAAAAGAAGCTAGAAGACTATAAAATAAACTAGACGAACCGTCTTCAAAGCTTCAATCCGAATCTCTTGACTTCAAAAATGCTCCTAGAGCTTCAACGAAGCTTCAAGCACACGATCACGTGCTTTGAGAAGTCTTGAGACGTCGTTTTTGATGTACGTAGAACTTTGGCGACGATCTCCATAACTGCGCTCACAAAGAGGTAGTTCACGATATTTATGTTTGTTCATCATCAAAACCAAATCCGGGGAATCAATACTCAACATTCTCCCCCTTTTGGTGATGACAAACCAATATAAATAATAATCAATAATAATGACTCAAATGACATTTACTTACTCCCCCTGCACTGATGACACGTTAATTCCGTATTAAATAATAATTATACACATCAAGCAGACGAGGAAAGTATAAAATATGAACCAACAATTGAAATATAGGATCGTAATCCATTTTTATATCTTAACTCCCCCTGAATCTAACATATCAAATTAGATTCATGGTAAATTGCTTTAAATTATCATTTAGCACATCGTCATTTATTAATGCTCTCCCCCTTTGGCATTAGCAAAAAGAGCAGAAGGAGATCAACGACAACAACAATGGCTAATAAAAAAGCACGAGAGTCGAAGAATACGACCACAGTCCAAATGACACCAATGTAAATTAACGAAGAAAATCAAAGCGTGCCAACGAGACCATAGTCGAAAATCGAAAAAAAGAAATATCAAAACTCAAATCAATTTCACATATTGAGTTATGGAACATACTCTCCAATATCAACATTCTTAGTGAATTTAGTGCATGGAAAACAATTCTATGTTTTCATAGAAAGAATTCTATTTAATCAATATAATCGTCGAGCGACGAAATCAACATCAGAGACAAAAAGAATATAATGTTCACACTGAAGTAAATGGCAACACGATGTATATATATATAACATGGTGCATCAAAAAGTATACATCCGCCAACACTAATATAAACGATCATCAGATCGGTGCACAACATACAACACATGTCTCAACAGACATCAAAACGAATATACATCAAAATATATCATCAAAACATCCAAAAATACATCATAAATACATAACCACCCAATTATCCTACCCCACTCTCTCGCGACAAAATAGATCATCCAAGTGCACATGGGAGAGTCCTCCAACGCAAGCTCAAGAGACAGAGGCAGGATCAGCAGCAGCAGCAGGCTGTGCAGGAGAGGTGGTGGTCTTGGGAACGACTGGAGTAGTAGAAGTCTCGGGAACGATTGGAGTGTCCACCGAATGGAGGGTGGCAGCAGGAGTGCTCTCGGGAGCACCAGCAGAAGAGGTGCCAACAGACGTACCCTCGGGGGCACAAACAGGAGAAGCAACAAGTTCCTCAAGATCAACATCGTCCATGTCCTCCTCATCAGAAACTGTAGGAGGAACCTCGATGCCCAAGTGAGAACAGTTGCGAGTAAGCATCTCCTCACACCGAGCAATACGAGCCTCCTGACGGCTCTAAGAAGTTGAAGAGTCAGGGCGTGAAGGTGGAGGAGGAGCTGAAGGGGTAGTCCTTTGAACGTGACACAAGGCCGCAAGAGACTTCTTGACGGCAGTCGCGTTCAGGGGAGGACCTAACGGACGCTGATCATTGGCAGGGAGAGGAACGCCAAAGTGACGAAATACTAGAGTCAATAGGCAAGGATATGGAATATGAGCTGACTTTGTGGACTTTCGGATGCATTCAAAGGAGTCCATCTTATCTAAGATAATGCGGGCCCAATTTATCTCGCTCCCCATAAAAAGAGCGTAGATAAGCTTGAGAAATGGCTGAAAGGGCAAGCTAGAGGAGCCGTACTTCGGTAGAAGACACGACTTCAGAATGAGATTTAGGACCCACGCATTAGGCTTAAATGATTTCGAAGGGACGCCAATCATGGCGGGAGGAATGACATGGAACATCTCAGCAAGCATGGTCTGGTCAAGATCGTGGATATTATCCACGGAGATATCAGAAGGGAGCAGGCCAGAGGAGGAGACACCAATCAACTGCCCTAAGATCTCTGCCGTGAGGACAATAGGTGTCCCCAAGACAGTGGTCTCAATGCAGTGGGTGTCATCATACTCACCCCGAACTCGATTGGCATAGAACAATTTGACGAGTCGAGGATAGGGATGAGGATTCGTCTTGGGATCATGGCGAAGATAATCTAGAAGGCCGCTATAGGAGAGGAGATCTGCGAGATGAGGAAAGTCAGAAAACTGAACGAAATGTTCCAGAATCAACGGCCAGTGCTCAATACGATTGTAAGCCACAAGACACAATGGGTCATCGTGACACAACGAAATATCGACACCACCTAAAGGCATGAGAGCCTTCCCCTTAGACTTACGAGAGGTAGATCGAGGAGGAGGAGTAGGAGCCTTCTCGGTATGCTCAGTCTCCGGGATATACTCTTCGTCAGAGTCAGAGGGTGGTGGAGTGGGAGCATGGGAAGGTCCAGGAGTCAAAATCTTTTCTTTGACCTTGGTCCGGGGCTTGGATTGAGCTTGAGGCTTGTGCTGTGATGTGCGTTTTGGCTTGGAAATGGTAGTCCTCTTCTTCTTGAGGGGAGGCGAGGAAGAAGATGGAGAGGTAGGCGTAGGAGTGGTTTTGGCACGACGTTTGGGTTGAGAAGGGTCGGTAGGAGGAGACTCGACGGTCATGGGAGACGGAGTGGTAGGACGGACTGGGATGTGTGTCTTCACTATGATATAGAGACGAGATAACACACAAACGACGCACGAGATCGAATGAAATCGAACGAAAATAAACCTAGATAGAAACCCTAAAAGATTGAAATAGAAGCTGAAAATGAACCCTAAAAACTGAGAGATTGAGAGGAGATATACCCTAGGACGAGAGATGATCGACTCTGGAGGACCGGCGGTGGCCGACGGCGGCCGGAAGTGGCGGTGCACGGCGGAGAGAGGAGAGGAGTCGAAGGGTTTGAGGGGTTTGAGAGGGAAGTCACACCGATTAGAGTGAGATCTAATCGGTGCTCAAAGAATATAAGTCGATTGAAAGATGAAAAGACCAAAGTGCCCTAACGCATTTAGTCGGTCTTAGTTAAAGAGCTGACCGACTAGAATACAATCTAGTCGGTCGGCCAATGAGCTTGGACCGACTAACTGCAAATAGTAACTGAAGCCAAATTTAGAGCATGAGTTAGTCGGTCTGAGTTCATTCACTGACCGATTAGAACTTAAACTAGTCGGTCGGTAAATGAACTGGGACCGACTAAGAGAGTCCAAAAATTTGAAAATCTGAAATTTAGAGTTTCTCCTAAGAACACTTGGATGAAACATCGAAATATTCTCAAACATCATTATTCTACCCCATAAAATATAGAAAATCTTAAATACGACGTGCATGAACATATCTAGTATAAATTCCGAAAATCCAATCATAAATCCAGAAAATCCCAACAAATTTAGCATGAGCATATAAAAAGTTATTATCATGCAGGATTATCGAAAATATGAATCCTAAATCTCGGATTCACCCATAATCCCCAATTCTCGACGTAACCGCACAAATGAGTCTTCCTTGAGTGGTTTCGTGAAAATATCGGCGATTTGCTTCTGGGTTTCAACGTACACTAAAATGATGTCCTTTCTCGCAACATGATCATATAGGAAATGGTGACGGACATCTATGTGTTTGAAACAGAAATGGTGTACCAGATTCTTAGAGAGACATATTGCACTTTGGTTGTCCACCATGATAGGGCAAGTATCACAGTTTATACCGAAGTCTTTAAGAGTGTGTCTCATCTAAAGAACCTGAGCACACGCAGCACCGGCGGCAATATATTTCGTCTCGGTGGTTGAAAGTGATACGGAATTCTGCTTCTTGGAAAACCAAGAGACAAGAGAATTTCCTATAAAATGGCAAGTGCCACTAGTACTTTTCCTGTCGAATTTGCATCCAACATAGTCTGCGTCATCATATGAGATTAACTCATATGTGCTAGACTTTGGATAATATAATCCGTAGTCGAGTGTGTAACTTAAATAACGGAAAATACGTTTTACCACTACTAAGTGAGATTCGTTAGGTTGTGACTGATAACGAGCACATACACATACATCAAACATAATATCAGGCCGACTGGCAGTAAGATATAATAAACTACCTATCATACCTCGATATAGACAAATGTCTACATCTTTGCTGCCCGTATCTTTATCAAGATGTGTAGTAGTGCTCATTGGAGTCTTCTTGCCGGAAGCATTCTCCATTCCAAACCGATATAGCAACTCCACCGTGTACTTGGTTTGGTGGATGAAGATTCCATCGTGCATTTGGTGAATTTGGAGACCTAAAAAATATTTGAGCTCACCCATGTGGCTCATCTCAAATTGGTCCTTCATGACATTAGAAAACTCTTCGCAAAGAGTGAAGTTAGTAGCATCGAAAATGATATCATCAACATAAATTTGAACTAAAATAATATCATGATTCGCATACTTAACAAATAGTGTATAATCAACTTCACCCATTTTAAAACCCAAATCCAAAAGAAAGTTCTTTAGGCGGTCATACCAAGCTCTAGGAGCTTATCTAAAACCATAAAGTGTTTTCTTAAGTTTGAAAACGTGATTTGGAAATTTTTCACATATAAAACCCGGAGGTTGAGAAACATAAACTTCCTCAACGACATCTCCGTTTAAAAACGCACTTTTTACATCCATTTGAAAGAGTTTAAAATCTTTATGGCATGCAAAAGATAACAACAACCTAATAGATTCTAATCTAGCTACAGGAGCAAAGGATTCTTCGAAATCTATACCTTCCTCTTGCCTGTAGCCTTGAGCTACTAACCGAGCTTTGTTCCGGACGACGTTTTGGTTCTCGTCGGTCTTATTCTTGAAGATCCACTTCGTTCCTATAACGGTGTGGTTCTTCGAAGGCAATGGAACAAGCTCCCAAACCTCATTCCTCTCAAACTGAATGAGTTCCTCCTCCATGGCTAGGATCCAAGCACTGTCTTCGCACGCTTCGTTAATATTCTTTGGCTCTACTGAAGAGGCAAAGGCACAATGAGCAAAGTAGTTGACTTGAGATCTCGTCTTGACACTATCAAGTATGTTGCCAATGACTTGGTCATGGGGATGGTCACGAACTGTATGAAGCCGTTTGGGAACTCCCTGATCACTAGGAACATTCTCAAAAGTATCATCAGGAGGGTTAGTATCAATAGAATCAATAGAATTAGAATTACCAATAGAATCACATATAACTTCCATGGAGTCATCATCATTGATAATTCTAGACGGGACAAAATTTTCATTGAATGAAACATGAAGTGATTTCTCGATCGTTGAGGTTCTTTTGTTGTATATCCGGTAGGCTTTGCTACGTGAGGAATATCCAACAAATACCCCCTCATCGGATCGTGGATCAAATTTGTCCAAACTCCCATACGTGTTTTTAATAAAACATTTTGCACCAAAAACTCGAAAATGTTTAACTTGAGACAATCTACCAAACAACAATTCATAACAAGTTTGTTTGGTGTCAGGCCTCAAAAGTATTCTATTAAACACATAGCAAGCGGTATGTACCGCTTCTGCCCAAAATTGATGGCCAAGTTGGCTATCATCAAGCATTGTGCGAGCACATTCCACTAGCGTTCTATTCTTTCTCTCAACAACACCATTTTGAGGGGGTGCGCGAGGGAAAGAAAAGGTGTGAGTAATACCAACTTCATCACAAAAATTTGAGAAAGACTCATTCTAAAATTCCCCTCCATGATCACTACGAATAGTGACAATGGTGGTTCCAATGAGATTTTGTACTTTCTTAATAAATATTGTGAAGTTTTTAAAAGCATCATTTTTATTAGTTAAAGAAAATACCCAAGTAAATCTAGAAAAGGCACCAACGGTGACAAGTCCATATCGAGCATTCCCTAATGAAGCAACTCTAGTTGGCCCAAAAAAATCTAGATGTAAAAGCTCTAGAGGCCGTTTAGAGGATATGATCTTCTTAGGTTTGAATGACGATTTTGGAAGTTTGCCTCGTTAATACGAGTCACAAAAGCTTTTCTTTTGGAAAGTAAGCTTAGGAAATCCTTTAATAGAATTTAACTTGGATAGCTTAAAAAGTGTTCCAAAGTTCACATGACCAAAACGTCGATGCCATAAGTGTTGTTCACTTGTGTTGACAATGAGACATTGTTCATGTGACTTGGGGATGTCTAGGATATATATATCCTTATGGCGTGTGCCAGAAAATAATAAATTATTATTATCTTTACTAAAAATATGACACATTCCTTTCACAAAGCTAACTTTGTAACCCGTGTCACAAAGTTGGCTTATTGAAATAAGATTGTGATTTAAGCCTTTAAAAAGGTAAACATCACTTATAAGTGGTTTAGATGGGTTACCAACTTTACCAACACCAATGATGGTTCCGCTCTCGTTGCCTCCAAAGACTACTCGGTTCCCATTAGCAATGGGCACCACTCCGGAGAGCAATTGAGCTTCACCCGTCATGTGTTTTGAACACCCGCTATCGAGTATCCACCCATTTTTGGAGCTAAATTTGGATTTGTTGCTCCGTTTCTTTTTCTTGAGTACCTAAACATAGAAATATCATTCTATGGTACCCAATATCATTGGGTCCTAAAAGATTAGACCTTTGGAAGCCAAGTCCAATTGGACTTAGACTTCCCAACATAATCATCATTGTGCACGACATTCATAAAATAGGAATTCATGTATGCTTGTTTTTCATGCATGTTAGTGTTCTTCGGGCCCCAAATAGTGAATGTCTTGGGAGCCCTATTCCTATTGGAAGCATGCATACGTTGTTGATGTCTACGTGATGCATGTCGTGGATAAGCATGTGGCACATGATGAAATGGTGGTGGCATCATATGATATGGTGTATGATGGTAATTGTTCATATGATAGTAATGTGGATGAACATATGCATGTGGGGGAGCACGTGCGTGAGTGTGTCTCACTTAGTGTGCATGTGCCCATGGACGTGGAGCATAGAAATCATCATACGTGTGAACATGTGGAGTAGGAGGTGTGTTCCTACGTGGCATAGTATTGGTGTACATAAAAGCATGACCCTTCTTTGGAGGTCCACCCAAAGTGGGTTTCTTTCCAAATGGGGGTGTGTATCTAATGGAAGCACCATTGGTAGATGAACTACCCATGTGGTGTTTACTCCCACTAGTTGAGGCTTCGGAAGATGGCCTTACAAAGGTGGTGGAAGATTTAGATGAATTTCACATCTTATACCCCAAGCCAATACGATGATTGGCCGGAAGTAAGTCATTTAGGATATTATCCAAATGGTCCTTACCTTTATTGAATTTATTAATTCGGCCTAATGTGGACTCATACTTCTCGGTGAGAGAAAGTATTGAAGTATCCAAAGTGGACACTTGAGTTGTGAGTACACAAACATGAGACTTTAGATTCTCATTCTCAATAATCAAAGTTGAGTTTCGAGAAATCAAATCCGCTATCTCACGTTCATCCGAATCCTCAATATGAACATGCTCAAGTTGAGATTTGAGATATACTATCTCATTTCTCAAACTTTCAACAATGGTGTCGTTGTTGATGATGATAGGCTTAGGTGAGGTTTGAAGACTAGTTAGCTCATCTTTAGTCTTAGTATATCTATTTACTAGTTTAGAATATTTAGACCAAATTTGCTCGTTAGCTAATCTAAGGTCATCCATCGTTAACTCATCGCCTTCATCCTCGCTTTCATCGGAGGAGGACTCTTGATCATGTTCCTCTCTAGCCATGAAGCACATGTGTGCTTGCTCCACTTGTTCATCATCCGACTCTCCACTTGAGGAGTTTTCGTCGGAGTCGGTGAATGTCCCGACAAGTCCTTTCTTGTACCCTTTCTTGTACTTTCGAGACTTGTCGAACTTTGGCGCCTTCCATTTCTCCTTTTGTTTGTTTTGAGGACAATCCGCTTTGATGTGTCCTAGCTTGTTGCATTTAAAACACAAAGGAGCGGAGGCGTTAGTAGAACTAAATTTAGATTTGTTCTTGAAGTTAACTTTCCGGAAGAATCGGTTGAACTTCTTTGCCATGAGGGCAATGGATTCCAAGTCCAACTCGTCTTCCGATTCTTCATCATCGGTAGATGTAGATGGAGCGGCCTTGAACGCAATCGCCTTTTTCTTCGGCTCGTCTTACTTCAAGTATGACTTCATCTTGTCCTCCATCTTTATTTTACTGTCCTTGCATACCTCATAGGACATCAAGGTACCTATTAGTTGTACGACAGTATACTTATTCATATGTTACCTTCCTCGATGGCGAAGGTACGCTTTTTCCAACAAGAAGGAAGTCCGTCAATAATCTTTGAGACTTTCTCCTTTTGGGTGTAAGTCTTTCCAAGAGCCTCCAATTCATTGGTAATGCCAACGAAGCGAGCATAGTACTCCTTCATCTTCTCACCCTGTTGCATGTGAAATAATTCGAATTCTTTATTTACAACAGTGAGTTTGGAGTCTCTTACACTACTCGTTCCTTCATGCAAGATGAGGAGTGAGTTTCAGATTTGATATGCACTCTTACATGTGCATATCTTGTTGAAGTCTTTGGGCTCCAACGCACATTGCAAGGCATTCATTGCCTTGGCATTGGTTACCTCTGCGGTGACCTCCGCGGTAGTCCACTTAGCGAAGTCTTGTTCGACGGGCTCGATATACTCCGTCATCGTAGCTCTCCATAGTGAAGTGCTCTGGAGGAACGTTTCCATCCGGCATTTCCAGTACCCATAATTGGCACCGTTGAAGTAAGAAGGCCTAGTTGAGGAGTGTCCTTCCATCACCGAAGATTCACGGTTCTTGAAGGTGCTATAGTCTGAAGGTGGACGAACGTTCTTGTTGTCGTTGGTAGACATAGCTATGAACTTGGCTCCGATACCAAATGCAATGCCCTGATAGCTACTGCACAAGTACTAGAGGGGGGGTGAATAGTACTTTAAAATAATCAAGAGTATAATTCCTAATTATTGTGCAAACTCAACCAACAATGAGGAATGAAAATTGACAAACAAGAATTAATGAATGCAAACAAACGATGTAACGGGTTCGGATCCACCCAAGTCTCCCCGACTTGTTTCCGGTGATCCTACGTCCCAAACACCCGGATCCCCTCCGGCTACTTGAGTTAGAATCCTCTAACCCAAGTTTTGCACTATGAAATTCTTGTAGAAAACCATACACAACACGAAATGTGACTCCCACAAACCAGGATCACAAACTTCTCTCACAAACCGAGAGAAAAACTTGCAATATCAAAGTAAATGAAATAATAAACACTTACCAACAAAATCATATGCCTTGAGTAAACTTACGATTTTAGGGCAAGGAGGATTTTGAAGGAGAGAATGTCACCAAACCCTAGCTACACCAAGATGAACAGCGATCGATGGCTAGGATGGAGTTGGTGACTTTGACTTAAGCTCTTGGCTTGAGTGGCTCACAATGAAGAGAATCTCTCTTGAGGAAATTAGTTCTCAAGTAGTTTGGAGAGATTCTTGTGAGAATGAGGAAGCTTTAGAAATGGATTTGAATGCTTCTCTTTGAATCTCTAAATCACAATAAATGTCA
Source organism: Scilla litardierei (assembly GCA_030789695.1). Classification (NCBI taxonomy): domain Eukaryota; kingdom Viridiplantae; phylum Streptophyta; class Magnoliopsida; order Asparagales; family Asparagaceae; genus Scilla; species Scilla litardierei. The sequence continues at coordinate 87,439,716 of CM061141.1, read as the reverse complement.
GCCTTGAATGCTATGAAGAAGCATCACAAGATTATATAGGATAGAGAGAAGAGAGATGGAAAATTCGTAGCATTTAATGCTCCAACGGCTCTATTCTGAAGCAGTCTAATCGGTCTAAGAAGGATCACTGACCGATTAGTTTTGCAACTAGTCGGTCGGTGATTCTTCTTGGACCGACTAAAAGGTTCACAGCCAAGAATGGAGAATTCAGGAGTTAGAACTAGTCGGTCTAAGAAGACTTGCCAACCGACTAGTTTGACAACTAGTCGGTCGGTGAGTGTTATTTGACCGACTAAGAGTTGAAATTCAATAGGCCGATTACAAGGAGAACTAGTCGGTCTAAGAACAAATTCCAACCGACTAGTTTCACAACTAGTCGGTCGATGGATGTTCTTGGACCGACTAACTAGTCAACAGTGGCTAGGCTGGAAAAATGAAGGCATAACTAGTCGGTCTAAGAAGGATTCCAAACCGACTAGTTTGACAACTAGTCGGTCGGTGAACCTTCTTGGACCGACTAATTGGTCAACAGTGCCTTGGCTGAATTGAGCAAGGAGATCTAGTCGGTTCAAGAAGGATTCTTAACCGACTGGATGACAAAGATCGTTAGGGGATCGGGGTTGGAGCCCGACTGACCCCCCCTCCGAAGCTCAAGCTATTGGTTCTTCTTCTTGAACCAACTAAAATGCACTAGAAGCCGCGAAATGAAGTGTAAAGCTTCGGGAAAGTTTCTATGGGCTTCTACGATAATCGTAGCTCTAAGATATGAGCGTTATGAAGATTATAATGTAAGTCCTACTCAAGGCTTAACATTCTACGAAAAGAAGCTAGAAGACTATAAAATAAACTAGACGAACCGTCTTCAAAGCTTCAATCCGAATCTCTTGACTTCAAAAATGCTCCTAGAGCTTCAACGAAGCTTCAGGCATACGATCACGTGCTTTGAGAGGTCTTGAGACGTCACTTTTGATGTACGTAGAATTTTGGCGACGATATCCATAACTGCACTCACAAAGAGTTAATTCACAATATTTATGTTTGTTCATCATCAAAACCAAATCCGGAGAATCAATACTCAACACATACGCCACTTCCCACTGGCCTTCTTTACCAAGACGACATTGGCGAGCCAGTCCGGATAGTCCACCAGCCTAATAAACTTGGCCTGAAGCCGCTCCACTTCTTCCTCAGCTACACTTTTCTTCTCACCCCGGCGCTCCTCTTCTTCTGTCGGACCGGTCGAGACCCTGGGTCCGCATTCAACCTGTGGGAGATTATCATCGGGTCGACCCCTGGCATATCCGCGGGTGACCAGGCGAATATGTCCATGCTCTCCCGGAGCAGGCTTATGATGGCCCCTCTCAGAGAGGCCGGGAGTTTCGTTCCGATGGAGACAGTCTTGCCTTCCTCCGCGGTCATGGGGGCACCTCCTTGACCTCTTCGGCAGGAGTCGGCCGTTGGTCACAAAAGTCTTCCCTTTCGTCAAGAAGGTCGACCGCTAGGGCCTGTTCCGGGCTTTTGTGCTTGGTCGACCCTACGTAGCAGCTCCGGGACAGCTTCTGGTTCCCCCGCACCTGCCCCACCCCTCGCGAAGTTTGGAATTTCACCATCTGGTGGAGCAGGCTGGGGAGCGCCTCAATGGCCGTCATGTACGGCCGCCCAATGATCCCGTTGTACGTCAACGCTAGGTCAACGACAACAAATTGTGTCAGATGGGTGACGACCCTTGGTTCCTCCCCCAGCGACATCGGTAGGGTGATCATCCCCACCATGGGGACCATGTGGCCGGTGAAGCCGACGATGGGCCCAGTGCAGGGCCCCAGATCCGCCTGCTTCAACCCCATCTTCTCAACTGTCGACATAAACAGGATGTCGCAGGAGCTCCCAGTATCAATCAGGAGCCGGCTGATGACGGCTGTCCCGACCTGAGCCTCGATGACGATGGCGTCGTCATGCGGAAGCTCGACTCCCTCGAGGTCCTTATCAGTAAAGGTGATGGGGGGTCGAGACATTCTTCTTCGCTTCACCTCGCTGCCGATGCCTACCGCCATCACTTGTCGGGCATATGCCTTCTTGCTCGAGGACGATGTCCCGCCAGATGACGGCCCCCACTTATCACGTCTATTCGCATGATCGCCCTGGGGGGGCGCGGCTCCTCTCGTCCATTGTCTGGCAGTTGATCTGGCCTTCGTGATTCTCGCGGGGTCCTTTCCTCCTGGATCACCTTCCTGTTCTCCACGAAGCCTCCCAGGTGACCCGCCTGAATCAATCAATCGATCTCCCTCTTGAGGGTGTAACAGTTGTCGGTATCATGACCGTGGTCCCGGTGATACCGACAGTATTTCCGGAGATCCCGCTTCGCTGGGTCCGATCTCATCTCCCGGGGCGGCTATGGCAGCAGTCCAGCCCTTGTCGCCGCAGCTAACACCTCTAACATGGGTGCGTTGAGCTGAGTGTAATAGGCCCGCAGAGGTTCCCCCAGCCTCGGGGTGGCTCGGGCGGGCTCCCTGGCTGGGGCGAACTCTCGGGCTGGGCCCGGGTGATATCGCTGGCGACGCCCTACCGGGTCGCACCTCGGTTGGGCCAGCTGATCGCGCCCCCGAGACCCGTCTTCTCGCCTTGGGAGTGGGTGCGATCGAGGATCGTCCTAGGGTGGCCTCGCCAGGGGGAACAGTTTCTTTGTGCCCAGAGTCTCCTCGGCCAGTGCATGCCTCTCAGCCATAGCGACTAGCGCCTCGTAGTCGGTCGGCGGGTCTCAGAGCAGGGATTTGTGGAGGCTCCGTGTCCGCAGTCCCGTCTTGAAGGCTAGCATGAGCACCTCATCGCTGCAGGTCACGACCACCCGTCTCTCATCCTGGAAGCGGCACAGGTATTTCGCAGTCATCTCTCCTTCCCCTTGGACTATCGTGCTGAGGTAGTCCAAGGGCTTCTTCTTCATACGTCCGGCCCGGAACTCCTGGCAGAACTTATGGGACAGTTCGTCGAAGCTCCCAATGGATCTCGCGGGTACGTCGAAGTACCAATCCAACGTCGTGTCCCTCAGACTTTACGAGAAAAGCCGGCATAGGAACGCGTCATCCACATCATGCGCCTCCATTACCCCCCGGTATTGTTGCACGTGCGAGAGGGGGTCGCCTCTGCCATTGTAGGTGGCCAGGTGAGGGGCCTTGAATCTGACGGGTCTCGGGGCGGACGTGATCCATCGCGCCAATGGCATAGACTCCTCAGGTTAGGCGGGGCGCTCTGGTGCATGCCCTCTCTGCATTCCGGGGTTTGGCTCCGGTCGCGCCTCGGCTGTCGACGGTCGTCGTGCCCCGGGGAATAACGAAACGGTCGTCGGGGGGGGGACTTCTTTCGCGGGTTGAGGACTCGACGGGTGGTGGGCTACAGTCATCCCAGTACCACCACTCTCCGACCGTCTCCTCCAGGACCTCTCTCTGCTCCTGATTCTCCCTCAGGAGCCTTTCGCGTTTGGCGACGAGTAAGCAGAGTTGTCGACGAACGGCTTCTTTGTCCAGACGATTAGAGGAGAGATGCCGACGGGGCGGACTTCACCCCCGAGGTGGAGACCTGGTGAGCGGTGGGCCGTGATCATCCATGTGTCACCGGCCCATCGCCGACACCTCCGGGATCCCCTGGTTCTCTTCGTTCTCCTTCTGGAGCCTTTCGCGTTCCGCGATAATGAAGCGAAGTTGGTGTCGGATGATCTCGTCGTCCAGGAGGGCCTGCCAGACGGCCTCGGCTGCTTCTCCCAAATGCTTTTGTACGGCAGCCGTCTCCTCCCAGCGCCTCTGCAGCCCCGCAATCTCCATCTCTTCCTCCAAGAGCTTCCGTTGGGCCGCAATCTCCTTGGCGAGCCCCCGGCCTCCCCCTCCTCCTCGAACTGAGGGTGAAGATTCCATCTCACGTTTGGGGGCTCAGAGGGGCCGGGGGGTGCTTCCGTCCCTATGGTTACGAAGCCTGCCATCGCCTTAGTAAAGGCCTCGAAGCTCTGTTGTATCGTGCGGGCCGAGGCTTGGTCTGTCTCGACCTCTACCCCATGGGGAGGGTCAGTCGCAGGAGTCATTGGTTGAGAGAGTGGTTCTTGATCCATGGGATCCTTGCCGTGGTCAGGGTTTCGGGTGATTGGTATGGGGTCTGACATGGGTGTGACCCTTCGTTCCCACAGACGGCGCCAATTGTTGCGGGGTAGAACTTGCGTACAATGAATTTGTATTATGGGGAACCAAGGGCACGGTGGTTATGCTAATGGCGGGATTAGGGAAGGCTATTTGACAGGTGATTAGAGGAGTGATGAGGCTAAGCTTGTTACGGAGGCTGACCACGGTATCGAATCCGGTAGGATGCAGAAAGGGAGCCGAATTGCCTAGGTTGGGGGCGAGCACGACCGGTGGTGACGAGCTAACCTGCGCAAGGAGCAACTCATCAGAAAGGCCGGGTTGGGATCCAACCCTTAGCCTCTCCGATGCATAAGTCAGTAATAGGACTTAAAGCGGGGGCTAGGCATGCAGGTCGGACTGAGGGTGAGCCAACCGTACGTGACGAGCTATGAGTGGAAGAACAAAGATATGGACGACCTTTGCTCTTGTGTGTGATTAATGAGAATTGAGAGTAAATTTGCCAACCCCCTCGTCGTTGGAAGTGAGGGGGTATTTATACCTGAGTGAGGCGGTTACGTAGGGCTGACCTGGCACGCTGACTCAATGTGCTGAGCTGGCCCTGCTGTCAGTGGAAGCTTCGGACGAGGACGTCAGGGACGGGGGTGTCAGTCATGCTTTTGTTAGACGATGCAACGGCCCGAGGTGCTTTTATCAGAGTGTCAGGGCCGAAAGCATTAAGTGTCGGGGGGTGCAGCGGCCAGGGGGGTGCTTTGTCAGATGGTCGGGCGACGTAACTGTCAGTCGCGTCCTTATACTAGGTTGTTTGTCGTGTCCAATGAGCCAAGGGTCTAGCGGTGCATTTCCCCATGGCTGGGTCCGAGAGGAGCCGTCGGGCTGGCCTGATCGGGGGGTGTTCGGCCCGACCCTTCACATTTTGGGGGTGGGTCCTGGATCGTCGGGGGAGAATGGGTGTGCCTCCGTCGGTAGCTGAGGCAAAAGGTCGGGCCTCTGAAGTTCGGGCGAGGGGCGCCCTGACATCGGGTCGGTCGCCTGCTCGGGAAGGGCGAGCCAGTGAGGTACATTAGTGGTTCTGGGAGAAAGGTCGGACTCCCACGATCTTTAGGTCGTAACACTATGCATTTAAAATTACATGTAGCTTCATCTTTAGTTTGCTTTTATACGAATTTTTATTTGAATGTCATTTTACATTTACTTAAATAAAATTTCGTTTTGCTTATATAGATGAAGTAAGAGTGCCTAGTGGACAGTGCCTCGACGCACACAATCCTTCGCGAACATTGCTATTTTAATATCATACATAAATATGACGGTCCTGTTATCATAATTTCAGGACTGTCCAAAATAATCGAAGGATCTGGTGAAGCAATAATATTGCTCCTAAATAACACAAGACTTCAAATAAAGAATGCATTATTCTCTCCTAAATCAAATAGGAATCTCGTAAGTTTCAAGGACATTTGTTTAAACGGATATCACTTAGAAACTGGAGATGAAAATAAAATTGAATATCTGTATGTAACTCGTCAAAAAGATGGCCAGAAGACCATCTGTGTACAATTCAAGGGACTCCAGTCGGGTCTCTACCATACATACATTCAACCAATAGAAGCCAATATGACTGAGCACCAGACGTGCCCATCATTGCCAGAGTTCCAACTCTGGCACAACAGACATGGTCACCCTGGATCAGCTATGATGCGACGCATCATCACTGAATCCGTGGACATAATTTGAAGAACCTGAAGATTCTTCATAAAGGTGAATTTCCTTGTCCCCTTGTTTTAAAGGAAAACTAATAACGAGACCCTCCCTCCTGAAAGTGGGATTAGAATCTCCTGGCTTCCTTGAGAGAATTCATGGTGACATTTGCGGGCCTATTCACCCTGCAAGTGGCCCGTTTCGGTACTTCATGGTACTATTTATGCATCCACAAAATGGTCTTATGTGTGCCTCTTGTCCACCTACAACCTAGCTTTTCCAAAGCTATTGGCACAAATAATAAGGTTGCGGGCTTATTTTTCCGATAACCATATCAAGAAATTACGCCTTGATAATGCGGGTGAATTCACTTCACAAGTCTTCGAAGACTATTGCCTGGCAACAGGTATTGAAATTGAACATCCAGTAGCACATGTTGACACCCAGAACGGATTAGCAGAGTCTCTTATAAATAAACTCCAATGGATTGCACGTCCACTGCTTATGCAATCCCAGTTGCATGTAGATGCTTGGGGGCATGCTATTTTACATGCCGCATCACTTATTAGGATAAGGCCATCTAAATGTCATACATTATCCTCGATGCAACTTGCATATGGCGCACCTCCGGATATCTCTCATTTGATAGTGTTTGGTTGTGCGGTATATGTCCCAATAGCACCACCTCAGAGGACCAAAATGGGTCTTCAGCGTCGTCTAGGTATCTTTATTGGGTTTGATTCACCCTCTATTATCAAATATATGGAACCCCTCACAGGAGACGCATTTAAGGCACGTCTTGCTGACTGTGAATTCGATGAGAAAATTTTTCCTACACTAGGCACACAGTCTAAGAACCCTGAAGCTACTGAGACCATTACTTTGGACCAGAAGTCTTTGTCCCTATATGATCCGCGTACTAATCTGTGTGAAGATGAGATCCTGAAGATCCTTCACATTCAGCATACAGTACATCTTTTGCCAGATAAGTTCATGGACAACCAGAAGATTGTCCGTTCATATGTCCCTGCTGCTAACACGCCAGCTAGGATTGACATCCCCAAAGATGGATGCAATCCACCAGCAGCTGAATTGGCTGTACCTCAATTGAAAAGAGGACGCCCACCAGGTTCAAAAGATAAAGTTCCTCGAAAGAGGAAGATTCTTGGAGATAATAAGATTATCCCTCCACAGGATGCTGAGCTCAGAGCAGCTACTTCTCCCCTCCTTATTTTCCTTACAGAGGAAACAATATGAGAAACATCATTAAATTTTGTATGTACTGTAGAGGTATTGGACAGATATAGCACAGTCGTCGACGAAGATTTTGCATTGGCTATTGCCGTTCATGTCACTGAATACGACGATGACGTCGAACCACTATCTCTAGCGGAATGTAAACGTAGAGATGATTGGTCAAAGTGGGACGAGACAATAAGAGTAGCGCTGGACTCAGTCTTGAAAAGTAAAGTCTTTGGACCAGTAGTCCAAACACCAGTAGGTGTTAAACATGCGAGATATAAGTGGGTTTTCATAAGAAAAAGAAATAAAGAAATTGTGATCGTTCGCTACAAGGCACGCCTTGTAGCCAGGGTTTTTCCCAAAGACCGGGGATTGATTATGAAGATACATATTCCCCGGTCATGGATGCGAACACATTTCGATTTTTAATGAGCCTAACTTCTCTGGAAAGCCTAGAAATGTAGCTCATGGACGTTGTGACTGTATATCTATATGGCGATATAGATAAAAAGATCTATATGAGACTTCCTGATGGGCTAAATCTACCCCCAGAGATGAAAGAGATACCTCAGGACGTATTCTCTGTAAGGCTGCATAGATCATTATATGGTCTAAAGCAATCGGGTAAAACGTGGTATAACCGACTTAGTGATTTCCTTGCACCGCAAGGATTCACAAATAATGAAGTCTGCCCGTGTATCTTTATCAAAAGAACCGGAACAGGATTTGTCATCATAGCAGTATATGTTGATGAATTAAATCTCATAGGATCTCCTGCAGAGATCAATGAGATATCTGAAAGCCTAAAGCATACATTTGAAATGAAAGACCTAGTTAAAACAAGCAAAACAAAGTATTATCTTAGCTTACAGATTGAACACCTACGAGGTGGAATCCTATTACACCAATCAAATTATACAAAGAAACTTCTAGGCAAGTTTCATATGGATAAATGTCATCTTTTAAGTACTCCTATAGTCGTAAGATCACTAGATGTACATAAAGACCCCTTCCGGCCACTGAAAGAGGGGGAGGAGATACTGGGTCCTGAAGTACTCTACCTCAGTGCCATTGGAGCACTTCTATATCTGGCTAACTGTACACGTCCCAATATAGCGTTTGCAGTTAATCTCCTAGCCAGACATAGTACAACGCCTACAAAGCAACACTGGAACGGAGTAAAGCATCTTCTGCTATACCTCCAGGTTTTAATAGATCTGGGACTTTACTACCAGAGAGGTGCCTCCCTCCAATTACTTGGTTATGTCGATGCAGGTTATCTTTCAGATCCACACATGGCAAAATCATAGACATGTTTTGTGTTTACCTACGAATGTACTGCTAGCTCTTGGAGATCGGTAAAGCAAACCATAACAACTACGTCATCCAATCATTCAGAGCTCATTGCGATCCATGAAGCAAGCAGAGAGTGTTATTGGCTACGCTCCGTCGTCCAACACATTCTTCACTCCACTCGCCTGAAGACTGGTGATTTGGAGCCTACTGTCCTGTTTGAAGACAACGACGCGTGCATTGATCAACTTCAAAGGGGCTACATCAAGGGCAACATGACGAAGCACATTTCTCCCAAGTTTTTCTAGACACACGAGCTAAAAGAGGACAAGCAAATTGAAGTTCAGCAAATCCAGTCTTGTAACAACTTAGCTGACCTTTTTACTAAGTCTTTGCCCAGATGTATTTTTGTAAAGCTTGTAAAGAACATTGGTATGCGACAGCTGAAAGATCTACAAGCATAGGACTTGTTAGATCAGGGGGAGTCACATGTGGGGTGTACTCTTTTTCCTTAAGCTGACGGTTTTTCCCATTAGGTTTTCCGCAGCTAAGGTTTTAACGAGGCAACCACAGTGGCTCAGGATCCAAAAGTATCCACCCTACTAGCTTTATGAATCCTGAAGAATTCATAGGCCAAGTTCTAGAGTAATGGATGGATAAGGGGGAGTGAGTTGAGGGAGGCCCATTGGCTCCCTCCTCATTTATCCCTCCATTACACCACCACCCCACTAAGCCTTTAGTGGGTGATTCTTGGGCTACTACAATAATGAGGATGTGAATAAAGGTAGAGCCATGGTGTTTGCTATTGTTACTCATTCCTATTGCAAGAAAACTTTGTCTCCTATGAGTCTCTAGAGTTGATCTCTCAACATTCGGTATGTTTTGTATGCAGAATCCAATATTCAAATCATATTCTCGTATCATTAGATTAATTAGAATATTATCTACATTACATTTGACTGCTATTTTTGAATCCTGGTACTGACTAGGATAAGATAAAGAGTGGCTGTGATTTGATCTTGGGAAATGGAAGGTTGAGATGAGTTTTGAAAAAGTTTTGAGGAGTAATCGATTTGGTTGAAAAACTCAATATTTTGAAATTTGTATGGCAAAATGCAGCTGACCATCTCTTACCCCAGGCATAGTAAATCTCAGCATGAATAGTAGGTGACAACATTTACACGTGGATTTAATGAATTTTGTAGAAAAGCAAGTGCACTTATGTTTTGTTCAAATGCATTTGCGCTTAATGCATTTACATGCATTAATTGTTGGAACTTGGTATATTCCATCTTCTATTCCACATGGTTTTGATGTGACAATCAATATATTTTTATGTTACTAACTCTATCTATGCAGATGTGCAGACATAAAGCTTATTTCATTTCCATTATGCATATGTTCAGATTACAAGGACTCTCTGCAGAATCAGCTTCTCCACTCAAATTACGTTTGGGTAACGTATCTTCGGAATAATGTAATTTTACTTTTTAGATAGCTTCAGGGCCTTGGTTATACCATATCATATATCCCTAAGCTCCAAATTACATTATCTTCCAACCCATTTAATCCTAAATCAAAATTCCCATTTTTCATATTTAGTCGACTAGGATTTTTTGTAGCCTACTAAAAATATTTTCTTTGACTTTTGACCTGAAATTTTCTGACAAGGATCTATTCGTTGACTAATCCACGTCACTACTTTCTTATGTCCGTTTATGACCGTTTTAAAATTAGTCGACTACGAATTTTCGTAGCATGCTAAACCGTTTTTTGAACATTTGAGTCCGAAATTTCCTGGACAGTTTCTATCCGTTTGTAACTTCTTTCAGAATCGTTCAGAACCGTTTCTAAATCCTATAAAAGGATGGGTACACCCTCTCTTTTCTTACACCACTTTTCCTCTTCTTTGTTTTCATTTTGTGGAAATCAAGGCTTTAATTCTCTTAATCATTTTGGCCATTAGTTGTTCTTTTCATATTTGTAAGAAAAATCATTAGATTTCTCTCTTCGTTTAAGAACAGTAGAACTTGGATTTCAATACTTTTGGAAAAGTTATTCAAGTTCTTATTTATAAGGAGAAATCATTAGATTTCTCTCTTCGTTTAAGAACTGAAGAACTTCAATTGTGTTTCACCATTACATATATTGAAACATTGAAGTTTCTCTTTTTAAACATCATCTTTTGAATTCATTCTTGATATTCATACCAAGGCTATAGGTGTTTTATATTTCATTATATCTTCAACAAGGTTTGAATCTCTAGTTGTAGAGATTGTACAAAGTTTGGGACACATGGAGTGTCGCCATTTCTGTAAGTTTATGCTTGCGGGGAGCAAGTGATTTTAGTGGATTGAAAATCTCTACGGGGAGTAGAGGACTGGAGTAGGATCAAAATGATCCAAACCAGGATACATCTTTGTGTTTGCGATTGGTTTATTTTTTATCCTTGTCATTTAATTTTTGTTCCATCTTTGCAAATTTTATTAACGTTTTATTTGCAACAAGTTTTTATAATACAATATTCAACCCCCTTTAGTGTATTTGTGTATACATGCGATCCCACATTTGGTATCGGAGCAGGCTTAAGATGGCAGAACAGAACATGACATCAGTTCCACACAACTATTCATCGCAATATCCAGAAGGCAACTCTCAAGTTCGTCCTCCTCTATTTGATGGTTCCAATTATTCATACTGGAAGGTTAGAATGGAGATTCATTTCCAAAGTATGGATTATGTGTTATGGAACATTATAGAGACAGGATATCAGAAGGCAACAACTCCCTTCTCTGATTGGACTGCCAACGACAAAACTGCCACAACCAACAACTCAAAGGCTATGAATTCTCTATTCTGTGCCATGGATTAGAATGAGTTTAATCGAGTATCTCAGGCCAAAACTGCTAAAATTATTTGGCATATAGTCAAAGTAACTCATGAAGGAACCAATAAAGTGAAGGAAACTAAGATTTCCATTTTGGTTCACAAATTTGAGTTGTTCAAGATGAAGGACAAAGAGACAATTGGAGAAATGAACACCAGGTTTACTAATATTATAAATTCTTTAAATGCTCTGGGAAAAATTACACTTCTCTTGAACAGGTTCGCAAGATTCTTAAAGCCTTAACTCCAGAATGGCGTCTAAAGATCACCGCAATTGAAGAAGCCAATGATCTCTCAACTTATCGGTAGAAAGTCTTGTCGGTAATCTAATGGCCTTCGAAGTTCAATTGGAAGATGGGAAAAAAGAAACATATCAGAAGAAGAGAGTACTTACTTTTAAAGCTTCATCAGAAGATGAAGATTCAGAAATGGATGATGATGATGATGATGTTGCTTTCCTCACAAGGAACTTTAAGAAGTTCTTAAGAAAAGGTAAGTATAATAATTTCAAATCAAAAAATTCTGATTCTTCTCTTTGTTTTGATTGTAATAGGCCATGACAGATAAAGAAGGATTGTCCTCTCCTCGAAGCAAAGTACAAAACTTCCAACAACTACACCAATGATCATTCCAGGAAAGAAAGAAAGTTTGATAGAATGAAGAAAGCATTCCCAGCAACATGGGATTCTTCAGATGAAGAAGACAATGACGAAGAAAATGCTAACATGTGCTTTATGGCACAAAATGATGTAAGCGATGTAAGTACAATTGACAACGAAGAATTATTAGATTCATTTAATGATCTCTTTGTTCTTTTCAAAAGATTAAATGCACAACACAAGTCTTTGAAACAAATCAATGATGATCTTACTCTTGAACATCAAGAATTAACATCAAAATGCATTTCATTTGATGCAATACACACTGAGAATACAACTTTTCAAATCTTGAATCCTAGCAAAGAGAATGAACTTCTCAAAACTAAGAATCAAGAATTGCATGCACAAATATCCAATATGGATAATCGTATTTCATCACTAAAGATGAAGTTGATGAGATGTCTTCTAATAAATTTAACAAAGGCAAGACTAATCTCAATGATTTGCTTCAATTTCAATATCCTGCAAATCATAGACAAGGATTGGGTTATTCTAATAAGAATATATCCAAACCTCCTAACACATCTTCATTTGTTGGAAAGACAACTTTTGTAAACCACAAAAGAAGAATCATGCATTCATCTACACGAAGATAGTAAAAACTTCTACATCTTCTTCACAAAAAAATGTTTCAAACATTTCAATTGCATCTCCTACGTTACCTAATACAATTATTATATGGTTTCCTAAGGATACATGTTTAGATATTAGAAATTCATACATTTATGATTATATGCAATCTATTGTTCATTCTGTCAATTATTTAAGAAAGCCATATTCTACTTGGGTTTACCTAATATCTAATCACAAGGACCCTAAAGAAAAAGGGTACCAATATTTCATGTTTTATCTTTTCAGGTACCAAGAAAAGAGAGATGGATCTTAGATAGTGGATGTTCAAAACATATGACAGGAAACATCAACCTTCTTTCAACCATTCAATATAAAGATGGAGGCTCAGTTACCTTTGGTGACAACAACAAAGGAAGAATCATATGTAGTGGAACAGTTGGAAACTTCGATCAGCCTATCATTGAGAACGTACTCCTGGTTGATGGTTTGAAACATAATTTACTTTCCAGTAGTCAATTATGTGATAAAGATTTTAAAATTGTTTTTGAACAACATGACTGCATCATTTATAATTCTGATATGACTTCTATTTTATTTCGTAGCAAGCGTAAGAATAATATTTATATCTTATGCATGTCAGTTGCCACTCACAATCACTGTTTGATGATTTCATCAGACGATACACTTTTATGGTATAAACGTTTTGAACACACTAATTTCAAAAATCTTGCACACATTTCAAAACACAAGTTAGTTATTGGAATGCCAATATTTCATTCAAACATAAATATATTTGTGATGCTTGTCAACAATAAAAAAATGCACAAATCTTCTTTTAAATCAAAGGATGTCATCTCAACAAAGAGACCTTTTAAACTCCTACACTTGGATTTATTTGGTCCTTCAAGAATAGCTTCTTTGAATAAAAGTAGATATACATTTGTTATTATTGATAATTATTCACGGTACACTTGGGTTTTATTCTTACATAATAAGAATGATGCTTTCGAAGAATTTTCCATCTTCTGTAAAAAGATTCAAAAGATCAAATCCTCAAACATTGTTAATATTCTTAGTGATCATGGAGGAGAATTGGAGAATGAATCTTTTACTAAGTTTTGCAATGAAAATGGTATTACTCACAATTTTTGTTTTCCACATGCTGCACCACAAAACGGTGTTGTAGAAAGGAAATATAGAACTCTTCAAGAATGTGCCAAAACGATACTTTGTGATAGTAACTTATCAAAATATGTTTGGGCAGAAGCTGTTGCAACCGCTTGTTATATCTTGAATAAAGTTCTTATAAGACTATTTCTAAACAAAACTTGTTTTGAATTATTCTTCGCTAGTATTCCCGGAGTATCTTATTTTAAAGTGTTTGGATGTAAATGTTTCATTCTTAACACTAGAGATGCACTTGACAAATTTGATTCTAAATCTGATGAAGGAATTTTTGTTGGATACTTAACACGTAGTAAAGCCTACAGAGTTTCAATAAAAGAACTCCAGTAGTTGAAGAATCATTACAGGTCACTTTTGATGAGACCCCCTCACGAGAATTTATTACATGTAATTAAATCTTTTGATAATGCTAAACTTAATGATGATGGTGATACTGATATGCTCCTATTTTACATGTTTTATCGCATATCTTCATGACACATTTCACCCTCCAAACCACCATTTTATACGCTTTTGTACTATTATTTGGAACAATATGACTTTCGGAGCGTTTATTCCATTTCAGGGATTTGGAGCGATATTGGAGCAATTTGGAGTCAATAAGACGATCGGCGGCGTGAGAGCACCAATGAGACTCATGATAACATGCTTGAGGTGCCAAAAAAGAATACTGGAGCAAGGAAGGGGTAAGAAAGAAAGTCGTGCGATCGAGCTATGATGCGGTGAAGGAATCGAGCGACCCGAAGTGCTGAAAACAGGATAGCCATGCACTATTTATAAATCTTCTATCACCTGGGAATTTTCACTATTTTTCTGATATTTTTTCCAGATAATAGACTTCAAGACGGTTCCAACGCCACCAAGAACATGCCAATCGGAGTTTCGATGAGCCCTGTGGAATTTCTGCAAGATGAGGTTACAGTGCTGAAATTGTTCTCAGCAGCCTACTCGGTCGAGCAACCTCCTACTCGGTCCGAGCAATCTCCTACTCGGTCCGAGCAACCTCCTACTCGACCAGAATGGTGCTGAAATGTGTTTTTACATCCTACATGATCGAGCAACCTCCTGCTCGGTCCGAGCAACCTCTTGCTCGACCGAAAAGGTGTTGAAATGTGATTTTTGAGTTTGGCTGCTCGACTGAGCACTTGAGTGATCGACCGAGCAGCTATATACTCGGACCGAGTGGAATCTATTCTGTCCGGGTTGGCAAAGCGACATTTTTTTGGAGAAGCTTGATTTCCCTGTGCAATCCGACCGAGCAGGAGGGCTTCTCGACCGAGCAGCCGGACTATTCGACCGAGCAGGCCTCACTCGACCCGAGCAAACATTTAAGCGACGTATCCGACTCGACCGAGCATCTTTGTGCTCAGACCGAGTCACCATGGGCCCACACGTGCGTCCAGATTGCGGTTTTGTTTTGGTGAGGGTTTTTGAAGAAAAAGACAGGCGGCCGCCAGGGGCCTTTATTCTGAGCCCTGTAGAGAGTTCTGTAGGGATTTTTAGATTAGATTTTTGAGAGATTTTTATATACTTTTCTAAAGAGAATTTTTAGATCCTTCTTAGAATTTTGTGGAGACGATCTTTTGGGGAATTGGCTATGGCCTAGGCCCATCCTTTGTATGAAGATAAGTATTTTTGCCCTTTTTAGTTCTATTATTATTTCTCTGTGATTTATTATTGTTTATCCATTCTTGATGCATGCAATGAAATCTTTGTGCGTTATATTATCTATTGATATTACTATGCTTGAGTAATCTTTTCTAGGGCTAATGGATTAGCCCATGGATCTTAGGGTTTAGACGCAAAGTTGGGATTTTTATGGTACGTTGGTTATAAATGGGGTTGTATTTTGGTCGATCTAGCAAGATCCCTAGGAGAATTCGAACTGAGATCGTGTCCACGGTCGATGGAATCGATTAGCTTAAGGAATATCCTACGGATTTAATTAGGGAGTTAGTGGATTCAACCGAGGTATGTGACCATGCACGGCTCGTGTCTTGAGGGGATCCACCGACGAGCTATATTACTAATTGACGGCTACCGCCATTGCGTCAATAAGAGCCACCAAAATATCTCGAAGCTCTAACCCACGAGAGTGGTACGAGTTGAGAGCATTCGAACCACGAGAGTGGTGAGATTATTGTAGATCCTTAATGCACGTATCGTGTGCGCCTATCGCTAGAGAGGGGTTAACGTGGTACGTTAGATTCATGATGCCCAGACACATGAATTCACTTCCTAGATGCTACAATCCCCAATTAAACCAATGCAACGTAAGAGTCCTAACCTAGCGTCGACATCCGACGGTCCTAGTGGCGAGTCCTAAAGCCCTAGTCTTTTGTATTTTATTTCTATATTTCTTTGTGTGAAACCCCATATTTGCGACATCGAGTGACACGACGTTCGCATCCATCACCATCACGACCCTCCGCACTTTACATCAACCAATAAACCCGCAAGTCTAACTTAACCTAGGAGTAGATAGGTAGTATAGCACCGCTTCCCCGTGTTCGATACCCGCTTGCCACTATACCGTGCGCTTGCGGTTAGACGACATCGTTTCAGAGTTGATTCCGGCTCGATCAAGTTTACGGCGCCGTTGCCGGGGAGGCGTTCCGCCATATTATCTATTTACCACTATTAGGTTGATTAGATTGCGTTAAAAAAGAATTCAAAAAAATTCAAAAAAATCAAAAAATAAAATAAAATAAATTGGAGAGAGGTTTTTTTTCCAACCGCCTGCATTATTATTACCTTTATCTCTCTTTGTACCACTGACGTCTTTTCCAGGTTGTCTATTTTTCTTGATCAGGTACAGTTGATGCAGCGATGGTACTTTCAAAGACGCGACCTGGTTTTATACGGTCATTTATATACCTCGCTACATTCTATCGTGCTGATGGAGAGTCCTTCAGAGAGGCATTACGCAAGTTCGAAAGAATGTTAGGGATGTTCCATACAGAGTCAGACCATGAGTGGAATGGTTCCAGGCTATTTAATATATTTGCTGGAAGACTAAAGGGACCCTCACGTGAGTTTATGAAGAGGATGCAAGTAGGAAAGTTCAATGATCTGCAGCTGTCAGCAACCTTGGAGCAAATGATTGATGATGCTCGATCTACCAGTTCGCTAACAGTTACGGTAGGTAAACCATCTGACCAAGCATTCATCGAATTTTTTTGGCTAATGTCTCTGATGCAGGTACTATCATAGATGGAGTGTATGATTCACTTGAAGGTGATCATATCCACCTTCACACCATTAACACTCCACAAATAGGACATCTGAGCTGTCAAAGGAGGACACATATATGGACTTATTGAGAAGCATCGTGGACGCAGTTTGATGCACCGGTCCATTAACGATAACGGCAGGTGACCCTTTTGAGCTTGGATTTCAAAATTTTGTTACTCATCGTATCTCTTCCACAGGCACAATTGATGATGGAGTCTGCGCTCTAGTTGAGTGGTACAAGACCCACTTTTATACCGTGGTCAAGATACAGTAACCCATAAAACCACATGCACCTACTATTGAGAGGGCCAAGCCACACCATCCAGCTCCTCGAGTTCTGGGACAGAAACGAAGACATAGGCGTAGAAAGGAGAAGATGAAATTCACTTTACCTACCATACCATAGTAACCCAAGGAGGAGGCCGAAGCAATGCATCGCGAGGAGGCTGAGCTATATTTATTTCACATATTACATGCGGAGCCAGAGACTTTCACCGAGGAGGTCGTGCATCGGGACGAGGACACATCCATTCATGAGGATCCCGAGCATCACCCTCCTCCTTCATAGCTTCTGCAGCCACCCCTTCCTTCCACTGACTCTGAGGACCACCCACCAGAGCTTACTGCTTCCCTTCAGGGAGATCTCTTCACCTCCTCGCCCTTTACATTTGATTCCCCTCACCTGTATGATGTTTATTATGATTCGAATTTCAATGACTCATTGCACCTTTTGCAGGATACACATACATATGATCAAGAGGTACAATGGGACGTATACGAGGAGGATGGCGAGGAGTTAGCACACATGGACGTTGTTGAATATAATCAGGGGGTGCACTAGGATGAGTCTGACGATGATGAGGAGCATCCTGCCGAGACCAACTCCATTATGCCAGAGTTACCTGAGGAACCAGAGGAAAACAACGAGGAGTTGATCGACGTGGTGCATCAGAGTAGAGATTTATTTCCAGGGAAGTGTTGTCAACCATTTTTTATTTTAAATACTATTGTTGATGACCCTCTCTGGAATACATTTATTTTGGGAAAAATTATCCACATCAGATTGATGCGGCTCATCTCTTGCAGGGTACATGTGGAGTCCTTGGGGAGATGTTGGGAGCCGCATTGCTGGAATCTGATGGAGCCCGTGGAGATACGCACCTGGCGGAGCCACGGAAAGTGCAGATAGAGCAGCTACCAGCACCTGCAAAGATTCTGTATCCACCTTTTGCTATAGGTGATATCAATCCAGTAGTGTAGTATTTTATGCTTTCAATAAACACGAATTCTCTCGACATTGAGAGGACCGTATAGATTTGCTTGAATAAATAACACCTCTTATGACGTCCACAAAAATCTTTTACACCCCGAACCCATCATTTTTATTAATTGCCCTCTTCATATTTTGATATGTCCCGCCATTTTGCTAACCACCATCGAGCATCTCTTTCAAGTGAATACTCACTTTCTTACTCATTTGTCTTGATCCTCCTTAGCGAAGCCGTGACCTTTTTGATCAAGTCATTTGAATGGAATTGTTTGGCATAAGCTTGGGGGAAAGCGCTCTCATGCATCATTGCATGTGCATGTAGTTGCATTAGGATTTCAGGTCATTCATTTCATTTTTCATTCACCCCCTACCCATTTATCGTTGTTCCTCACCTTTTTCTTTTTATGATCACATTGAGGATAATGTGAAGTTTAAGCTTAGGGGAGTGCATTTCCATGCCATTTAGTTGCATTTTTTTCTTTATTTTAGGATTTTTAGATTATTTTTCAAATTTTCTGCATCATCTTTTTGTTTTTTCCATCTCATTTTCCTTTTATGTGCGTTCATGCATCACATTGTTTTTTCTTTTATTTATTTCTTCTATTTTTATTTCTCTATTTTTTCTCTTTCTCTTGCTAGATATGTATCTTATGTTTTCACCTCTCTCACAACGTTTATTTTTCATGCCATGCTACTTAGAGAATTTCATAATCCTAATCCTTATAAGTACTTGAAAATATTCTTTTGATGATCTCTCTAGTGTGAAGCATGAAGCTTATTGAAACTGAATATGTAGAGTAGTATCTCATATGCTTTCATTGGAAATACACCAAGATTCACGCAACACTAGAATATCTGAAGCCTTGCTTTCATCTCTTATTCGCATTCTTATTGCATGCTTGATAATTGAAACATTACTGCTTGACGTCACCACTCATTAATATGATTAAGGATACCCGTACTATTATACGAGTTTAGTTGATGTATTATTTTACAGAACCGTTTATGCATACTTTTGAGTGAACCGAGCGTTATATCTATTCCTTCTCCACTTATATCTTATATTCTCTACATGTCACTAGATTTCACTCCCCAAAGCTATTTCTACCGCATCCATTCCCAAAAATTCCATACAAAAGAAAAGCTTGCTCCAAAAGTCCAAAAAGCCAAAAGGGGGCCAAAAACCAAAAATACAAATACTATTGCTCCTACAAAATCCAAAAAGAAAATAAAAAGGGAAACAAAGCTCAAAATTCAGAGAAGATCTCAACTTTCATTACTTGGAGCAATACATATACTATTGGGAAAACCAAAACAAAATTCCAGATCCACAAATACTTCTTTGGATGTGGCGCCTCAATTCAAGCTTGGGGGTAATCTTTTGACCACATGAGTGAGCATGACATTAGAGTGGAGTCGTGCACGAACTGGAAAGTTTGATAATGCTAAAACATAACGAAACAATTTAGTTATAGGGATTTCTTATGATTTGATATGAGGATGTGTATGTCTTGATTTTTATTCTATTCTTTATTGCATGCTTTGTGTGAATTTCTATGCTTCAGTTATATCATTTGATTGAAAAGTGTGTCGCCAATGTTATGCATATTCAATGCAATGAAACATAGGATGTTGATATAAACTAAATGTATGAATACCAGAGAGAGACCCCTTTCATTCATTCTTAACTCTCAAGTACTTCATTTATATAAGATATGGAATATCTGTGGTAGTGTGTGATTTACTTTCTGAGTCATTGTGATATATGGTGAATGTTGATGAGAGAACAATCTAGCGACCCTCTTTTCTTCGTATTCCTTTTTGTTTTCTTATTTTTGTCTCCCAGTGAGCTTCGTATTCGTCTTCCTCGAGGACGAGTAAGAGGTAAGCTTGGGAGATTTTGATATGCTCCTATTTTACATGTTTTATCGCATATCTTCATGACACATTTCACCCTCCAAACCACCATTTTATACGCTTTTGTACTATTATTTGGAACAATATGACTTTCGGAGCGTTTATTCTATTTCAGGGATTTGGAGCGATATTGGAGCAATTTGGAGTCAGTAAGACGATCGGCGACGTGAGAGCACCAATGAGACTCATGATGACATGCTTGAGGTGCCAAAGAAGAATACTAGAGCAAGGAAGGGGCAAGAAAGAAAGTCGTGCAATCGAGCTATGATGCGGCGAAGTAATCGAGCGACCCGAAGTGTTGAAAACAGGATAGCCGTGCACTATTTCTAAATCTTCTATCACCTGAGATTTTTTAATATTTTTCTGATATTTTTTCCAGATAATAGACTTCAAGACGGTTCCAATGCCACCAAGAACGGGCCAATCAGAGGTCAGATGAGCCATGGAGAATTTCTGCAAGATGAGGCTGCAGTGCTGAAATTGTTCTCAGCAGCCTACTCGGTCGAGCAACCTCCTACTCGGTCCGAGCAACCTCCTACTCGACCAGAATGGTGCTGAAATGTGTTTTTACATCCTACACAACCGAGCAATCTCCTGCTCGATCTGAGCAACCTCCTACTCGACCGAAAAGTTGCTGAAATGTGATTTTTGAGTTTGGCTGCTCGACCGAGCAGTTGAGTGCTCGACCGAGCAGCTATATACTCGGACCGAGTGGAATCTATTCTGTCCGGGTTGGCAGAGCGACATTTTTTGGAGAAGCTTGATTTCCCTATGCAATCCGACCGAGCAGGAGGGCTTCTCGACCGAGCAGCCGGACTATTCGACCGAGCAGGCCTCACTCGACCCGAGCAAACATTTAAGCGACGTATCCGACTTGACCGAGCATCTTTGTGCTCAGACCGAGTCACCATGGGCCCACGCGTGCGTCCAGATTGCGGTTTTGTTTTGGCGAGGGTTTTTGAAGAAAAAGACAGGCGGCCGCCAGGGGCCTTTATTCTGAGCCCTGTAGAGAGTTCTGTAGGGATTTTTAGATTAGATTTTTGAGAGATTTTTATATACTTTTCTAAAGAGAATTTTTAGATCCTTCTTAGAATTTTGTGGAGACGATCTTTTGGGGAATTGGCTATGGCCTAGGCCCATCCTTTGTATGAAGATAAGTATTTTTGCCCTTTTTAGTTCTATTATTATTTCTCTGTGATTTATTATTGTTTATCCATTCTTGATGCATGCAATGAAATCTTTGTGCGTTATATTATCTATTGATATTGCTATGCTTGAGTAATCTTTTCTAGGGCTAAGGGATTAGCCCATGGATCTTAGGGTTTAGACGCAAAGTTGGGATTTTTATGGTACGTTGGTTATAAATGGGGTTGTATTTTGGTTGATCTAGCAAGATCCCTAGGAGAATTCGTACTGAGATCGTGCCCACGGTCGATGGAATCGATTAGCTTCCAGAATATCCTACGGATTTAATTAGGGAGTTAGTGGATTCAACTGAGGTACGTGACCATAACCGGCTCGTGTCTTGAGGGGATCCACCGACGAACTATATAACTAATTGACGGCTACCGCCATTGCGTCAATAAGAGCCACCAAAATAACTCGAAGCTCTAACCCACGAGAGTGGTACGAGTTGAGAGCATTCGAACCACGAGAGTGGTGAGATTATTGTAGATCCTTAATGCACGTATCGTGTGTGCCTATCGCGAGAGCAAGGTAACGTTGTACGTTAGATTCATGATGCCCAGACACATGAATTCACTTCCTAGATGCTACAATCTCTAATTAAACCAATGCAACATAAGAGTCCTAACCTAGCGTCGACATCCGATGGTCCTAGTGGCGAGTCCTAAAGCCCTAGTCTTTTGTATTTTATTTCTCTCTTTCTTTGTGTGAAACCCCATATTTGCGACATCGAGTGACATGACGTTCGTATCCATCACCATCACAACCCTCCGTACTTTACATCCACCAATAAACCCGCAAGTCTAACTTAACCTAGGAGTATATAGGTAGTATAGCACCGCTTTCCCGTGTTCGATACCCGCTTGCCACTGTACCGTGCGCTTGCGGTTAGACGACATAGTTTCGGAGTTGATTCTGGCTCGATCAGCTACTAACCCTTCTGTTAAGTCTATTTCAGATCTTCCAAAAGCATTTGCACAAGTTCCAAATCATCCATCAGCTTTAATCATTGGAGACATCACAGATGGAGTGAAAACTCACCGATAGATAGAACAAATGACACATTCTGCATTTCTATCATCTATTGAACCAAAGAACATTAATGATGATTGTAATGACAGTTCATGGATCATGGCTATGCAGGAAGAACTCAACCAATCCCAAAGGAATGATGTTTGGGAATTAGTTCATCGTCCTTCAGATCAGCCAGTTATTGGTACCAAGTGGGTATTCAAAAATAAGTTGGATGAATCTGGACAGATAATAAGAAATAAGGCAAGATTGGTTGCATAAGGTTATAATCAAGAAGAATGTATTGATTATGAAGAAGGCTATGCACCAGTTGCTCGTCTTGAATCTATAAGAATGTTATTATCTTATGCATGTTTTAGAAATTTTAAATTATTTCAGATGGATGTGAAGAGTGCTTTTCTCAACGGATTTCTTAAAGAAGAAGTCTATGTTGAACAACCTCCTAGTTTCAATCATGAAAAACTAGATAATCATGTTTTCAAGTTAAGAAAAGCTTTAAATGGTCTTAAGCAAGCACCTCGTGCTTGGTATGAAAGACTTAAAAGTTATCTTTTGAATTTTGGTTATTCTATTGGTAAAATTGATTCTACTTTATTTATTCAAAATATAGGTTTAGATATAATTATTATTCAAATATATGTTGATGATATTATATTTGGCTCTACTAATGAATCTCTTTGCCAAGATTTTTCTAACATCATGCAGAAAGAATTTGAAATGAGTCATATGGATGAACTCACCTACTTCTTGGTCTTCAAATTAAGCAAATGAAGGAAGGCGTATTCATCCACCAAAGCAAGTATTCCAAAGAACTCATCAAATGCTTTGGTCTTGAACATTCTTCAGGTAAGCATACTCCTATAAGCACATCAACATCTCTTGACAAAGATTTAAATGGTAAGGATGTTGACTGATTCTGAAAGAATATTGCTTTTATTACCCCCTCATTTGATTGTATTTTGCGTATATTTAATATCTATTTGGTCTCTAATAAGTGTATTATTGTAAAATCATTTAATTTTAGAGTATATCGCTTGTTTATACGCAAAATATGATTTTATGGCCTAATTTTGTCTCCATTTTATGTTTCAGGTAAAAAGCTTGCAATTTTCCAAATCCAATGGCTATTTTTCCATATTTTTCGGAGATCGGTGCAATTTTTTGGGTTTAAAAAGGCCCAGCAAAGCTATTGGAAAAGAAAAAATAAAAATAAAATAAAAAAATCTGTCAAATAAAAGGGGGGCCCGCCTGGTCAAACAAGAGGGATCCGCTCGCCTGGTCAGGCGGGCGCCTGCCCGCCTCTTTGCAGGCGGGCCGGGCCCGCCTGTTCAAACATGCGGGCGGCGCCCGCCATCCCCTTTGACCGCCCGCCAGAGTTGATTAAGCTGCTGGGTTGCGGGTCTGCAACCCGCAAGCCCAATAAGGATAAAATGCCTATAAGATGATGTTTGGGCATAACTTATTCATCTGAACTCGAAATTGAGTGAAACATGTTTTGGGGGCTTCTCCTCCAAATTCCAGAGGAGTTGGAGCAGCTGTAGGAGAAGTTTGGAGACGTTTTGGCATTGTTTTGGCCTCGTTTTGGGTGAAAACTCTCCACTTTCCTTTGTTTTTAATAGTTTTAGGTATGTTTTGCAATAAAACTTTGTTGTTATTAATAAAGATTGTTGTTTTTATTACCATGGATAGCTAAAAATGTCGTGAGTGTGTTGTGTAATAGTTAGTATTGATGGGTTTCATGTTTCATATCTTCTTAGCACTTGTTTTAATTTAAACGTTGAATATGTCAGTTTTCGTTATTTTAATTAATTTTGCATTATCCGAGAGGAATCTGTAAGGACACTGTCTATGGAGAAAACACTAGAAGGGGGGTTGAATAGTGTTTATGCAAATTTAAAAGGAATTTACGCCAAATAAAATGCAATCCAACAAATAGTGCGGAATAGAAAACCAACCCAAAATGAAACACACGCAAACGCAGAGATTTTTCAAGGGTTCGGATTACCCAAGTCAACTCCCGACTTGTTCCCGGTAATCCTACGTCCCTTCCACCCGGATACCTCCGGATACTCAAGTTAGAACCCTAACTTGAGGTTCCCTTAAAACCCACTTGTAGCAACCCTACAAGTGAAATCGAATACAATCGATGTCCTTGACTCCCACAACTTGGGAGCAAGCAAAACCACTCTCACAACCGAAAGCAAATCTCAAATAACGAAAGTTATGAAATAATGAAAACAACACTTACAATCACCTATGCCTTGAAGTAGAACTTGAAGGAGGAGTGTGATGTGTGTTGAAGAACTCTCTTGGAAAAGAGGAGAAGCCCTTTCTCTTGACTGCACCAATTGCCTAGATGAACACTCTTTGGTTTTAGGTTGGAGAGCAAGAGATCAAGATTTAGAAATACTTAGGGCTTTGGATTTGATAGCTTTGATCTTTGGAAATGAAAGCTTGAGAGATTTTGCAATAGCTTAGGTAACATCTCAATGGAACAGTAGAAGCCCTATTTATAGGTTTCTCAAATCCATAAAACAGTTTAGGGAAAAACACTGTTGGAATCCGTGAGAAAATTCTCACCGGATAGAATCTGAACTCACGACAGTCGACTGTTGAACAATCCACAGTCGACTGTTGCACAGTCATCAAGGGTAGGTGAGAATTCATAACGGTAACTTACAGTCGACTGATGAAGCAAAGACAGTCGACTGTTAAACCAACAGGAGACTGTAATTTCTTCTACAGGCGACTGGCCGAAAGATGAGTAAGTTAGAATAATACTGAAAATCTCACAAGTAACAGGACAGACGACTGAAGCAGATAATACAGTCGACTGTTAATCAGAACAGGCGACTGTAAATCCTTATACAGACAACTGTCACATACTCTGAGAAATTCCAGAGAGATGAGTCAATAAATTGGCTCACAGACAGACGACTATTGCAGCATACATAGTCGACTGATCCAAGGGACAGTCGACTGTATATTCAACAGGAGTCGACTAGCCGTAAAAGTAAGATCAAACAAAGTTTGGGCAAAGGATAGACAGACGACTGATTTACAAAACACAGTCGACTGTCACAAGGACAGGCGCCTGTGAATCGTTCATCAGTGGCCTGTGCGAAATAATCAGAGAAGGCCCAAAACTATATTGTAAAAGTCTGTGCATAACAGGCGACTGTCGAACAAAGCACAGTCGACTATTTTTGAGACAGACGACTGTAAAGTGTTAAGCAGTCGACTGTTATAAACAATCCTTGCACAATCAATAAACAAATGAATTGGGGTCAAAGGACAATTGATCTAATGAAGTCCTATGACTGAATGTAGATGTGTGTGAGTGCTCCATCAATGTTCTACTTCTAAGCTACATACTAGAAGAGATAAAAGAAAATTACATTTGATGAATAATCTCTTCTTTCCATCGTATGAGCTTGATGTCTTCACGGAGCTTTAATCATCATCTACGATCATCCAATCCATGTAATTTGCCTTCAATGAACTTTGTGAGTCATCCATTGCTAGTAGACCTTCATAATAGTCTTAGGCAAAGGATTAACTGCAAAATAGGGGATTAGTCACAAGTATTTATGTTTGCTCATCATTAACACCAAGTAGGGAGAAGTCCAATACTCAACATTCTCCCCCTTTTTGATGATGACACACAAACATAAACAAAAAGATAAATAATTGTGCGTAATGATAACTTACGCCCCCTACATAGATGCCAATCAAGTTAGTCAACAAATATTAGGGCATCTACGTATCAATTGAAGCAAATGAGTAAGATATGCATGAATTTAAATTCAAGAAATCTAGGAATTACAATCCCGATTCATTGTAATCTTACTCCCCCTGAATCTAAGGCAACTTCAATCTTAGATTCAAAGTATTAGAACATACTTAGCACATTCATTATGAATCTGGTATGTTTATTTCTCTCCCCCTATGGCATTATCAAAAAAGATGGGAGCAAATAACAACAATAATAGTGCTAAATATAAACTAACAACAATCAAGGAGTATAAAGATATATGGAATCAAAGACTCATAAAAGCACATCATATACTTATGTGAATTAGAGGAATTGAAGTCCAATATCAACATTTAGATATACGAAACAGAAATAATTTCACAAAAATTCATCTCATCAGAGATAGCATGAAATAACCAATATCAAATCCACATTGTCTCAACAAAACATCAGAAAAGAATAAATCAATCACTGAGACAATGAGGCAATCATCACACAGATAAGATAAACATTATAGCATAGTATGACACAAACGATGAAACAACAACATCATATATAGAGATATATCAAAAGTGATGTGAGTACATGGCAAACGGACATCAACATGTTCAACCAAAAAAATATGTATCCATCATGAACACAAAAAAATACATCATGATGCCAAAAGTACATATCTGATCAAGTATCTATCATAACATCAGTATACATATATAAAGTCAACAACAACATCATCCAGACACAGAACATCATCATACAGAAGAATCACTCAACCCAAACAAAAACAGACCATACAAAACAAAATCTAGGTCTTCAGGTGAGTGAACCAAAGGCAACAGCAGCAATCTCAGTCGATGTGAATGACCGTAGGGTCCGAAGGGCGACCAAAAGAGCGGAACATGAGCCTCGCAGAACGTCGGGTAGGAAAAGCAGGAGTCTTCTTCTTGGAGGATGATGCACGAGCGGCAGAAGATTCTGCATGAGCAGGAACAGGAATCTGGGCACGGGGGTTCGGAACAACAGAAGAAATAGGCACAAAGCCTGGAGGTGGAGGAACACGAGCAGGGGCAGTGTCCTCAGATTTTGCAAACAGAGTCTGAAGCTCGGCGGGGATGGCAAATCCATAACGCAAAAAGGATTTGTACTGAAGCTCCAACCGAAGGTTAAGCTTCTCGTCCATAGAGGTGGAAAGTTTCTCTAAAGCGGTGACACGGTCTCACAGCCGACCAAGAAGAAAGTCCTCGAGGGGAACAGAATGTGGAGAATGAGGAGGAGGATCAGCTGGTTGAGAAGTGTGAACAGCAGCATCCTCAGAAGGGATGGGGTCACCAACCACGACATGCAAGGGTTCTCCAGAAGAAAGAGGAGAAGAGGGAGTCGGATCAGGCTTCGGTGAGGGAAACAGCTCATCAAGGAAGTCAAGAGAAGTTTTAGGAAAGAGATGATCAAAAAGAGCCATGAGCTTACGTGACCGATCGAAAGCTAGGTCAAGCAAACGAGAGCACGAATCCGGCGATAAACTGATCAAATCACGAGCAGCTCACGAGCAACCACGCGAAAAAGGAGGTTGAGTTCCCACAAAGAAGATCCGAGGAAAGATCTATAGGAAGTCAAGAGAATTTTGAGCGGGAAGTCGAGATGTTGCAATCGGAGGAGAGAGAAGATCGATGCAGGAATGAAACGTCTCGCTCTATATAAAAGTTGGGGAAATAATCTAGGCCGTTGGATCAAAGAATTGACGGCTCAGATCAAAGCACATGAACCTTCTCAACAGTAGACAGTCGACTGATGAACAGAAGTCAGTCGATTGGATGAAGTGATAAAAATAAAGCTCAGAAAGAGGGGCAGTCGACTGGCAAGTAATATGCAGTCGCCTGTCTGCTGGACAGTCGACTGTAAGGTACGATGCAGTCGACTGGCTGAGAATCAATAAACTTCATCAAAACGACAAAGAGCTCTATAAAATTTCGACAGAGAGAACAGTTGCCTGATGACTAAAGTTCAGTCGCATGTTAAAATAACAGTCGACTGGAAAACAGTCATCAGTTGGCTGTGCGAAAGATACAAATTCTCAGACAGAGGTGAAAGAGTAGGGCAGTCGACTATCAAAGGAAAGACAGTCGTCTGTCCTGGTCCAAAAATGCACAGTGAGATAGAAATCCAAAGGATACGAACACTCACCCTAGGACTTATACAGTAATCACAAATATGTCGTAAAAATAATGTAAGAACAATAAATTCATTAAAACACATATCACTACAATCAATCTCAGAAACTCATGAAATCAAATAACTCTCAATTGCCTTTCTTAAACACATATATATAATAAAGCACATGAAGATAGGCAACAAAATGATATGAGCTCAAAAAGTGTTATAACATGAATATTGAGCTTCTAGATTTCAGATTCACCCACAATCCCTAATTCTCCATGCAACCTCACAAATGAATCTTCTTTAAGAGGTTTTGTGAAGATGTCGGTAATTTGTTTTTGGGTTTCAATGTACTCTAAGATGATGTCCTTCTTAGCTACATGATCATCTATAAAATGGTGTCTCACGTCTATGTGTTTGGTACGGGAGTGGTGTACCGGATTCTTGGAAAGACATATGGCACTTTGGTTATCAACCATGATCGAGCAAGTATCACAGTTGACACCATAGTCCATAAGAGTGTGTCTCATCCAAAGAACTTGTGCACATGAAAGACCCGCGGCAATATATTCCGCTTCAGTCGTGGACAATGACACTGAATTCTGTTTCTTAAAAAACCAAGAAACTAAGGAATTTCCTAGAAAATGGCAAGTGCCACTAGTACTTTTCCTGTCGGACTTGCATCCGATCGGCATCACTATATGAGATTAACTCATATGTGCTAGATTTAGGGTAAAGTAACCCATAATCTAGAGATTGATTGAGATAACGAAATATTTGTTTAACCGCAATCAAGTGTGACTCCTTACATCTAGCTTGATATCTAGCACAAAGGCAAATGGAAAACATGATATCGAGCCTACTAGCAGTTAAGTAAAGTAAGCGACCGATCATACCTCGATATAGACGAACGTCTACATCTTTTTCGCTCTCATCCTTGTGTAGATGAGTAGTAGTACTCATGTGAGTCCTTTTGCTCGAAGACGATTCCATCCCGAATCGCTTGATAAGCTCTCTTGTGTACTTTGTCTGATGTATGAAGGTGACATTCTCCATTTGTCGAATTTGCAATCCAAGGAAGTAGGTGAGCTCTCCCATGTGGCTCATCTCAAACTCATCCTTCATAGACTTGGAAAATTCTTGACAAAGATTAAAGTTAGTAGAACCGAAAATAATATCGTCTACATAAACTTGAATCAAAAGAATGTCATTTTCATAATCTTTAATGAAGAGTGTAGAATCAACTTCTCCCATTTTAAAACCTAAATCCAAAAGAAAGGTCTTAAGTCGATCATACCAAGCTCTAGGAGCTTGTCTCAACCCATACAACGCTTTCTTAAGTTTGAAAACATGGTTTGGAAATTTTTCATCAATAAAACCGGAAAGTTGAGAAACATAAACTTCTTCATTTACAAACCCATTTAAAAATGCACTTTTAACATCCATTTGAAATAGTTTAAAATTCTTATGGGATGTAAAAGATAAAAGCAACCCAATAGCTTCTAATCTAGCTACGGGGGCAAAAGATTCTTCGAAATCAATACCTTCCTCTTGCCGATAGCCTTGAGCTACTAACCTTGCTTTGTTCCTTGTGATTACCTCGTTTTCATCCGTCTTGTTCTTGAAGATCCATTTAGTCCCAATGACTTGGTGACCACTTGGAAGAGGTACGAGTTCCCAAACTTCGTTTCTCTCGAATTGCTTAGTTCATCTTCCATTTCCACTATCCAAGAGCTATCCTCACAAGCTTCTTGGATGTTCTTTGGCTCAATGGTAGAGACGAATGCGCAATGAGAGAATTCTTCAATTCTCGACCTCGTTCGAACACCCACACCAATATCTCCAATAATTTGGTTATGGGGATGATTGTGAACGGTCGGGTAAGCTTTGGGTATACCTGTATCACTAGGAACAACTTCAAAAATTTCGTTAGAAGTGTTAGTCTCAACAATAGAATCATTAATCTTAACATTATTAAGAGAATCACAAAGAGTATCTACACTATCATCATCAACATGAGGAAAATCAAAAGATACATGAAGATATTCCTCAATCGTTGAAGAAGTTTTGTTGTATATCCGGTAGGCTTTGCTACGTGTGGAATATCCAACAAAAATTCCTTCATCGGATCTTGGCTCAAATTTTTCTAAATTACCAAATGTGTTCTTTATAAAACTTTTTGAACCAAAAACACGAAAGTACTTTACTTGAGGCTTTTTTTCATAAAACAACTCAAAACAAGTTTTGTTCGTTCGGGGTCTCACTAGGATCCTATTGAGCACATAACATGCCGTGTGCACCGCCTCTGCCCAAAATTGTAGTTCAAGATGACTATCATGGAGCATAGTGCGTGCACACTCAATAAGAGTCCTATTCTTTCTCTCTACATCACCATTTTGTGGTGGTGCCCGAGGGAAGGAAAAATTATGAGTTATCTCGGTGTCATCACAAAACTTAGAAAAAGATTCATTCTCAAATTCTCCTCCATGATCACTACGGATAGTGATAGTGGTGGATCCTAAGAAATTCTGAATCTTCTTTGCAAATTTGGTAAACTCTTCATAAGCTTCATTCTTATTAGTTAAGAATGAAACCCAAGTAAATCTAGAAAAGTCGTCAACGACAACTAATCCATAAAGAGCATTACCTAAAGAAGCGGTTCTAGTTGGCCCAAATAAATCTAGATGAAGAAGTTCTAAGGGCCTCTTAGAAGAAATCCCTTCTTTAAGCTTAAACGAAGATTTACTTAGTTTACCTCTTTGACACGAATCACAAAAGTTTTTCTTATTAAAAGCAATCTTAGAAAACCTTTAACTAGATCATGCTTAGCTAACTTATATAAGTGCTTGAAGTGAACATGACCAAAACGGCGATGCCATAATAGTTGTTCATTTGTGTTAGCAACTGTCATGCCCCGCTTCCCTAAAATGGAGGCGAGACGTGAAAAGGTCCGCCCGAGAGTGGAGCTGTGAAGCCCCAAACCCGATAAGTGTCAATAAAACATAAGCAGGTCCCTGTAACCACAAACGGAACAACAATAATAACGCAAGGAGAGACAGAGATAAAATTCTCATATCTCATAAATTGTCCAACATGAAAATAAGTTCAACATCCAGAAAAGCCACCAGGCTAAAAGAAAGAGTCTAAAGGCCCAGAACAAGGCCAACAAAAGCAACAACGTAACAAAGTATAGGTGCTACACACCGACAACAAAACAGCAGTCTAAACAAAAGGAAAACACAACGAAGACACTAGGACTGGTCCCCAGTGTCCACGTACTCCCCGTCAAGCACAAGCTCGGGCTCGGCGTCAGCAAACACCTCGTCCTCAACAAGGAACTCAGGCTCAGGATCTAACATGTGTCACCCAAAAGAGTAAAGGGGCACATGTCAGCAAGTCTAAAAGACTTGGGCAAGTAAACTGAAAGAAAGGCAACTAGCAACCTAGCAGTTATAGTATGCATGACATAGCAGTTATAACATGAGTGCACAAGCAAGACATGGCGAGACAATAAGTACAAGAGAACAGTTATCGGGACGAGACAAGAGTAGCCCAGCTACTAACAATCTCAATCAATTCACTAGTCACGTTTCATGTTGTTTGTAGATGTTTACGCCTTACAGCTGAATGGTTTGACATTCACGCTGATTGGCCGCTTAACAACTACCCCAAAACACAGAGTTTACACCTTACTACTGCAGTTGCTGATCGGGCAGACTCCCAGTTGATTGGCCGCTTAACTCTTACCCCCAATACCCACATGTATTCGAGCCAGGGTCCCCGCACACGAGCTCAGTAAATGAGCCAGGGTTGCCCCGCACTAGAGCTCGCATTCTAGTTCACGATTCATAAACAATTGGCGTAGGGGTGCACCTAGCCTTAATATCGAGCGTTGGGGTTAGCAACTCATTATGCTCGCTTCTGGTCACGAGCCAGGAAACACAAGTATTGTAGCGATGCAACGTAATCACGGGATCACTTAAAGAATGCAATGACATGACAATTAATTTACGTACCGTTAATGGAAATTAAACATGACATGGTAATTGTGCAACATGATAAATGTCAGATTCTAGCTTCGTTGTCAAGCTAGTCCCTCAATTTGCGCCTAGGCGAGTATCATTTCGTCGCCTAGTCTCTTTTACGCTTACAACAAGCAAATGGCCTAAAACATGGCCTAAACCCTAAGTGGCAAGTTTCACTTGCCTAGCACCGAGGATGACGATCAACGAGGGTTCGTCCCACGGACGCTAATCTACGGGGAAGTCGCGTGAGGAGGCGGAAGAAACACCCCGGAGAACCTAGGGACCAGATCTGGAAACGAATGGAGAAGTTTGGAGAACTAGGGTTTTTGGGGGATTTTGGGGGTTTGATGAGATTTTGGGGAAGATGAGAGGTAGAATGTGTTGAGGGAGAGTTTGGAAGATGGATTTTGGGCTAGGGATGAAGGAATAATGGTTTGAGGTAGAAGGGGGCTCAATGGGGGAGAATTTAGGGTTTTAGGTCATGAGGGAGGAGAAGAAAACGTTTGGGAGGGGTTTAAATAGGATGGGCTGGCGGCTGCCCAGAAATTAGGGTTTTAACACAGATTAGTCGGTCAAAGAGCAACCACTGACCGACTAGTTTGGAAACTAGTCGGTCGGTTGACCAACGCAGACCGACTAAGTGTAAACAGTAACTCCTGTACAGAATTAGGATTTAGATTTAGTCGGTCAATGAACAACTGTTGACCGACTAGTTCGACATCTAGTCGGTCGATGAACGTTCTTAGACCGACTAAGAGTGAACAGTACTGATACCAAAAATTAGTAAGTGAGTTAGTCGGTTACAGAAGTATTGCTGATCGACTAGTTTGCAACCTAGTCGGTCAACCAATGTTCTTAGACCGACTAACGGCAAACAGTAACTCCTGAATAATTTAGAAAGCCAACTAGTCGGTTCAAGAAGGCTTGCCGACCGACTGGATCGTCATCTAGTCGGTCGGTGCCCCTTCTTACACCGGCTAATTAGCAACAAAAGTTCCGATACGGAGCGCGGAGCTCCGGGATCAATTCCTAAGACTCCTAGGCTTGATCTAACAATAAGATATGACCGATACGAAGCCCGTCACGAATGACTCGCGTCGAAATCGACGATTCTAAGAAAGAAGCTAGAAAACACGAAGAAACGAACGAAATGAAGGTTACGGAGACGAAAACCACATATAGAGAGAAAATCCACCAAAACATATAATATAATATAATAAATCCAGATACATGAAAACCAGTCGTTACATCCTCCCCAACTTAAGAAAATTCCATCCTCGGAATTTCCCAACACTCACGTGTCCGGGAACAAAAGTGGGAAACGCTCTCGCATCTCATCCTCATTCTCCCAAGTAGACTCTCCAGGCGAGCCGTGTCGCCACATCACCCTCACAAGATTGACAATCTTGTTCCGAAGTGACTTCCGACGCCTGTCCAGAATCTGCACTGGATGCTGGTCATACGTCATGTCGGGGCGAACGGTAATCTCCGAGAAATCCACAGCATGAGATGGATCGCTAATGTATCGACGAAGCTGCGACACATGGAAAACATTGTGAACTCCCTCCAAAGATGGCGGCAAGGCTAAGCGATAAGCTACCTCGCCAACTTTCTCCAGAATGTCAAACGGTCCAATGTATCGTGGGCTCAACTTCCCTCGCTTCCCAAAACGAATCACACCACGATTCAGGGAAATCTTCAGAAACACATGATCTCCAGGCTGAAACTCCAAAGGACGCTGTTTAGCATCCGCCCAATGCTTAAAACGGTCCTGAGCAATCCTCAACCTCTCCCGAATATTCCTGACAATATCCACAGCCTCCACAATCATCTCAGGTCCCAACAACTCCCGATCTCCAACGTCATCCCAACTCAATGGCGATCGACATTTCCTCCCATAAAGAGCGGCGAAAGGCGCCATGCCAATACTCACCTGGAAGCTGTTGTTGTAAGAAAACTCTACCAGATGTAGATGGTCCTCCCACGAACCCTTGAAATCCAACATGCACGCCCTCAGCATGTCTTCCAAAATCTGAATCGTCCTCTCGGACTGGCCATCCGTCTGCGGATGGTACGCCGTGCTGAAACTCAGACGCGTACCCAAACTCTTCTGCAAACTCTGCCAGAACTGAGATGTGAACCTCGTGTCCCTATCTGACACGATACTCATGGGGACTCCGTGAAGTCGCACAACCTCCTGCACGATTCACGTCACATCACTATCCAAACTAGGAAAATGAAATAAAAACGGAGAGTAAAAGAATTTTACCTCCATATATCTCCTTGCTAGCGCCTCAGTGGACTGTCCCACTCGGAATGGAATAAAGTGTGCGAATTTGGTCAATCGATCCACGATCACCCAAATCGCGTCATTCTACTTCGGACTCCGAGGTAGTCCAGTCACGAAATCCATAGTGATGTGTTGCCATTTCCACTCCGGAATCGGAAGCGGTTGTAGCAACCCGGCCGTACGCTGATGCTCCGCTTTCACTTGCTGACAAACCAACACTTGGCCACACTCCGAGCCACACTCCTCTTCATACCATGCCACCAAAAGTTCAAACGAAGATCCTGGTACATCTTGGTGCCACCAGGATGCACAGAATACGGCGAACTGTGTGCCTCCACCATCAACTCCTCTCTAATATCCCCAGCTGACACACACAACCTGGCTCCAAACCTCAGCGAGCCATCCTCATGAATCAAAAAGTCAGTCCGCAGACCGGCTTCCACCTGCTCCCGAATCTTTACCAGCTTCGGATCCTCAGCCTGGCCAGCCTTAATCCGATCCACGATCGTTGACTGTACATGCATGTACATCAACGAAGAAGCCTCCCCAGGAAGAACAATCTCCACACCAGACTCGCAAAAATCCTGTTGCAACCTCCACTGCGAAGTCAAAATCATCACCGCGGGAAGCCTACTCAGCGCATCCGGGACCACATTCACCTTGCCAGGGTGAAACTGCAAATCAATATCATAATCTGCCATGAGCTCCAACCATCGACGCCGTCGCATGTTGAGCTCCTTCTGAGTAAAAATATACTTCAAGCTTTTGTGATCGGTGAAAATCTTCACTTTCTCACTCAGCAGGAAGTGCCTCCAAATCTTAAGAGCAAACACAACGGTAGCCAACTCCAAATCATGCGTCGGGTAATTCTTCTCATGAACCTTAAGCTGACGAGACGCATAAGCCACAAAGTGCCCGTGCTGATGCAACACACAACCAAGACCCTTACCAGAAGCATCGCAGAAGATCTCAAATCCATCGCTGTGATCAGGCACAACAAGAATAGGGGCAGTCGTCAACCTCTCCCTCAGAACACCAAAAGCATTCTCACAATCACCCGACCAAACAAAAGGTACATCCTTCCGCGTCAACCTGGTCATCGGCTCAGCAATACGGGAAAAGTCCTTAATGAAACGCCGATAGTAACCAGCAAGTCCAAGGAAACTCCGAATCTCAGACGCAGACGACGGAACATGCCACTCTCTGATGGCCCTAATCTTCTCGGGATCCACTGAAATACCATCTCCAGTCACCACATGCCCGAGAAAAGCAACTCTATCCAGCCAAAACTCGCACTTCGAAAACTTAGCATACAACCGATGCTTCCTCAAAATCTCCAACATCGTCCTCAAGTGCGAGGCATGCTCTTCCTCCGACCTTGAATAGATCAGAATGTCGTCAATAAAGATAACGACAAACTTATCCAAAAAGTCGTAGAAAATCAGGTTCATCAGATTCATGAAAACTACGGGTGCATTAGTTACGCCGAAAGGCATAACCACAAACTCGTAGTGTCCATACTTCGTCCTGAACGCTGTCTTCGGAACATCTCCCTTCTTCACCTTCAACTGATGGTAACCACTCCTCAAATCCAACTTAGAAAACACCCTCGAACCTCCAAGCTGATCAAAAATATCATCGATGCGAGGTAACATGTATTTATTCTTAATGGTCACCGCATTCAACTCCCGATAGTCCACGCACATGCGACGCGAACCATCCTTCTTCTTCACCAGCAGCACCAGTGCTCCCCACAGAGACACACTAGGGTTGATATAACCCTTCTGCAAAAGCTCATCCAGCTGCTTCCGCAATTCCTCCAACTCAGCGGGTGCCATACGATACGGCGCCTTCGAAATCGGCTGCGCTCCCGGAACAAGATCAATAGAAAATTCTAGAGCTCGATCAGGTGGAAAACCAGACATCTCCTCGGGGAAGACGTCGCCAAAATCACGCACCACAGCTGGCCACTCCAGCTCCATCTGCATAGCCACAACCTCCACCGGCCTGGCCTGAAACCTGACAGGACCAAGCGAACTGCTACCACGGCTGAACTCAAATACTGGATGTCCAGGAATCTCGAACACCACCTTCTTCCTCATGCAGTCAATCGTAGCATAAAAGCTCGCAAGCCAGTCCATCCCAAGAACTGCATCATAGTTGATGATGTCGTGGACAATGAAATCAGCGAAAAGCTCATGTCCACAGACCACCAACGAGCAAGAATTGCAACCACGATGCACCGAGACCACGCCATTCCCTGTAACGATATTCCAACTCTTGGGAAGAGGGGATGTCGACAAGGAATGCCTCTCCACGAAGCTCCGAGAAATAATGCACATCGATGCACCAGAGTCAAAGAGGACTCGTGCAGGAAACGTGCACACCAAAACCACACCTAATCAAGCAATTAACAATCATACCCTATTCTAGCAAACAATCATGTTCAAGCAAACAACACAATCTAACAATCAAAACCAGCTAGGAAAGTAACAGCTAGATTGAGGATTACCTGCGATAACCTCATCCACAGGATAACCTCATCCACAGCCTCGCTCTCCACAGCGGTCATCAGAAAAGCATGCCTCCTCGACGGAATAGCCTGCTGAAAAGCCTGCCTCTGTGGAACAAGAGCTGCTCCACGTCCAGTAGGAACAGACGCTCGCTGCTGTAACTGCTGTGCTGCAACAGGTGCCCTTCGCAGCTGACTCGCATGCCGACAATCCTTCGCGACATGGGAAGCATCACCACAAACCAAACACTGGCCCAAAAACTTCCTACACTGATCCTTGATGTGGCCAGGCTTGCCGCAGAAATGGCAAGTCTTCAGAACAGGCCCTCCTGGCCTCTTGAACTGAGCTGGCTGATTAGGCTTGAAACCAGGCCTAACCACCGCCCTGGCCTGCTCCATAGGCCTCTTTCCAGCACCAGAAACATGTCCTCTCCTCTGACTCAGGTTCAGCTCCTGCCTCCTCGCAGCGACCAGAACCTTCTGATAAGAGTCCAGATCAGAGGAAGACACAAAACTCTGGAGCTCCAAAGCAAGTCCCTGCAGGAACCTCTGAGCCCTCTCATCAGCATCCTGCACCATCTTCGGTGCGAACCGACTCAGCCTAGTGAACTCTTGGTGGTACAGGTCCACCGTCAAGCTCCCTTACTTCAGATCAATGAAGCGCTGCAGCATCTCCTTCCTAGCAGCCTTCGGAAAGAACTCCTCGTCGAACTTGGACTTAAAGGTAGTCTAAGCTATCGGCTCCACCAACATCTTCTCTTCCGCATCCCACCAGTTCCGAGCATTATCCTTAAGTTGCCTTTTCTCCAAATCAACCCATCCAGCCGGGGTGATCTTGGCCATCTTCAAGGTATCCTCAATGTTCCGAATCCACTCATCGGCAGCCAGAGGACCCTCAGACCCATCAAAATATGCGGGACCCAGCTCCCGAAATTGCTTCGCTCCCGGCTCGGAGCGAGGGACATCCGGAAGCGCCCGGGCAGCTCGAGCAAGTGGAGCATTCTGGACTTGCAGGAGCACGCCCTACTGCACTTGCATCATCTGGAGCATCATCCGCATCATCTCTCCGTTGGTGGGTTCCCGCTCAGGCTCCTCATCATGAGGGAGCGCACCACTACCTCCACCACGGGTGAATCGCCTTCCTGCCATCTAATGACACAGAAAACGAAGCAGATTAGACTCATAGCTTATGACTCGGACATCGAACTTAGTTTATTGGACGTTCAAATATTATCATCGTTATTCCGATAATCACAGTTACAGAAGAGGACCTGCATGGGCCACCAACAAAACCTGTCACGCCCCGCTTCCCTAAAATGGAGGCGAGACGTGAAAAGGTCCGCACGAGAGTGGAGCTGTGAAGCCCCAAACCCGATAAGCGTCAATAAAACATAAGCAGGTCCCTGTAACCATAAACGGAACAACAATAATAACGCAAGGAGAGACAGAGATAAAATTCTCATATCTCATAAATTGTCCAACATGAAAATAAGTTCAACATCCAGAAAATCCACCAGGCTAAAAGAAAGAGTCTAAAGGCCCAGAACAAGGCCAACAAAAGCAACAACGTAACAAAGTATAGGTGCTACGCACCGACAACAAAACAGCAGTCTAAACAAAAGGAAAACACAACGAAGACACTAGGACTGGTCCCCAGTGTCCACGTACTCCCCGTCAAACACAAGCTCGGGTTCGGCGTCAGCAAACACCTCGTCCTCAACAAGGTACTCAGGCTCAGGATCTAACATGTGTCACCCAAAAGAGTAAAGGGGCACATGTCAGCAAGTCTAAAAGATTTGGGCAAGGAAACTGAAAGTAAGGCAACTAGCAACCTAGCAGTTATAGTATGCATGACATGGCAATTATAACATGAGTGCACAAGTAAGACATGGCGAGACAATAAGTACAAGAGAACAGTTATCGGGACAAGACAAGAGTAGCCCAGCTACTAACAATCTCAATCAATTCACTAGTCACGTTTCACGTTGTTTGTAGATGTTTACGCCTTACAGCTGAATGGTTTGACATTCACGCTAATTGGCCGCTTAACAACTACCCCAAAACCCAGAGTTTACGCCTTACTACTGCAGTTGCTGATCGGGCAGACTCCCAGTTGATTGGCCGCTTAACTCTTACCCCCAATACCCACATGTATTCGAGCCAGGGTACCCGCACACGAGCTCAGTAAATGAGCCAGGGTTGCCCCGCACTAGAGCTCGCATTCTAGTTCACGATTCATAAACAATTGGCGTAGGGGTGCACCTAGCCTTAATATCGAGCGTTGGGGTTAGCAACTCATTATGCTCGCTTCTGGTCACGAGCCAGGAAACACAAGTATTGTAGCGATGCTACGCAATCACGGGATCACTTAAAGAATGCAATGACATGACAATTAATTTGCGTACCGTTAATAGAAATTAAACATGACATGGTAATTGTGCAACATGATAAATGTCGGATTCTAGCTTCGTTGTCAAGCTAGTCCCTCAATTTGCGCCTAGGCGAGTATCATTTTGTCGCCTAGTCTCTTTTACGCCTACAACAAGCAAATGGCCTAAAACATGGCCTAAACCCTAAGTGGCAAGTTTCACTTGCCTAGCACCGAGTATGACGATCAACGAGGGTTCGTCCCACGGACGCTAATCTACGGGGAAGTCGCGTGAGGAGGCGGAAGAAACACCCCGGAGAACCTAGGGACCAGATCTGGAAACGAATGGAGAAGTTTGGAGAACCAGGGTTTTGGGGGGATTTTTGGGGTTTGATGAGATTTTGGGGAAGATGAGAGGTAGAATGTGTTGAGGGAGAGTTTGGATGATGGATTTTGGGCTAGGGATGAAGGAATAATGGTTTGAGGTAGAAGGGTGATCAATGGGGGAGAATTTAGGGTTTTAGGT
Source organism: Scilla litardierei (assembly GCA_030789695.1). Classification (NCBI taxonomy): domain Eukaryota; kingdom Viridiplantae; phylum Streptophyta; class Magnoliopsida; order Asparagales; family Asparagaceae; genus Scilla; species Scilla litardierei. The sequence goes on along the minus strand of CM061141.1, from coordinate 87,399,795 downwards.
CGTGAGAGAGGAGAAGAAAACGTTTGGGAGGGGTTTAAATAGGATGGGCTGGCGGCTGCCCAGAAATTAGGGTTTTAACACAGATTAGTCGGTCAAAGAGCAACCACTGACCGACTAGTTTGGAAACTAGTCGGTCGATTGACCAACGCAGACCGACTAAGTGTAAACAGTAACTCATGTACAGAATTAGGATTTAGATTTAGTCGGTCAATGAATAACTACTGACCGACTAGTTCGACATCTAGTCGGTCGATGAACGTTCTTAGACCGACTAAGAGTTAACAATACTGATACCAAAAATTAGTAAGTGAGTTAGTCGGTTACAGAAGCATTGCTGATCGACTAGTTTGCAACCTAGTCGGTCAACCAACGTTCTTAGACCGACTAACGACAAGCAGTAACTCCTGAATAATTTAGAAAGCCAACTAGTCGGTTCAAGAAGGCTTGCCGACCGACTGGATCGTCATCTAGTCGGTCGGTGCCCCTTCTTACACCGGCTAATTAGCACCAAAAGTTCCGATATGGAGCGCGGAGCTCCGAGATCAATTCCTAAGACTCCTAGGCTTGATCTAACAATAAGATATGACCGATACGAAGCCCGTCACGAATGACTCGTGTCGAAATCGACGATTCTAAGAAAGAAGCTAGAAAACACGACGAAACGAACGAAATGAAGGTTACGGAGACAAAAACCACATATAAGGAGAAAATCCACCAAAACATATAATATAATATAATAAATCCAGATACATGAAAACCAGTCGTTACAGCAACTAAGCAATATTCTACGGTTTTAGGCAAGCTCAAATAGTAAATATTTTTACGCCTAATACCGGAAAATAAAACATTTGAATCACAATCAACAATAGTACACAATCCTTCTCTAAGTTAACCTTGTAACCTTTGTCACAAAGTTGACTAATGGAAATGAGATTGTGACACAGATCACTAACAAGATAAACGTTAGTAATTAAGGGGTTGGAAAGATTACCAACGATACCTACTCCTATGATGGTTCCCTTTTGATTACCTCCAAAAGTGACCGTTACACCATCCTTGATGCTAATCACTTCGGAGAGCAATGAGGGATCTCCCGTCATATGTTTGGAGCAACCACTATCGGGAATCCATCTTGTCCTTTTAGAGCAAGTTTGACCTTTATTGCTGTTCTTCTTTCTCTTGGGTACCTATATAATATACCATAAGCTCATGGTACCCAATGTTTGTTGGGTCCAAGGGGATTAGCCCTTTGGAAGCCAAGTCCAAGTGGACTTCCGCTTCCCAACATAATTACTATTTCTAATCACATCATGAAAATAGGAATCAACATAAGCATTCTTATCATTTAGACTAGTGTTCGTAGGACCCCAAATAGTGTAAATCTTGGGAGTCCTTTTCCTAGTTGCATGCATATTTGTTGGATTTCTATGTGGTGCATGCTTCTTAGGAACATGATTTCTAGCATAGAGATGTGGTGGATGGTATGTATTGTACATATGAGAATTATAAGTATGCTTGGGAACTTGCATATTATATGATGCATATGGATCATGTATGACATGGGGAGGACGTGCATACATGAAAGAATGATGCGTATGAGCATAGGGATGTGTGTGAGCACGTACATGAGTATTTCTCATGTGTGGTTTTGTACGTGTCCGTGGGTGTGGAGTATAAAAAGTGTCATAATTATCCACTTGTGAAGTAGGAGGTTTCCTACGTGGATGAGTGTTAGTGTACAAGTAAGCATGGCCTTGCTTTTGGTTTCCACCCTTAGTGGGTTTCTTGCCAAAAGGAAGAGAAGGTGAAGTGGTGACTTTCTTGGTAAGTTTGCTACCTATAGTGTCTTTGACACCACTTGTGGATGCATCGGATGAAGGCCTCACAAAGTCTATAATAACACCACTATAGGAGGTGTGATCATTGGATGCATTTGCTTTCACAAACCCAAGACCAACACGATGTGTGGCCGAAAATTGGTTTGCTAGCAAATCATCCAATTGTCCTTTTCCCTTATTGAATCTCACAATACGGGAGGACATGAGCTCATATTTCTCCTTTAGAAAAGAAATGTTGGTATCCAAGGTGGACACCCGTGCTTTGAGCTCGTGCACTTGGGTTTTAAGAGAATCATTCTCTAAACCCAATTATGTGTGACGTATGACTAGATCACTATTATCTGTTGGATGTGTTTGATCTAGTTGAGATTTGAGGTTTTTCACCTCATCTCAAGGTGACATTTTGAGAAGCTAAGTTTGCTTTTTCAAGAGTTAAAGTATCAACATTGGTGTCATTGTTGATAGTGCATGGAATGGATGACTTGCTAACATTTGATTTCTTTAAGCTAGTGTATCTAAGCATTAAAGATTGATTTAGTAGCAAATAATTCTTCGTTAGCAATACGAAGTTCATCCATTGTTACCTCGGTTTCATCCGTGTCGGAATCACTCTCATCGGAGAATGGATCCTCTCAGACCATGAAACATATGTGGGCGCTCTCACCCTTCTCATCATTGGAATCACTTGATGAGTCCTCACTTTAGTCATCGAAGGTACCTACAAGTCCTTTCTTCTTGTCTCTTTTGTTATTACCGGACTTGTGATACTTAGGTGCCTTTCGCTTCTCTTTATTCTTTAACATTGGGCAATCCCTCTTGATGTGCCCTGGTTTATTACACTTGAAACAAAGAGAGGAAGTAGCATTAGTAGACTCAAAACGTTTGTTGGAGGAAAATTTACCTTTGCGAAAGAAGCGTTGGAACTTCTTCGCCAGTTGGGCCATTTCACCCAAATCCATCTCATCTTCCAAATCTTCGCTATCGGAGGATGATGAATTGGGGTTGAATGCCAAAGCTTTCTTCTTTGCATCCGAAAGATTTATCATGGCTCGAATCTTTAATCGGTTCTCTCGTCTTACCTTATAAGACATGAGAGTCCCGATAAGATTCACAACCGTGTAATTCTTCAAGTCATTGACCTCCTCGATGGCGATCGCTCTCCTTTCCCATTTGGAGGTCATTCCCATGATAATCTTCCTTACCTTGTCAGGTTCGAAATATTTTTGGCCAAGGGCTTCCAATTCATTTGTGATGTCGGTAAAGCGTCCGTACATCGATGCAATGCTTTCATTCTCCTGCATATGAAACAAATCGTAGTTTTGCACGGCAACATATAACTTCGAAAGTTTTACCTTATTCGTTCCCTCATAGGTAACGATGAGATGGTTCCAAATTTGATATGCACTCTTACATGTGCATATCTTATTGAACTCATTCGGGTCCAACGCACAATGAAGAGCATTTATTGCTTTAGCGGTGTTGACTTCGGCGGACTTCTCGGAAGTCGTCCATTTCTCGAAGTCCTCTTCGGTGGGCTCGACGTACTCCTTGTGGAGAGTTCTCCAAAGTGAATCACTCCTAAGGAACGTCTCCATCCTACACTTCCAATAGCCAAAATTAGTACCATTGAAACGTGGAGGACGTACCGTAGATTGACCTTCGAAAAGTGTGGATGCTCCATCACGATCGTGATTGTTGTACGAAGGCGGCGGAGGAACATTGTTGTTGTTGGATGCCATAGATATAACCTTGCACTCTGGTACCAATTGTAAGGACCCTGTCTATGGGGAAAACACTAGAAGAAGGGTTGAATAGTGTTTATGCAAATTTAAAAGGAATTTACGCCAAATAAAATGCAATCCAACAAATAGTGTGAAATAGAAAAACAACCCAAAATGAAACACATGCAAACGCAGAGATGTTTCAAGGGTTCGGATTACCCAAGTCAACTCCCGACTTGTTCCCGGTAATCCTACGGCCCTTCCACCCGGATACCTACGGATACACAAGTTAGAACCCTAACTTGAGGTCCCTTAAACCAACTTGTAGCAACCCTACAAGTGAAATCGAATACAATCGATGTCCTCGACTCCCACAACTTGGGAGCAAGCAAAACCACTCTCACAACCGAGTGCAAATCTCAAATAACGAAAGTTATGAAATAATGAAAACAACACTTATAATCACCTATGCCTTGAAGTAGAACTTGAAGGAGGAGTGTGATGTGTGTTGAAGAACTCTCTTGGAAGAGAGGAGAAGCCCTTTCTCTTGACTGCACCAATTGCCTAGATGAACACTCTTTGGTTCTAGGTTGGAGAGCAAGAGATCAAGATTTAGAAATACTTAGGGCTTTGGATTTGATAGCTTTGATCTTTGGAAATGAAAGCTTGAGAGATTTTGCAATAGCTTAGGTAACATCTCAATGGAACAGTAGAAGCCCTATTTATAGGTTTCTCAAATCCATAAAACAGTTTAGGTAAAAACACTGTTGGAATCGGTGAGAAAATTCTCACCGGATAGAATCTGAACTCACGACAGTCGACTGTTGAATAATCCACAGTCGACTGTTGCACAGTCATCAAAGGTAGGTGAGAATTCATAACGGTAACTTACAGTCGACTGATGAAGCAAAGACAGTCGACTGTTAAACCAATAGGCGACTGTAATTTCTTCAACAGGCGACTGGCTGAAAGATGAGTAAGTTAGAATAATACTGGAAATCTCACAAGTAACAGGACAGACGACTGAAGCAGATAATACAGTCGACTGTTAATCAGAACAGGCGACTGTAAATCCTTATACAGATGACTGTCAATACTCTGAGAAATTCCAGAGAGCCGAGTCAATAAATTGGCTCACAGACAGACGACTGTTGCAGCATACACAGTCGACTGATCCAAGGGACAGTCGACTGTATATTCAACAGGAGTCGACTGGCTGTAAAAGTCAGATCAAACAAAGTTTGGGTAAAGGATAGACAGGATAGTGATTTACAAAACACAGTCAACTGTCACAAGGACAGGCGCATGTGAATCGTTCATCAGTGGCCTGTGCGAAATAATCAGAGAAGACCCAAAACTATATTGTAAAAGTCTGTGCATAACAGGCGACTGTCGAACAAAACACAGTCGACTATTTTTGAGACAGACGACTGTAAAGTGTTAAGCAATTGACTGTTATAAACAATTCTTGCACAATCAATAAACAAATGAATTGGGTTCAAAGGACAATTGATCTAATGAAGTCCTATGACTGAATGTAGATGTGTGTGAGTGCTCCATCAATGTTCTACTTCTAAGCTACATACTAGAAGAGATAAAAGAAAATTACATTTGACGAATAATCTCTTCTTTCCATCGTATGAGCTTGAAGTCTTCACGGAGCTTTAATCATTATCTACGATCATCCAATCCATGTAATTTGCCTTCAATCAACTTTGTGAGTCATCCATTACTAGTAGATCTTCATAGTAGTCTTAGGCAATGGATTAACTACAAAATAGGGGATTATTCACAAGTATTTATGTTTGCTCATCATTAACACCAAGTAGGAAAAAGTCCAATACTCAACAGAATCCGTTTAGGATGACATGCCGTGAGGCATCGTCTACATGCACAAACCCGTAGAGGGGCCCAAGGAGGGTGATGAACTGCGAGGTTCATCTATTTATACGTTATTGTCTTGAAAAATAACCGATTCAACATTAATGTAATTTGCTTAAAAAATCCACGTTCTTTTATAGTTAAATTTTCTGATCCCCGTACCTTGGCCTGGATGAGGGATTGAGTCATCCATGAAGAATGATTACCATGATACCATACAATACTAACGAAAACACATCACACTCACATTTTTACCGTATCACCTTTTCACGTTATTTTTTGTACCCGTTTTACCTCAAATCAAAAACCCAACCAAAAATTCACCTTCAAAGGGTGGTTCATACTTCGCTAAATTATTCGAAATCAAGTTTCAGGTCGTAAAACTTGTAGATTAGTTTGTCCTGTGGAATACGACCCTGGACTCACCAGGTTTACTACTTGACCAACTTCCTATACTTGGGAATTTAACTGCAATATTTTAGTCCAGTCAAGTTTTTGGCGTCGTTGCCGGGACAATGGTTCATATTTTTTACGATTTCTAATTAGCTTGGAAATTTTGGTGAGATTTGTCCACTTTTGTGTATATATTCTTTGTATATCTATTTTTTCCTTTTTGTTATTCATTTTTTGTTACGTTTTCTATAAATAGTTTTCTTTTATTTTGGCTGTTTGGTTAGAGTGTCTCAATTTTTTGGTGTGAGATTTAATATTTCTTTCTTTTACATTTTTTAGTCATTGTGTTTTCTTTTAGAAGTATGCCATCTTTAGTTTGTGATTTAAAATTTCTTTCTTTTACAATTTTTTTGTTTTGTCATTTTGTTGTCTTTATATTTTTCACTTTTCTTTATATAATCAAAAAAAAATTGTAAATCTGAAAAAAAAATTAAATGAATCATGATATGGATAGTGATGCAATCTTTTTAGACTTTATTTCGGGGTTGATTCAAATCCTACCAGTTTTCCATGGTACGGATGATGAAAACCCACATTTACATTTACAAAAGTTTGAAACGATATGCCGCACTTTATTCGGTGGGAATGCACACATTAATGACTTATTTTTCGATACTTCACATATTCTTTAAGAGATTTTTCTAAGCATTGGTTTGAAACATTACCTCTTAACTCAGATTCTACTTGGTTTTCGTTTCAGGCTGAATTTCTTCGAGTATTTTTTCCTATCTTCTTTGCACAGGTACATGAGCGGCAGGCCACGAAATATAGCGAGTTTTGCTCAAACTGACGAGGAGGCATACTATCAAGCTTGGCAGAGGTTCAATGATTTGATGCTTGCATGTCCACACCACAGCTTCCACGATGATTATCTCCTACATATCTTCTACACGGGATTACTGCCTTCTGTGCGAGATTTCGTGCAGACAAGCTGCAATGGGGAATTCTTTGCTTATTCGACTGAGAAAGCATGTTGGTACTTGAATGATCTTGCTGAGTATGAGTTTGCACTCCAACAGATCGACAGTCAGCCTGAGGTACCGCCTGAGGGCTCAATTCATTGTGACCCTCTGGAAGAACTTGACGAGCATATTGATGGGGGACATTAGAGCCAAAAGAAAGAGGATGAATGACCACCACTTGAGGAGCAAGAGGATGGAATCTACTTTGATGATGATGATGATGATATATGCGAGGGAGCGAGCTTACAAATCGAGATGGAGCCAGAGCCATACCTTCTTCCTACTTCAGTGCAGCAGTTTCCCACTTCCTTCACCGCAGGAGGAGATTGATGGCGATTACAAGATGGTCTACATTGAGCCAACACTGTTTACCCTCGAGATCCATTTCCGCAGACACTTCCTCCTCCTGAGGCAGAGTATCAGATCGAGCTTAGCGACACACGCCAGGGGAGTTCCCACAGTTTCATGTCGTATATTATTGAATCACAAATTACAATTCCATATACTTTTGATTCAAAATATCGTCAATTGAATTTAAATTCTTTAGTTAATTTTGACAACCCATTTTGGAACACTTTTGTTACAGGGCATGCGGATAACGCTTGGATTGATGCGGTTCGTCTGGGAGTTGCATTGCTGGAATCTAAGAAGGCCAGTAGAGGCCTAGGTTCGCAGCAGTTGGCTGAGGAGCGCACGGATCTGATCGTGCAGATGCCACCTCTGCTAGAGATTCTGGATCCTCCTTTTGTGATGGAATTAGCACCTTTACCGTCCGCTTCGCCTAGCCCTCATTGGATGTCAACACAATTACCATTGGCGTTGCCATCTCGAGCACTGACGGAGGATATACGCAAGGAGTTTCTGGAACAAATTCCTCCACTGATATATATTTGTGATCCTCCATTTGGGAGGCTACGGGGATCTCTTTCCTTTTTACCCTTATACGGCGTTATATATTTATTTGAAAGGGAAGCTGTTTGTTTATGCATCCACCTATTCTGATCTCCATGTTTTATTCTATCACGCTCTAAACATTGAGGACAATGTTCATTTTAAGTTGGGGGGAGGAAGTAGTAAACAATATATCATATATGTTTTGCATAAACAATCTATATAGTTCGAAAAAACATGTTGTTTGTTTACATTCAAGATTGCAAACATGTTGTTTGTTTACATTCAGGTTTGCAAAAAAAATAGTTTTCATATGCTTGTATAATAAAAAAGAGTTGTGTTTTTCACCCAACCATCTATATACCCCTTTGAAGTGGAAATTCCATCGTCTTTCATTGAACACCTACATTTATAAAATAGATTACGAATGTTTTACCCCTGCGTAAAATTTTAGATTATCATGACTTTCATGTAAATTAGTGCATGTATCCGCAATTGTAATCTCATGAAACTATTGTCAATTTCATGTTACGTATGTGTTTATGAATTGGTAATTATGTGAAGGAGGTTATAAATTCTCAGGATAAAGGCCAACCACATACACAAACTTGCTGATTAGTAGATGATGGAGAATTTTACTCAAACATGTCTCGTGTCAAAAAAAAAGAAAAAAGAAAAGAAAAAAAAGAGTGTGTGAATAAAGTGAACCGTTCTTCTAGCTTCTTTTAGTAGTCGGGTCCTTGTGCCTCAGGAAGCATGGGGATTCGCGCTAAAAATGATGTATATGGGAGTGCATAATAATCTTTAGACATTCTGAGTTATTAAGTCTGAGGGATTTTTCAAAACCTAATACCCTAAGACCGTCAGGTTTGGGAGTCATTGACCTAATGCTCGTTACATGGATTGCTCTAAAGCGTTTAAAAAAGAAATAAAAAAAGAAAAAAAAGAAAAAAAGAGATGAGATATTTTGAGTGGATTCAAGATCATGATCTTATGATTTGGATGTTGTGATGGCCTAATCCTAGGAAATTTAAATCCTAGGACACGAGATTACCTACTGATTAAACAATTGCATTTGTGCGATACTGAATATCTGTAGATTGAGATAAAATTGTAGATTTTTGTGTTAGTCCATGAAAACCCATGATAGTTATTGAACTTTATTGGGTAACCTTATTCTTAATTCATTTTTTGGGGTGCATAACATATTTTTGGAATATTCGCTTATTTTGCTAAGAGACTAGCAACAAGCTAGTTGGGAGGTGTGATTCTGGAAGAACATTGCGTTTATTACCCCCTCATTTGATTGAATTTTGCGTATATTTAATATCTATCTGGTCTCTAATAAGTGTTGTCATGCCATATTTCGAATCATACGTGTATTCTACTGAACACACGTGGTATTTCTACTTACGACGCATGGGTAGGCATGAAATAAGCGTAGATATCAATGTATGTGACGTAGTACAAGGGGGATTGGGCCGTAATACGTGGCTAAGAGACGAGAAAGGAGAGTGAGTGCGGGAGAAGTGAGAATGACGTCGTGAGTGTAAAACAACAAGAATGTGTTAGACGTGTGAGTGTGATTCATGTATGCTTGCATGGATGTGCATGGATGTGCGTAGGTAGAGCCATGCTAGTGTGAGTAGGGGTTAGGGGTCAACGGCGAACCCTGTAAATTTTTAGAAAAGTCCGGAGCAAAACAGTCTTTTTGACTAAAACTGCTGTGCGTACATACTTAAGTTGTGTGTCCATAAAGTAATGGCAAACTTGTAAATACTTGAAACTTGAGGGATAATTTCGAAAGGGTATTGAATTCATTTTAGCATATTCATGCTTATCCTAAGGAGACTTCTAGTGCTAGATATTTTGTAAGACACTTCTACTCTTTTCTTTAATCTTCTATCTCTTTCTTTTCATTTTCTATCCCTCTCTTCCACCCCTAAACCATGGCCGAACTCCCTCCCCCTCCTTTTCATTTCTTCAAGCTTTCAAAACCCTAATTTCATCTCAAAAATCCAAGAAAACCTAGGCTACTTCAAGGAAAAAGAAGGATGAAAGGGAGAAAAAGAGAAAAGAGAAAAGAGAGAAGCTTCCTTGAGGTAGGATTCTAGCTTAGGGTTGGGAATTTTTATTTAGGATTATGAGGATGCTATGATGTTATTTTGATTGCTTATGGTCTTTAGTTCATGGATTATATGTGCCATAGATTAAAAAGATGACATTTTCTTGATTTCTCTTAGCTAATCACCCTCCCATAAAATCCAGATTTTCTGTTGTGAGTTTCTTCCTCAATTCTGATCTCTGTGGTTTGAATTACTTTCTGGAAAAAAATATGTAGTTGTATATCTAGAAGTTCTACCCCAGATTCATATAAAATTTGACATATGTTGAATTCAATAAGTAGGAGTAAAAAAATTCAATATTTGCTACATGTCTGAAATCCTGCCAAGCTGGACACAGTTTAGAAAAATAAAGTTTATTACCTGCACACTCTAGGGATTTTGCTGATCTTGGTCTTTTTGGAAACTTAACAAGTTTATCTATAATTTCATCTGGGTGCTCATATGTTGAATTTCTGGTTGCAACATGCCTAAAATTGCCTTTTAATACAGACCCAGAATTCTGTCTGAAAAACAGTTTGGACATGATGCACCAAATAAATCACCATAAATTGCCTAGTCCACATTTACGCATGAAACTTTATGGGGGAACCCAGGACTACTATATCTCCACTTTCATTCAGTGAGTTTTCTCAAATTCATAAGAGAAATTGATCAAATGTGATGACTTTTAAGATGTTCCTGCAAAATTCAGCAAGCTGAACCACTTTGGGTGAAGTTGAATTTGTGATGTTGTTAAATTTTTCATTTTAACATGCTTGAAGGTTGTTGATACCTTTAAGAAAGTTTAATTATGGTGTTTGTTACAAAAATTGATGGTGTGACACCTTACATAACATGGCGGCTACCATATGTTTGTTAAAATGCCCAAATGAATGTGAAATTGAAGAAACTTGGGAAAATAGTTATGAGAATGTTGTGCCATGTATTTCATTATGAAATTGCATATGATTATTGAAGATTATGACACTTAATTTGTTAACTGGGATGTCTCGATCTGCTCTAAGGCGGGTGAGCATCCTGGTATGGGGATGTGGAAAGTTTGGGTATAACTTAACTATAAGGGGCTGGACTGAGAAGTTGGGGAAAGAGATATGTGATATGTGATAATTATTTCCCACTCGCATTTACCAGGAGTGGAGGGGACATACGGAGGTTGTGTTATTATGCGGAGAGCAACACTCATGCCATGGACGGGGGAGTTGAGAGGCCCGGCGTACAGTGCCCGTGTCCACTGTGTCGTGTGCTATATTCATACCAAATTTGGGGTGAGGTCTAGGCCCTTATCTTTAGGTGATACCCAGGCTTCCAAGAGTTACTATCATCTGTTAACTAATAAATTTCATACGTGTTGTTGTTGTTTACTTGTGTGATGTGCTATATACCGTGGTTGATGTACTCCTATTGTCTTTACACTCATAACCCTTAAATGATTTTTTCCTACTCTAGTTAGTGTCCTACTGGGCACGTTTGAGTGCTCATTTTACTTTTCAGGTCTTGAGCAGAGGACACCAGAGCAGAATCTCCCTCAGGAGATTCCTTAGACGTGAGTTTTGGTTTGGGGACACCACTCTTTTTGGGCTATGTCTTGTAGTGTGAGTTGGGTTGAGTGGTGAGCGAGTTATCTTTTGTAGCTGTGGTATGTGTTGGTGGCTTGTAGTACTTCTTATGTATACTTAAGTCGGTCTCACTTTGTACTCGATGCTGGTGTGTAGTTCTCTCTTTGGCTATGTAGTTCTGTGGTTATGTACCATCCGTGATGACAGTATGTGTTGCTTCCTTTTATATATGTGTGTGATGTATGATCCCAGCATTCGCAGTGGCCTGCTTATTGTGTGTTTACTTTTCACGCTTGGTGTTATACCGCGGCTTGTCAGGCTCCATCCCCCCTTTCCCCCTCTATGGGACGTCATATAAGGTATATGTGAGAATGGGGAGTGACAGGTTTAGTGATGGCCCAAGCAGGTCCGCTCACACTGCGATATGCGAAAGGATGATACATCCAACACATTTTAAAGCCATCACATATGGCACTAATTCCACTTGTGCTGTCCACTTTCTCTACAGAATGGATAGTGGAAACGGGATGTCTTCGTCAGAGATAGAGCACGCTGAGCCCTCTTTGATGGAGAAGATTTTGTTGGGTTTTCAGGCGAGTCTGGGTCATCATGCTGATTTGCTCGCCAAGATGCTGGGCCAGAAGACCCCTGGCTTCAAGCAGTGCAAGGCAATGAAGCCGAGGACTTTTTCTGGCAATGAGACTGCATTGGAGGTCGATGAGCGGTTACAGCGCACAGAGGATGACCTCACAGCTGTTGGATTTCCATTGGAAAGTTGGGTTAATGCAGCAAAAAGGCAGTTGACCCATCAGTCCAGAGATTGGTGGGATGCCCAGGAGCGGCATCTGACATGTCCTATCTCTTGGACGACCTTCAAGGAGCGTTTTGAGTCCAAGTTCCTTCCAAAGACTGCAAAGGATGAGCTCAAACAGAGTTTTAAGCAGTTGACTCAGGGCCGGTGGAGTGTGGATGAGTATGATGCCGAGTTTTCTTTACTGAGCAAGTTTACCCCGGAGCTTGTTACGACTGATGCCACCAAAGCCCGACGCTTCTGTATGGGACTAGATCTGGAGTATAGAGGGGCGATGTCTACACAGAAACTTGCCACACAGGAGGATGTGCTCGAGGCGACAAGATTATATGAGATCCATTTGCGGAGCATAAGGAAGGTGACTGCAGGTGACATCCGACCATCAGGATCACAGAAGTCATTATCTTGCCCAGTACAGACAGTCCAGTTCAAGAGGCCAGCAGCCCTTGCAGTGACACCGAGACGTCTGACATGCCAATTCTGTGGCAAGGCTGGTCAAGAGCAGAAGGAGTGTAGAGCTTGGGCTAGACAGTGTTGCGCTTGTGGTGGCCGAGGACACATTAGTAGGTTCTGCCCACAGCAAGGTGTCTGCCCGGCCCCCGTTGCACCCATGACTACTAGGCCGATGCAGCAGCGAGCTCTTCCACCTGGTTCGCAGTGGCCTTCCCTCTCAGCACCAGCTGGGCCAGGCACACTAGCCCCTAGAGGACCTTCCTTGCCTCCTCAGTGTCAGGCCTACAAGAAAGCAAATTCTGCTTCAAAGTCCCAGGCTTTCACCATGACAGCAGTAGAAGCAGAAAACTCAGGTCAGGTTATCACTGGTATGGTTCTAACTCTCTCCTTTCTTTACATTATATCACTTGTTGCTTAGTTATGATGAACGTTGGTTGATTTCCTTGTTGGCTTCTAGATATGGTTAAAATAGCATCTTTTCCTGCTTTGTCACTTTTTAATTCTGGGGCTTCACACTGTTTTTTGTCCCGACGATTTGTGGAAAAAAATGCAATACCAGTTGACTCCTTCACTGTTAGTTAGAATATTCACACAGGGAATAGTGTGATCAGGAGTACTTCAAGACTCCGTTTTTGTCCAGTGGAAATTTATGGTCGGGAGTTATATGCTGACTTTCTCATGATTGAGATGCCCACCTTTGAAGCGGTGTTTGGGATGGACTGGTTAGCGATGTTTTGTGCCACTATTGATTGCAAATTAAGGAGGGTAGTCTTCAAGATTCCCGATCATCCAGAGTTTGAATTCAGAAGTTGTAACGGCTGGTATTTTTAGGTACGTTTGTTTGCGTGTGCGATTGTATTTTTCTTCAGTTGTCCGAATATTTTATTCGAGTATTTTTCTTTTCTACGTATCGACGCGAGCACATCTAAATTTTTCATCGTAGTTTAAATAGTTACTGTAGTTAATTTAATTTACTAATTACCTTAGCTAATTTATTTTACTAATTACAAATTACGATTACTAATTATTTATTTAATCAATAATTACCTCATATTAATTACCAACCTAATTTTTAACGCCCCCTTCCACATTTTTCTCATTCCGAGCCCGTTACCTTCCCCAAAACACGTTCAGTTCATTCCTCCTAAAACTTTAGTCAAATGATAACCTCCCTCCATTAATACTGAGTTTGATTCGTTTGACACGCCTCTTCCACGCTCAAACTCTTCCCTTGCAAATTCTTCCTCGTCTTAACGAGAAAACCTAATCTGTTGACAAATTCATTTTTATCCTTCAACCACCCTGTCTCCCTGCCTCTTCCATCTTCAAGGATCACCCCGTATATCAGTTCCCTACATTTCCATCCCCCATTCTACATCTTCATCATCTTCATCCCTCCACCAACAGCCACCATAACAACCCCCTGCACCAGCATCATCATCCTCCTCCTCACAACTACCCTCAGCCACCACCTCCTCCACCATACAAACAACAATCATCCACCCTCCACAAACTACTTACAACCCAAATCGAACAACCAGAAATCCAAAACATATCAGAGATCAAACAAGCCCAAAACAAACCTACAATTGGAATCAACCCCCTAATTTAACTCCAGATCTCGCCCTCGTTGCGCGAAGTCACCATCCTCGAGCGCGCCCCCTCGATCATCTCCCGCACGTGCCCAATCCTGATCTGCCGCCCCGAGCTTGGATCTGCGCCGCGCCTGGCCTCCCCTAGGCCGCCGCCCCCGCCTTTGCGAGCGCCGCCACCCTGAGCCCTAGCCCCCGAATCTGCCGCCTCTCCGAATCCGCTGCCGTTCCGAATCCACCGCCGCCCGCCTGGAATCCGCCGCCGCCCGCCTTCGAAAGCGCCGTCGCCCCCTATGCTGCACCGCCCCAGCCGCCCTTGCCGCCGATTCCCTCTGTGCCCCCCTCTGCAAACATCGACAAAAAAAGAAAAAAAGGAGGAAGAAAGGAGAACGAAGAGACAGAGACAGAGAGAGTGAGGGTGAGTGTTATAAAGTTACTTAATATATTAGTTTAATAAGTTAGTTTTAAGTTAAGTTATAATTTATAATAGAAGAGTTATGTCTCCACGTGCCATCAAGTTTGTAAAGTTAAGTTATTTTTAAGTTAAGTTATGTTAACTAATAGTTAGATTATAAATAAGTTAGTTCTTATATAAAGTTTTGATATTAAGTTAGTTATTAAGATTAAGATACCTTAAATAAGTTATATAAGTTAAATTATGTTAGTAAGTTAATTTATTAAATAAATTAATTAAGATTGAGTCTTTACCTTAGTTATATTTTGTGTTGCTAACTCGTCGTGTAACACATGTGGACCAGGTATCACTACCACAGATCGAAACGCGCCTTTTCCTGACAGGCGAATCGGTAACTCATCGTACCCTAGTTATGGGGTTTAAAAACAATATTGATGCATGCCAAAATTAGTTTCTTTTTATTAGCAAAGTGTTTCACTTGAACAGTTAGCTAAACTCGATAAGTTACATAGTATCGTAATTGCACCATACCGTAAATTGAATTGGACTCTGTGACATGCTTAACCGAAAGATGTAATTGGAAAAATGATAATAGTAATTGACTCATAAATGGTAAGTACGGTAACCTGCACACACACACACAGGGTTTTTGGGGTAACTTATAATTGTGGAAGTGCGGGAGCGACCAGTCCGATCTGCAGTGAATAATACCGTTTTGATTGAACCGTATCGTTTTGTTGAATAGTACCGTTTTGATTGTACCGTATCGTATTGTTATGACCCGGGATATCAAGTGGACTCTTGGTTGCATATCGTACTTCCCTTTATAAGTCACATAGGATCAGGCACAACTAAAAATCTCGTAACTGGTCATTTTAATATTGTTTATTGCTGATAGAAGTAGACTGTTATGTTACTTTTCTGCTCTATTGATCGAACTTTACTTTTTAGTTTGCCATGTTAGTTTTGCCATGCTAGTTTATTGTTTTAAATATCATGCTAGAGTTACTTTGAGTTACGTCTGATCCTGGCGACCCTTCTTTTTGTGGTGGTCTCGCCAGATACAACACAGGTTGAAGAAGTTGCAACAGGGACTGCAGACACTGAGTTTGCTGTAGAGTTTGACCAGGAGGACACTGGTTACTAAGTGTGAGTGTGAGAGTGTTTTTATTATTTAATGTATCAGAGTGGCTTGCTTGGTGTGTATTTGTACTTCGAGTTGTATTTTCTTTCATGTACGCTGATGGTTGGTAATAAGAAGTATTTTGGCGTATTTCTGCAACAGAGCCTGTATTGACCTCATTGGTGCCTAACAGGACTTGCACATGTTTCAAACAGTAACGGGCCCCGAAAGCGGGTCGTTACAGAAGTGGTAGTTGCATATCAGAACCTGTAAGATTCAGAGGAACACCAGTGGAAGCGGAAGTGTTGGCAATGTCGTGGAGGCGGAGCCAGTTTTACCCAGGGTTGTGCGAGACTTTCCTGATGTCTTTCCTGACGACATTTATGGACTTCCTCCTGATCGATCATTGGAGTCCACCATTGATTTGATACCAGGCACGCAACCCATTGCTAAGGCTCCTTATCAGATGGCATCACCTGAGTTGGCTGAGCTTCGTAATCAATTAAAGGACACATGCGAGGGTTGATACAGCCAAGCGTGTCACCTTGGGGAGCACCAGTGCTTCTGGTAAAAAGAAAGATGGATCTTGGAGGATGTGTATTGACTATAGGGAATTGAACAAGGTGACAATAAAAGACAAGTACCCACTTCCTCGCATCGATAATCTCTTTGATCAGCTTAGTGGATCCCGAGTCTACTCAAAGTTGGACTTAAGGAGCGGTTATCATCAGATAAAGGTTCGGGGCTCCGATGTTTCGAAGACAGCTTTCCAAACTCGTTAGGGACATTATGAGTTCCTGGTGATGCCCTTCGGTGTGACTAATGCTCCAGCTACTTTCATGAGATTAATGAATCAGGTATTCTTTGAATACTTGGACAAGTTTGTGGTAGTCTTTATTGATGACATCCTGATATATTCCAAGGATGAGGAAGAGCATGCAGAGCACTTGAGGATTGTTCTAGAGACTTTGAGGGAGCATCAGTTATATGCCAAATATAGTAAGTGCCAGTTTTGGTTGTCTCAAGTGGCTTTTCTAGGGCATATAGTTTCAGGAAAAGGCATATCAGTTGATCCAGAAAAGGTGGCTGCAGTGGAGAAGTGGCATGTTCCCAGGTCAGTTTCAGAGATTCAGAGCTTCTTAGGATTGGCTGGCTATTACAGGAAGTTCATCAAGGATTGCTCCAAGATTGCGGCACCACTTACTCACTTAACTAAAAAGGATGTTGCTTATGTCTGGTCTGAGGAATGTCAGCATGCATTTGAGGAGTTGAAGAGAATATTGACTACTGCGCTAGTTCTGACGATTCCAGACCGTTCTGGAGGATTTGAGATTTTCTGTGATGCTTCTGGCAAAGGGCTTGGATGTGTCCTACATCAGCATGGTTGTGTTGTGGCTTATACCTCTAGACTTCTGAAGATGCATGAGCTAAACGACCCTACACATGACTTGCAGTTGGCAGCCATGATTTTTGCCCTAAAGCTGTGGAGACACTTTTTGCTAGGAGAGCATGTCAAGGTGTACACCGACCATAAGAGTTTGAAGTATGTGTTCACCTAGAAGGAGCTCAACATGAGACATCGTCGGTGGCTTGAGCTGATGGTAGAATATGATCTCGATCTCCAATATCACCCTGGAAAGGTGAATGTGGTCCCTGATGCACTGACCAGATATCCTGTTGTGATGATGTTGACCTCTCAACCCCAGCTCCAGTGGGCACTGCGACAAATGGAGGTAGAGGTTGTTCTCCCAGGTGTTAAAGCGACCATGTTGGGTTTGCAGGTCCAGTCCGATCTGGTAGACCGGATCAAGGCCACACAGTCAGGAGATGAAAATCTAAGGAGAATTCGAGAGCAGGTAGAGGCCGGACTTCGAACCAATTTCCACCTTCACGAAGATGGCTCTCTTAGATTCAGATCACGGCTATGTGTGCCGGCCGGTGCTATCCAAGAGGAATTGCTTAAAGAGGCCCATAGTTCCCCCAATTCAATTCATCCGGGTGGGACAAAGATGTACCGCGACCTGCGACAACATTATAAGTGGCATGGGATGAAGCACAGTATAGCCAGAAGTGTGGCCTTGTGCTTAGTCCTTCAATAGGTGAAGGCCGAACATCAAAGAGTTGCAGGTTTGTTGCAGCCTCTTCCCATTCCTGAATGGAAATGGCAACATGTGACGATGGATTATGTGACTGGGCTACCCCACACACCCAAGGAAAATGATGCAATTTGGGTAGTCGTTGATCGCTTGACCAAATCTGCACATTTCACTCCCTTTCGAGTTGGACAGTCTACCAAGCATTTAGCTCGAAGATACATGGAGGTAAAACCCCTTCGTCACACTTACATTTTCTATACTTGATAGTGTGAGGTATTTGACATCCTATGCTTTGCAGGGAGTTCCTATTTGTATTATCTCTGATCGGGACACCGGATTCACCTCACATTTTTGGAGAAGTTTACAGTCTAGTTTGGGGGCTCATCTCAAGTTTAGTACCGCATATCCTCCCCAGGCAGATGGGCAATCTGAGCGAGTTATCCAAATTCTCGAGGACATGTTGAGGGCGTGCATGTTAGACTTTAAGGGATCCTGGGAAGATCATTTACACCTGGTGGAGTTTGCTTACAACAATAGTTATCAAGCAAGCATTGGAATGGCACCGTTTGCTGCTCTGTATGGAAGGAAGTGCATATCGCCTCTAAACCGGGACGATGTTGGGGACAGTGAACTCTTAGGACCCGATTTGGTGGTGGAAGCGATCGATGTGGTTCGGACAGTCAGGGAAAATCTCTGTATCGCTCAGGATCGTTATAAACATGGGCAGATACAAAGAGGCATCCATTAGAGTTTCAGACAGGCGATTACGTGTTCTTGAAGATCTTCCCAACGCGTGGCACGATTCGTTTTGGTAGACGAGGGAAGTTGAGCCCGAGATTCATTGGTCCATTCGAAATCTTGGCTCGTGTTAGTGAAGTTGCATATTGTCTTGCCTTACCTCCCTCACTTGAAGGCATCCATGATGTGTTCCATGTATCCCAGCTTCGAAAATATGTGGGAGACCCTAGTCGCCTCGTGGACTTCTCAGAGATAGAAGTGCGCCCTGACCTAACTTATGAACAGCAACCAGTGGCCACCCTAGATCGGAGACAGAAGATACTGAAGAAGAATGTCATTAATTTAGTAAGGGTTATGTGGCAGAAAGAATCTCCTAGTGAATCTACATGGGAGCACGAGGATGAGATGAGAGACAAATACCCTCACCTGTTTTTGTAAGTATCTTATCCCTGTATCAATATCTCGTTTGATAATCTTGAGAGCAAAATTTGTGGAGACAATGGTGTAGGGTAAAATATATATAGAGGCCAATGGGAATTAGAAGTATTTTCTTCTTAGACTAGGGCCCTTGGACTTCGGAAGTTCGAGGACGAACTTTATTCTGAGGTGGGTAGGATGTCATGCCCTATTTCGAACCATACGTGTATTCTACTGAACATAAGTGGTATTTCTACTTACGACACGTGGATAGGCATGAAATAAGCAAAGATATCGATGTATGTGACATAGTACAAGGGGGATTGGGCCGTAATACGTGGCTAAGAGACAAGAAAGCGAGAGTGAGTGCGGGAGAAGTGCGAATGACGTCGTGAGTGTAAAACAACAAGAATGTGTTAGACGTGTGAGTGTGATGCATGGATGTGCATGGATGTGTGTAGGGAGAGCCATGCTAGTGTGAGTAGGTGTTATGGGTCAACGACGAACCCTGTAAATTTTTAGAAAATTCAGGGGCAAAACGGTCTTTTTGACTAAAACTGCTGTGCGTACATACTTAAGTTGTGTGTGCATAAAGTAATGGCAAACTTATAAATATTTGAAACTTGAGGGGTAATTTCGGAAGGGTATTGAAGTCATTTTAGCATGTTCATGCTTATCCTAAAGAGACTTCTAGTGCTAGATATTTTGTAAGACACTACTACTCTTTTCTTTAATCTTCTTTCTCTTTCTTTTCATTTTCTATCCCTCTCTCCGACCCCTAAACCATGGCCGAACTCCCTCTCCCTCCTTTTCATTTCATCAAGCTTTCAAAACCCTAATTTCATCTCAAAAATCCAAGAAAACCGTAGGATACTTCAAGGAGAAAGAAGGATGAAAGGGAGAAAAAGAGAAGAGAGAAAGAGAGAAGCTTCCTTGAGGTAGGATTCTAACTTAGGGTTGGGAATTTTTATTTAGGATTATGAGCATGCTATGATGTTATTTTTATTCTTATTGTCTTTAGTTCATGGATTATATGTGCCATAGATTAAAAATATGACATTTTTCTTGATTTTTCTTAGCTAATCACCCTCCCCTGAAATCCAGATTTTCTGTTATGAGTTTCTTCCTCAATTCTGATCTCTGTGGTTTGAATTACTTTCTGAAAAAATATGTAGTTGTATATCTTGAAGTTGTACCCCAGATTCATATAAAATTTGACATATGTTGAATTCAATAAGTAGGAGTAAAAAATTCAATATTTGCAACATGTCTGAAATCCTGCCAAGCTGGACACAGTTTAGAAAAATGAAGTTTATTGCCTGCACATTCTATGGATTTTGCTGACCTTTGTCTTGTTGAACACTTAACAAGTTTATCTATAATTTCATCAGGGTGCTCATATGTTGAATTTCTGGCTGCAACATGCCTAAAATTGGGTTTTAATACAGACCCAGAATTCTGTCTGAAAAACAGTTTGGACATGATGCACCAAATAAATCACCATAAATTGCCTAGTCCACATTTATGCATGAAACTTTATGAGGGAACCCAGGACTACTATATCTCCAACTTTCATTCAGTGAGTTTTGTCAAATTCATAAGAGAAATTGATCAACTGTGATGACTTTTAAGCTGTTCCTGTAAAATTCAGCAAGCTGAACCACTTTGGGTGATGTTGAATTTGTGATGTCGTTAAAATTTTCATTTTAACATGCTTGAAGGTTGTTGATACCTTTAAGAAAGTTTAATTTTGGTGTTTGTTACAAAAGTTGCTGGTGTGACACCTTACATTACATGGCGACTACCATATGTTTGTTAAAATGCCCAAATGAATGTGAAATTGAAGAAACTTGGGAAAATAGTTATGAAGATGTTGTGCCATGTATTTCATTATGAAATTGCATATTATTATTGAAGATTATGACACTTAATTTGTTAACTGGGATGTCTCGATCTGTTCTAAGGCGGGTGAGCATCCTGGTATGGGGATGTGGAAAGTTTGGGTATAACTTAACTATAAGGGGCTGGACTGAGAAGTTGGGGAAAGAGATATGTGATATGTGATAATTATTTCCCACTCGCATTTACCGGGAGTGGAGGGGACATACGGAGGTTGTGTTATTATGCGGAGAGCAACACTCATGCCATGGACGGGGGAGTTGAGAGGCCCGGCGTACAGTGCCCATGTCCACTGTGTCGTGTGCTATATTCATCCCAAATTTGGGGTGAGGTCCAGGCCCTTATCTTTAGGTGATACCCAGGCTTCCAAGAGTTACTATCATCTGTTAACTAATAAATTTCATACGTGTTGTTGTTGTTTACTTGTGTGATGTGCTATATACCGTGGTTGATGTACTCCTATTGTCTTTACACTCATAACCCCTAAATGATTTTTTCCTACCCTAGTTAGTGTCCTACTGGGCACGTTTGACGTGCTCATTTTACTTTTTAGTTCTTGAGCAGAGGACACCAGAGCAGAATCTCCCTCAGGAGATTCCTTAGACGTGAGTTTTGGTTTGGGGACACCACTCTTTTTGGGCTGTGTCTTGTAGTGTGAGTTGGGTTGAGTGGTGAGCGAGTTGTCTTTTGTAGCTGTGGTATATGTTGGTGGCTAGTAGTACTTCTTATGTATACTTGAGTAAGTCTCACTTTGTACCCGATGCTGGTGTGTAGTTCTCTCTTTGGCTATGTAGTTCTGTGGTTATGTACCATCTGTGATGACAGTATGTGTTGCTTCCTTTTATATATGTGTGTGTGATGTATGATTCCAGCATTTGCAGTGGCCTGCTTATTGTGTGTTTACTTTTCACCCTTGGTATTATACCGCGGCTTGTCAGGCTCCATCCTCCCTTTTCTCCGCTATGGGACGTCATATAAGGTATATGTGAGAATGGGGCGTGACAAGTGTATTACTGTAAAATCATTTAATTTTTGAGTATATCACTTGTTTATACGCAAAATGCGATTTTATAGCCTAATTTTGTCTCCATTTTATTTTTCAGGTAAAGCTTACAATTTTCCGAATCCAACGGCTATTTTTCCATATTTTTCGGAGATCGGAGCAATTTTGGGGATTAAAAAGGCCCAGCAATGCTATTGGAAAAGAAATAAATAAATAAATAAATAAAACAATCTGTCAAATAAGGGGGGCCGCCTGGTCAAACAGGTGCAACCTGCCTGCTTGTTACAGGCAGGACCCGCCCGCCTGTACAGGCGGGCGCTGGCCCGCCTGTTCAAACAGGCGGGCGCCCGCCCGCTTGTTCACACATGCAGGCGGCCACCTGCCAGCCCCTTTGACTACCCGCCAGAGTTGATTACGCTGTTGGGTTGCGGGTCTGCAACCTGCAAGCCCAATAAGGCTAAAATGCCTATAAAATGATGTATTTTGGGCATAACTTATTCATCCGAACTCGGAATTGAGTGAAACAAGTTTTGGGGGCTTCTCCCCCAAATTCCAGAGGAGTTGAAGCAACTGTAGGAAAAATTTGGAGACGTTTTGGCATCGTTTTGGCTTCATTTTGGGTGAAACCTCTCCACTTTCCTGTGTTTTTATTAGTTTTAAGTATGTTTTGTAATAAAACTTTGTTGTTATTAATAAATATTGTTGTTTTTATTACCATGGCTAGGTAAAAATATTGTGAGTGTGTTGTGTAATAGTTAGTATTGATGGGTTTCATGTTTCATATCTTCTTAGCACTTGTTTTAATTTAAAACGTTGAATATGTCGGTTTTCGCTATTTGAATTAATTTCGTATTATCCTAGAGGAATCCGTTTAGGATGACATGTCGCGAGGCATCGTCTACATGCACAAACCCATCGAGGGGCCCAAGGAGGGCGATGAACCGTGAGGTTCATCTATTTATACGTTATTGTCTTAAAAATGACTGATTCAACTTAATGTAATTTGCTAAAAAATCACCGTTCTTTTGTAGTTAAATCTTCCGATCCCCATACCTTGGCCTGGATGAGGGATTGAGTCATCCATGAAGAATGATTACCATGATACCATACAACACTAACGAAAACACATTACACTCACACTTTTACCGTATCACTTTTTCACGTTATTTTTTGTACCCGTTTTACCTCAAATCAAAAACCCAACCAAAAATTCACCTTCAAAGGGTGGTTCATACTTCGCTAAATTATTCCCAATCAAGTTTCAGATTGTAAAACTTGTAGATTAGTTTGTCCCTGTGGAATACGACCATGACTCACCAGGTTTACTACTTGACCGACTTCCTATACTTGGGAATTTAACTGCAACATTTTGGTCCAGTCATTGACCAATGTCTTTATAGATGTATGATTGGTTCTCTACTTTATCTTATGGCAAGTGGGCCAGATATTGTGTTTTCAATATATTTGTGTGCTCGTTTTCAATCCAATCCAAAACTTTCACATATAACTGCTGTGAAAAAAATTATTAGATATATTAAAATTACATCTGATTATGGTTCATTCTATCCTAAAACTAGCACATATGATTTATTGTCATATAGTGACGCAGATTTTGCTGGTTGTAAATCAGACCGAAAGAGTACTAGTGGCACATGTCATTTTCTTGGACATGTTCTTGTATATCAGATTATAGCATTCAGTGTTCTACATGTCCTATTATGTGTGACAACACTATTGCAATTAATTTATCTAAAAATCCTGTTCACCACTCACAAACAAAATATATTGACATTCGTCATCATTTTTTGGATGATCGTGTTCAAAATGGTGATATTATATTAAAATTCATTTCCACTGAACATCAAATTACTGATATTTTGACTAAGCCTTTGAAGGAGGAATCTTTCATTAAGCTTAGAAGAAATTTGGTCATTATTAGTGGATCTGACTTTGATGTATAAGTATGTTAATTTGTTTTGATTTTGAAAATTTTTCTACAATTTTTTCGGCATTATTCTTTTTTAGCCGACTACAAATTTTTGTAGCCGACTAAATTGTAAATTGTTATGAATAAGCCCATGAGGCCCATCGGGTATCCGGTCCACCATTGAAAGCTATAAATAAGAGGGTAGGGGCTCTTAACCCCTTACACCTATTTCCCTATATTTCCCTTCACAACACGTTATCAGCACGATCACGCTCGTTGAAAAAGGCGGCGACGCACGAGGAAGGAGATCCATCAACCGCTCAGTCTAAGAAGATCGTAATCTTCTCAACGGAAACCGAAAAGGGCATCCTTCACCAACTGTCGTCTAGATTCCCTCATCGAATCTAGAGGTAAATCTCAAAACTTTTTAGATCTAAACTTGCGTTTCACGTACATCTGCATGTTTTAAGATCAAAAAGTTTGAAAACACGGTAAAAATCACATTTTTATTTAGATCCGCATGTCTAAAAACAATAAAAATCGTTTTTTAGATTTAAATGTTTGAAAAATCAATTTTTTACCACCCCTCAACCTTGATCCATACCCCGCACGCCCGAAGGGGGAAACGACGGCGCTCCACAAGCGCCGCCGGCGGCACAAAACGCTGTGGCGGCCGCGGGCCCCCCCTAGGGTTTTCGGAAACCATAGCCCTTAACGGGCCAATTTTTTAGGGAGGCCCAATTAACCCTAATGGGTTGTTTTCATGGCCCAAAAAGCCTGAAAATTAGCCCATTTACACAATAATTTTTCTTTTTTATTTTTGTCCTCAAAACCCCAAAATAATTAAAGAAATTTTAAACTTTATAAAAAGGGTTACAGCAGAAAATAAAACATTAAAAATATGGATCAAAGCTAAAAAGTTTTTCAAAAATAATTTTTAGCACGTCACACACTATTTAGATTATTTTAATCTTTACATGCATGTGATATGATTATCTGCGTGGTTGTATATTTTTCATATATTATCTGCGTGGATGTGCGATTAGGCTATGTTTTTAGGGATCAGCCAGGTTTCCGACATCTTTTCTTTTCTGCAATTTTTTCTTTTTGAGAGAAATTTGTAAGTGAGGAAATATATGTAAAAAGAAGACCGGATGACACCAAAAAAGAGCTGAAGGCGTATTCACAAAGAAGAAAGGGGCTTCTCTCTGAAGTTCCCGAGTTGTATTTACTCTTTCATGCAATTTTTGATGTAATTTCGGACTGTCTTTTTCGTTTCGGTGTCGGCTGGCTGATCCCCATAGTCCTAATTTATTTTCATTGCTTATACATTAAATGCGTGGATGTTAACCTTTTTCATGCTAGTTTAATGTTAAAATGAAAATGTTAAAAAGCATGCGTGGATGTTAATTTTTCCTTTAATAATTCACGCTATGAAAATGTTTAAAAGCATGCATGAATGTTAATTTTCTTTAATAATTCATGCTATGAAAATGGTAAAAATACATGCGTGGATGTCTAATTTTTTACAGTATAATAATCCATGCTATTTTTATATTGCTATATCAATTAATGGCCAGACTTGCGAATATCAATAGAAACATCTCACGTCAAGCGACGGATCTCAATTTCGACATCGAGCGACGGATCTCAATTTCGACATCGAGCGACGAAACTAAAAATAGAAACGTCTCACGTCAAAAGTGAAAATCACAACGACTCTTCGAATAAGATCAAATCGTGGGAAAATGACCCGAGAAATGTCGTTCCAAATTAGTGCCACAATTTAATACTCTCAGAGACGTTCACAACGACATATCACACCAAAGTGTTCACAAACAAACAAAGTCTAAAATAAATACGTGCACGGTCAAAAGCACGTGCACGATCAAAGTACAACGAAAACAGACCGTTACATCCTCCCCACCTTAGAAATGATTCCGCCCTCGGAATCAACATCAAGCACTGCTCGGGAAGAGGTGCGGGAAGCGCTCTCTCATGTCATCCTCTCGCTCCCAGGTGGACTCCCCAGGGGAACCATGACGCCACTGCACACGAACCAAGTCGACGGTCTTATTCCTCAGCTACTTCTGCCGTCGATCCAGAATCTCAACTGGCTGCTGATCATAAGACAGATCCGGACGAACTGTGATCTCCGAGAAATCCACAGCATGGGACAGATCACTAACGTATCGACGTAACTGAGATACGTGAAATACGTCGTGAACTCCCTCCAGCGATGGTGGCAACGCCAAGCGATAAGCCACCGCTCCAACTCTCTCCAGAACGTCAAATGGTCCAATGAACCTCGGACTCAGCTTGCCTCTCTTCCCAAATCGGATAACTCCGCGGTTCGGAGAAATCTTCAGAAAGACATGATCTCCAGGCTGAAACTCGAAAGGCCTCCGTTTAGCATCGGCCCAATGCTTGAAACGGTCCTGCGCAATCCTCAGCTTCTCCCGGATGTTCCTCACAACATCCACGGCCTCCACGATCATCTCCGGTCCTAACAGCTTCCGATCTCCAATGTCATCCCAGCTCAGTGGCGATCGACATTTCTTCCCATATGGCGCGGCGAAAGGCGCCATGCCAATACTCGCCTGGTAGCTGTTATTGTAGGCAAACTCAACGTGATGGAGATGATCCTCCCAAGATCCCTTAAAGTCCAACATGCACGCTCTCAGCATGTCCTCCAAAATCTGAATCGTCCTCTCGGACTGGCCATCCGTCTGCGGGCGGTACACCGTGCTGAAACTTAGACTCGTACCCAGACTCTTCTGCAAACTCTGCCAAAACTGAGACGTGAATCTCATGTCTCTATCCGACACGATACTCACAGGGACTCCGTGAAGTCGTACGATCTCCTGCACGATCCACGTTACATCACTATCTAAACTAGGAAAAGGAAATAAAAACGGAGAGTAAAAGAATTTACCTCCATATATCTCCTCGCTAGCGTCTCAGTAGTCTGTCCTACTCGGAAGGGAATAAAGTGCGCGGATTTGGTCAATCGGTCTACGATCACCCAAATCACGTCATTCTGCTTCGGACTCCGAGGTAGTCCAGTCACAAAATCCATAGTGATGTGTTGCCACTTCCACTTCAGAATCGGAAGCGGTTGTAGTAACCATGTCGTACGCTGATGCTCCGCCTTTACCTGCTGGTAACCAAACACTTGGCCATACTCCGAGCCACACTCCTCTTCATACCATGCCACCAATAGTTCAGACGAAGATCTTTGTACATCTTGGTGCCACCAGGATGTACAGAATACAGCAAACTGTGTGCCTCCACCAATAATTCCTCTCCGATATCTCCAGCTGGCACACACAACCTGGCTCCAAATCTCAACGAACCATCCTCATGAACCAAGAAGTTAGTCCGCAGACCGGCTTCTACCTGCTCCCGGATCTTCACCAACTTAGCATCTCCAGCCTGTCCAGCCTTGATCCTATCCACGATCGTCGACTGTATCTGCATACTCATCAACAAAGAAGTCTCTCCAGGAAGAAGAATCTCAATACCAGACTCGCAAAAATCATGTTGCAATCTCCACTGCGAAGTCAACATCATCACCGCTGGAAGTGCGCTCAGCGCATCTGGAACCACATTCACCTTGCCAGGGTGATACTGCAAATCAATCTCATAATCTGCCATGAGCTCTAACCATCGACGCTGTCGCATGTTGAGCTCCTTCTGAGTAAAAATATACTTCAAGCTTTTGTGATCAGTGAAGATCTTCACCTTCTCACTCAGTAGGAAGTGCCTCCAAATCTTGAGCGCAAACACGATAGCAGCCAACTCCACATCATGTGTCGGGTAATTCTTCTCATGATCCTTAAGCTGACGAGAAGCATACGCAACCACGTGCCCATGCTGATGCAACACACAACCAAGACCCTTGCCAGAAGCATCGCAAAAGATCTCGAATCCTCCACTCCGATCAGGCAAAGCAAGAACAGGGGCAGTCGTCAATCTCTCCTTCAGAACATCAAAAGCCTTCTCACAATCATCAGACCAAACAAATGGTACATCCTTCCGCGTCAGTCTGGTCATCGGCTCAGCAATCCGGGAAAAGTCCTTAATGAAACGCCGATAATAACCTGCAAGCCCAAGGAAACTCCTGATCTCAAACGCCGACTACAGAACAGTCCACTCTCTGATAGCCTTAATCTTCTCAGGATCCATCGAAATTCCATCGCCTGACACCACATACCCGAGAAAAGCAAATCTATCCAGCCAAAACTCGCACTTGGAATACTTAGCATACAAACGATGCTTCCTCAAAATCTCCAACACTGTCCTCAAGTGCGATGCATGCTCTTCCTCCGACTTCGAATAGATCAGGATGTCGTCAATAAAGATAACGACAAACTTGTCTAGAAAGTCGTAGAAGATCAGATTCATCAGGTTCATAAAAACTACGGGTGCGTTGGTTACACCGAAGGGCATAACCACGAACTCGTAGTGACCATACTTCGTCCTGAACGCTGTCTTCGGGATGTCTTCCTTCTTCACCTTGAGCTGATGATAACCACTCCTCAGATCCAACTTAGAGAACACCCTCGAACCTCCAAGCTGATCAAAGATGTCATCTATACGAGGCAATGGATATTTATTCTTGATGGTCACAGCATTCAGCTCCTGGTAGTCCACGCACATGCGACGCGAACCATCGTTCTTCTTCACCAGCAACACCGGTGCTCCCCACGGAGACACACTAGGATTAATGTAACCCTTCTGCAAAAGCTCATCCAGCTGCCAACGCAACTCCTCCAACTCTGCTGGAGCCATACGATACGGCGCCTTTGAAATAGGCTGCGCTCCCGGAATAAGATCGATGGAAAACTCGAGAGCTTGATCGGGTGGCAGTCCAGACATCTCCTTGAGGAAGACGTCGTCGAATTCACGCACCACAGCTGGTTTACTCTGCTCCATCTGCATAGCAACAATCTCCACCGGTCTAGCCCGAAATCTGACAGGGCCAAGCGAACTGCTACCTCGACTGAACTCAAACACTGGATGTCCAGGGATCTCGAACACCACCTTCTTCCTCCGACAATCGATCGTAGCATAGAAACTCGCCAGCCAATCCATCCCAAGCACTACATCGTAGTTGATGATGTCGTGGACAATAAAATCAGCGTAAAGCTCATGTCCACAGACCACCAAAGGGCAAGAATTGCACCCAAGATGCACCGAGATCATGCCATTTCCTGTAACGATGTTCCAACTCTTGGAAAGAGGGGAAGTCGTCAAGGAATGCTTCTCCACGAAGCTCTGGGATATAATGCACATCGATGCACCAGAGTCAAAGAGGACTCGTGCAGGAAATGTGCAAACCAAAATCACACCTAACAAACAATCTAACAATCAAACCCTATTCTAACAAACAATCATATGCAATCAACCAAACATAAGCTAACAATCAAAACTAACTAAGGAAGGAAATAACTAGACTGAGAGTTACCTGCGATAACCTCATCCACAGTCTCGCTCTCCATTGCCGTCATCAGAAAAGCCTGCCTCCTCGGCTGCATGGCCTGCTGAAAAGCCTGCCTCTGTGGAGCGAGAGCTGCTCCACGTCCTGCATGTACAGGTGCTCTCTGCTGCAACGGCTGTGCTGCAACTGGTTCCTTCCAAGGCTGCTTAGACTTCGGGCACTCCTTCATAGCATGAGTAGGATCTCCACAAATCAGACATTGTCCCAACATCCTCCTACACTGCTCCTTGACATGCCCGGCCTTGCCACAGAAAAGCAAGTCTTCTGAGGAGGCCCACCTGGCCTCTTGAACTGCACTGGCTGATTAGGCTTGAACCCAGGCCTAACCACTCCTCTGACCTGCTCCATAGGCCTCTTCCCAGCTCCAGATATCTGTCCTCTCTTCTGCCTCGCAATCAGCTCCTGTCTCCGAGCAGCTACCAGCAACTTCTGATATGACTCCATGTCCACCGTAGACATCAGGCTCTACAAGTCTAGGGAAAGGCCCTGCAGAAACCTCTGAGCTTTCTCCTTAGCATCCTCCACCATCTTCGGCGCGAAGCGACTCATCCTGGTGAACTCCTGGTGGTACTGGTCCACCGTCAGATTTCCCTGCTTCAGCTCAATGAAGCGCTGCAACATCTCCCTCCTGGCAGCCTTCGGAAAGTACTCCTCATCGAACCTAGACTTGAAAGTAGCCCAAGGTATAGGGCTCACCAACAGCTCCTCTTCTGCATCCCACCAGTTGCGAGCATTATCCTTGAGCTGCTTATTCACCAACTCAACCCATCCAGCCGGGTTGACCTTCGACATCTTCAGATTATCCTCAGTATTTCTGATCCACTCCTCAGCAGCCAACGGTCCTTCAAATCCATCAAAGTAAGTCGGGCCCAGCTCCCGAAACTGCTTCGCTCCGGGCTCGAAGCGAGGGGCACTCAGGGTATTCTGGAGCATACCCTGCTGCACCTGCATCATCTGGTGCATCATCCTCATGACTCAGCATTGGTGGGCTCTCTATCCGGTACCTCAGCATGATTGGGCCAACTACCAGATCGGGTCTGTCGTCTTCCAGCCATCTAATGACATAGAAAACGAATAAAATATTAGACTCAAAGCTTAATGACTTGGATGTTGTAATTTATTTAATGGACATTCTGTTATTATCGTTGTTCTGTTAATTCACAATTGCAAGACGGACCTACATGGGCCACCAACAAAACCTGTCACGCCCCGCTTCCCAAAAATATGGAGGCGAAGCGTGAGAAGTTCCGCTCAGACTTGAAGCTACAAAGCTGCAAGTCCGATAAGTGTCAATCAACTTTAAATAGCAGGTCCTTGCAACGCGAAACGAAACAAAGATAATAATGAGGAAATGCGACAAGAGAGAAATCTCAGAATATCCATATTAATAAATTCCAACATCGCAGAAAAGCCACCAGGCTAAAAGAAAAGAGTCTAAAAGAGGCCCCAGCATGGCCAACAAAAGTACCAAGTAAAAAAGCAAAGCATTGGTGCTACGCACCGACAACTAAGCAGCAACCTAAAGCAAAAGCAACTAAAATCAGTCTCTAAGCCGGTCACCGGTGTCCACCAACTCCTCGTCAAACGTAGGCTCTGGCTCAGTGTCAGCAAACACCTCGTCCTCAGCTATGGTCTCTGGCTCAGGGTCTAACATGTGACACCCAAAAGAGCAAGGGGCACATGTCAGCAAGTCTACAAGAGACTTGTGCAAGAAAACTGAAAGTACAGGTAAACAACCTAGCAGTTCTAGCATGATGCAATGACATGGCAGTTATAGCATGAGTGCAACAAGCAAAGTAAAGTAAAGTAAGGTACGAGCATGACATTTAAATCATGGCATGGATATCAAGTTTTGCAAGAAACATTCACAAGGACAAGTACAAGTATAGTAAGCACGTCGTGCACAGAGATTACGTCTTTTGGCTAGAGTGGCTGCGCGGGCCAACTCCTAAGCTCAAGTGATCGCTTATCCCTACCCCTCCACGTGTATCGGGCATTGGCTTTTGACCAACACATGAGGCCAGCTTCTGGATCACGAGCCAGGAAGTGTTTTTCATGATGGCATAGGGGTGCACCTAGCCGGACAAGGAAGTACAAGTAGTGTAGCGTGTGCTACGAATGCAACAATCAACTTGGATGACATGTAAGATGCAATGCATGGCAGTTAAAAGTGAGTACAGATAAGGAATTTAAACGTGGCAGATATCAATGCATGAATGACATGGAAGAGTGACAGATCTAGCTTCGTTGTCAAGCTAGATCCTAAAGTTGCGTCTAGACAGCTATCATTTCATTGTCTAGTCTCTTTTACGCTAAAAACAAGGAAGTGGCCTAAAAACATGGCCCTAAGCAAAAGTTGGTAAGTTTCACTTGCCTGCAAGTCAAACGTCTGAATACACCGTCCAAAGAGTCCAAGTCACAAATAACCTACGTGCACAAGTCCACCGGCCTACATTCCGTTTTATTAATCTTGATTAGTGAATTTAAAACACTTTAAAACATTGATTTTAGTCTTGATTAACAGGCAATAGGTTGGGGGGCCCTAGGGGTGCAAAGCGTTACCTCAACACGACGCGAAAGCTACACTGGCGTCGGGTAGCGACGCCAGGGGTTGGAATAAAAGAACGCGCTCCAAGTCCTGATTCCAAAATAGATTCCTTGCTCGAATAGACTGATCAGCAACAAGAGCAACGAACCAAGATTCCAAAGCTAGAACGTGCGACGACGGGTACGACGTATCGCAACGTCGTAAACGGTAAATCCACGAAGAGAAGGCACCTAGGTGGGACCCACAATAGTTCTAGGGGCCAATGGGGGACCCACAACACCTCTGGAGAACTTGGGGGGCCCACGGTGGCAAGCGGTGTGAGAGTTGCGACGTTGCGACGAACGTCGCCCGGTCAGACACGTTCGGTACGAGGAATTCTCTCGGTCGGTGCGGAAGAAAGCCTCGATCGGACACAGCGGGGCGGCCTGTGCAGCGCTACGGGGCTGCGATGCGGAGCGGGCTCTCGGTCGGTGCAGGGAAGGCCTTCGGTTGGACACAGCAGATGCGGGGGTCGGGTGCTTGGCGGGGCTTGCAACGTTGCAAGCGTTGCAACGTTGCGGAGCGGGGGTCGGTGCGGGAGAAGTCCTCGGTCAGACCGAGGGATCCTCTCGGTCGGACACGGGCGATGCGGGCGGGCGGCTGTGCAATGCGGAGAGGGCGCTTGGTGCGGTCGGGCTCTCGGTCAGACCGAGAGAACGGGGGCGAAATCCTCGGTCGGTGCTGCAACGTTGCGACGAACGTTGCAAGCGAGATTTTGGGTTTTGAGAGCGGCTAGGGTTGTTTACTTGCGAAAATAGGGTTTCCTAGTGGTTGTTTATATAGTATAGAGGGGTTGACTTGTTCTAGGGCTAATTCTAATAGAATTAGGATTTAAAAATAATTAAAAATCAATTTCTCTCTCTCTAACCCACGCATGGCTAGGGTGCGGCCAAGATGAGCTAGGATTTGGCTCAAAAATATTTTGAAGTATTATAATCTAATAAAAATTATATTTGGCTAAAAGTAATTTAAAACGTAGTTATTAAAAATATTTAAAACTTGGCTAAAAATGTAAAATAGGTCAAATAGACTCCAAAAATTGTAAAATAATTATTGGGGTGATTGGGACGACGAGAGAAATGTAACTAAGAAGACGGATCTCAATTTCGACATCGAGCGATGAAACTAAAAATAGAAACATCTCACGTCAAAAGTGAAAATCACAACGTCTCTTCGAATAAGATCAAATCGTGGGGAAACGACCCAAGAAATGTCGTTCCAAATTAGTGCCACAATTTAATACTCTCAGAGACGTTCAAAACAACATATCATACCAAAGTGTTCACAAACAAACAAAGTCTAAAATAAATATGTGCACGGTCAAAAGCACGTGCACGATCAAAGTACAACGAAAACAGACCGTTACACTGCGCCCTCCCGGCTCCGCTCCACTGCCACCTCCTGCAGAGGCACACTTCCAGTCTTCCCAGGAGAAGAAGATGGACAAGAAGGTTAAATTCCAGAAAAGGAAAGAACAGAAGAAGCGGAAGAAAGCCACTCCCCAAGCTCCTCCTCAGAACCAGAAGTTCGTGGAAAAGAAGCAAAAGTGGACTTCCAAAGGTGGTACTCCCAAGAAAGACTGGGAGGATAAGTGCTCCAAATGCGGAATGACGGGCCACTTGTCCAGAATCTGCCGCACCCAGAAACACCTAAAGGACCTCTACTAGACAAGCCTCAAGCCTCGAGCTGAGACAAACCTGATAGAGAGCGTAGCGTTGCCAGAGACCTCATGGACTCCTGAAGATTTCATGGGAGCCGACACTCTCTAGTTTTGGACCATAAATAAATTGTTATTGCTAGCAATGTATCTTCTTTTCATGCATCGTATCTAGTTTTTATTCCATGTCGAACAATCTTTTGAGCATCTTAAATGAAAGTAGATCGTTTCTTTTTCATATTATTTACTGCTTAAATGTCTTTCTTAATATAGATATGGAATCAATTTGCCTAGTGGACTGTGCATCGACGCACTCAATCCTTCAAAACATAGACTACTTCACGAGCATAAGTAGCTACTCTGGTCCACTGAGAACAATCTCAGGACGAGCTAATATAATCGACGGATCAGGGGAAGCAATCATATTCCTCCCCGGTAACACAGAAATCACACTTAGGAATGCGTTATACTCCCCTAAATCCATCCGAAACCTCCTAAGCTTTAAAGATATCCGTTTAAACGGATATCACTTAGAGACGGCCGAGGAAAATGAAAGGGAATACTTGCTTGCAACTTCTCTTACAAATGGTTCAAAAACCATTGTGGAACGTTTCAAGGGACTCCCCTCGAACTCTACTAAAAAAGTATACAAACTCCAGAAACATCAATGGCGGAGCACCTGCAGTGCTCCCAAACACCAGAATTCCAACTCTGGCATAGTAGACTAGGACACCCTGGATCTGTTATGATGTACCGCATCATAAAAAGCTCCAGGGGTATAGACTTAAAGAACCTAAAGATTCTTCAAAAAGGTAAATTCACATGTCCACCCTGTTACAAGGGTAAACTGATTACGAGACCCTCTCCACTGAAAGTGGACCTGGAGTCTCCAAGTTTTCTGGAAAGAATTCACGGAGACATTTGTGGGCCTATACACCCATCAAGTGGTCCGTTCAGGTACTTTATGGTCCTGATTGACGCATCTACTAAGTGGTCACGTGCGTGTCTACTGTCCACCCGAAACCTTGCACTGTCTAAGCTTTTAGCTCAGATAATCAGGTTGCGGACCCACTTCCACGACTACCAGATAAAGAAACTTCGTCTAGACAATGCGGGGGAGTTTTACATCACAAGTCTTTCTAGACTATTGCCAAGCATATGGAATTGAAGTCGAACATCCTGTAGCGCATGTTCACACCCAAAACGGGTTAGCAGAATCTCTAATTAAGAGACTGCAATGGATTGCTCGTCCATTATTACTTCAATCCCAGCTGCCAGTGAATGCATGGGGTCATGCAATTTTGCATGCTGCATCTTTAATAAAATTAAGACCTTCTGGAGGTCAGTCATCTTCTCCAATGCAACTAGCACTTAGAGCCCCACCAATTGTCTCACACTTGAGAATATTTGGTTGTGTAGTATATGTCCCCATAGCACCACTACAAAGGACAAAGATGGGTCCACAATGTCGCTTAGGCATTTATATTGGGTTTGACACCCCCTCCATAATAAGATTCCTAGAACCCCTTACAGGAGACGTTTTCAAGGCACGTCTAGAAGACTGTGAATTTGATGAAACATCATTTCCAAGACTAGGTTCACAGACAAAGAGGCCTAAAGCTTCAGACTGTATCACTTGGGATACAAAGACATTATGTCACTTTGATCCGCCCACAAGCCAGTGTGAGGAGGAGGTCCTGAAGATTCTCCATATCCAAAACATTATCCATCTCTTACCGGACAAATTTACTGACAACCAGAAGATTGTCAGACCGCACGTCCCTGCTGCTAACACTCCAGCTAGGATTGACATACCGTAAAATGGATGCAATCCGCCTGCAGCAGAAATGGTTGGACCTCTCAAAAAGAGAGGACGACCACCGGGATCCAAGGACCAAGTCCCTCGAAAGAGTAGGACCTTTGGCAATGGTAAACAAATACCACCACAGGATGCTACTATAATCACTGCTACCCCATCTCTCCCAAACTCTCAAACAGAGGAAAAACCGGGAGAAAATGAAGTTTTGATACACTATGTGCGAACTGGGGAGTATCAGGACAGAAAGAGCACAACCATAGATGACACATTTGCGTGTAATATTGCCATCAGCGTCGCATACTGCGACGATGATATTGAACCACGCTCTCTGACAGAATGTCAAAGCAGAGACGATTGGCCAAAGTGGAAAGCGGTAATAGGAGTGGAGTTGGATTCACTCACCAAACGTAAGGTCTTCAGACCTATAGACCAGACACCAAAAGGTGTAAAACCTGTGGGTTATAAATGGGTATTTGTTAGAAAATGAAATGAACAGAATGAGATCGTTCGCTACAAAGAAAGGCTTGTAGTGCAGTGTTTTACCCAACGTCCAGGGGTGGATTTTGAAGCCACATACTCCCCGGTCATGGACGCGATCACCTTCCGATTCCTCATTGGCTTAACAGCCCAAGAGGGTTTAGATATGCAGCTTATGGACATCGTGACTGCATACCTATATAGCAACTTAGACCGAGACATCTATATGAGATTGCCTGACGGTTATTCATTGCCTGCAACACTAAAAGAGAGAAAACGTGACATCTACTCAGTGAAACTGTAAAGATCATTATATGGTCTAAAACAATCTGGAAGGATGTGGTATAACAGACTGAGCGATTCCTTGCAAAACAAGGATTTACAAATGACCCAGTCTGTCCTTGCATTTTTATAAGAGCAAAGGCAACAGGATTTGTCATTATAGCCGTCTATATGGACGACTTGAACCTCATCGGATCTCCTGAAGAGATCGTCGAGATTTCTAGAAGCCTGACAGAAACATTCGAGATGAAAGACCTCGGAAAGTCAAAATTCTGTTTAGGTCTTCAAATAGAGCATCTTAACGATGGGATCATGTTACATCAGTCAACTTACACATCGAACTTATTGAAAAAGTTTCAGATGGATAAGTGACACCCCCTCAGCACCCCAATGGTCGTCAGATCATTGGATGTGCATAAAGACCCCTTCCGGTCGCTGGAAGAGGGGGAGGAAGTACTAGGCCCTGAAGTGCCGTATCTAAGTGCTATCGATGCACTTCTTTACCTGGCTAACTGCACTCGCCCTGACATAGCATTTGCAGTCAACTTACTAGCCAGATATAGTGCTGCACCTACATAGCGGCACTGGGCCGGAGTTAAGCATCTTCTGCGCTACCTCCAAGGGTTCATAGACTTAGGTCTATTCTACAGGAAATGGGCATCAACTGGTTTAGTTGGTTATGCTGATGCAGGATACAGGTCCGATCCTCATACAGAGAAGTCCCAGACTAGATATATGTTTACCTATGGCGGTACTGCCATATCCTAGAGATCTGTAAAGCAGACCATGACAACTGTCTCATCCACTCACTCAGAACTTCTAGCGATCCATGAAGCAATCAAGGAGAGTTTCTGGCTACGCTCTGTGATCTAGCACATTCTCACCTCCACCGGCCTGATGACCGGCGTACTTGCACCTACTCCTCTTCATGAAGACAATGCAGCATGTATAGTCCAATTACAGGACGGCTACATCAAAGGCGACAAGACAAAGCATATCTCCCCAAAGTTCTTTTGGACGCACGACCTTCAGAAGCAAAAGCAGATTGAGGTACAGAAGATCCAATCATGTAATAACTTGGCGGATTTGCTTACCAAATCCCTGCCTACTAGTATCTTTGAGAAACTTGTATATGGGATTGGGCTGAGGAGAGTGAGAAAATGTAAACTGGGTCAGAATGAGAGGACTATGAACTCATAGATACATAGGAGACTGATGTATAGATTCATAAGAAATCTGCAAGCCTGAAGCTTGGTCAGATGAGGGGGAGTCAGCTGCAGAGTTGTACTCTTTTCCCTTGGCTACTGGTTTTTTCCCACAGGGTTTTCCGTAGTCAAGGCTTTGACGAGACAACCTCATTGACTCTGAATCCTGAAGCATCCACCCCTAGACACATCCCTAAAACAGGAGAAGTTATGGATTAACTATTCTTTATTTAACAAGGCAGTTATCCTAACTTGGATCCTGAAGAATCCATCTCTTATTCAATGTTGGTTGGATAAGGGGAAGTGTTATGAATAGGCCCATGAGGCCCATTGGGTATCCGGCCCACCATTGAAAGCTATAAATAAGAGGGTAGGGGGGCTCTTAATCCCTTACACCTATTTCCCTATATTCCCCTTCACAACATAAATCTCTTTAGTCTGGTACTTTTGATAATTATCTTTTTGTCTTTTCTTATTTTGACCATATGTTCAGATTTTTTGACTCATATCCTTTACCATGCGGTTTTGGAAATGTTTTTAAACAAAATTTTTATAAAACACTTACCCACTATCTTTTCATCCGTACATATCCTTGAATACAGCTAATTGCCTTGGAAATTGATCAAACTTCATTTTCTCTTCATTGAGATTTGGGATTAACCTTCAACCGTACTTTTCCTTGCATTTGGCTTGTTTTCATTGGTCAATCTTTATTTTCATTCACCAACCGTACTTCTCTCTTCAAGTTGAAGTAACTCCTCTCTTGGAAAGTGTAATGGCATTCTATCTTTTTGTCTTGGAATGAGGATTTCAAATAAACAAGTGGCTTCTTCCCATTGCTCTCTTCCACCAACCGTTCTACACCATTCAATTCGGCCTTGATTTTTTGTTCTTCTCTCCTAATTCCAATGTCATTGGGACTCACCTACTATTAATTGTTTTGAATGACACAACCGCCTAACTTCTTTAATTTTTGTCTTCTTTTAAATGTTCTCTTGTTTCAATTTTTTGGGGTTATTTAAAAACAGGTATTTTCGAACCGTCACTTTTTGCTCCTCTTCGTCTATTACGTCTCTTCATCTCCGAGTCTGTTCGGTTTTCATTTTGAAATTTGTTCAGTTGTTGTAACCCATTCAGTTTTAGCAACCTCCTCCACTTACAATTGATCATGGCAACCGTTCGGTTCTCTCCTCCTTCTATTTATTTCATTCGAATTCTATATTTTTTCTATCTCATGT
Source organism: Scilla litardierei (assembly GCA_030789695.1). NCBI lineage: Eukaryota > Viridiplantae > Streptophyta > Magnoliopsida > Asparagales > Asparagaceae > Scilla > Scilla litardierei. The sequence continues at coordinate 87,361,125 of CM061141.1, read as the reverse complement.
TTATCTTCCTTCTTCATTTCGTTCCTCTCCTCACCATGGTCGAAACCGACCCATCTTCTTATTTCCGTTCCTCCTCCGCCAAGGATCGTTATCTCTCTTTTGAAGCAACTCGCTTTCACCCCGAGCGTTTTCTCGACTATGGGACTCTCCCCATGATCAACGTCAAAGATATTCTAGAAGTCGTCGGCCTACACCAACTCTGGTCTCTGAGTAACAAGGTCCCATACTATCCATCCCTTGTTAAGGAGTTCTATGCCAACCTTGAAACCTCAGTTTATCGCGGTCAGAAACACTTCACAACAATGGTTCGCGACGTCTCATTCACGGTGTCTGTCAAGACTATTGCCAAAGTTATCAACCAGCCCCCCGATTTTTATGGCCATCTCTCCTTTCCCATGAACAACCCTACCATCCTTGCGAAAATGACCCCAAAATTCTACTCTCACATGCCCGCATCTAAGCTTCATCCCGACGCATGCCTTCTCCACAAAGTTATCATCCATAACCTAATGCCAAAATCGGCCTCCCATAACTACCTTAGTTCATCTCTCGAGCACTGCCTCTATGCTATTTTGGGTGGCTTTCTGATCCATTGGAGAAATCTTTTGTCCTTCACCCTTGTGAAATGCGTCACCTCCCATTTTTATTTGTCGTGCTTGATCACCCTGCTCCTTCGCGCGTTTGTTGTCCCTACTATGGCGAGTATCTTGTTCATAGTGATATCCATATCGATGAACTCACCATCCATAGCATGCACCTACCGGATCCTGCCTCTTCTCCTTTTGAGTCCGAAGACGATGGAAACGAGCGAAGGGACTCCCACTCCGACTTTAAAGCCTCGGCCATGGGTATCTCCCACACCAGCGGCCTTTTCAGGCTCCTCTTATACCAAGTCAAGGAAGAAGCTCCTTGCTTTGCAGGATTCAAGTGCAATTTAGTTCATACGATGCTACCCTGAAGCATCATTCAAAGGTGTTAGACCAAATTCATTTAGGATCCTGTCAAAACAAGGATGTTAGGATCGAATAATAACATAGACTTACGTTAGCGTATGCTGCACCGTAGTCTCTGAACTTCACCCTCGGATTCGCCACAACGGTCGGTACTTCGTCACGGAGGATTGAAGCAGTGTTTCACCGTCTAAATCTCTATTTAGAAGAGGAATTTAATGGAAGGGAGAAGAAGAACACAAGTTGCCTTATGCAAACTTATGGCATGGTTAGATTAGTGTAAATGCCTTACCCTTGGGTCCTATTTATAGGCGTTAGGGGTAGTTATTGTATGAAATAACTAAATATAAGCTTATTAGCCTATATTAGCACTAACACTTATCCTCTTCTTCATTCACTTATCAAGTGCCTTTATGCACTTATAAAGTGGCTTTTTCCACTTATCGAGTAGTCCTTTTCACACGAGAAAAGGTTCCCTTCGTGCACGTTTTCGTGCACGCGACATCTGAGGTCCGTATACCCTCATACATCCCCTCATGGGTGTATTCATGTCGTCCATATCCAACAATTCAGACTAATCAGTCCCAGCTAGTCTTCGCCATAGAAGCCCAGAACGTCATTCCAACCTGCCGCACTAGACCCCGCCCTTCCTCCCCTGGCCCCTCGTCCTATCATCCATAGGCTTTGTTGTTCTTTCGGCCTTATTACTGTCTTTTTCTGATGTCTGATGTCTTACCGTTCTATTTGGGGCATTGATTATAGGTGTTTTGTTGTTTTCTTTTGGTGTTTTTCATGGACTTTTTCAATCAGTTGTTGGTTTGCATGAATCTAGTTTCATTTTTCTTGTGGCGCTTGGTGTACTAAATATTACGTAATCTTCTGTTTAGTTCTTAGTCCTCTCCCAGATATGTTATGTTATAAAATCTATGTAATCGAAAGTTCAATTATGTTTAGTTCGTATCTGTTTCGTAACTTTTGTTGTTTATTTCGTTGTTTGTTATCCTGTAATTTGTTATGTTTGTGCTTAACGTTGATGTTGTATTACAATCAGTCTCTGTTTCATTATCTACTTGGTTGTTACTCTCTTATGTTGGGTTTTTATGCGCATTTCTCTCCATTTCGTTATTAGCCGACTACGAAAAATCGTAGCCTGCTAATTTTGTTTTTCCACTTTTTGTGATGACAAAGGGGGAGAACTTAAGGCATATATTCAGGGGGAGTAATAATCACATTAAATCACATTATATCTTTTAATTATTTGTCATCATCAAAAAGGGGGAGAATGTTGGAACTTGGTATATTCCATCTTCTATTCCTTATGGTTTTGATGTGACAATCAATATATTTTTATGTTACTAACTCTATTTATGCAAATGTACAGACATAAAGCTTATTTCATTTCCATTATGCATATGTTCAAATTACAAGGACTCTCTGCAGAATCAGCTTCTCTACTCAAATTACGTTTGGGTAACTTATCTTTGGAATAATGTAATTTTACTTTTTAGATATCTTCAGGGCCTTGTTATACCATATCATATATCCCCAAGCTTCAAATTACATTATCTTCCAACCCATTTAATCCTAAGTCAAAATTCCCATTTTTCATATGTAGTCGATTAGGATTTTTCGTAGCCTACTAAAAATATTTTCTTTGACTCTTGACCTAAAAATTTCTGACAAGGATCTATCCGTTGACTGATCCACGTCACCAATTTCTTATGTCTGTTTATGACCGTTTTAAAATTAGTCAACTACGAATTTTCGTAGCCTGCTAAACCTTTTTTTACTGTTTGAGTCTGAAATTTTCTGGACAGTTTCTATCCGTTTGTAACTTCTTTCTGAACCGTTCAGAACCGTCCAGAACCGTTTCTAAATCCTATAAAAGGAGGGGTATACCCTCTCTTTTCTTACACCACTTTTCCTCTTCTTTGTTTTCATTTTGTGGAAATCAAGGCTTTAATTCTCTAAGCATTCTGGCCATTAGTTGTTCTTTTCTTATTTGTAAGAAGAAATCGTTAGATTTCTCTCTTCGTTTAAGAACGGAAGAACTTCGATTTCAACACTTTTGGGAAAGTTGTTCAAGTTCTTATTTGTAAGAAGACATCATTAGATTTCTCTTTTGGTTTAAGAACGGAAGAACTTCAATTGCGTTTCACCATTACATATTTTGAAACATTGAAGTTTCTCTTTTTAAACATCATATTTTGAATTCATTCTTGATATTCATACCAAGGCTATAGGTTTTTTATATTTCATTATTTCTTCAACAAGGTTTGAATCTCTAGTTGTAGAGATTGTACAAAGTTTGGGACACGGTGAGTGTCGCCATTTTTGTAAGTTTATGCTTGCGGGGAGCAAGTGATTTTAGTGGATTGAAAATATCTACGGGGAGTAGAGGACTGGAGTAGGATCAAAAGGATCCGAACCAGGATACATCTTTGTGTTTACGATTGGTTTATTTTCTATTCTTGTCATTTAATTTATGTTCCATCTTTGCAAATTTTAGTAACGTTTTATTTGCAACAAGTTTTTATAATACACTATTCAACCCCCCCTTCTGGTGTATTTGTGTATACAGGTGATCCTACATTTGGTATCAGAGCAGGCTTAAGATGGCAGAACAGAACATGACATCAGTTCCACACAACTATTCATCGCAATATTCAGAAGGCAACTCTCAAGTTCGTCCTCCTCTATTTAATGGTTCCAATTATTCATACTGGGAGGTTAGAATGGAGATTCATCTCCAAAGTATGGATTATGTGTTATGGAACATCATAGAGACAGGATATCAGAAGCCAACAACTCCCTTCTCTGATTGGACTGCTAATGACAAAACTACCGCAACCAACAACTCAAAGACTATGAATTCTCTATTTTGTACCATGGATAAGAATGAGTTTAATCGAGTATCTCAGGCCAAAACTGCTAAAAATATTTGGCATATACTCAATGTAACTCATGAAGGAACCAATAAAGTGAAGAAAACTAAGATTTCTGTTTTGGTTCACAAAATTGAGTTGTTCAAGATGAAGACAATTGGAGAAATGAACACCAGGTTTACTAGTATTATAAATTCTTTAAATGCTTAAATTAGTGTGGGACTTAAGGACGAGAGTGAGCTTGGTGTGGCTGAGATCGACCCATGGAGGTTCGTCTCTAGACTAAGGACGCAAGCTCGATATAAGGATGGTAAAAGTAAGAAGATAGAGCTCTATGTCTTAGACCTCGTACCTTGAAGATGTGACCCTTTCCTCTATTTATAGACGTTCAGGGTCCCTTTGGAGATGTTGGGGAGATAACGGCCATGCATAATGGGGCCACGATCTTTTCCCATTAATAGGAGTAAATGTTGTGTACATCCCCGAGATTCTCGAGTCCGTCTTTAATCCCACGTTCGAGCGAGAAGGACCCAACGGTCGACTAACCATTTTGGCTTTAACTGAGTCGACATCAGGCTTCTTTGGCAAGCCTAATGGGCCTTAATCATATGTCGACCGAGTTGCCTCGAACGCTGGCCTAATGACTCAACAATGGCCCCCCGTCACACTACCTTGAAGGATCCATCCGCTGAGACCAAGCGACGTTATATCGCATTTAGAGGCGCGACAGTCGAGAAAATAGCACTCGAGTTGTAGGCGCCAAAATGCATGCCTCGTCAATTCAGATGTTTTGTCGGTTCGAAATCCAAGACATTCTGGATTCTTGGATCCTTAACACACGTTCCATCATGTGGTTGTTGCCTGGCCCATATACGACGGTTCAAGCGATGGAGTGCAGGAGTGCTATCTTCATTTGCTCGATTCATATTTTCCTTCTCTCGAAAGCAATGGTTTCGTCCTCTGCCTCTGGAATATATGTGGTCACCGCCATTTAGAAGAATCAGGAAGGGGTCATGGAGTAGGGCTTGCTGGCGAATGTGAGGTCTAAAGTTAAAGCCGCCAAATCGACGCGTTCCAGAAGAACTATGTTCGTATTGATTATCAGATCAGACTACCCACGAGGGACGAGAGGGCTCATCGTCCCGACGATCGGGAAGCAGAGGTCTACGTCAAAGCCTTCGAACAGGGCCTTCGATTTTCCATGCATCCCTTCTTGCGATACTTCTTATGTACCCTGAACCTTTCCCTCTGCCAGCTGATGGTGAACGCTATCGGCATGTTGATGGGCTTCATAGTTCTGTGCGTGATGAAGGGAATCAAGCCATCCATGTGCCAGTTCAACCACTTCTTCTCGATCCCTCCCCTTAAGACCCCGAGGTGGTATACAATAACGGCCCGTCGGGGGAGGAAGTTGTTGGAAGATATTCCCACCTCCAACCCCAAGTGGAAAGATGAGTTTGTGTTGGTGGTCTTCCAGGGGCAGGCAAGCTTCTGCACCGGTTAGGGTGCCCCTGATTTGGAGCCTGCCGAGGATAAGCCGTTGACCGTCGAAGAGAAGAAAAACGCCGATAATCTGAAGAGCCTGCTAGATGGCATGAGGTCGATCGAGTAGCTATGGTCAGACGACATGTTGCATCGGACCATGTGGACGAAATGTTGGTTCGATCGTGGTCGCCAACTGTTCGACCTGCGTCACTCGAACTAACTCGTTGCTCTAGCAGGTATGACCAGTGTGGATTATCAAGAAGATATCGCCCTGAAGGAAGCAGTCAAGGCTTCCATCAGAGAGGCAGAGGCGAGAATGTTGTCACCCCGGGTGCCGACCACATCAAGATCGATGGTTCAGTAGTCCGGAGATCGGCCCATGATCGGTGAGGGGATTGCCCAGGTGGCTCGTACTTAGCAGAAGAAGAAGAAAGGGCCCCCCTTCGAGTTTGAGGTGGTTGCACTGGAGACGGGGCAAGAAAAGGCGGAAGCTCATTCTCAACGACTCGGAGTCATCTGGGTCGAACGTAGCCGCAGAGCAGGTCCCCCAGCCAGGGAGTGATGCTTTTCATGAGGAGGATTCGAGGGAGACTCAGGTTCTACCGGATCTCCGCATGCATTGGGACTCCTGGCTTTGGGGTGTCTGTTTCCCTCCGTATGGTTGCTCGAGGAGATCCCTGAGGAGTACATGCCGATGTTGTTATAGAATCGATTGTAATGCCCTACAAGCTACTGCACAAGTACTAGAGGGGGGGTGAATAGTACTTTAAAAATAACAAGGAGTATAATTCCTAATTATAATGCAAACAACTACCAAATCAATTTGCGGAAGCTTAAATTGAATGACAACACAAAATTAACAATGCTAACAAGAGATGTTACTGGGTTCGGATCCACCCAAGTCTCCTCGACTTGTTCCCGGTGATCCTACGTCCCAACCACCCGGATCCCCTCCGGATACTTGAGTTAGAAACCCTAACTCAAGATTTCCACTATGAAATACTTGTGAAAATCCTCCACAAGTCAAATCATACAAAATGAATTTTGTGACTCCCACAACCCGGGATCACAACCACACTCTCACAACCGAGAGTGAAACTTACAAATCAAATATGAAATGAAATAAGAAAACTTCTTACCGAACAAAATACATATGCCTTGAGTATTGCTTACGAATTAAGGCAAGGATGATTTTGGGGAAGAAGTGGCACCAAACCCTAGCTCCAAGATGTAGATCAGCGATGGAGAGCTTTGGGGATGTTGGTGACCTAGAATCAAGCACTTGGCTTGGAAGGCTTCACACTCAATGAATCTCTCTTTGGAAGTAAGAGTGAGGAGAGATTATTGAATGGAATGAATGAGCTTTGAATGAGCTTGGAATGATTTCTCTTGATCTCTAAACTTGCAATAATATCAGCCTTGGCAGCAATGAATGCAGCCCATCAAGTATATATAGGATAGAGGAGAGAGAGAGAAAAAAACGTTTCAATTAAAGCTCCAACGGCTCTTTTCTGAACCCAACTAGTCGGTCAAAGAACAACCACCGACCGACTAGTTCATCAACTAGTCGGTCGGTCAATTAACGTAAACCGACTAATGAGTAAACTGAGAAAAGATCAAAGTACAGACTAAGGAACTAGTCGGTCTAAGAAGAGTAGCTGACCGACTAGTTTCACAACTAGTCGGTCGGTTACTCAACGTGGACCGACTAACAGATAAAACTGAAGTCTGAGAAGAATTAGACTTAGTCGGTCCAAGAAAAAATGTTGACCGACTAATTCACCAACTAGTCGGTCACCAAATGAACATAGACCGACTAACAATAAACAGTAAGTATGGTGAAAAATTTGGCATGTACAGTAAACTAAACTAGTCGGTCTAAGAAGGAAAGTTGACCGACTAGTTCATCAACTAGTCGGTCGATCAATGAGCACAGACCGACTAAAGATAAACAGTAGCTCAAGCTCAAATGTGCATGTTCAGGGAAAGCTCAACTAGTCGATCACAAAAGCATCACTGACCGACTAGTTCACAAACTAGTCGGTCGGTGAGTCAACTTAGACCAACTAACTGTAAACAGTAAAGAGCTATGAATTAACTGACAGAAACTAGTCGGTCCAAGAAGCTTGGCTGACCGACTAGATCACCATCTAGTCGGTCAGTTCTTCTTCTTGAACCAACTAACATGCACAAGAAGTCCCGAATCGAAGCGCGAAGCTTCGGGAAGAATTGTATGGACTTCTACAAAGATCCTAGAGCTAAGATATGAGCGTTATGAAGATTTAAAACGTAAGACCTACTCAAGGCTTAACATTCTACGAAAGAAGCTAAAGACTATAAATAAAACTTGACGATACCGTCTTCAAAAGCTTCAATCGAATCTTCATGACTTCTAAATAGGTCCATAAGCTTCAAGGAAGCTTTAGGCATACGATCACGTGCTTTGAGAAGTCTTGAGACGTCGTAATTGATATTCATGTGAATTTGGTGACGATCTCCATAACTGCGCTCACAAAGTGTTAGTTCATATTATATTTATGTTTGTTCATCATCCAAAACCAAATCCGGGGAGTCCAATATCCAACATTCTCCCCCTTTTTGGTGATGACAAACCAACATAAATAATAATCAAAAATAATAATTCAAATGAAATTTACTTACTCCCCCTGCATTGATGACATGTTAATTCCAATATAAACAAAAATAATACGTATCAAGCAGACGAGTGAAGTATATTAAATGATAATCGATTATTGAATTATTGAAATACCAAACGTAGGTTATTGAAATATCGGATTTGAAAATCCATTTATATATCTTAACTCCCCCTGAATCTAACACATCAAGTTAGGTTCTTGGAGAAATGCTTTAAATTTTCATTTGGCACATCGTTATTATTATATCTATCCCCCTTTGGCATAAGCAAAAAGAGCGGGAGGATAACAACGACAACAACAATGGCCTCAAATTAAAAAACACGGGAGTCGTAGAATACGACGAAGGTTCAAGTGACACCAAAGAGTAAAATACGAATAGAATCAAGGCGTGTCAACGAAACCAAAGTCGAAAAATCGTAAAACGAAATCATCAAAACTCAAATCAATTTAACGGATTGAGTTATGGAATATACTTTCCAATATCAACATTTCTTGGTTAATTTAGTGCATGGAAAACAATTCTATGTTTCCATAGAAGAAATTTCTATTAAACCAAGTGAATATCGTCGAGCGACGAAATCAAACATCAGAGGCATAAAAATTATACATTGCACAATATATTGAAATGTCAACTGCGATGTATTTATATATATATAATATGAAGCAGAGTACATCACCGACATACAAAACATCGATCGACTGATCGGGGCACAAAAATACATCATCATATGACAAAATATCGGAGTGTCAACAAAAAAATACATCATCATCAAACATATCAAAATACATCATCACAGATATCAAAAAGACATCAAAATGATCCAAAATACATAGCCACCCACACTATCCTACCCAACATCTCTCACAACTAGATATATCATCCAATGAGTATCAGGAGAGGCCTCGGAGAAACTCAAGAGGCAGCGGGAGGACTAGAAGCAACTGCAGGCTCAACAGGAGCAGAAGAGGTGACTGGATCAGCAGGGACGTCCGGAAGATCAGCAGGAGCGACAGCTGAAGTGGCAACCTCTGAAGCAGCAACCGTAGTGGCCTCGGGAGCACCAGTCGGAGTATCCACCACAGGAGTGGCGACAACAGGTGTGCTCTCGGGGGCACCGGTAGAAGAAGCAGCAACAGCATCACCGGAAGTGGTAGCACCAGCAGCAGCAGTACCAGCAGAAGTGCCCTCGGGGGCATGAGTCGAAGCACGACAAAGCTCCTCAACGTCCTCCTCAGCCATCTCATCTAACTCCTCATCCTTAGAAACGGTAGGAGGAAGATCAACACCCATCAGACGAGCCATACGGCAGACTACCTCCTCGGTACGAGCCAAGCGAGACTCGTGACGACGAAGTAACCGTACGACCTCATCCAGGGTGGCAGAGGGAGCAGCAGAGGCACTGGCAGAGGCAGGGGCAGACGCTGAAGGTGTCGTCCTCTGAACGTGACGAAGCGCCGCAAGAGATTTCTTGACGGCCGTCGCGTTCAGGGGAGGACCAAGGGGACGCTCATCGTCACGAGGCAACGTGACACGAAAATGACGAAATACGAGGGTCAATAAGCAAGGAAATGGGATATGAGCCGATTTATTGGACTTGCGAATACACTCGAAAGAATCAATCCTATCGAGTATAATGCGAGCCCAATTAATCGAGCTCCCCATGAAGATAGCATAGATAAGCTTCAGAAAGGGCTGGGACGGGAGAGATGAGGAGCCGTACTTGGGAAGCAAGCACGACTTCAGAATCAGATTTAGGACCCATGCATTTGGCTTGAACGATTTAGATGGCACGCCAATCATGGCAGGAGGGATCTGATGGAAAATCTCAGAGAGGACGGTCTGATCAAGAGAAGAAATATCGTCAACAGAGATATCAGAGGGAAGGAGGCCAGACGAAGAGATAGCGAGGGGTCGGGGGTTTTGAGCTGAGGGAGAAAGAGTTTGATCGACTAGAATGAGAAAGGACCGACTAAAATGAGTTTAAGTCGGTCGAGATCGCAAATGACTAAACAGTCCCTGACACAACTAGTCGGTCACAGTTCAAGCACTGACCGACTAGATCACGATCTAGTCGGTCGGTCAATGAGCTTGAACCGACTAGTTGCAAACAGTGGCTGAATCCAAGATTTACTGACAAGATTTAGTCGGTCTGTGTTCATTTACTGACCGACTAGATCTCAATCTAGTCGGTCGGTTACTGAACATGAACCGACTAAAGAGTTAAAATGAAGAGGAAACTCAAAAAGCATGAGTTAGTCGGTCTTAGTTCTTCTACTAACCGACTAGATGAACATCTAGTCGGTTGATGGTTGAACTGAAACCGACTAAAAGAGTCCAAAAAATGATAATCAAGTTCTCTCCTCAATACGCTTGGACGATATATCGCAAAACTATTAATAATCATCTAAACTACCCCATTAAACATCGAAATCTTAAATACGACATTCAAAACATGAATTCGAGCAAAAATTCAAAATATCACATAAATTCCCGAAAAATCCAATAAGTCTAGCATGAACGAAATATTTCGAAATATAATAGCATGCAAGATTATTGAATAAAACATGAATCCTATATCTCGGATTCACCCATAATCCCCAATTCTCGACGCAACCGCACAAAGGAGTCCTCCTTTAGGGGTTTCGTGAAAATATCGGCGATTTGCTTTTGGGTTTCAACGTACACTAAAATGATGTCCTTTTTAGCAACATGATCATCTAAAAAGTGGTGTCGGACATCTATGTGTTTCGAACGGGAATGGTGTACCGGGTTCTTGGAAAGACATATTGCACTTTGGTTGTCAACCATGATAGGGCAAGTATCACAATTTATACCAAAGTCTTTAAGTGTGTGTCTCATCCAAAGAACTTGAGCACACGCGGCACCGGCGGTAATATATTCCGCCTCGGTGGTTGAAAGTGACACGGAATTTTGCTTCTTGGAAAACCAAGAGACAAGAGAATTTCCTATAAAATGTCAAGTGCCACTAGTACTTTTCCTGTCGGATTTGCATCCCGCATAATCGGCATCACTATATGAGATTAACTCATACGTGCTAGATTTTGGATAAAGTAATCCAAAATCAAGTGTATAACTTAGATAACGGAAAATACGTTTTACCGCTACTAAGTGAGACTCCTTAGGTTGAGACTGATAACGAGCACATACGCATACGGCAAACATAATATCGGGCCTACTTGCGGTAAGATAAAGTAAACTACCTATCATACCTCGATATAGACGAATGTCTACATCCTTACCGCCCGTATCCTTGTCAAGATGCGTAGTCGTGCTCATTGGAGTCTTTTTTCCGGAAGCACTCTCCATTCCAAATCGCTTAAGCAACTCCACCGTATACTTCGTTTGGTGGATGAAGATTGCATCGTCCATTTGGCGAATTTGGAGACCTAAGAAATACTTGAGCTCACCCATGTGGCTCATCTCAAATTGTTCCTTCATAACATTAGAGAACTCTTCGCAAAGAGCAAAGTTAGTAGCACCGAAAATGATATCATCAACATATATTTGAACTAAAATTATATCATTATTCGCATGCTTAACAAAAAGTGTAGAATCGGCTTCTCCCATTTTAAAATTCAAATCCAAAAGAAAATTCTTTAGGCGATCATACCAAGCTCGAGGAGCTTGTCTCAAACCGTAAAGTGCTTTCTTTAGTTTAAAAACATGATTTGGAAATTTTTCATTTATGAAGCCCGGAGGTTGAGAAACGTAAACTTCCTCAACGACATCTCCGTTTAAAAATGCACTTTTAACATCCATTTGAAATAATTTAAAATCCTTATGGCATGCAAAAGACAATAATAATCTAATTGATTCTAATCTAGCTACCGGAGCGAAGGATTCTTCGAAATCAATACCTTCCTCTTGTCGATAGCCTTGAGCAACTAACCGAGATTTGTTCCGGACGACGACTTGGTTTTCGTCGGTTTTGTTCTTGAAGATCCACTTTGTCCCTATGACGGTGTGGTTCTTCGATGGCAATGGAACAAGCTCCCAAACTTCATTCCTCTCGAATTGAATGAGCTCCTCCTCCATGGCTAAGATCCAAGCGCTATCTTCGCATGCTTCATTAACATTCTTTGGCTCTATCGAGGAGGCAAAGGCACAATGAGCGAAGTAGTTCACTTGAGATCTCGTCTTGACACTATCATAGATATTGCCAATGACTTGCTCATGAGGATGGTCACGAACGGTATGAAGCCGTTTGGGAATACCTTGGTCACTAGGAACATTCTCAACAACTTCATTAGTTGGGTTAGTCTCAATAGAATCAATAGAATTATTAGACTTAGAATTATCAAACGAATCACATAAAACATCCATAGAATCATTATCATTTGAAATTCTAGTTGGAACAAATCCTTCATTAAAAGAGACATGAAGCGACTCCTCGATCGTTGAGGTTCGTTTGTTGAATATCCGGTAGGCTTTGCTACGCGAAGAATATCCAACAAAAATCCCCTCATCGGATCTTGGATCGAATTTGTCCAAACTACCATACGTGTTCTTAATAAAACATTTCGAACCAAAAACACGAAAATGTTTAACTTGAGGCAACCTACCAAACAACAATTCATAACAAGTTTGTTTAGTGCCGGGCCTCAAAAGTATTCTATTAAACACATAGCAAGCGGTGTGTACCGCTTCCGCCCAAAATTGATGGCCAAGTTGGCTATCATCAAGCATAGTGCGAGCACACTCCACTAGCGTCCTATTCTTTCTCTCAACTACACCATTTTGAGGAGGTGCACGAGGGAAAGAGAAGGTGTGAGTAATACCAACTTCATCACAAAATGTCTCAAAAGACTCATTCTCAAATTCACCTCCATGATCACTACGAATAGTGACAATGGTGGTTCCTAAGAGATTTTGTACTTTCTTAACAAAAATTGTGAAGTTTTCAAAAGCTTCATTTTTATTACATAATGAAAATACCCATGTAAATATCGAATAGTCATCTACGATGACAAGTCCATATCTTGCATTTCCTAAGGAAGCAACTCTAGTTGGCCCAAATAAGTCTAGATGTAATAGCTCTAGTGGCCGTTTAGTAGAAATGCTTTTCTTAGGTTTAAATGAAGATTTAGGAAGCTTGCCACGTTGACAACAATCACAAAAACTTTTCTTTTCAAAAACAAGCTTCGGAAAACCTTTAATGGAATTTAATTTTGAAAGCTTATAAAGTGTTCCAAAGTTCACATGTCCAAAGCGTCGATGCCATAAGTGTTGTTCACTTGTGTTGGCAACGAGACATTGTTCATAAGACTTAGGAAGATCCAAAATATAAATATCTTTATGACGAGTGCCGGAAAATAATAATTTATCGTTATCTTTTCTTAAAATATGACACAATCCTTTCGCAAAGCTAACTTTGTAACCTTTGTCACAAAGTTGGCTTATTGAAATAAGATTATGATTTAAACCATTAACAAGATAAACATCACTAATTAAGGGTTTAGATGGGTTACCCACTTTACCAACACCTATGATGGTTCCGCTCTCGTTGCCTCCAAATACGACGCGGTTTCCATTAGCTATGGGAACCACTCCGGAGAGCAAACTAGCGTCACCCGTCATGTGTTTTGAACACCCGCTATCGAGTATCCAATTTCCCTTGGAGATAAATTTAAATTTGTTGCTCCTTTTCTTTTTCTTTTCCTTGAGTACCTAAAGATAGAGAATTTCATATCATGGTACCCAAGGTCATTGGGTCCAAAAGATTAGACCGTTGGAAGCCAAGTCCAATTGGACTTAGACTTCCCCACATAATTTCTACTATGCACAACATCCGAAAAATAAGCATTCATATACATTTGTTTTTCGTCCATGCTTGTGTCCTTTGGGCTCCAAATTGTGAAAATCTTGGGAGCCCTCAACCTATTGGGTGCATGCATTCGACGTTGATTTCTACGTGATGCATGTTGTGGATAGGCATAAGGAACATGATGGAATGGTGCACGACGAGAATTATTCATATGATGTTGTGGGTGAACATATGCATGTGTGGAAACACGTGCGTGAGGGTGTCTCACATTGTGTGCACGTGCCCGAGAATGTGTTGCATAAAAATCATCATATGTGTGAGCCGGTGGAGTAGGACGTGTGTTCCTACGTGGCATGGTATTGGTGTACATATAAGCATGCCCCTTCTTTGGAGGTCCACCCAAAGTGGGTTTCTTTCCAAAAGAGGGTGTGGACGAGGTGGAAGCACCATTGGTAGATGAACTACCAATAGAGTGTTTGCTACCACTCGTAGAGTCACCGGAAGTTGGCCTAACAAAAGTAGTGGCCGCTTTGGACGGACATCCCATCGTGTACCCCAAACCAATGTGGTGATTGGCCGGAAGTAAGTCACTTAGGATTTTATCCAAATGGTCCTTACCCTTATTGAATCTATTGATTCGGCCTAATGTGTTCTCATATTTCTCTTTGAGAGAACGCATAGAAGTATCCAAGTTGGATACTTGCGATGTGAGCACATAAACACGAGATTTAAGATTCTCGTTCTCAATACTCAAAGTCGAGTTTTGAGAAGTTAAATCCGCTATCCTATGTTCTTCCGGATCATCAATGCTAACATGTTCAAGTTTAGATTTGAGATTAATAATCTCATTTCTCAACTCTTCAACAACGGTGTCGTTGTTGGTGATGATAGTCTTAGGCGAGGTTTGAATGCTAGCTAGGTCATCTTTTACCTTAGTATATCTATTTACTAATTTAGTGTATTTTGACCATAATTGAGAGTTAGCATTCCTAAAATCATCCATAGTTACCTCATCGTTACCTTCGTCATCACTATCATCGGAAGAGGAGGATCCTTGATCATGCTCCTCTCTTGCCATGAAGCACATGTGCGCTTGCTCCACTTGCTCATCGTCCGACTCTCCGCTTGAGGAATCCTCGGAGTCGGTGAATGTTGCTCCGACAAGTCCCTTCTTGTACCCCTTTTTGTACTTCTTGGACTTATCGAATTTTGGCGCCTTCCACTTCTCCTTTTGCTTGTTGAGAGGACACTCCGCTTTCATGTGTCCTGGCTTATTGCACTTGAAACACAAAGGAGAGGAAGAGGCGTTAGAAGAACCAAATTTAGCTTTGTTCTTATAGTTACCTTTTCGGAAGAAACGGTTGAACTTCTTGGCCATGAGTGCCATGGACTCCAAGTCCAACTCGTTTTCCGAGTCTTCATCATCGGTTGAGGTGGATGTGGATGGAGCGGCCTTGAAAGCAATGGCCTTCTTCTTTGGCTCGTCTTGCTTTAGGTAGGACTTCATCTTTTCCTGCAATTTGAGCTTGCTATCCTTGCGTACCTCGTATGACATTAAAGTACCCATTAGTTGAACTACAGTGTACTTATTCATGTCATTACCTTCCTCGATGGCGAAGGTACGTTTCTCCCAAGAAGAAGGAAGTCCTTCGATAAGCTTCGAGCACTTCTCCTTTTGGGTGTAGGATTTGCCGAGAGCCTCTAACTCGTTTATGATGTCGACGAAGCGAGCGTAATACTCCTTCATCTTCTCTCCCTGTTGCATATGAAACATTTCGTAATCTTTGTTTACAACTACGAGTTTAGAGTCTCTTACCCTACTCGTCCCTTCATGTAGAATGAGGAGGGAGTTCCAAATTTGATATGCACTCTTACATGTGCATATCTTATTGAAGTCCTCGGGCTCCAACGCGCATTGCAAGGCGTTCATTGCCTTGGCATTGCTTACCTCCGCGGCGACCTCCCCGGTTGTCCATTTCTCGAAGTCTTCTTCTTCGGGCTCAATGTATTCCTTCATTGTGGTCCTCCATAAAGATGCACTCCGGAGGAAGGTTTCCATCCGGCATTTCCAGTACCCGTAGTTGGTACTGTTGAAGAATGGAGGCCTCGTAGAGGAATGTCCTTCCATCATCGAAGATGCTCCTTCACGGTTCCTGAAGGTGTCATAGTTGGAAGGTGGACGCACGGTCTTGTTGTCCTTGGCAGACATAGCTCAGTATCTGGCTCTGATACCAAATGTAATGCCCTACAAGCTACTGCACAAGTACTAGAGGGGGGGTGAATAGTACTTTAAAAATAACAAGGAGTATAATTCCTAATTATAATGCAAACAACTACCAAATCAATTTGCGGAAGCTTAAATTGAATGACAACACAAAATTAACAATGCTAACAAGAGATGTTACTGGGTTCGGATCCACCCAAGTCTCCTCGACTTGTTCCCGGTGATCCTACGTCCCAACCACCCGGATCCCCTCCGGATACTTGAGTTAGAAACCCTAACTCAAGATTTCCACTATGAAATACTTGTGAAAATCCTCCACAAGTCAAATCATACAAAATGAATTTTGTGACTCCCACAACCCGGGATCACAACCACACTCTCACAACCGAGAGTGAAACTTACAAATCAAATATGAAATGAAATAAGAAAACTTCTTACCGAACAAAATACATATGCCTTGAGTATTGCTTACGAATTAGGACAAGGATGATTTTGGGGAAGAAGTGGCACCAAACCCTAGCTCCAAGATGTAGATCAGCGATGGAGAGCTTTGGGGATGTTGGTGACCTAGAATCAAGCACTTGGCTTGGAAGGCTTCACACTCAATGAATCTCTCTTTGGAAGTAAGAGTGAGGAGAGATTATTGAATGGAATGAATGAGCTTTGAATGAGCTTGGAATGATTTCTCTTGATCTCTAAACTTGCAATAATATCAGCCTTGGCAGCAATGAATGCAGCCCATCAAGTATATATAGGATAGATGAGAGAGAGAGAGAAAAACGTTTCAATTAAAGCTCCAACGGCTCTTTTCTGAACCCAACTAGTCGGTCAAAGAATAACCACCGACCGACTAGTTCATCAACTAGTCGGTCGGTCAATTAACGTAAACCGACTAATGAGTAAACTGAGAAAAGATCAAAGTACAGACTAAGGAACTAGTCGGTCTAAGAAGAGTAGCTGACCGACTAGTTTCACAACTAGTCGGTCGGTTACTCAACGTGGACCGACTAACAGATAAAACTGAAGTCTGAGAAGAATTAGACTTAGTCGGTCCAAGAACAAATGTTGACCGACTAATTCACCAACTAGTCGGTCACCAAATGAACATAGACCGACTAACAATAAACAGTAAGTATGGTGAAAAATTTGGCATGTACAGTAAACTAAACTAGTCGGTCTAAGAAGGAAAGTTGACCGACTAGTTCATCAACTAGTCGGTCGATCAATGAGCACAGACCGACTAAAGATAAACAGTAGCTCAAGCTCAAATGTGCATGTTCAGGGAAAGCTCAACTAGTCGATCACAAAAGCATCACTGACCGACTAGTTCACAAACTAGTCGGTCGGTGAGTCAACTTAGACCAACTAACTGTAAACAGTAAAGAGCTATGAATTAACTGACAGAAACTAGTCGGTCCAAGAAGCTTGGCTGACCGACTAGATCACCATCTAGTCGGTCAGTTCTTCTTCTTGAACCAACTAACATGCACAAGAAGTCCCGAATCGAAGCGCGAAGCTTCGGGAAGAATTGTATGGACTTCTACAAAGATCCTAGAGCTAAGATATGAGCGTTATGAAGATTTAAAACGTAAGACCTACTCAAGGCTTAACATTCTACGAAAGAAGCTAAAGACTATAAATAAAACTTGACGATACCGTCTTCAAAAGCTTCAATCGAATCTTCATGACTTCTAAATAGGTCCATAAGCTTCAAGGAAGCTTTAGGCATACGATCACGTGCTTTGAGAAGTCTTGAGACGTCGTAATTGATATTCATGTGAATTTGGTGACGATCTCCATAACTGCGCTCACAAAGTGTTAGTTCATATTATATTTATGTTTGTTCATCATCCAAAACCAAATCCGGGGAGTCCAATATCCAACATTCTCCCCCTTTTTGGTGATGACAAACCAACATAAATAATAATCAAAAATAATAATTCAAATGAAATTTACTTACTCCCCCTGCATTGATGACATGTTAATTCCAATATAAACAAAAATAATACGTATCAAGCAGACGAGTGAAGTATATTAAATGATAATCGATTATTGAATTATTGAAATACCAAACGTAGGTTATTGAAATATCGGATTTGAAAATCCATTTATATATCTTAACTCCCCCTGAATCTAACACATCAAGTTAGGTTCTTGGAGAAATGCTTTAAATTTTCATTTGGCACATCGTTATTATTATATCTATCCCCCTTTGGCATAAGCAAAAAGAGCGGGAGGATAACAACGACAACAACAATGGCCTCAAATTAAAAAACACGGGAGTCGTAGAATACGACGAAGGTTCAAGTGACACCAAAGAGTAAAATACGAATAGAATCAAGGCGTGTCAACGAAACCAAAGTCGAAAAATCGTAAAACGAAATCATCAAAACTCAAATCAATTTAACGGATTGAGTTATGGAATATACTTTCCAATATCAACATTTCTTGGTTAATTTAGTGCATGGAAAACAATTCTATGTTTCCATAGAAGAAATTTCTATTAAACCAAGTGAATATCGTCGAGCGACGAAATCAAACATCAGAGGCATAAAAATTATACATTGCACAATATATTGAAATGTCAACTGCGATGTATTTATATATATATAATATGAAGCAGAGTACATCACCGACATACAAAACATCGATCGACTGATCGGGGCACAAAAATACATCATCATATGACAAAATATCGGAGTGTCAACAAAAAAATACATCATCATCAAACATATCAAAATACATCATCACAGATATCAAAAAGACATCAAAATGATCCAAAATACATAGCCACCCACACTATCCTACCCAACATCTCTCACAACTAGATATATCATCCAATGAGTATCAGGAGAGGCCTCGGAGAAACTCAAGAGGCAGCGGGAGGACTAGAAGCAACTGCAGGCTCAACAGGAGCAGAAGAGGTGACTGGATCAGCAGGGACGTCCGGAAGATCAGCAGGAGCGACAGCTGAAGTGGCAACCTCTGAAGCAGCAACCGTAGTGGCCTCGGGAGCACCAGTCGGAGTATCCACCACAGGAGTGGCGACAACAGGTGTGCTCTCGGGGGCACCGGTAGAAGAAGCAGCAACAGCATCACCGGAAGTGGTAGCACCAGCAGCAGCAGTACCAGCAGAAGTGCCCTCGGGGGCATGAGTCGAAGCACGACAAAGCTCCTCAACGTCCTCCTCAGCCATCTCATCTAACTCCTCATCCTTAGAAACGGTAGGAGGAAGATCAACACCCATCAGACGAGCCATACGGCAGACTACCTCCTCGGTACGAGCCAAGCGAGACTCGTGACGACGAAGTAACCGTACGACCTCATCCAGGGTGGCAGAGGGAGCAGCAGAGGCACTGGCAGAGGCAGGGGCAGACGCTGAAGGTGTCGTCCTCTGAACGTGACGAAGCGCCGCAAGAGATTTCTTGACGGCCGTCGCGTTCAGGGGAGGACCAAGGGGACGCTCATCGTCACGAGGCAACGTGACACGAAAATGACGAAATACGAGGGTCAATAAGCAAGGAAATGGGATATGAGCCGATTTATTGGACTTGCGAATACACTCGAAAGAATCAATCCTATCGAGTATAATGCGAGCCCAATTAATCGAGCTCCCCATGAAGATAGCATAGATAAGCTTCAGAAAGGGCTGGGACGGGAGAGATGAGGAGCCGTACTTGGGAAGCAAGCACGACTTCAGAATCAGATTTAGGACCCATGCATTTGGCTTGAACGATTTAGATGGCACGCCAATCATGGCAGGAGGGATCTGATGGAAAATCTCAGAGAGGACGGTCTGATCAAGAGAAGAAATATCGTCAACAGAGATATCAGAGGGAAGGAGGCCAGACGAAGAGATAGCGAGGGGTCGGGGGTTTTGAGCTGAGGGAGAAAGAGTTTGATCGACTAGAATGAGAAAGGACCGACTAAAATGAGTTTAAGTCGGTCGAGATCGCAAATGACTAAACAGTCCCTGACACAACTAGTCGGTCACAGTTCAAGCACTGACCGACTAGATCACGATCTAGTCGGTCGGTCAATGAGCTTGAACCGACTAGTTGCAAACAGTGGCTGAATCCAAGATTTACTGACAAGATTTAGTCGGTCTGTGTTCATTTACTGACCGACTAGATCTCAATCTAGTCGGTCGGTTACTGAACATGAACCGACTAAAGAGTTAAAATGAAGAGGAAACTCAAAAAGCATGAGTTAGTCGGTCTTAGTTCTTCTACTAACCGACTAGATGAACATCTAGTCGGTTGATGGTTGAACTGAAACCGACTAAAAGAGTCCAAAAAATGATAATCAAGTTCTCTCCTCAATACGCTTGGACGATATATCGCAAAACTATTAATAATCATCTAAACTACCCCATTAAACATCGAAATCTTAAATACGACATTCAAAACATGAATTCGAGCAAAAATTCAAAATATCACATAAATTCCCGAAAAATCCAATAAGTCTAGCATGAACGAAATATTTCGAAATATAATAGCATGCAAGATTATTGAATAAAACATGAATCCTATATCTCGGATTCACCCATAATCCCCAATTCTCGACGCAACCGCACAAAGGAGTCCTCCTTTAGGGGTTTCGTGAAAATATCGGCGATTTGCTTTTGGGTTTCAACGTACACTAAAATGATGTCCTTTTTAGCAACATGATCATCTAAAAAGTGGTGTCGGACATCTATGTGTTTCGAACGGGAATGGTGTACCGGGTTCTTGGAAAGACATATTGCACTTTGGTTGTCAACCATGATAGGGCAAGTATCACAATTTATACCAAAGTCTTTAAGTGTGTGTCTCATCCAAAGAACTTGAGCACACGCGGCACCGGCGGTAATATATTCCGCCTCGGTGGTTGAAAGTGACACGGAATTTTGCTTCTTGGAAAACCAAGAGACAAGAGAATTTCCTATAAAATGTCAAGTGCCACTAGTACTTTTCCTGTCGGATTTGCATCCCGCATAATCGGCATCACTATATGAGATTAACTCATACGTGCTAGATTTTGGATAAAGTAATCCAAAATCAAGTGTATAACTTAGATAACGGAAAATACGTTTTACCGCTACTAAGTGAGACTCCTTAGGTTGAGACTGATAACGAGCACATACGCATACGGCAAACATAATATCGGGCCTACTTGCGGTAAGATAAAGTAAACTACCTATCATACCTCGATATAGACGAATGTCTACATCCTTACCGCCCGTATCCTTGTCAAGATGCGTAGTCGTGCTCATTGGAGTCTTTTTTCCGGAAGCACTCTCCATTCCAAATCGCTTAAGCAACTCCACCGTATACTTCGTTTGGTGGATGAAGATTGCATCGTCCATTTGGCGAATTTGGAGACCTAAGAAATACTTGAGCTCACCCATGTGGCTCATCTCAAATTGTTCCTTCATAACATTAGAGAACTCTTCGCAAAGAGCAAAGTTAGTAGCACCGAAAATGATATCATCAACATATATTTGAACTAAAATTATATCATTATTCGCATGCTTAACAAAAAGTGTAGAATCGGCTTCTCCCATTTTAAAATTCAAATCCAAAAGAAAATTCTTTAGGCGATCATACCAAGCTCGAGGAGCTTGTCTCAAACCGTAAAGTGCTTTCTTTAGTTTAAAAACATGATTTGGAAATTTTTCATTTATGAAGCCCGGAGGTTGAGAAACGTAAACTTCCTCAACGACATCTCCGTTTAAAAATGCACTTTTAACATCCATTTGAAATAATTTAAAATCCTTATGGCATGCAAAAGACAATAATAATCTAATTGATTCTAATCTAGCTACCGGAGCGAAGGATTCTTCGAAATCAATACCTTCCTCTTGTCGATAGCCTTGAGCAACTAACCGAGATTTGTTCCGGACGACGACTTGGTTTTCGTCGGTTTTGTTCTTGAAGATCCACTTTGTCCCTATGACGGTGTGGTTCTTCGATGGCAATGGAACAAGCTCCCAAACTTCATTCCTCTCGAATTGAATGAGCTCCTCCTCCATGGCTAAGATCCAAGCGCTATCTTCGCATGCTTCATTAACATTCTTTGGCTCTATCGAGGAGGCAAAGGCACAATGAGCGAAGTAGTTCACTTGAGATCTCGTCTTGACACTATCATAGATATTGCCAATGACTTGCTCATGAGGATGGTCACGAACGGTATGAAGCCGTTTGGGAATACCTTGGTCACTAGGAACATTCTCAACAACTTCATTAGTTGGGTTAGTCTCAATAGAATCAATAGAATTATTAGACTTAGAATTATCAAACGAATCACATAAAACATCCATAGAATCATTATCATTTGAAATTCTAGTTGGAACAAATCCTTCATTAAAAGAGACATGAAGCGACTCCTCGATCGTTGAGGTTCGTTTGTTGAATATCCGGTAGGCTTTGCTACGCGAAGAATATCCAACAAAAATCCCCTCATCGGATCTTGGATCGAATTTGTCCAAACTACCATACGTGTTCTTAATAAAACATTTCGAACCAAAAACACGAAAATGTTTAACTTGAGGCAACCTACCAAACAACAATTCATAACAAGTTTGTTTAGTGCCGGGCCTCAAAAGTATTCTATTAAACACATAGCAAGCGGTGTGTACCGCTTCCGCCCAAAATTGATGGCCAAGTTGGCTATCATCAAGCATAGTGCGAGCACACTCCACTAGCGTCCTATTCTTTCTCTCAACTACACCATTTTGAGGAGGTGCACGAGGGAAAGAGAAGGTGTGAGTAATACCAACTTCATCACAAAATGTCTCAAAAGACTCATTCTCAAATTCACCTCCATGATCACTACGAATAGTGACAATGGTGGTTCCTAAGAGATTTTGTACTTTCTTAACAAAAATTGTGAAGTTTTCAAAAGCTTCATTTTTATTACATAATGAAAATACCCATGTAAATATCGAATAGTCATCTACGATGACAAGTCCATATCTTGCATTTCCTAAGGAAGCAACTCTAGTTGGCCCAAATAAGTCTAGATGTAATAGCTCTAGTGGCCGTTTAGTAGAAATGCTTTTCTTAGGTTTAAATGAAGATTTAGGAAGCTTGCCACGTTGACAACAATCACAAAAACTTTTCTTTTCAAAAACAAGCTTCGGAAAACCTTTAATGGAATTTAATTTTGAAAGCTTATAAAGTGTTCCAAAGTTCACATGTCCAAAGCGTCGATGCCATAAGTGTTGTTCACTTGTGTTGGCAACGAGACATTGTTCATAAGACTTAGGAAGATCCAAAATATAAATATCTTTATGACGAGTGCCGGAAAATAATAATTTATCGTTATCTTTTCTTAAAATATGACACAATCCTTTCGCAAAGCTAACTTTGTAACCTTTGTCACAAAGTTGGCTTATTGAAATAAGATTATGATTTAAACCATTAACAAGATAAACATCACTAATTAAGGGTTTAGATGGGTTACCCACTTTACCAACACCTATGATGGTTCCGCTCTCGTTGCCTCCAAATACGACGCGGTTTCCATTAGCTATGGGAACCACTCCGGAGAGCAAACTAGCGTCACCCGTCATGTGTTTTGAACACCCGCTATCGAGTATCCAATTTCCCTTGGAGATAAATTTAAATTTGTTGCTCCTTTTCTTTTTCTTTTCCTTGAGTACCTAAAGATAGAGAATTTCATATCATGGTACCCAAGGTCATTGGGTCCAAAAGATTAGACCGTTGGAAGCCAAGTCCAATTGGACTTAGACTTCCCCACATAATTTCTACTATGCACAACATCCGAAAAATAAGCATTCATATACATTTGTTTTTCGTCCATGCTTGTGTCCTTTGGGCTCCAAATTGTGAAAATCTTGGGAGCCCTCAACCTATTGGGTGCATGCATTCGACGTTGATTTCTACGTGATGCATGTTGTGGATAGGCATAAGGAACATGATGGAATGGTGCACGACGAGAATTATTCATATGATGTTGTGGGTGAACATATGCATGTGTGGAAACACGTGCGTGAGGGTGTCTCACATTGTGTGCACGTGCCCGAGAATGTGTTGCATAAAAATCATCATATGTGTGAGCCGGTGGAGTAGGACGTGTGTTCCTACGTGGCATGGTATTGGTGTACATATAAGCATGCCCCTTCTTTGGAGGTCCACCCAAAGTGGGTTTCTTTCCAAAAGAGGGTGTGGACGAGGTGGAAGCACCATTGGTAGATGAACTACCAATAGAGTGTTTGCTACCACTCGTAGAGTCACCGGAAGTTGGCCTAACAAAAGTAGTGGCCGCTTTGGACGGACATCCCATCGTGTACCCCAAACCAATGTGGTGATTGGCCGGAAGTAAGTCACTTAGGATTTTATCCAAATGGTCCTTACCCTTATTGAATCTATTGATTCGGCCTAATGTGTTCTCATATTTCTCTTTGAGAGAACGCATAGAAGTATCCAAGTTGGATACTTGCGATGTGAGCACATAAACACGAGATTTAAGATTCTCGTTCTCAATACTCAAAGTCGAGTTTTGAGAAGTTAAATCCGCTATCCTATGTTCTTCCGGATCATCAATGCTAACATGTTCAAGTTTAGATTTGAGATTAATAATCTCATTTCTCAACTCTTCAACAACGGTGTCGTTGTTGGTGATGATAGTCTTAGGCGAGGTTTGAATGCTAGCTAGGTCATCTTTTACCTTAGTATATCTATTTACTAATTTAGTGTATTTTGACCATAATTGAGAGTTAGCATTCCTAAAATCATCCATAGTTACCTCATCGTTACCTTCGTCATCACTATCATCGGAAGAGGAGGATCCTTGATCATGCTCCTCTCTTGCCATGAAGCACATGTGCGCTTGCTCCACTTGCTCATCGTCCGACTCTCCGCTTGAGGAATCCTCGGAGTCGGTGAATGTTGCTCCGACAAGTCCCTTCTTGTACCCCTTTTTGTACTTCTTGGACTTATCGAATTTTGGCGCCTTCCACTTCTCCTTTTGCTTGTTGAGAGGACACTCCGCTTTCATGTGTCCTGGCTTATTGCACTTGAAACACAAAGGAGAGGAAGAGGCGTTAGAAGAACCAAATTTAGCTTTGTTCTTATAGTTACCTTTTCGGAAGAAACGGTTGAACTTCTTGGCCATGAGTGCCATGGACTCCAAGTCCAACTCGTTTTCCGAGTCTTCATCATCGGTTGAGGTGGATGTGGATGGAGCGGCCTTGAAAGCAATGGCCTTCTTCTTTGGCTCGTCTTGCTTTAGGTAGGACTTCATCTTTTCCTGCAATTTGAGCTTGCTATCCTTGCGTACCTCGTATGACATTAAAGTACCCATTAGTTGAACTACAGTGTACTTATTCATGTCATTACCTTCCTCGATGGCGAAGGTACGTTTCTCCCAAGAAGAAGGAAGTCCTTCGATAAGCTTCGAGCACTTCTCCTTTTGGGTGTAGGATTTGCCGAGAGCCTCTAACTCGTTTATGATGTCGACGAAGCGAGCGTAATACTCCTTCATCTTCTCTCCCTGTTGCATATGAAACATTTCGTAATCTTTGTTTACAACTACGAGTTTAGAGTCTCTTACCCTACTCGTCCCTTCATGTAGAATGAGGAGGGAGTTCCAAATTTGATATGCACTCTTACATGTGCATATCTTATTGAAGTCCTCGGGCTCCAACGCGCATTGCAAGGCGTTCATTGCCTTGGCATTGCTTACCTCCGCGGCGACCTCCCCGGTTGTCCATTTCTCGAAGTCTTCTTCTTCGGGCTCAATGTATTCCTTCATTGTGGTCCTCCATAAAGATGCACTCCGGAGGAAGGTTTCCATCCGGCATTTCCAGTACCCGTAGTTGGTACTGTTGAAGAATGGAGGCCTCGTAGAGGAATGTCCTTCCATCATCGAAGATGCTCCTTCACGGTTCCTGAAGGTGTCATAGTTGGAAGGTGGACGCACGGTCTTGTTGTCCTTGGCAGACATAGCTCAGTATCTGGCTCTGATACCAAATGTAATGCCCTACAAGCTACTGCACAAGTACTAGAGGGGGGGTGAATAGTACTTTAAAAATAACAAGGAGTATAATTCCTAATTATAATGCAAACAACTACCAAATCAATTTGCGGAAGCTTAAATTGAATGACAACACAAAATTAACAATGCTAACAAGAGATGTTACTGGGTTCGGATCCACCCAAGTCTCCTCGACTTGTTCCCGGTGATCCTACGTCCCAACCACCCGGATCCCCTCCGGATACTTGAGTTAGAAACCCTAACTCAAGATTTCCACTATGAAATACTTGTGAAAATCCTCCACAAGTCAAATCATACAAAATGAATTTTGTGACTCCCACAACCCGGGATCACAACCACACTCTCACAACCGAGAGTGAAACTTACAAATCAAATATGAAATGAAATAAGAAAACTTCTTACCGAACAAAATACATATGCCTTGAGTATTGCTTACGAATTAGGACAAGGATGATTTTGGGGAAGAAGTGGCACCAAACCCTAGCTCCAAGATGTAGATCAGCGATGGAGAGCTTTGGGGATGTTGGTGACCTAGAATCAAGCACTTGGCTTGGAAGGCTTCACACTCAATGAATCTCTCTTTGGAAGTAAGAGTGAGGAGAGATTATTGAATGGAATGAATGAGCTTTGAATGAGCTTGGAATGATTTCTCTTGATCTCTAAACTTGCAATAATATCAGCCTTGGCAGCAATGAATGCAGCCCATCAAGTATATATAGGATAGATGAGAGAGAGAGAGAAAAACGTTTCAATTAAAGCTCCAACGGCTCTTTTCTGAACCCAACTAGTCGGTCAAAGAATAACCACCGACCGACTAGTTCATCAACTAGTCGGTCGGTCAATTAACGTAAACCGACTAATGAGTAAACTGAGAAAAGATCAAAGTACAGACTAAGGAACTAGTCGGTCTAAGAAGAGTAGCTGACCGACTAGTTTCACAACTAGTCGGTCGGTTACTCAACGTGGACCGACTAACAGATAAAACTGAAGTCTGAGAAGAATTAGACTTAGTCGGTCCAAGAACAAATGTTGACCGACTAATTCACCAACTAGTCGGTCACCAAATGAACATAGACCGACTAACAATAAACAGTAAGTATGGTGAAAAATTTGGCATGTACAGTAAACTAAACTAGTCGGTCTAAGAAGGAAAGTTGACCGACTAGTTCATCAACTAGTCGGTCGATCAATGAGCACAGACCGACTAAAGATAAACAGTAGCTCAAGCTCAAATGTGCATGTTCAGGGAAAGCTCAACTAGTCGATCACAAAAGCATCACTGACCGACTAGTTCACAAACTAGTCGGTCGGTGAGTCAACTTAGACCAACTAACTGTAAACAGTAAAGAGCTATGAATTAACTGACAGAAACTAGTCGGTCCAAGAAGCTTGGCTGACCGACTAGATCACCATCTAGTCGGTCAGTTCTTCTTCTTGAACCAACTAACATGCACAAGAAGTCCCGAATCGAAGCGCGAAGCTTCGGGAAGAATTGTATGGACTTCTACAAAGATCCTAGAGCTAAGATATGAGCGTTATGAAGATTTAAAACGTAAGACCTACTCAAGGCTTAACATTCTACGAAAGAAGCTAAAGACTATAAATAAAACTTGACGATACCGTCTTCAAAAGCTTCAATCGAATCTTCATGACTTCTAAATAGGTCCATAAGCTTCAAGGAAGCTTTAGGCATACGATCACGTGCTTTGAGAAGTCTTGAGACGTCGTAATTGATATTCATGTGAATTTGGTGACGATCTCCATAACTGCGCTCACAAAGTGTTAGTTCATATTATATTTATGTTTGTTCATCATCCAAAACCAAATCCGGGGAGTCCAATATCCAACATCAATCCCATCAGGCCCCCTTCGACTGTTCCGATGAGGAGCTTGTCAGGGCGAGGTTTCCATTGAGGCTTGGAGATTCAACTCTCTTTGATTGTGGGACTACTTCCCGTATCGCTGAGAATGTGACCCTTCCACGGGACAAAGCTGTCGTGGAAAGGGTCGATTATGAGCGGATTGTGTCAATAGCCGTCCATGCCAACGTCCAGGTAATTATCATCTGGGCCTCTATCGATGTTGACATCAACGCACAAGCTGACCATCGAATATTGTATGCAGGCTCTTGTGGCGACTGCGGCATTGCGTCGTTGGGCTTCGGGGGTGGCCGATCAAGGTGTCACCCTGGAGACCGTCAGATCAAGAGTGGAGAAGTCCCAGGCTGAGCTAGAAAGAATCAGCCACCTCTCCAAGACGAGGTCGTTAGTCATTTAGAAACTCGAGCACGAGCTAAGCGAGTCTCGTAGGAGGCAGGCTGAGAAAATCGCCTTAAGAGAGCGAGCGAAAGATGCTCTGCAACAGGAGAGAGTCGAAGCCAATGTCATTGCAGAGAAGGCAATCCGGGATTTCACGGATGCGTTTCCCGACTTTGACGAGCGATGCCGGTTGAAGATGAAGAACCGATTCCATGACCTCTCCGCTGAGATCAACGAGTTCCCTGTGATATTTCCAAACATTTGTGAGGATGAGTCGAGCCAAGGTGATGAAGAGTCGAGCCGAGGCATGGATGTGGTAGCTCCTGTGGACGAGGCTACCACCATGGCTGGCGACGAAGCAAGAGAGGGCGTTACGGGAGGGCCAGAGCCTACGATCGCACTGGATGGTGATCAAGGGCATGAACTGCCACTGTAAGATCTCGGTGCTTTAGTTTTTGGCATGCTTGTAGAAATTTCTAAGTGTATATGTGGGGGGGCAATGCAAACAATGCAATGGAAAGTGGCAGGAGAATTGGCATGTGTATCATTATATGTCATTGCCTCTCTTTGTTTGTTGTTGCTCACGCCCCATGGTAGTCTCAATGCCTGATGGTCCCTTTCGATCGGTTAGGAGCTGCATCGGGGTAATCGAAGATAAACCATCGAACCACATTTAGGATTTGACCATCATGTTCTGTAGAGAGGGAGACATCCACCCGACCCATGGTTGGCGATATGGGGATTTGGGTCGTTCAGTAGCGAAGGGGCGGACCCTTCGACTTACGGCTGACGACTGTTTTTGAGAGTAATTCAACGGCGAAGGGGTGGCCCCTTCGACTTACGGCTGACGACCGTTTAGGAGAGTCGTTCAGTGGCAAAGGGGTGGCCCCTTCGACTTACGTCTGACGACCATTTAGGAGAGTCTTTCAGTGGCGAAGGGGTGGCCCCTTCGAATTACGGCTGACGACCAATTAGGAGAGTTGTTCAGTGGCGAAGGGGTGGCCCCTTCGACTTATGGCTAACGATCACTTAACGACTCTCAGTGACGAAGGGATGGCCCCTCCAACTGAAGGCTGATGACCGTTTGGGAGAGTCGTTCAGTGGTAAAGGGGTGTCACATTCGACTTATGACTGACGACCGTTTCGGAGAGTCGTTTAGTGGCGAAGGGTAGCCCCTTCTATAGAAGATATATGCCATTGAGGCAATTTATCCTAATATAACATTTTGTTCGTAAATATAAATGGTAATAATTGCCCTAGTATAAATTCTATGAATTAAGTACTTGGATAATTTCCTTAGACTTAAAGTGAGGTCATTACGTATTTAGATGTAGATCTCGATTGTGGGAAGTGAATGACCGATAAGAACTTAAGTCTTAAAACGTTCGTGGTTAGAGATGCGTTGAGAAATGGATATCGGCACATCGGACTGACCATTATTGCTTTGTCTTACCCTGTAGGGTAATGATGATCTCATATTCATTCGACCTGACGAAGTCGAAAACAAGGCACATGTGCTCATTAGAGAATGAGTTCACTGAACGACCAAAATTAAGAGTTATTAAATAGTTAAACTTTAACTAAACTGTCATTAATAACTCTATAGTGATGATAGGCTAGTTGGTCCTTAAGACCTAAAGTCATTTGTACAAACCTGTACGTGAATAAGTGTCATTTAGATCTATTATCTAGCTTCGAGGGCAGGCCTGCTGAAAGGTCTTATGTTGGGTGACACCTGAAGTATACGAGGCAAGTAAATGACTAAGATGGGCTTCGTCTCTTCCGTTAAAGGGAAGTTAGTGTCACGGGCTCAGTATGGTTCTTTGTGCTAAACCTCGACAGGGTACGTTGTAGGGTGTACAATGCGTATATAACAAAGACCGTTGTATACTAACCAATGCTGACTAGTAAGGTTGACGGTTTACCATACCCTCCATGCAGGGACATAGTTGTGACGAAGCAACTAAAACTGCGATATTCATCACTGACACAGTCAGAGTGATCCCGACAACACTTTTGTCGATGGGTCAATCACGTAATTATGATGCTGAAACAGAGACGACACCTGCTGCTCGTAGTTAATGTCGTCTAGGGGTTTCGAGCACCAACCTGTAGTAGGGTCAGGCTGTCGAGTCTCACACCGAGTTCGGTTTGCGTCTTAGTAATAGGAAGAATTTAGGAGGAGTGCACTCGGGTGCACGAGGATAATTAAAGTCACTAAAGAGTTAGTGACATTAAGTCGATCTATATTAACTAGGATTTAATAAGGTCGCATAAGTTTTTGACAATTAAATGGGATTTAATAATGTCGCAAAATGTTTGAGACTTCAGCATTAGTAGAATACTGAATGAGATTATTGCATATGAGGCAAACATGTTTAAAATACATTATAAATATTTTATGATGATATTTTGAAACATATAATGCATAGCAAGGGATAGATGGCTCTTTGACATGGTCCCATTCAAACCATGCCTTCCAACGAATTTGGAATCGGCCCAATCGGAGTTGTAGAACTCAAGTTATGGCTCAAAAGGCCAGAACTGGGCTTTTGCCCAGTTCGGCCCAGACCTGACCCAGTTGGACTGGGCTAGCCCATCCCATGCGGGCTGGACTAGCCTACCCAACTGGGCAGGGCAAGCCCAAGCCCGCCAAAATGGCGGGCTCTGGCCAGAGCCCGCCCAGCGGGCGGGCGGGTCAGCCCGCCTAGCAGGTGGGTTGGCACGGGCTGCGCCCAGATCAGACTGGGCGCGCCCAGCTGGCTGGTGGGCCCCACCCCTGGGGCCCACAGCTAGAAACCCTAGAGAGGGTTGTGTCGGCTACGAATTCAGCTGATTTGTAATTTTTTGCTCAACGTTAAGCAATTGTTTGAGGGGTCAAACAAAGTCGAAATTCGTCGCTGTTTGTTTTTATGTGTTCACTGTTCATAGCTCTTCGAAATGATTTGTTGTATCACTTCCGAAGCTGAGCGGTGAGGGAGAATTAATTAGTAGATGTTGAGCCTTTATAAAAGGCAAACTAACTTAATTAATTCCCCTTATTTTAATTTAGTCCCACATCCGATATGATGAGAAGGGGAGGGGCAGCCGCCTATATAAATAGGGGCCAACACTCTCCTTGAAAACTTGCACCAAGTCTCTGAAATTAAGAAGCTCGAAAAAGTTTTGAGCACGCTCAGTTCGAGACGAAAATTATTCTCTCCTATTTCTTCCTTTTTCTTCGCTCGCGTTCTAGCAAAACGACGAGAATGAGTTGGATTCGATCCGAATTCTAGGACTTTGGATCGCACTCAAGTGAAATCTTCTCCGGTAAGTGGTTGGCCCAAAGGCGCGGTGTCGGCTTGCTACGGGTGGACCGGTTCGGGAGCACAGAGGCGGCTAGCTTGGGGAGCAGAAGGCGGTTCGGAACACTTTGCTGGTGCAAGCAAAGTTCCGTGTATGTAGTTTAATTAGCTTTCTTTTAATTATGTTGAAGTAGTTTAGATCTTTCTTGGGGTTTGAGATCCTGACTTAGGGTCTTGTTTCCTTAGGGCCTTCATTAAATAGTTTAACGAATTCTTTTTCCGATGTTTTCTTTTGCTTCTATAGTCCGTCTGACGTAAGACGTGCATAGAAAAGTGCCATAAGGGTCCATCAAAACCCTTCAGTGGTATCAAATCA
This sequence comes from Scilla litardierei, assembly GCA_030789695.1. Lineage (NCBI taxonomy): Eukaryota > Viridiplantae > Streptophyta > Magnoliopsida > Asparagales > Asparagaceae > Scilla > Scilla litardierei. The sequence goes on along the minus strand of CM061141.1, from coordinate 87,329,218 downwards.
ATAGGTCTGCATGTTGATCTAAGGACTACGATAATATTAAATGATTGAGTGCCTTTTAAATGAACATAAAAATTTTAACTTTATGCGATATAGTTAAAATGAAACCCCCTTTTATTCGAAATGTTTTAAAAAAAATTTTATGTGATAAGATTGTTTTTGGAAGCATGCAAATATTTACGATGATTTTAAAACAAAGTTTTGAAATAAAAATTATGTGATAATTTTTTTTATGAAACTGTTATTTTTATTCGATAAAAGTTTTATGTTTTAAAATCATGCTTTTAATTTAATGCGTTAAATTTTAAGAATACATATTAATTATTTATTAGATAAATTTTTAATATGTTGTTCAATTTAATTGTTAACTAGTTGGATACCCAATTATGTGATAAAGTTAGCATAGTTTATGAGTGATGGCCATTCTAAATTATAGCTTGATTATTTGATAATTCAAGAAACCTTTTAGGTTAGCCATTAATACATCTTTAAAATATATAAGATGAATTTTAAATGACATGCTATGTTTTAACAAATCATTACAACCTTTTCGTACCTAATTCCTGATTACGATAGTCCTTTTAACGACGATTATTATTTTAATCGTTATAATAATGATTTTCATTAAAAGAGTACACTTGAAAGTGTTGTAATATGTATTTATTTAAATCCTAATAATGACTAGGATAGCACGTTAATACAAATGAACCTTATAGTTGATAAGGACTTAATAAAAGTTATTAACGAATCTTAATAAATTTTGAATGTTAAGGGTTCCACTAGTTGATAGGATTAACTAGATTTAACAAAAGCCTTTTTGTTTATGTCACGCATATATAAATGATAAGTCTCATTCAATGGACCATGATCCAGTCAATGTGCTTGGATAAGTTTGTTGGATCACCCCATCTAGACTGTGGGTAAGTGATCCTAGCTTAGTCAATTCACTGGCCGTGTCTGCTGGATCACAATGACACGAATCATGATTATATGACACCCTGAACTATACATAAGTCTAATACGTTAATAATCTTTTCCAAGATAAAACGTAGCCCTCCTTGTTTTAGAGCTTAGCAACTATAGGATCCATGTTGCAGTTGTTGAGCACACTCAAGCTGTGACAGGGCAAACTTATAGAAACCAACTTCTTATTACATATGATGTAGTCTTGTCTTGACCCAAACCGTCGTGTCGTGAATACACCAAGCGCTGGCGCAAGTTAAGCTAGACACGAAAACAAGGGTCTGAATAGGCTAGTCATTATGATTTGGATGAGCACACTCATGATCATAAGCGGCTAGGGGTAAAATTATATAAATGGAGCCATATATGATATGATTTATGAAGAGTTCATCTAACGACTGCAGAGTCAAACAACTTGTTGAGCTTATTCAAGGTTGTGAGACTCATGGTGGTTGGATACCTCTCCCACAAAATGTTAATTATAATAAATTGTTTATTATTATGGCTTAAAAATTCTTTAAAAATAGTCGGAGAATATAGTTTAATAAAAGCCTCTTAAACTATACAATAACATTGCTAATTCAATGTCTATGAATTAATGCAATATGGAGTCATGATTAAAATTCATAATCGAGAAGAACATGCTAGATGGGATGAACTACAAGGATTGGCTGATGAACATAAAGCTGGTCCTCTCGCTGGCCGGGATTGGCTACAAACTGACGGATGATGCTCTGGAAAGGCCCGACGAGGATGCCACCAACGAGGAGAGTGAAGCCTACAAGCATTACCAAAGGGTTGCAGAGAAGGCCAAGTGCCTTACTCTGGCCTCTATGACCATGACCTGCAAAGGAAGCACGAACATATGGATGTTCGAAGCATACTTTTGAATGCAGAGGAATTGTATGTCAAGCGTTTTAGAGCTGCCAGGGTTGAGGCCACCAGTAACCTTTAGGGAGCCAAGATAACGACGAGCCCTATGCAGGATCATGTTATCAAGATGATCGGCTACATAGAGGATGCAGCCCAACTAGGATTTGTCCTCGAGAATGAAATGAGCGTGAACATAATCCTTAGATCTTTGACCTCTCACTTCAACCTGTTCATTACGAGTTTCATACTGAACATCACTAAGTGGATTTTCTGGTAGTTTGAGGAGATTGAGAAGAAGCCAACAGCAGCGTTGGTTGTTGGATCTGCCCATTCTTACCAGCCTAAAGGCAGGGGAAAGAAGAGGCAGGCCCCTCAACCGGCGAAAGAGAAGAATGGGAAAAAGAAGAATAAATGGTCACCGTCGAAATCTGAATGCTTCCATTACCACAAGCCGGGTCATTGGAAGAGGAACTGCAAGGTCTATCTTGCAGAAAATAAGGGGCATGGTGATGCCTCTACCTCATGTACAAATCGTATTTAGAGCATGTAAATTTCCATGAAGCTTTGATACATGGTATGAGATACCAGTATGATTACTAAGACATCTGCAAACTATCTACAGGTGTATGAAGCAAATGATGGAAGAAGTTCCCAACACGGTCGGCATCAGAGTAATCATTGCTGCTGTGGCCGTATATGGACTTCAAATGATATCAAGCAGTAGTCGATACTTTTTATTTTGAATAAATGTATCGAATTTTTGTTTTAAAACAATGATTGAGTCATTGTCACTCAAAGTTTCTGCGATGAACAAGTTTTTCATTTCTTGATGAAATCGTTCATATCTTGGCAATATATGCTCTGGTTGGTAATATGATTTGTTGTGAATGGCTATTTAATTTGCTGTGTATGGCTATCTGAGTTGGTGAATATTTTTTTCCCGAGCTGTCATGAATGCTTCTGAGTTAATGCGATTACTTTTAGCTGTCGGTATGATTTTAACTAATCCTTAGTAATGAGTAAGTCACATGAACGTATAAATTAGATGTGATCTTAATTATGCGCACAATGAGAATAGTTCTTATTGGTCTGCATAATACTTCAAGTTAGAAGATTATTGCAGTTAAAGGAAATAACAGTGTAGGAAGTTTTGTTTGAATAAGTTGTCGTCAAAACTCATATAGATGGATCTTGATATGCCTTATTCGTAAAAAACCTCCTGACACTGATATATTCCGCTTTAATTAATTCAACATAAATGGGTTGGTTATGCTTAATAAATATTCTAAATAAGATTTAGAAATTTAAGTTGAAGTATTTAACCAGACGGTTCTCAAAGTCAGTGGAAGCAAGCATATCACTTAGTTCCGGTTTGTGACTAAGTAAAAGTTCCAAATTATAAAACTGTCTATATGTGACATCAAATCAAAAGAGTTTTGATTATGTCAAAGATATAGAAACTTTGATGTCATTAATGTCCTGGACATAATTGACACGAGAATAATTGGAATATGATATGATATGACTGACTTGTAGGAATGATAAACTTCATATTAAGTTATGTATGCTAATCGTTAGTTATACAAGAAGGAATATCATTGGATGAGATCCAAAGACGGTTTCGAAGGATCGACCTTGTGTGATCAAGTGATGTATTAATAATAAGACTCCATTTAACTGCATAATAGATACGTTTTAGCATATCCCTTTTAGGTTTGACATATGAACGTCTGTAGTGACTGATATGCTATAGCGATATGAGATACTGAGATAAATAGCCTAAGTGCAAGTGGGAGATGTAAGAAGATATATGCACTTGAAGCAATTTATCCTAATATAACCTCTTGTTCGTAAATATAAATGGTAATAATTATCATAGTATAAATTCTATGAATTAAATACTTGGATAATTTCCTTAGACTTAAAGTGAGATCATTATGTATCTAGATGTAGATCTCGATTGTGAAAAGTGAATGACCAATAAGAACTTAAGTCATAAAACGTTCGTGGTCATATATGTGTCGAGAAAAAGATACCGGCACATCGAACATACCATTGTGTCTTTGTCTTACCCTGTAGGGTAATGATGGTCTCATAGTCATTCGACCTGTCGAAGTCGGAAACAAGGCACATGTGCTCATTAGAGAATGAGTTCACTGAACGACCCAAATTAAGAGTTATTAAATGGTTAAACTTTAACTAAACTGTCATTAATAACTCTATAGTGATGATAGGCTAGTTGGTCCTTAAGACCTGAAGTCATTTGTACAAATCTATACGTGAATAAGTGTCACTTAGATCTATGATCTAGCTTCGAGGCCAGGCCTGCTGAAAGGTCTTAGGTTGGGTGACACCTAAAGCATACGAGGCAAGTAAATGACTAAGATATGATTCGTCTCTTCCGTTAAAGGGAAGATAGTGTCACAGGCTCAGTACGGTTCTTTGAGCTAAACCTCGGCCGGGGTACGTTGTAGGATGTACACCGTGTATATAACAAAGACCGCTGTATACTGACCGATGCTGGCTAGTAGGGTTGACGGTTTACCATACCCTAGGCCATGCAGAGACATAGTTGTAACGAATGGACTAAAACTGCGATATTCATCACTGACACATTCAGAGTGATCCCGACGACACTTTTGTCGATGGGTCAATCACGTATTATGATGCTGAAACAGAGACAACACCTGCTGCTCGTGGTTAATGTCGTCTAGGGGTTTCGAGCCCCAACCTATAGTAGGGTCAGGCTGCAGGATCTCATACCGAGTTCGGTTTGCGTATTAGTAATAGGAAGATTTTAGGAGGAGTGCCACTCGGGTGCACGAGGATAATTAAAGTCACTAAAGAGTTAGTGGCATTAAGTCAATCTATATTAAATAGGATTTAATAAGGTCGCATAAATTTTCGATAATTAAATGAGATTTAATAATGTCGCAAAATGTTTGCGACTTCAGTATTAGTAGAATGCTGAATGTGATAATTGCATATGATGCAAACATGTTTAAAATACATTATAAATTGTTTATGACGATATTTTGAAACATATAACACATAGAAATGGCTCTTTGGGATGGTCTCATTCGAACCATGCTTTCGAACAAATCTGGAATCGGCCCAATCAGAGTTGTAAAACTCAAGTTATGGCTCAAAAGGCCAGAGCTGGGCTTTTGCCCAGTTCTGTCCAGATCTGACCCAGTTGGACTAGGCTAGCCCAGCTCATGCGGGATGGGCTAGCCCACCCAACTGGGCAGGGTAAGCCCAAGCCCGCCAAAATGGCAGGCTCTGGCTTAAGCCCGCCCGCACTACGGGCGGGCAGGACAGCGGCCGGGACAGCCCTGCCTGCATAGGAGCGGGCAGGTCAGCCAACGTGCCAGGCATGGGCTGCGCCCAGATCAGACTGGACACGCCCTTTAGGCGCACCCATCTGGCTAGTGGGCCTTACCTACAGGGCCCACAGCCAGAAGCTCTAGAGAGGGTTGCGGCGGCTACAAGTTCAGCCGATTTATGACTTTTTGCTCAACCTGTAACGCCCCGCTTCCCAAAAGATATCGGAAGCGAGAACGTTACGCGGTCCGCTTGAACTAGAGCGGTGAAGCTCAAGTCCAATAAGCATGGTGGTAACAATAAGGCAGGTTCTGGCATTAAATTTCAGAACAATAAGAAACATTCGAAAGTAAAGCCACATCCATAAAAGTGTCCAACAAGAAAATAAAACGAAAAGCCACAGCGGGGCCAAAGTACAGCGAGGGAACGTACACAAGCAAGTACTGAAAGTAAACTAATGAAAACAGCAACGAGTAGGTCTAGTCTTCCGTAGGGAAGAACTCGGCGTCAACGGCGAACTCCTGGCTCGCTAAGTCAGGCGCCTTGAAAGGATCCTCCTGAGACTCCTGCCCGAGATCTGACATACATTCAAAAAGAAATGAAATGTATGTCAGCAAGGTCTGCAAGCAAAGGTCAAAAACCAAGGCAAAGTGTGCATATAATATGAATTTAAAAATGACAATTGTTTGCATATAAGGTGTCCACAACAACATTTTAAGGGATGACCATTTAAAAGCGAAGTAAAATTAAACAACCCTAGCATGGTAGTTCTAAGCAAGTTGAAGTAAAGTAATGACATTTATTTTATTGGCATGGCAATTTGTAATTTCATGTCCGTGACTTCTATTCACTCCTAGGGTTCCCGTCTTTGAGACGTGATGAGTAAATCATTCTTCTCACGGGGTATAATCGTGATTGATACTAACCCACCGTATAGGTGGTGTTCTTGAAGACATGATCCCTACATACGCTTAGTGGCTGTTCAACCCTAACCACACCCAAAAGTTTGCCGGAACACGAGCCAGCCTAGTCGACTCACATGACATCACAAATTCACGATTCCGCCTTTGAGGCGCACAATTTTCACAATGTCACAACTTGTTAAACATTCCAAGACATGCGGCATTTTTACGTTATCAACATTAATTGTTTATACAACATTTTTCATAAGCAGGAGTAGGTCGAACAATATTTACAACAATTTTAAGATGACGTTGAGCATGGATTTTCATTGAATTTGCTACAGAAACCAATATTCTTCGCTAATGATTAAAATTAAAGTATATTGAATTATATGTCGTTGTGTCACAAATTTAGTCCAGAATGTCATGGCATCGTTTTCATGCGTCATTTCACGTGTGGTTTTCGAGATATACAGCAATAAGTAAAAGTGATGTATTACGCATCAAACTTCAAAAATTTATAACTAATTGCACACTTGCCTGTTTTTGGTGTTCTTGGTGTCGTCGGAAGCGTCTCGACGGGTACTACGCTACGGTGATAACGGTTCGCTGGTTTGATAAAACACAAATTCCGATTAAACTGTTTTTTATTATAACGAATGTTAAACTGATTCCTACGACGTCTAGTGATCCGTTTTATTAGGTTCTCTACGTTACGATGTGTGTTATGGTGTGTTAAGGGGTAGAACTACTAACCGGTAGTGCAGAGAAGGATCGGGATGCAGCGACAGGTAGCGGCGACGCGTACGGTGCCACATAGCGACGTTGAGCCTCGGGACAGAGGGAGAGGGTCTGTCAGGGGCTCTGCGGTTGGCGGGGCCGACTGTAGTTGGTCGGAGGGCGCCGGGATCTCCTGAAGGGGAGTCTCCGGCCTGATCTACAGTTGTGGCGGCAGGTTGGTTGGAAAACTGGGTGAGGGAGGAAGGAGGAGCTGTTGCAGGCTGTTGTTGTGTGTGGGGATGCGGAGAGATGAAGAGGTTGCGTGTAGGAGGAGGGAGGATGCTGTTGGGTTGCCGGATGATGGCGTGGAGAAGAGAGGAGCTCGCGAGTTGGCCTTGCGTGATGGCGAGGAGGAAGAAAGCTGCTGCGACGAGCTGGGAGGGAGGAGGCTACGGCGCTGGTGGTTCTGGCGGTGACGGGAGTCGCGCGAAGGGGAAGATGGCGTTTGGGTGAGGAGGAGGCGTCGGGTGGCGTTTGGGAGGAGCTGGGCGGTGGTTACTGGTCTGTGCACGTATGGGGGTGAGAGGAGGAGGGAGGCGCCGTAAGGGAGGCTGCGTGTATGAGGAGGTGGCCGTGTTTGGGTTGTTGCGTGGAGAAAGAGGACAGTGGCTTGTGTAGTAGAGGGAAACGAAATAAACCCAGTGTAAAATGAAGAGCACGGGAAATGAGATGTAGCTCTCAGGGTTTCCCTTAGGTTAGGTTTACTGTGCTTTAGACCTTAGGGCTTATTATAGGAATAGGGTGGGGGCAGTACGAATGAAAGAGGCCATGGTTTGTTTTGATTGTTTTTTAAAGAGAAGAAGTCCTGGGGTTCTGTTTATAGAGTAGGGTAGAGGGAGAGAAAACGTGGGGGTTGTACGGGTTGTGGGGTTAGTTAAGAATTTTATGGGGAGAGGGTGAGATAGTATGAGATTTTAAAGAATTAATTAGTTAGATTAAGTAATAGCGGTTATTAAGTTATGATAATATTTATAAAAGTTTTGTTTTAAGAAAAACGGAATACGTACATATTTTTTTAAAGATTGTTTTAAACATTGACATTCAAATTAATAATTTAATGGGATTTTTGTAGGTTGGTCCCTCGACATCCAAAAATCACAATGAAGGTATCGGAGCGTTCGCGCCTCCGAGAGGGTCGTAGATACAGGGTCCGGTCACGTGTATGATCTACGGAACAATAATAATAAGCCAAATACGAATATACTCAAACAATAGCAAGATACACACTAGATACACACGACCGAAAAGTGGTCGTTACATCCTACCCACCTTACAGAAAATTCCGCCCTCTGAATTTCTAATACCTACTGGTTAGGAAACAAATAGGGGTAGCGCTCTCTCATCTCCTCTTCTCTCTCCCAGGCGGACTCTCCTGGCGAGTCATGTCTCCACATCACTCTAACAAGATTGACCGTCTTGTTCCGGAGTGTCTTCTGATGCCTGTCAAGAATCTGCACTGGCTGCTGGTCATACGTCAGATCCGAACAGACGGTGATGTCAGAGTAGTCCACAGCGTGAGATGGGTCGCTGATATACCGACGAAGCTGAGACACATGGAAGACATCGTGAACTCCCTCCAAAGACGGCAGCAAGGCTAAGCGGTAGGCTACCTCGCCAACTCTCTCCAGAACATCGAAGGGTCCGATGTATCTCGGGCTGAGCTTATCGCGTTTCCCAAAGCGAATCACTCCTCGATTCGGGGAGATCTTCAGGAAAACATGGTCTCCCGGCTGAAACTCCAGAGGACGACGTTTAACATCAGCCTAATGCTTATAACTGTCATGAGCAATCCGAAGTTTGTATCTGATATCTCGAACAACGTCCAATGCTTCGACAATCATCTCGGGTCCCAAAAGCTCTCTGTCGCCAATGTCATCCCAACTCAGTGGCGATGACACTTCCTCCCATAGAGAGCAACGAATGGCGCCATGCCAATGCTCGCCTGGTAGCTGTTGTTTTAGGAGAACTCCACCAGGTGTAGATGATCCTCCCACAAACCCTTGAAATCTAGCATGCAAGCTCTCATCATATCTTCCAAGATCTGAATGGTCCGCTCCAACTGGCCATCCGTCTGTGGGTGATACGCAGTGCTGAACTTCAGACTGGTGTCCATATTGGTCTGCAGACTCTTCCAGAACTGATATGTGAACCTCGTATCGCGATCGAATACAATGCTCACAGGGACTCCATGCAAACGCACGATCTCCTACACAACAAATTTCACATGACTATTGGTACTAGAAGGGAAATTACGAAGGGATGAGTTGGATCATTACCTCCATATACTTTCTAGCCAGTATCTCTGTGGATTGTCCTACTCGGAATGGTATGAAGTGCGCAGACTTGGTCAACCGATCAACGATGACCCATATTACGTCATTCTGCTTGGTGCTCCGAGGTAAGCCAGTCACGAAGTCCATCGTGATGTGTTTCCATTTCCACTCCGGAATAGGCGGGGGTTGTAGAAGTCCAGTCGTGCGATGATGCTCAGCCTTCACTTGTTGACACACCAGACACTTGGCAACGCGCCGTGCCACACTTCTCTTCATCACGTACCACCAGAAATTCTGATGAAGATCTTTGTACATCTTTGTACATCTAGGATGAATGGAATAAGGCGAACTGTGAGCCTCATTCATCAACTCCTCTCTGATATCTCCTGCAGGTACGCAGATCCGACTGCCATATCTCAAAGATCCATCCTCGTGAATCAGAAAATCCGTTCGGAGTCCTGCTTCAACGTGCTCCCTGATCTTCTTCAACTTAGCATCTCCACCCTAAGCAGTCTTGATCCGATCAACAATCATCGACTGAATCTGCATGTTTATCAATGACGAAGTGACTCCCAGAAGGACGGCTTCAACATCCATCTATCGTAAATCCTGTTGCAATCTCCACTGAGCTGTGAGAATCATCACATCGGGCAGTCGACTCAAGGCGTCTGGTACGACATTCACCTTCCCTGGATGATACTGAAGGTCGATGTCGTAGTCTGCCATCAATTCCAACCATCTGCGCTGTTTCATATTCAACTTCTTCTAAGTGAATATATATTTCAAACTTTTGTGATCAGTGAATATGTTTACTTTCTCACTCAGTAAGAAATGACGCCAGATCTTCAAAGCAAAGATGACAACGGCGAGCTCCAAATCGTGGGTCGGATAGTTCTTCTCATGGACCTTCAACTATCACGAAGCATATGCGACCACATGGTTGTGCTGGTGCAGAACACAACCAAGTCCCTTGGCCGATGCGTCGCAGAATATCTCAAAGCATCCGCTTCTGTCCGGAATAGCTAAGGCCGGTGCAGTAGTCAGTCTCTCCTTCAAAGTGGAAAAAGCCTGCTCGCAAAATTCTGACCAACTGAACCTAACATCCTTCCTCGTCAATCTCGTCATCGGCTCAGCTATCCTCGAGAAATCCTTGACAAATCTGCGGTAGTATCAAGCCAATCATGATGTCTGAAGCTGACCGAGGTGTAGGCCATTCATTGACTGCTCTGACCTTCTCCGGATCCACTGAGATGCCAGCTCCTGATACTACATGTCCAAGAAATACAACTCTGTCCAGACAGAATTCGCATTTGCTGTACTTAGCATATAGTCTATGATGACGGAGCGTCTCTAATACTATCCTCAAATGATCGGCATGCTCATCTTCGCTTTTCGAGTACACCAGGATGTCATCTATGAAGATCACCACGAACTTATCAAGGTAGTCGTAAAAGATAAGGTTAATGAGATTCATGAACACGGCAGAAGCGTTGGTCATACTGAACGGCATGACAGCGAACTCATAATGCCCGTACTTGGTCCGAAAAGCTGTCTTGGGCACATCATCCTTCTTAACTCTGACTTGGTGGTATCCGCTCCGGAGGTCCAACTTTGAAAATACCTTCGATCCACCAAGCTGATCGAAGATATCATCAATACGGGGCAACGGGTAATTGTTCTTCACGGTGATGTGGTTCAGTTCCTGATAGTCGATGCACATCCTTCTTGATCCATCCTTCTTCTTCACCAGCAAGACGGGTGCACCCCAGGGAGACACACTGGGATGAATGAAACCCTTCTGCAGTAGCTCGTCCAACTGCTTCCTCAGCTCTTCTAGCTCAGCATGGGCCATACGGTACGACGCCTTCGAAATCGGTTGAGCTCCCGGCATTAGATCAATGCCGAACTCCAACACTCGATCGGGCGGCAATCCAGAAATGTCCTCTGGGAAGACATCTTCAAAATCTCTCACTACCGCTGGCTTCTCTGGTTCTGCTATCATGGATGCAATAATCAATCTGTACGGATGGGCCCGAAACTTGACAGGTCCAAGCGAACGTCCTCCGCTGACGAACTCGAACACTGGATGGTCAGGAATTTCAAACACCACTTTCTTCCGGTGACAGTCGATCGTGGCATGAAAAGTTCCTAACCAGTCAATGTCGAGAATTGCATCGAAGTTGGGTAGATCATGGACAATGAAGTCAGCATACAATTCGTGTCCACTAATCACCAACGGGCACGGTCTACATCCCATTGCAACCTTCACTACATCGTTCCCAGTTGTAATGTTCCAACACTTGGGAAGGGTGTAGGCGGGTATCGAGTGTTTGACTACAAACTTTCGAGATAAGATACACATGGAAGCTCTAGAGTCGAACAGGGTCAAGGCCGGGTGGGAAGAAATTAAGATGACACCAAAGGGTAACAAATAACTAAATCAAATAAGGAACTAACTAATCAAACATAAATGCACCAAAGAAAAGACTAGTCTAGAGGTTATCTGCAATCACGTCGTCATCAGCGTCAGCCTCAACGGCTGTCATGGTGAAAGCTCGATGCTTCGGTGGGTTGGCCTGCTGAAAGGCTCGATCTTGCGGAACCAGAAGTGGTCCACGCTGTTCGGGTGCAGATGTCGTCCGCTAAGCAGGTCCAGGTGCTCCAGCAGGTGTAGATCAGGTGCTGCAGGGGCGGTCTCTAGCAGTGTAAGCAGACGATCCACAGATCAAATATTGATTCAGCATTCTCCGGCAGTCTTTCCTCACATGACCCAGCTTGCCACAGAAATGGCAAGTCAATTCAGCTCGGTTGGGGACAGGTGCAGCTGGCCTCTTGAACTGGCTGGTCTGAATGGGACGAACACTGGGCCTATGTGCAGTCCTCTGCGGCTCCATCGGACGCTTGCCGGCCTAACGCTCCTTCTTCTGGTTCACGATCCGCTCGTATTGCTTCGCTGCCACTAGAACTTCATCATGAGTGGTAAAGATGGACGAAGACATCGAGGCCTGTATATCCAGATCCAAACCCTGTCGGAAGCGGTGAGCACAATCCTTAGGGTCTGCCACCATAGTGGGAGCATATCGACTCAGCATAGCGAACTCGGCCTCGTACTCATCAACAGTCATAGTGCCCCACTCCAGGTTGATGAAATGACTTTCCATCGCTCGCTTCGCAGACTTGGGAAAATACTGGGTGTCAAACCTCAGACAGAAGGTAGCCCATGTAATCGGCTTGGGCAGCCTGGCCTCCCCAGCATCCCACCAGCTGTGGGCATTATCGGACAATTGCTTCCTGGCCAGCTCTACCCAATCATCCGGATTGATTCGGGCAAGGCCCAAATCATCCTCAGTGCTACGACGCCACTCTTCGGCCGCTAACGGGCCCTCTCGTCCGGAGAAGCTCTTCGAACGCATCTCTCAGAACTGCTTGGCCCCCCGGTGGTGGTGCAACTGATGCGGCTGGTGCAGCCTGGCGTCCCTGCTGGACCAGATGATGCTGAACCTCAAGCATCTCTCACATAACTCCAAGCATATCACGGATGTCATCATTTCCGCCTCCAACAGCTCCGGGTCCAGGATGGGCGATACGTCTTCCTGCCATACTGAGACAAGAAAACTTCGAGTTATTCTCGTGTACACAATTATTTTAGATGTTTGGCTATGATATCGTCCTTATTGTTCTGAATTGTTGCAAATGCGGGACCTGCATGGGCCACCACTAAAACCTGTAATGCCCCGCTTCCCAAAAGACACCGGAAGCGAGAACATTACGCGGTCCGCTTGAACTGGAGCGATGAAGCTCAAGTCCAATAAGTGTGGTGATAACAATAAGGCAGGTTCTTGCATTGCATTTCAGAACAATAAGAAACATTCGAAAGTAAAGCCACATCCAGAAAAGTGTCCAACAAGAAAATAAAACGAAAAGCCACAACTGGGCCAAAGTACAGCGAGGGAACATACACAAGCAAGTACTGAAAGTAAACTAATGAAAACAACAACGAGTAGGTCTAGTCCTCCATAGGGAAGGACTTGGCGTCAACGGCGAACTACTGGCTCGCTAAGTCAGGCGCCTCGAAAGGATCCTCCTGAGACTCCGGCCCGAGATCTAACATACATTCAAAAAGACATGAATGTATGTCAGCAAGGTCTGCCAGCAAAGGTCAAAACCAAGGCAAAGTGTGCATATAATATGAATTTAAAAATGACAATTGTTTGCATATAAGGTGTCCACAACAACATTTTAAGGGATGACCATTTAAAAGCGAAGTAAAATTAAACAACCCAAGCATGGTAGTTCTAATCAAGTTGAACTAAAGTAATGACATTTATTTTATTGGCATGACAATTTGTAATTTCATGTCCGTGACTTCTATTCACTCCTAGGGTTTCCGCCTTTAAGACGTGATGAGTAAGGCATTCTTCTCACGGGGGTATAATCGTGATTGATACTAACCTACCGTATAGGTGGTGTTCTTGAAGACATGACCCCTACATACGCTTAGTGGCCGTTCAACCCTAACCCCACCCAAAAGTTTGCCGGAACACGAGCCGGCCTAGTCGACTCACACGACATCACGAATTCACGATTCCGCCTTCGAGGTGCATGATTTTCACGATGTCACAACTTGTTAAACATTCCAAGACATTTTTCAAGCATTTTTACGTTATCAACATTAATTGTTTATACAACATTTTTCATAAGCAGGAGTGGGTCGAACAATATTTACAACAATTTTAAGATGACGTTGAGCATGGGTTTTCATTGAATTCGCTACAGAAACCAATATTCTTCGCTAATGATTAAAATTAAAGTATATTGAATTATATGTCGTTGTGTCAAAAATTTAGTTCAGAATGTCATGGCATCGTTTTTATGCGTCATTTCACGTGTGGTTTTTGAGATATACAGCAATAAGTAAAAGTGACGTATTACATATCAAACTTCAAAAATTCATAACTAATTGCACACTTGCCTGTTTTTGGCGTTCTTGGTGTCTCGGAAACATCTCGACGGGTACTACGCTACGGTGATAACGGTTCACTGTTGATAAAACACAAATTCAGATTAAACTGTTTTTGATCATAATGAATGTTAAACTGATTCCTACGACGTCTAGCGATCCGTTTTTATTGGGTTCTCTACGTTATGGTGTGGGTTATGGTGTGTTAAGTGGTAGAACCGTAGAACTACTAACCGGTAGTGCAGAGAAGGATCGGGACGCAGCACGGGTAGCGGCGACGCGTACGGCACCAAATAGCGATGTTGAGCCTCGGGACAGAGTGAGAGGGTCTGTCGGGGGCTCTGCGGTTGGCGGGGCTGACTGTAGTTGGTCGGAGGGTGGCGGGGGTCTCCTGAAGTGGAGTCTCCGGCTGATCTGCAGTTATGGCGGTGGGTTGGTCGGAAAACTGGGCGAGGAAGGAAGGATGAGCTGTTGCGGGCTGTTGTTACGTGTGGGGCTGCGGGGAGATGAAGCGGTCGTGTGTAGGAGGAGGGTGGATGCCGTTGGGTTGTCGGATGATGGCGTGGAGAAGAGAGGAGCTCGCGAGTTGGCCTTGCGTGATGGTGAGGAGGAAGAAAGCTGCTGCGACGAGCTGGGAGGGAGGAGGTTGCGACGCTAGTGGTTCTGGCGGTGATGGGAGTCGCACGGAGGGGAAGATGGCATTTGGGCGAGCGGGAGGCGCCGGGCGGCGTTTGGGAGGAGCTGGGCGGTGGTTCGTGGTCTGTGCACGCGTTGGGGCAAGAGGATGAGGGAGGTACCGTTAGGGAGGCTGCGTGTAGGAGGAGATGGCCACGTTCGGGTTGTTGCGTGGAGAAAGAGGACCGTGGCTTGTGTAGTAGATGGAAACGAAATAAACCTAGGTTAAAATGAAGAGCACGTGAAATGTGATGTAGCTCTTAGGGTTTCCCTTAGGTTAGGTTTACTGTGCTTTAGACTTAGGGCTTATTATAGGAATAGGGTGGGGGTAGTACGAATGAAAGAGGCCCGGGTTTGTTTTGATTGTTTTTTTAAAGAGAAGAAGTCCTGGGGTTCTGTTTATAGCGTAAGGTAGAGGGGAGAGAAAACGTGGGGGGTTGTACGGGTTGTGGGGTTAGTTAAGGATTTTACGGGGAGTGGGTGCGATATATTGAGATTTTAAAGAATTAATTAGTTAGATTAAGTAATACCGGTTATTAAGTTATAATATTTTAGTGATAATAATATTTATAAAAGTTTTGTTTTAAGAAAAACCGAATACGTACAGATTGTTTTTTTAAAGATTGCTTTAAACATTGAGATTCAAATTAATAATTTAATGGGATTTTTGTAGGTTGGTCCCTCGACATCCAAAAATCACAACGAAGGTACCGGAGCGTTCGCGCCTCCGAGAGGGTCGTAGATACGGGGTCCGGTCACGTGTCTGATCTACGGAACAATAATAATAAGCCAAATACGAATATACTCAAACTATAGCAAGATACACACTAGATACACAAGACCCGAAAAGTGGTCGTTACAACTTTGAGCAATTGTTTGAGGGGCCAAACAAAGTCTAAATTCGTCACTGTTTGTTTCTATGTGTTCACCGTTCATAGCTCTTCGAAATGATTTGTTGTATCACTTCCGAAGCTCAGCGGTGAGGGAGAATTAATTAGTAGATGTTTAGCCTTTATAAAAGGCAAAACTAACTTAATTAATTCCCCTTATTTTAATTTAGTCCCACATCAGATATGATGAGAGGGGAGGGACAACCACCTATATAAATAGGGGCCAACACTCTCCTTGAAAACTTGCACAAAGTCTCTGAAATTGAGAAGCTCGAAAAAGTTTTGAGCACGCTCAGTTCGAGACGAAAATTATTCTTTCCTATTTCTTCCTTTTCCTTCGCTCGCGTTCTTGCAAAACGACGAGAAGGATTTGGATTCGATCCGAACTCTAGTACGTTGGATCGCACTCAAGTGAAATCTTTTCCGGCAAGTGGTTGGCCCAAAGGCGCGGTGTTGGCTTGCTACGGGTGGATCGGTTCGGGAGCGCATAGGCAGCTAGCTTGGGGAGCAGAAGGCTGTTTAGAACACTTTAATGGTGCAATCAAAGTTCCAGGTATGTAGTTTAATTAGCTTTCTTTTAATAATGTCGCAGTAGTTTAGATCTTTCTTGGGGTGGTCAGATCCACCTCAAGTTAGCAGAGATCCTGGCTTAGGGTCTGTTTCATTAGGGCCTTCGTTAAATAGCTTAACAAATTCTTTTTCTGTTGTTTTCTTTTGCTTCTATAATCCGTCCGAAGTAGGACGGGCATATAAAAGTGCCCCACGGGTCCATCAAAACATGTCACTTGTGACTTATGACTGACGACCGTTTGTGAGAGTCATTCAGTGGCGAAGGGGTGGCCCATTCGACTTACGACTGATGACCGTTTGGGAGAGTCGTTCAGTGACAAAGGGGTGGCCCCTTCGACTTACGGCTGACGACCGTTTGGGAGAGTCGTTCAGTAGCGAAAAGGGGGGTCTCTTCGACTTACGGCTGACGACCGCTTAGGAGAGTCGTTCAGTAGCGAAGGGGTGGCCCCTTCAACTAACAACTGACGCTGGTTTAAGAGAGTCGTTTAGTGGCGAAGGGGTGGCCCCTTCGACTTACGGCTGACGCTCGTTTAGGAGAGTCGTTCAGTAGCGAAGGGGGTCCTTTCGAGTTGCGGCTGACAACCGTTTAGGAGTGTAGTTTAGTAGAGAAAGGGGAGTCCCTTCGACTCACGGCTGACGACCATTTAGAAGTTATTTGCATCCACGTAAGTTCAGTTTTCCTAACACCTCTTGAGGATCGGGTCCCTTTTCGAGGGGGGTTTTGATTGGGTAATATCTACAAACTTTACGAAGGCTCACGAAAGCGAAACTTTATTCGATAAAAAAAACATGCTTTATTGACAGAAGAAAGAAAAAACGGGAAAGGCGTACATGTGTTTTTCAATCGTTGTCGGATCTGTTGCCGTTTTATCTGCCTCGGATTTTAGATGGTTCATCAGTCGACCACCTTGGTGACATGCGATTCCGTCATCTTGCCCTTCTGTTTCGAGGATCCTTCATTAATGGGCGGATCACTGGCCGGGCCTTTGGTATGTCATCGCTTAACTAGGGCATCGATCTCCTTTTTAAGAGTCCAACAGTCGTTTATGTCGTGCCTGTAGTCGTTGTCGGATCTGTTGCCGTTTTATCTGCCTCGGATTTTAGATGGTTCATCAGTCGACCACCTTGGTGACAGGCAATTCCGTCATCTTGCCCTTCTGTTTCGAGGATCCTTCATTAATGGGCGGATCACTGGCCGGGCCTTTGGTATGTCATCCCTTTTCTCGTATTTGCCCTTCTTCGTAGCCTCTTGGATCAGCTCTTCTCGCAGAGCATATGCGAGGACTTCGGTCTTAGGGACGACAGGCTTAGCGTAGGTAGGATGCTCATTGCTTTGCGGGCTCCTCTCCCTAGGCCTCTTGTCTCGGGACTCCTGGAGGGGGGGTTCTCAAGTTTGGTTTCTCTCACCTCGTGTCTTCGCGGCAGGAGGGTGTGCTCTTCGTATTAGCCCCATCTGATTCTTCTGCCTCATCCGATGAAGTGAACCGATCTGTTATGTTGAGCATCTATGCGACGGTATTAGGTGGGAACTGGTGAAGGGCCCTTCTCAAGTGCTTGTTCCTGACCGACTGGCTGAGCACCGCTATGACGGTCACGTCCGTCGTTTCTTCTACTTCGAGCCTCTCGTCGTTGAATCTCTGGACAAAGGCTCGGATTGACTCGTTCTCGTTTTGTGTAAGCGAGAAGAGGTGTGGCGACTTCTTCTTGGGTCGTCGTCCGGCGACGAATTGCTTGCAGAATATTTCTGCCAGTTTATTGAGTGAGCCGATGCAGCCACGCGGTAGCCCTTCGTACTAGCTTTCTGTCCTCTTGATCAGGGTGGCATAGAAAGCTCTACAAAAGTACGGTTTGTCGGCCCCGTGGAGTAGCATGACATTCAAATACTTATGAATGTGCGACCATGGGTTGCCTCTACCATCATAAGCTGGTAGTGCATGGAGCTTGAATTTGGGAAGAAAAGGAGCAGAGAGGATATTCTCCTTCAAGTGAGTCTTCCGAACAGCGGATTGGACCAGCACGGATCATCCCGCTCCGGGTTGCAAGAAGTTGGCTCCGGAGGATCGATTCAGGATCTCCTCCCTTCTTGCGAATCCACCTGCAAGGTTTAGGGTGTTATAACATGGGGGAGCCCCGTACATTACCTGATCTGTGATGTTACGGGTTGCTGCTCGGTAATTAAGTAGGTAGGTTCCCCCTGGAGCACGAAAGCTCGGTTATCGACTCCTGCTCCCTTGTGTTGGTGGGCCAGGGGTCGAATTGTGGAGGTTAATCTCTGCCCTTGGGTCCCCCAGATTTCGGAGGAATGCTTACCCCCTCGTTGGCGTCAGGTACGGGTTTGGAGGTGGAGGAGGCTCATTTACTGTGGATGGGCTCCCTATGTTCTGGCGTATTAAGGTCGCCAATGTGCCTGTGCTCCTATCAATATGCTCAGTGAACTGGGTGAACTCCTTTCGGGTCACCACATGCTCCTTCGTTTCCTCCACATGTCGAGGTGGCGGCGTTGTGGAGTCCGCGACGTCCTCAACCAGGACGATGTTTGCTCTTGACCTTTCCTTCGGACCTTCGACCGGTCCGGCGTTGCTGGGTCCAGCTATCATAGCTTTTGGATTGCTTTGGGATGTCAAGCTGGTTAAAGTTTCCAACAGATGGCGCCAAACTGTTAAGTCAAAAATGACCGACTCGAAACGCTGAGGTGGAACCTCAGCAATAGCTGGAGTGAGACACTTGGTTGGAGGAACCAGGGTCGAATCATGGTAGTTGGAGGTGATGCGACCTTTGATCGACCCTCGAGCGGCCGTTGCGTTGATCGCTCGAGGTTGGGGAGCTCAACGTCGGCCTTTGTCGTTGGACAACGATCGTCGATCTGCACCACATGGACTAGTTAGGGGGTCGGATCTGGGTTCCGACCCAAATTCCATCCGATGCTTAAGTTAGTGTGGAACTTAAGGAAGAGATGGAGCTTGGTGTAGCTGAGATCGACCCACGGAGGTTCGTCTCTAGACTAACAATGCAAGCTCGATTATAAGGATGGTAAAAGTGAGAAGATAGAGTTTTATGTCTTCGACCTCGTACTTTGAAGATGTGGCCATTTCCTTTATTTATAGACGTTCAGGGTCCCTTTGGAGACGTTGGAGAGATAACGGCCACCCATAATGGGGCCACGCTCTTTTCCCATTAATAAGAGTAAATGTTGTGCACGTCCCTGAGATTCTCGATTCCGCCTTTAATTCCACGTTCGAGCGAGAGGGACCAACGGTTGATTAGCCATTTTGGCGTTGACTGAGTCGACATCGGGCTTCTTTGGCGGGCCGGTGGGCCTTAATCATCCGTCGACCGAGTTGCCTCGAACACCGGTCCAATGACTTAACATTTTTAACCACCAACGCTACCGACACACACACACTTCTCTTTCTTTACAGCTGCGTGCATGCACCACATTAGTTTTTTTTCCTGCGACGTACACTTTATGCATGTGTTATTTCTAGGGATATTATGTTTGTTACATGTAAAAGAATTTGTGAAATTCTTTTTATCACGTGTGGTACATCAAAAGAGATTCATGACAATATGTAGAAATAGAAGTGTCCCATCGAGAGTCATCTTTTGGGAAAGAAATCATTGCATACACCGAATGCTATTGATGTATATAACAATTCTCCTTTTTAAAACAGTGGATATTTAAGGTGATTTTCATAAATTAAAATTCCTGTCGGACAAGGACAACGATGCGAACGTTTTTTGTCATGAAAAGCTAAGAGGATTGTTATCTGCAACCCTACTCATAGTGATACATTGACTTTGATTTTCATAAAGTGGAAAATCAATAAAAAGTCTTGAACGAGAGACACTCTTCCATTTTAAGCAATATTTTGCACAATAAGCAATATGCACCCATATGGTGCACAAAGCAATTCTGAAGGCTAAAATTGTGGGTGCAATAAAAACATCATTCTATTCCGATGTACTAAAAAAAATTCATTCATATTTCGATGTATAAAAAAAAATCATTTGCTTTGTGGGGCCTGCATGTCACACGAAGGGTAGAATAAAATAGGGGCGGACTAAATGCACCTCAATCTGAGGTGCATTGATAGGAAGTTAACCTAAAATAGAAAAAAAATTGAAGAAAGAGAACCCGAAATGATGTTTGATATGGTACTTTTAAAATAGGGGCGGACTAAATGCACCTCAATCTGAGGTGCATTGATAGGAAGTTAACCTAAAATAGAAAAAAAATTGAAGAAAGAGAACCCGAAATGATGTTTG
The DNA here is from genome assembly GCA_030789695.1 of Scilla litardierei. Taxonomy (NCBI): domain Eukaryota; kingdom Viridiplantae; phylum Streptophyta; class Magnoliopsida; order Asparagales; family Asparagaceae; genus Scilla; species Scilla litardierei. The sequence continues at coordinate 87,308,745 of CM061141.1, read as the reverse complement.
ATATGGTACTTTTCCTCTATTTATAGTAATACGTCACTTACATGCACCTCAAAATGAGGTGCATGTAGTTCTCGCCATAAAATATGGTGCTCTATGGGCCCACATCTCGCCCCCACTCCTGCTGTTCTCTCTCGCCCCCCTTCCCATTTCAAGCCCTAAAGCCTCCTCGTCTTCTCTCTGTATCTCAAATCAGACAATATTTTTCCCACCACTTTTTTTTTGCATCAAACACCTCAACAATTTTCAAAATTCTCCCGCCAATCTTTTATCTCTCTATAAATTCCAGTTAATCGTTCCCGCTTCTCTTCTCTCGCTCCCTTTCCTTTTCTCTTTGGCCATTTCCCCCCTACTTGGTCTAGAAAAAGTTTTTGGAGCCAGCTAGGGTTTCGTGATTTGATGAGGGTTTTGGGGCCTAGGGTTTCGATATGAGCGCGGTGAACATTACCAACGTCACGGTCTTGGACAACCCTGCGGCGTTCCTCAATCCGTTCCAGTTCGAGATCTCGTACGAGTGCCTCGTCCCTCTCAAGGATGGTAAGGATTCGACCAAGATCTTTTTTGATTCTTGTCATGTTTTTTGCGATTGAAGTTAACATGTTCGTTACCGATAAAACTGTGGATTGATACGTGAACAGTATTGTACTTGGAGAAGATTAAATCGTGAAATTAGGTACTTGAATTTTCAGCAGAAGTCCCAAATCACTAGGAATCATAGGGCTCTGTCAGCTCTATTCACGATTTGCACATCTAAGTTTCCATAATCTGTATAAACAGGGCTGGTTCAAGCAGCCTAAAGCGAAACAAAATATGAGGCCTAAGTATTAGAGCAAAATTTTTAGGAGCCTTAATATAACTGAATTTAGAAGACAAAACCCCCTCTCAAACCAATCATTTACAATCTTAAAGTTAAAGAAACAAAGATCAAGTTATTTGAACATTTTTCTAGCTTTTTGAGAAGCAAAGTTTTTTATCAAAGGTTTATATTCAAGACTTTCAAGTATATATCGCTCAATAGGAATAATACTCAACACATTTAACATATCTTGAGTCATGGTTGATCGTAAATATGGTTTTAGTATTTTTAACTTGGAAAAACTTCTTTCTGCTGAAGCAACTGTTACTGGGACGTTCAACAATATCCTATATGCAATGCTTGTATTGGGAAAAGAATCCATCTTATTAACATAATCTAAAATCAAAATTGGAGTATTAATTTCTACATGTAAGACTTCTTTTAGGACTCTTAACTCTGAAAAAAGATCACACCCATCAACATCAGAATGATCGCCAACTTCCAAAAAAATTTCAAGATCTATGCAACGACTCTTCAAAGTATTTTCATTTGAACATTTTTCTAAATAAAAAAATCCAAATATCTTCTCATACTCCACAAATTGTTCAAACCTCGTTTTAATTGAAACAAGAACTTGATCAACTATATGTAGGAAAAACTCGATTCGAAAAGATTCTTTAATTGAAAGTCTAACCTCATTATCATTATTCTCATCAAACATTTTCTTTCTATGAATCACACATTTCTTATGGAATTTGGGTTCAACATCTAATTCTTTTGCAATTTCTTTTGTAGTATTCATGGCAAACTCAAACCCATTCTCCCTATATTTTTCAAAATAAGAAATAAGGTCTTTTAATAGATCAATAGCAATGTCAAGATGCATATCTTTAGATTGTAACTTTTTACTCACAACATTCACGGCAAACAATATATCATACCAAATATTCATGGACAATAGAAATTCAAAGTCTTCTAACTCATATTTGGCTAAAGAGTTTGCTTCACCTTTTGTCTTAGCATCATCACTCGCATTTGCTAATTCAAGAAGAGCATCTCTTATGTTCGGGACTTGGAATTTTATGGCTTTTACACTTTCAATTCGACTTTTCCAACGAGTATTAGATAGTTGTTTAACAATAAACTTAGGCACATGGTCTTGCAAGACCTTCCACCTTTTTGTAGAAGAAGAAAACAGACAATATATACGTTGCACCACACCAAAAAAGATAAAGCTCTAGCACATGAATTAGCTATATCACATGACATTAGATTAATATTGTGACAACCACATGGTGTATAAAATGCTCTATGGTTTATATCTAGAAGCCTTTTTGCACTCCTTGGTGTTTTCCTTTCATGTTAGATCCATTGTCATAGCCTTGACATCTTATGTCACTTACATCAAGATTATACATTTTTAAAGCACCTACAAGCACATCAAAAAGAACTTTTCTAGATGTATCATTTACCTTCAAAAATTCTAAAAAGTACTCCTCGATTTTGATTGGGCTTGCCAAAGTATTCACACATCTTATGATAAGAGTCATTTGTTCTTAATTGCTTGCATCAGGAGTATAATCAAGTATGGTAGAAAAATATCTTGATTGTTTCAATTTTTTGATTATTACTTGTTTAACTTCAGAAGCTAACAATTCTATCAATTCATTTTGTATGGCACGACTCAAATAATGATTATGAATCTCATCATGTTGTATTCGTTTAACATGTTCTTGCATCACAGGATCAAATTCTGCAATCATCTCAATTATATGCTTAAAAAGTTTCCATTATTCGGTTCATAGATCCTCTCATTCGTCCCATGAAATGCAAGGTTACATTTTGCAAGATGTTTAACCACAGAAATAATCCTCAAAATTATTGTTTCCAATGCTCCTTTTCTTTGTTGATATTCTCTTGAATTTTTTTGTCAATTGTCTCATTCTTCTTAATCTATTCTCTACTTCAAGTCATTTACTCATGCTAGTTATATGTTCGTGACTTGTTTCATGAGTTTTGAGCTTAGCACTAAGGTTTTTCCAATCGTTTGTTCCTTCATTCACAAGTTGGCTAGTACAAACTTTTGAACTAAACAACGTGCAACAAAAACAATATACTCTATCATTTACTTTAGAATACACAAGCCATATTCTATTCTCCATTTGCTAATTTCCTAGTATAAAACAAGGTAGAGAAGTGTCTATTATGTTCATCAATTGGAAAATTCAAATTGCACTCTCGAATAAGACCTCTTTCTATCAATTATCTCTAAGCTTCACATCAATATTTTTCCAACTATCAGGATCATAAATATCATCAGTCATAAAATTCATCTTATCTTCTTTTGTGTTCTCTTTATTTTCATCCTTAAACGTTCAAGTATTTTTCATTATTGTTATATGATCATCTTTACCCCATAATATCGTCTACACTGTCTATTAATTCTTCCTCAATTGTTATTTCTTCTCCCACTAATTAAATCTTCAATTTTAGAAGGAAAAGAATTCACTATGTTGCACAACTATATGCTTTTCAAAGAATGTTTTGAAAGTGACAGCCTTCAATACAAATGAAATATGCATAAAAACTAAGCTCAGCTTCATAATCAGCCGTAAATTGCTTAAGTAGATAAAAAATACAATATTTTCTTTCTTCTTTTCTTATTTTCTCTCTAGAAAAGGTATCATCAGTCATCACCACTTAAGTGGGTTGTGATTTATCAAAAAAACTTTTCGGCATAATAGACTACCTCGAAATAGCAGAGTTATTAAGAAATTAATGGTCCGATTGGACCCATGGATGTGATTACCTTCTTTAGGATCCGCGTGTGTTAGCCTGTTTGAGAGAAATTCTATCAGTAAAAGCTAGCATGCATGACGCTGTGTCACATCATTGTTCACAAAATAGGGAGAAATTTTACCAGTAAGCTCAAAATGATGTGCACATGTCATATTCATTTTTCTGCTTTGTACTCGGTCGCTTAGCATAAGCATTAACTGCAATATTTCATCTGTAATTCACAAACAAATATAACCACTTGCTTCTTTCTTAAGCAACCAAATATATATCTTCATCTTAGATCACTCGCTTAAGGACCAAGTATTTTAGAACCAAGAGCATAATGGGATTTTCATGTCGAGTGATAACCAAGCACCAATGACCAAGCACCAACGAGTATCTTCATCTTGTATTCTAAACGTAATTTAGTGTGACGACATTCTTCACATGGTATACTCATTTCGGAAAATGGCAAGTTATGCAACAGATTTAACTAATACACTCAATTTAAGTCCATCATCAGGAAAGGTTTGTATCGAATAGTTGGCAATGCGATCTTGGCCAAAAAATAAAGTATTGGAGTTCATTAATTTGGTTCATCAGAAGAAGATTCATATGCAAGTATCAAGTTCATCAGAAAAATTAGGGTTTTTAGTCCTCACCGATTGGAGCCGCCGAGCCGGTCAGTCGGAGTCTCAGAGAGAGACGGACCCGTCGATGCTGGAGGGAGAGAGACAGAGTCACGACTCATGAAGGCGCTAAATCAGCCGATCTGCAGTTGCAGAGGCTGTCGATGCTGTCGATGATTTGATCGGAGCGCCGAGTCGAGGCCAGATGGAGACTGGGTCAGAGAGAGAGAGAGAGAGAGAGAGAGAGAGAGAGAGAGAGAGAGAGAGAGAGAGAGAGAGAGAGAGATGTCTGAGTGCAGATGGCGGCGGCGATTGGAGAAGAGGGCGGCGGCGATTGGAGACTTGGAGGAGGAGTCGTCTGAGATCTCTCTCTTTTTTAAATTTTTTATTCACGAACTCTTTCAATCAACCCGTTGGAGACTTGGAGTTGAGGCAATGAGATGGGCCGTAGCATCGGGCTTTGAGAATGGGCTTTGAGATAAAATGAAAATTGAGAATGGGCTTAGACACAAATGAAAATATGAGGCCTCTGAAATTTGGAGGCCTTAGGCGGCTGCCTAACTTGCCTAGCAGTAGAACCGGGCCTGTGTATAAAGATACACGATTTCGGTGATTCTGGTCATTTTTATGTGCATGTAATATGCACTATTAGTATAAATCCCGTGATGGCTCTACTTTTGGATATACATATTATGCTTAATTTTGTAACGATATAGGTAGTGATTGTGGTCACTGAGTCAATTTGTATTTGTACTTGAGCTTTTTGTGTGGAATCTGTAGAGCTTACTTATATTACCATGTGTAATGTTTGTGAAATTGGGCTGAATGGTGTACTAATTATGTGGCTTCCTCCTTGACCTCATTAACATTAAAAAAAGAATTTTAGCCTAGTAGCATGTTTCTTTCTCTTAATTATAAGCTAGCGATATATAAACACAGTGAGGAGATAGTCACAACAAAGTAGCATACACATTTATTATCTTGGAGATGCCTTAACCTCTGAATTGGATAGCATGTAATTCTTATCCAGGATTACAAAACTGTCATATTTTCCAACATGTTATTTTAATGTATTTGTTCTCCAAAACTGTGATACTTCTCAATAGCTTTCTCTTTGCTGCTGTGATGTACGTGATGATATGTGATTCTAAGCATCAAAATGGCTGTAGTCCCCAACTTCCAAATCTTATGTTTAGTGTTCTAAATATCGGATATCGGTCGCGTATCGGCCTAGTAAATTTGCTATCGGATTGCGGATATCGGTGATATATCGGGGATATTGACTAAATATCGAAGTGTCATAATGGAGGCTTAAAAATTATGACATGTGTCAGCATAGATGTATCTAAGAAGATATAAACTATACTAATTCAAATAAAAGTATGCTTTGGTTATACTTATCTCGTTAAACATGAATGTCGTGGATATTGACTTAATATTGGAGTGTCATATCAGAGGCTAAAAATGATGTCAAATAAAAGCATATGAGTCTAAGAAAATATAAACTATAGAAATCCAAATAAAAGTATGTTTTGTGTATACTTATCTCATTAAACGTGAATACCGGCCATCCACTTGGTGGAATATTTCTTTGAGTGGTCACAAACCAAACACGTTAAATACCTACAATATATGATTCGTGTGGATCAATATTAACAGCGTGAAGATGAAAATTGAAAAATTGAAAAAATATTAAAATGTAAAAAGGGAAAGAATACACACCTTGATCGGAAAACCCTCTTAAGAAGAACAAACGCTAGACTGAAAAAACCAACTGAAAAAATTCAGAAAATTCAGAAAATGAAAAAAAATATGAAAAAGGTAAAGAATACTACGTAGTAAGTACTAATGAAAATCCATCGCGAAGATTGAATATCGGATGTCAAAAGCTCGATCGACGGAAAAAAACCCAGTACTGAAAGGGAAAAAATTAAAAACCGAAAAAATGAAAAAAAAAAAATGAAAAAAGGGCTCGACTACTCACCTTGATCAGAAAACATTTCCTTGCAAAGATTGAATGTCGACGTCGAAGCTTAATCGGTTGTCGTCAGAAATTTTCACCGGACGAAGCTGAGCGGAGAGGTGTAAGGAGCGGAGCGTTGAGAGGAGAGGAGCGGTGTGATTAGAATTAGGGCAAAGCAGCAATTATCTCTCAAAAATCCTGATGCCTCTCGTCGTTTTAAGTAAATGATTGGGTCGGGTGACTCTGGTCGGATCTACTTTTAAGTGGACCGACCCGCTAACTTTGTTTTTAAAAAACTATGAATTGCGGCCGATATTTCAAAGGGGTATATCGGCTCCAATATCAGTTGCAGTCCGATATTGCGGTTATATTTTTCCAAATATCAGAAACCACAATATATAAGCCCATATCGTATCGGCCTAGTAATAAAATTGATATTGCGGTTGATATATCGGATATCGGACCGATATTTAGAACACTGCTTATATTAGCCGTTTTTCTCCATATGATCATTGCAACAACAAATGGATAAATGACTACTTGCCGGACCAAGGTGATGTATCTGCCACTGTGCACTTAACCATTTCCATGTTGGTGCCCCATGCATGAGATAAACCAGGGCATAGTCAAGTATGGTTTGGTTTTTATGCTTTTACGTGCATATATGGGTTTCGGTGTGGGTTTAGCGGACCTTTTGAATGCTTCCTTGCTGTCCAATGCATGATTAAAGTAGTGATTATTCCTTCAGCTGTTGGTCAAATTTGCCACATTAAGGTAGGTATTCTATGATTGCAGATTGCCCAAATGACACCACTTCTAGCAGCTTGATGTCTATACTTAGCAATTATTTCATGATAGTCGACATTGGAGCATGTTGTATCTGGAAGATGCTTTGAGTGAAATTTGTGAAGGAGCAAAATAAAACAACCTTTCATATCATGCTAGTCATATGACTTAGGAAAAACAGATAGACAATGTATTGCAAGTCATTTGGTGGAAGTACACAAGAATATTATGTACAAATCTATACACACATTTTTTAGTCTCTTTTGAATCCCATGCTTCCTTTGTTGGTCCAAGACATCAACTAAAGATTACATGTTCAGCTTTAAATCAGACATTTTGGTCTGAATAAATATATCAAATTCCAAATGAAGCACACGTTGATGTCTTGGAAACTTTCATTGTTTGCATTGTTTGCATCAACAACACGTCCAGTCTTTGCACATATCCTACCCGTTGACAAATATTGTTTTCATCAAAGACTGGACGATAGCTTTATTTAAAAACAATGAATGTTGACGCTTAAATACATAGAAACATAGATCATATTACAATGTAGAAAATACCATGCATCATAAGAGAAAGGAATATGATAATTCTGAATTTTTGTTTATCATACAATATAAATTGGTAAGGGAGTAGGATGTAACATTTCTTTACATGTTTATTCAAACTGTGTGAATACTTAACCCGTTTCACAACCAATTAGATAAAAATGTAAGAAAACCTTTCATGATTGGGGAAAATCGGGGTCGCCGTATAAATGAGTCCCTCTTTTGAATGTCTTTTCCTACTTTGAAGGGAATATCATGATCTGTACGTATATTGTATTAAAGAAATTGAGCCAGCTTGTCATATTTTGTTTGTATTGCCTCAAGAACTAATTTAGGACAATGAAATTTCATATTATGCTCGTGCCAGCCAGGGTTAAAGTGTAATAATGAGTATGTATGTTGTATTGTGCTGACATTTGTGTGTGGGAACATACATTGCTTCATAATACTACAAGTTAGGTTTATGGATACCCAAATGCACTAAGAAAACACTTATGGTATTGTAGACATAGACATGGGTGTTATACTTTGAAACGGACTTGGGGACTTAGACAAGTCCTCCAAATCCTTGACTCATGGACGCCCATTATTTATGCATCATTTTGCTACTTGGTCATGTAAATACCTCATGTAAGTGTTTACATTGATTGTGAAAACACTTAGCAGTGAATTGATTGATATACCATTTTCCTTTGTCTAAAGGGGCTTAATGCCTTCACATTAACATATTGTTGATATGAACAAATGTTTCATTGTTCTAGAAATATCCAACATGGATAGACACGTGTTGTGTCCAAAAGCGTTAAATATAAAAAGTAACAAATTAGGAGAAGCATCCAACATATCATTGGAAAACACATCTATCTTCTATAAGCTTATTCAGTACTCTTTGTAGTAGGGTGCTTTGCTGCTTTAAGAAGTTTAGTTAGCTGTAAAATTGTAGACTTTAAATATATGAACTGAAAAAGGTGATTGAAGGTTTATGTAGATGAGATAAAAGAGGCATTGAACACAATATTGATGAGATCCCATAGTCTTGGTCTATTTTTGGCTTAAGAGCAGAAGAGTTTGGCTCTGATGGAACTGAATTGGATTTAGTGCACATGAGTATGCATGTAGTACTGTGGCAAATATTGGTGTAAAGAATATAGAACAATGTATAATACTATTAAATGGTTGCCTAAAGAAATTCTAAGATGCATTTAGAAACCACATTTTTTTTCTATATCCTTCCATTATTCATATGAATAAAGACCAAAAGAAACACACACACACACACACACCCCCCCCCCCTTTGGATTATGTTTTTGCTGGTTAAGAAATTAATATTTCACACAAATATAGAGCTCAAATAGGTGAGATGAAAGTGTAAATCTGAAGTGTACATATGATTGAAATAGCTTAGCACCCCTTTCTCGTGCACAGAGGGATGGATGGACCCAAAATGCACCCGCGCGTGTACTGACACAAAACCAACTAACCAACCAAAATGACCACCACACATGCGCAATTAAAAAGGATGAGGAAAAAAAATAATTTTTTACCAAATGACTTTTGCATTGAAAAAAACAAATGAATGTTAAGGCAGTGATTGGTGGGAAAGTGGAGGCAAACTAGGTGGTACATAACAGAGCTACCATTATATTTATCATTTAGGAGTCTGATTTTGCTGTATCTCATGCATCAGGACTTGATATCTTTGCTTGCAACTCTGTGCTTATTTTCCATTTTAACTAGATGAGCTCATAGTTCTGCATCTGTTGCATCACGAATAACATCAATCAACTGCATAAACACAGAATGCAATACTTGGAATTCTAACTAGGAAGCTTACACCCTTGTTCCCCTACCCATTAGCCAGCAATTGACCGTCAAAATTCATACATTTATTTTATTTGGGTAACATTGATTTTTCACATTTGCTTGCATTTATTTTAGTCATACATTTCATCTACTATTTCTTTCATTTGCATGCATCTTCTTGTACAATTTTATTTTATCTTCTTGTTTTGCATATTTCGGAAACGGACTTATTACTTACATTCAGTTCTGTTGTGCATTATGGCTTGCAAATTTGTTTCCTTAATATTTGCTTGGATCCATTGCTTCCTTTCTATTATCTGTAAATTCTGTGTTCTACCTCTTTGCCACTGGTACGGCGAGTGCTAGAATTAGCACGAATGCGTCTTGTCTAATTCTTGTTGGAATATAATGCTGCACCATGCTTGTTATGCCTTTGTGGATGATCTCATTTGCCATTGCCCTTTGCTGGTAGTTGATTTTTATCAATCGACCATTCCAGGCTAGATAAATCATCTGTAGTGATGCATGTCCATGACCCATGTTCTTGCTTTCCTGGTAGCCACCAATGTTCTTGATGTTCATGGCCCCCATAATGCCATGCTTCATGTTCTCTATGTTTTCTCCCCCCTGCTGTTAATGGCCCAAATGTCTACAATCCTAAATTTTTACGCAACCTAGAGCAAACAAAAAAAAACAGAGAAACATTGATTACAACTACATCCTTTGAATAACTGGGTAGATAATTGCCATTCTTTTCAGTGATGCCACTGATGACTGAACTAGGCATATTAATCTCATTTCCAAATCTTCACTGTTTTGACCTGTAAGCTACCTATTGCTGTGCTTGGCATTCTTTTTGTGGGACTATATTGTAAAGCAATGCGGATTCATTACTGGTGAATATAGGAGAAGATAAACACATCACCTTCGTTGCAATATGATAGGAACCAAAAGGAAATCTGCAATTTTATTAGAATAAACTGAAAATAAATGGATAAGTGATTATAATTGTAGGGGTAATTGTCCTCCCAAGACGCCGATTGATAACAGACGTCCGCACCTTCCCGAGGAACTAGGAGATTCCTCATCTCAATCACAAATTATTAAAAATAAGTATAGCTAGGGCCGACCGGCCTCCCCTCTTATTTATAATCATTTAACTAATAGTCTAATTACCTAAATACCCCTACAATCATAAAAATCACAAAAATGCCCAAAGTCCCCCATGATGGATCGGATGTAACATTACTCCGCCTCTGAAAACCACCTTGTTCTCAAGGTGGTGCATGAAATCTCTGGCGGTCCTACTCCAAGTGATGGTCGTCATCTACTCCGGGCTCTTCATCCTCCACACAATCCTCCTCGTCATCCTCGGCTATCAACACTTGAAGCTTGCGCACCCCACAATGGTGTCCTGTGGTGAATTTCTCATCGCATCTGAAACACAGCCCTTTCTGCCTCTTCGCCCTCATATCAACGTCAGTCATCCTCTTGAACTGACCTCCCGTTGGCGGTGCGATGCTCTTCTCCTCAATATTCTCATTACTCGCCTGATCTGTCCATGTAGCTGCCTTCTGTTCTCCTGTTGCTGTGAACACTGCAGAAAACAGGTCCACTCCAACCAGCTCTTGCCCTCCTATCATCCATCTGGCGGTCCTTCACCATTTGAGCATACTCTATGGCCGTCATCAAGTCCTGAGGCTTCTGAATGCGGACATCTACGCGAATAGTAGGCTTTAGACCATTTATGAAGGTGCTCTCTATCATTTCATCAGACACACTATGCACCCGCCCTGACAGTGCCTCAAACTTTTCTAGGTAATCCCTCACGGTGCCATCATGCTTGAGTGCCGTTAGCTGCTCTCTCAAATTTCCCAGATGAGGATCTCTGAATCTGTCAACCATCCCATCCCTGATCTCCTTCCACGAACAAAACGGTTGCCTCTCATCCCTCCACTAGAACCAAGCAATGGCATTCCCATTTAGACATATAGCAGTCGTCTCCAACTTCTGCTCATTTGTCATGCGAGAGACCCTAAAAAATCTATCCGCCCTGTAAATCCAAGCCACCGGATCATGTAACCCCTCTTAGAATGTAATACGACTGCAATGCATTCTTTTAGGTATGCGTCCTTTGAATCGCATACGTAGATGTTGAGACCATTTCCTACACTTGAAATTTATGCCAATGGTGTGTGTGGGAATGGCTAGTTGTGATTTACATGTAAACTTTTCTTAACTTCATCTTACTATAAAGTAAGATAACTTAAGTGCTTTTATCCAACACTCACACAGAAATTATTTGTGTATTAGTGTTAGTGCATTAGTGTTGATGTATTAATAGTAGTGTAACATTATATGTGTATTATAATGTTGTTATTTCTTTGGATTTGTTGGATATTTGTAACATGTTTATAGGGGTAGGTGTGTGTGCAAAGCAACATACCAATTGTAATAAGTAAATGGCAAGAGTAGTAATTAAACACTCAAGTATAGGGGTAATTGTATTCCCATATTATATTAATGGCATCATTGTAATTAACATACCAATTTAGAGGGTATTTAATATAAGGTTTTGTGCTATGGCAAACTTGTAAATATGTGGACCCTTAGAAGAGACATGTTTAATTAATTAGTTGTAGTCTTCTACACTCTTCTCCTTCCTTCTTTTTCTTTTTCTTTTCATTTTCTTCATTTTCCCTATTTTTTCTCTCATTTGGGCCGAATTTGACATACACAAAAAAACAAAGGGGAAAATCAAAGGAAAAAGGAGAAAGAAGAGAAAGAAGAAGGAGAAGGAGAAGAAGAGCAAGAAGAGAAAGGAGGAGGAGGATTCATCTATATCTCTAACTAGGTAGGAATCTCAAGTGTAGAAATGTGAAATTGTAGGAATATTAATTCTATGACATGTTGTTTCTCAATTAATAATTGCATGTTTAGTTGGTTAATTCATGCTTCCTTCACTTAGTAATGTATGTTCACATGTTTCCTCTTGTTATTTGCAACTTCACATGACTAATTGGGATTATTATAGTAAGTTGTGGTATTCCATATTCTGCCATACTATGTTTTCTTAGCATGCCTAACAAGTGTTTGTAGAATTGCCCCATATGTGTACACAATATATTTACATATGCCCTAAAACATGATTCGACCATAATCTTGTTCGTGCATTCTTGAAATGCTAATTTGTGATAGGCAAGGTGATTGTAATGAGAAAGTGATGCAATTATGTACATGGACAAATTGATGAGAATTGAAGTGAAAATGAATATGAAGTTACTCTTGAAAGATGGAAGTATAATGTGGGAGGTATTGGTATGAATAGGTTGGCTGTGGTGTTATGGGATTCATGACATATTGTGGGTTAATGTGTTGATATATATGGAATGTGTAAGGGAATGCACATATGGATGTATGTCCCATTATGAATGAAAGAATGAAAATGGGAAGGAAAGGAGTATGAAATATAAATGCCATACCTACATGACTCCCAATCAAGTTAGTCATGCCAATACACTTCCCCTATCGTGCCAAGTGTACCTTGAATGCTACTACTCCAAGTATAAATGTGGGTGTGGAATTTCTTTAAAGTTGCATTGAATTTCTTTGTAGTTGCTTCCTAATGATGGTTGTTCCTTCTTGATTACTGGTGGTGGTTGTTAAAAATTGTTAGCCATTATATAATGCCATTAGTCTCTTGTAACTTGTAATTGTAGATCCTCTTTTAATGCTAACTTGTGATGCACATGTTATTCTATGCATGCAACTTTTGTCGTTTATATGCAATTTAACTTTTGTAGTTAAAATTGCATGATCTTTTTTGTAGTTTATATGACATTTAATTTCAAAAACCTTTCTGTCATTTTAGGGATATATGTTAGTTGCCCAAATTAAAGAATAAATAAATTTTAGGGCTATCTTGATCTGCCACAAGGCGGGTGAGCACCCTAGAAAGGGGTTGGGGAAAACTGGGTATTAGTAGAGTATGAGGGCTGGACTAGTATGTGACAAAGTTGGTGTACCTTGCTCAGTTTCGGGTATAGTACCTTGCTCAGTTTCGATTACTTTGTGACGGTGTGGTGTTGTGTATATTTCCTCACTTGCACCCCGGTGCGGGGAGTGGATGGAGTGATAGGCCCTGTTAAAGAAACAGTGCTCGTGTACTACTGGCAGATGCTCCTTACCGCCCTACCTTGGGATGGAGTCCAGTTCCTCATATTCAACGACACACTCAGGTTTCCAAATAAAATTTAATTAAATAATTATGTGCTTTAAATTTCCACTGAGTGATTCCTATTTTTCCTTGCCTGACTGTGGTTTCTTTCGTGCCTTGTACTATGTTGTGACAAATAATAATGATGATGATGATGAAAGAAAAAACTATATATATACACACACATAAAAACAACATACCCTAAATTAATATTTATTTCTACACGAGTTGGGTTTCCTACTGGGTCACGCTGTGACATGTTTCCTCCCGTGATTTTAGGAACAGAGCAGTTGACTTTGGAGCAGGAGCTGAGCGTGGACCCTACATGAGTTCCTACTTTTCCATCTGGTTCCAGTGTTAGTTGAGAGTGTGAGGTGTACTTTTGTAGACCGACGAGGGGTGTAGTATACTGTACTTTTGGGTTGTATATGTACTTTTATTTGGGACGTTCTTACTTTTGTACTTGTACTCACTTTCCAGTCATACTTTTGCCAGTGTACATTTCTATGCTGAGTAGTACTTATTACTGTTTGTGTTGGAGCACTATTTAGTTACTTTATTTTCTGCTGTCAGTGTTGTTCTAGTATGCGCAGTGACATGCTTGTAGTGTTTTTAGATTTTACGCTAGGTGCAATACGTCGGCCGAGTTAAATCTCCTTCCTTATTTATCTTGGGATTCGAGGTATTTGTGTGAGTGGGGCGTGCCAGGTCCTCTCCCTCGAACACATGCATTTTCAGCTTCCGCAGTGTGTCCATCGTGTATGTCCCTTAGTCCCCTCGTCCTCTTACGTGCCTGAGCTGATGATAGTGCTGCTACCTCTCCTGATGGGTCTCATAATCCCTCCATGGGCCCCTCTTACGATCTCCTTGACCCCCATGTGGGTCTCCTCGGCCTCCATAGTCTCCCCGGTCGTCACCCCCATTTCCACCACCACGCCCCTCCTCAATGTCTCTGTAGCCGCCTCTAGTCTCTCCAGAGTGCCCCTCATAGGTGCGGGGTGGGTGTCTGGTGGGACGCAGGTCTACACCCAGAGGCGAGCCCGCGCCCCTATAGCCGACGCCCCTTAGCCACGCGTGCCCCCACTTGAGCCCAATGGATCCGGTTTCTTATTAGTGAGGGTATTTCGGTAATTGGGTTTAGATGGGGGATTATTCTTAAGCGAGGGCTAGCCGTCGCTAATGGTTTTATGCTATTATTGATATTTGAGTGATTTCATAGATTAGACGATTGCGGATGTCCTCATATTGGCGTCTTTGAAGGAGGATACATCTATTTTGTATTCAATTATCTAGATCGGTTCTACTTTTCTCTACAAAAATTGCAACTTTGTTTCCGGATCTATCAATTTGGTATCAGAGCACGTGAACGATCCATGGCGGCGCCGACGACGAGATCGAAGGACAAGTTTGACACCTTGGAGGAGAAATTCAACGACGAAATTGAAGGGGTGAAAAGATCAAACGAAGAGGCGATAAAGTCGTTGACAGATTCCATCAAACTTTTGGCGGCGAATCAATCAAGGCACGAAGAACAGTTTGTGAAGTTCATCTTCCAATGATCGGCGAGCATCCATGGCGAAGGAACTCTAAATTGACATCAAAGGCGACACCTTTGAAGAAGGGGAAGGAGAAAGAAGAGGTTTTTGACCCGAATCGTCCTTTTGAGGAGGAATTTGAGGAAGATGAAGATGATGAGCCGGAAAGAGTTGATTATCGCGAGGAGGTGCAACGAAGTGCGGTGGAATGACAGGGGGGGCGGCGTCCTTAGCCGCCCCCTTTCAGGCGACGTGCCATGTGATAGAGGGGCAGCCGACCCCCCAGAATCAGCTTGGGGCCGGCCGCTGCCAGATCTGGGCGGGGCCTTACCCCCTCCCTCGGTGAGGCCCGGCAGGGCCGGCGGGACCCTGTCGGCCTTTGGCAGGGTACGTCGACCTCGTCAGACCCACGGTAGGGTCTGCCGGTCCTTCGGCAGCCCCGGCAGGCCTTGCCGAAGGACGGCCAGGGTCGGGCGACCCCCTGGCAGCTGACGGGGAGGCCGGCATGACCAAGGTCCAGGGGGGTTTCGGGGACTTCGTGGCAGCGGAGAGCGGGGGATGCCCTATTTCAGGGCAGAACGGAGCTTTTTCAGCGCAGATCGGACCCTCGTGGCTTTCCCGGACAGTGGCAAGGCCCCGAGGAGCATTTTCAGGACAGATCTGAGTGGGAGGGACCCATATAGGGAGAGGGTTAGTATTACAGAGACAGAAGAAGGGGTAGAGGCTATTATGACGACGGCGGGGAGGCTGAGGCTGAGTTTGGTGATGATGCAGGTTGGGATGACTTCGAGGGCAGGCGTGGAGGTTTCCGAGGGGACTATAGTGGCCGCGGAGGAGTGCCACCTAGACAATATGAGACTCAGGACGAGTGATGGCAACACTATCGCCAGCCTCGTCGCACAGAGGGGAGGCCCGATCAGGGACAATTTGGAGGGGACTGCAGGGTACAGAGGCTAGAGATGCCACTGTTCAGAGGGGAGGATCTGCATGCCTGGCTGTTCACGACGGATAGATACTTTACAACACATTATATGACAGATGCTCAGAAGCTGGAGGCAGCAGCCATTTGCATGGAAGGGAGAGCCCTAAGGTGGTACCAGTGGAAGGAGAGGAGGCAACAAATTCGCTACTGGGAGGAGTTGAAGGACATCATTCTAGAAAAGTTCAGGGATCCCCGCCTAGGAAACCTTCACGAATAGCTATATACCCTCAGGCAGGACGGACCGGTACGCGAGTACATTGAGAGGTTTGAGACCTTGTCAGGGAGAGTACACGGCGTCACAGATGAGTCACTAGAGGGCACCTTCATGAAGGGCTTGAAGCAGTCTTCGATCCGTAGTGCGACTATACAAGCCCAGGGCTGTACGAGGTTATAGAGATGGCGCAGATGGTAGAGGATGCCCAGACAGAAGAGAGGAGAGTCAGGAGCGGGTACAGTGGCTAGATACAGCAGGGCCCATTGTTTGAAGGAGGAGCATGGGTCACCACTGGGGCGGATCAGGCAAGCAAGGAGAAGGCGGGGGAGGGGGAAGGAGTACTGCCCACAGCAGGAGGACAGTTCAGAAGGATGTCTGATGCAGAGATGAGAGAGAAGTGCCAGAAGGGCCTATGTTTTAGATGTGACGAGAGGTTCATTCCAGGCCACATGTGCGCGGGGCGCAAGTTACATGTGCTGCTGCTGGAGGATGGCGATAGTGATGAGGGCGTCGAGGACGAGAGCGCTGAGCTAGAGGAGGAGAAGCCCGAGGGTCATCAGCTAGACGTAGGAGAGGTGTCCCTTAACTCCGTGGTAGGGTTCACACCGAACCACACCATGAAGTTGAGGGGGTAGATAAGCGAGCAGGAGGTGACCGTGCTGATTGACAGTGGGACGACCCACAATTTCATATCCAGGAGAGTGGTGGACCAGCAGGCGCTTTAGCTGACCGACTGCGGTAGTTTCAGTGTGATGATGGGAACATGGAAGAAAGAGAACAATTAAGAAGTCTGCAGGGGAGTGGTACTGACCCTAAGGGGATGCAGGTGATGGCGGACTTCCTGCCTTTGGACCTGGGGAGCACCGATGTCATCCTGGGCATGACATGGTTGCAGACGCTGGGGGAGATGACAGTGAACTGGAAACTTCTGCGGATGGAGTTTCAGGATGAGGGGAGAGTAGTTAGACTGCAGGGAGATCCCAGCCTATGCAGAGTGGTAGTATCATTGAAGGCCATGCTGAGGACCCTACAGACCGAGAGAGGAGGATACTTGGTGGAGATGTATACTTTGACAGAGGAGGGGGGCGCAGAGGCCAGTGTGGAGCAGACCGTACCAGGAGAGGTGCAGCAGCTGTTGGCACAGTTTAAGGAGATTTTTCAGGAGCTTCAGGGTCTGCCACCGCCGAGAGACCATGAGCACGCCATAGTACTGCGAGAGGGTGCTTCTCCCATCAGTGTTAGACCCTACCGGTACCCCAAGCACCAGAAGGATTAGATTGAAAGGATGGTAGCAGAGATGATATAGGCGGGAGTGGTTCAGCCTAGTGTGAGTCCTTTCTCCAGTCCGGTGCTATTGGTGAAGAAGGATGGGAGGTGGCGTTTTTGTGTAGACTACCGTGCATTAAATAAGGAGATGGTGACAGACAAGTTCTCGATCCCGGTGATAGACGAGCTTTTGGATGAGTTACATGGGGCGGCTTTGTTCAGTAAGGTAGATCTCAAATCAGGCTACGATCAGATCAGGATGCAGCGGGAGGATGTGCCAAAGACGGCATTTATGACGCATGAGGACTATTACGAGTTTCTCGTTATGCCTTTTGGATTGACGAATGCATCAGCGACCTTTCAGGCATTTATGAACAAGATATTTCGTCCGTACCCGAGGCGATTTGTACTTGTTTTCTTTGACGATATACTTGTGTACAGTCGTACCTTGGAGGAGCACTTGGACCATCTGCAGGTTGTGTTCATGGAGTTACAATACCATCAACTGGTGGCGAACAATAAGAAGTGCTTATTTGGACAGCCACAAGTGGAGTATCTAGGACATGTGGTATCAGCAGATGGGGTTTCAATAGACGGGGAATATCACGGCGATGTTGGACTGGCCGCGTCCCACCACTTTTAAGGGGTTGCGGGGGTTTATGGGCCTGACAGGTTACTAACGCAGGTTTATGGAGGGATATGTAACGATCACTTGGCCATTGACCGAGCTACTGAAGAAGGATCAGTTCCACTGGGGGAGGAGGCGATGGCCGCATTTGAGGCCCTGAAGAAGGCCATTACTATCGTGCCGGTCTTGGCGCTACCAGACTTTTCCAGGCCCTTTGTGGTAGAGGCAGACGCATCAGGACATGAGCTAGGAGTGGTATTTATGCAGGAGCATTGGCCTATTGCGTACTACTGCCAGGTGTTGACCGCTAGAGCCCGACGGTGGTCGGTCTACGAGAGAGAGCTGACGGCCATCGTCTTGGCATTCAGAAGTGGAGGCCATACTTGTTGGGTCAGAGTTTTCTGGTACGCACAGATCAACGGAGTCTGAAGTACTTGCTGGAGCAGCGGATGGTAGCAGAGGGGCTTCAGAAGTGGCGGAGGAAGCTGATGTGGTACATGTTCGAGATCGAGTATTAACCAGGGCTAGAGAACAAGGCAGCTGATGCGTTGTCACGGCAAGAGAAGGATGCAGAATTGACCGTACTAGCAGTGTCCGTACTCCAGGATTGGGAACCACTACAGCAGAAGGTAGAGCATGATCAGGAGCTAGCAGGCATACTAGAGGCTCTTCTGCATGCATCGACTGAGTTTTCGGGGTATTCACTTCAATATTGGGGGAGATTGGTTCTACCGAGGACGTCGGCATATCTACCGGCTATAATCCAAGAGTTTCACAGCAGCGCCGTAGGAGGACATTCTGGGGTCCTCAAGACCTACCAGAGACTGGCGAGGGAGGTCTACTGGAAGGTAATGAAGAAGTAGGTGGCAAAAATGGTGGCAGAGTGTGACGTGTGTTATCATCACAAGTACCAGACGATGTCCCTAGGAGGACTACTACAACCGTTGTCCTTGCCAGATCGAATATGGGAGGACCTTTCCATGTACTTCATAGATGGATTGCCGAAGTCGGGTGGTTATACTGTCATATTTGTTGTGGTCGACCGCCTCAGCAAGTATGCGCACTTCGTCCCACTTCGGCATCCTTACAATGATGTGTCTGTGGCAGCGATATTCTTGAAGGAGGTCATCAGATTACATGGACCCCGAAGTCCATTGTCACAGACAGAGACACAATGTTCTTGAATATGTTCTGGCAGGAGCTATTCAGGTTGTAGGGGACAATGTTGAGACGGAGCACAACCTACCATCCTCAGACCGATGGGCAGACGGAGGTGGTGAACTGAAGTATGAAGACATACCTGCGGTGCTTTATCTCAGAAAATCCCAAGGAGTGTGCTCGTTGGCTAGCATGTGCAGAGTACTAGTATAATACATCATATCACACTGCAGCACAGACGACACCATTCATGATTCTATATGGCAGGGACTCCCCCATTTACTGCATTACATGCACGAGTCGATACCAGTATCAAATGTGGAGCAGTATTTGGCGGAGAGGGATCAGATTTTGGAGGAGCTGAAGCTCCATCTGACGAGGGCTCAGCAGGTTATGAAGGCGAGGCAAGACCTACATCGTAGAGATGTGCAGTTCTTGGTGGGAGATATGGTGTACCTGAAGCTGAGGCCCTACATGCAGAGATCCTTGGCTCACAGGAGAAATGAGAAGCTGGCACCGTGTTATTATGGACCTTTTGAGGTTGAGGCGAGAGTGGGACCAGTGGTTACATGCTGAGATTGCCCCCAGAATCGGTTATTCACACGGTGTTCTATGTTTCACAGCTCTGCCAGGCTGTCGGAGACCACACCCCTTCCACCACCCTACCGGAGACATTGACTGCTGATATGGAGGTGAGGTTGGAGCCTGAGGCACTGAAGAGGATACGTCGAGGGAGCGCCAAGCATTGCTGCAGTGGAAGGGATTGCCAGAGTACAAGAGCACGTGGGAGGCCCTGGACGTGATGGCGCAGCAGTTTCCAGACTTCCATCTTGAGGACAAAGTGTCTCTTTGGGGGGAGTATTGATGGAATGCGGGTCTACACCCGGAGGCGAGCCCGCGCCTCTATAGCTGGTGCCCTTTAGTCGCGCGCTCGCCCCCACTTGAGCCCAATGGACCCGGTTTCTTATTAGTGAGGGTATTTCGGTAATTGGGTTTAGATGGGGGATTATTCTTAAGCGAGGGCTAGCCGTCGCTAATGGTTTTATGCTATTATTGATATTTGAGTGATTTCATAAATTAGACGAGTGCAGACGTCCTCATATTGGCGTCTTGGAAGTAGGATACACCTAGATATGTTCTATTTTTCTCTAAAAAATTGCAACTTTGTTCCCGGATCTATCAGTGTCGTCGTCTGTCGTTGTCATACCAAAGGTCTAGAGGGTCCCGAAACCCTCCTATATCGTCACTATACTCCTGAAACTCCCCTGAGTAGAAATCATCGTCGAAACCACATGCCGGAGTGTCTGGACGCACAGAATAGCCTCCGTCGGGGTTGTAGTACCCCTGCTGCGGGCCCGAACAGCCGTGGGGGCCTGTCGGGGCACGGCAGCGCCCAGGAGGGCCCCTAGTGGCCCTGCCAAGGGTCGATGGGGTCCACTGGGGGTGCCTGGTGACCGGCGGGCCCCGGCGGCCCTATGGAAGGTTCGCTGGGACATCCCGATCCTCCTCCAGGCTCGCACAGCCCTGCGTGGAAGCCTTGGGGCCTGTGCGGGTTGTCTGTTGCAGATGGCAGCCGCGGCTTGGGCCGCCGGCCCTCTGGTGCTCCTCCTCAGCTTTCAGATCGCTACTGTCGAGATCTGTGAGCTTCCCATCCTTCAAATCTTGCGCTAAGTGCTTTCCCTTGTCGAAAGGAGCCACTTTTGTTGCTGTTTTAAGGTCCGCCTCTCTGCCGTTCAATTTTGACGAGATCTCCGCAAGTTGAAAGATGATTTTTGATAGGGCTTCGCTGTGTTGATTCATCATCTCGTCGATCTTCATAAATCGTTCGTCATGTGCCGATAGGGTTTCCTTAATACACACGATCTCCCCATTAAATTTTTCCTCCAAAACTTCGAACTTTTCCTTGGATCTCATCGTCGTCGTCATGGATCATGATGCTCTGATACCAGATTGATAGGAACCGAAAGGAAATCTGCAATTTTATTAGAATAAACTGAAAATAAATAGATCAGTGATTACAATTGTAGGGGTAATCGCATTCTCAAGACGCATATTGATAAGCGACGTCCGCACCTTCCCTAGAAACAAGGAGATCTCTCCTCTCAATCACAAATTATCATCAATAAGCATAGTTAGGGCCGGCCGGCCTCCCCTCCTATTTATAATCATTTAACTAATAGTCTAATTACCTAAATACCACTACATAGAAATCACAAAAATGCCCAAAGGCCCCCCCCCAAATAATAATAATAATAATAATAATAATGGACCGGATCTAACATAATAGAATAAGATCGAGAGGAGGAATTATGATGCTTTGGATCGGATTTGAAATCACAATAGGAAACTAAATACTTGTTCACCACCAAGACCACCATGATTACCTACTTTCTTCTTCTGTTTATTTGGGAGAAAAGAACATAAACTTTTCGTGTGTCTGAGAACGTAGTCTCCCAGGGTATAAATATGACTTTGGGAATAAATTTGTTTTTTTAGAAACTTAACGTTGTGTAAATTTTACACGTATGTTCCAACGGTAGGGTAGCTAGGATAGCACTTTTGCATTATGAACCCTTCTCTTAATTTCAATTATCCACAAAGGTTAATTGAGATGATTGAAATTGCACATAAGCCCATCAATAATTTACTATTTATGTTTTACTCCTTGGGTCAAACCCGTCATGGACGTATCCAAATCCAACAAGTACAATTCCAGCTTGCCGTCACTTTTACTGTTAATCTGTCTTTTGTTATGTTGCTTATCCTGAAAAGATTAACCTGGCCAGGCTTACAAGTGTGGTTCTTTCTTCTAATTGATGGCAAAAAGGACAATTATGTGGCGATTAATATTACATATATGAGAAGGTACCAAAAAGTACAACGATCTTTCTTCTATATTATAAAGTTCCAATGATTATATGGGTTTGAATCCAAACTATGCTATGGTAAATTTTCCATGGTATATATATGCATGCCAAATTGTATTTACTTTGACACCGTAATATCCAATCATGTGTTTGGTGGTTGGAAGCTTGAATGATGGTCCACTGCTGCTAGTTCAATATACTGGCCGGTTTAGGTGTGTATCGTCGTAGCATCTTAACTTTAGGACCCATTTCTCGATTTGCTTCCTTCCACTGCTAGGCTGGACATGGAGATCGAGTGTCAGGACTGGTGTTCGAATGCCTCTATCATACTTCACCCCAACATTGACTGTGAAGCTTTCTAAGCATTGTCTGCAGCCTTCACACCAATTGCAATTTGTAGTACTATTATGGCATGCAGATCAAATTGAAGTATCGGCTCAATATGTTAGCTTTGTCTAAAACCAACAAAAATATAGGATGCAAGTGTTGTGTTGAACTAATAATCTTTGCTAGACATGTTCAGTAATTTAAGTACTGTCCTTCAGTGACAATGCATAATATGTGTCCATCTTTACTGATTGCTTTAAATGAATGGATGAGTCTAAGATTGAGAATTTGAAGATTCTTCGACATCTTAGTAATCAAAGTTTCTATGTCAATCTTTCTAGACTTGGAATGGAAGCTCATCTATGTCGGGTCTGCAGAGGACGAGACTTATGATCAATTACTTGAAAGTGTGCTTGTTGGCCCTGTAAACGTTGGGAATTACCGGTTTGTCTTTCAGGTATAAATTCTAGTGACGACGACGAATATTTGCCATCTGTTCATCCAATTGATCCCGACATGATTTTATTGACCTTCTTTCTTTCATCGTCTCCTTTCAGGCTGACCCTCCCGATCCTTCAAAGATCCGAGATGAAGATATTATAGGTGTCACTGTCCTGCTTTTGACCTGCTCTTATTTGGGGCAAGAATTCATCAGAGTAGGCTACTATGTCAACAATGATTACGGCGATGAAGTACTCAGAGAGGAGCCACCGCCGAGAGTGTTAATCGATAGAGTTCAGAGAAATATCCTTGCCGATAAACCACGTGTCACTAAGTTCCCTATTAATTTTCATCCCGATTCCAGTGAAAATGGCGGGCAACCAACTACGGCCACCGCACCGGAGAACCATGCCAGCGATGATCCATCGCCAGATGATCCTCCACAAGACGAACCACCGGCTCCTCTCCCTTCGCCTTTGCCTCCTGGTGAAAGCTAAAGAGCTTAAAACATTCAGGGCTTTGCGTTTTTGTCCTTTGTTTTGTGTTGTTTCTCTAATTTCTTATGTCTCACTAGTATAATTGGTTACATGTGACGGGAACAGTGCATGGCTTCATCTTGTAATGTGCTGTGTGAGATTTTTCATTGATCGTAGCTGGCGAGGGTCTGATATGAGATCCTTGTGTTGTCTCTTTGTCAAATCGTGCACCATCTTCTGCCATTACTATGCTTGAAAGAGGTAATCAGCTTTTCGTTCTTATGATTGTTAGATGTTTGGGTACCATCTTTGAGTGAGTAACTGCATGATTTTTTTTGGAGATAAATTAACAATTTTTTTTTCCAGCAAGCCTTTTTAAAGCATATTGGGAAATTGCATCATTGCTCAAAAGAGTGCTTGAACCGTTTCTCTATTGTTTATATAATTAGTTAATGCACTGCTTTGTAGATCTAAGATGAACGGTTTTGGTTAAAAAAGCATTTAAGGGTTGGTATAGTAAACTTCCAATATTGGTTTCCCGTTTACTTTATTCTACTTGTATTTTCCTAGTATATCTAGCGAAAAAAGAGATTCTTACTCATTGGACCCCTAATTTAGGTTAAATTTGATATCCGTTACTCAAATCTTTGAATTTTTGAGATTAAACCCTCGATTCTGTTTAGTGTTTAGTTGTACTGTGGAGAAACCGACCCTTGAGTCCGCCCCTGGCGCGTCATTGGATGGCTTATTGCACTAAACCATAGAATCATCTTCGTGCACATAACCCACTTCCTCCTCAACCAATTGTTTCAGCTCTTGGCTTACTGCAATCATCTTGGCTGTTCTTGGACCTTCACTTACTGCCCACACCCTCTTCTGAATATAGCTCCACCAGGATCAAATCAAATGAGAAATACTTCTTGAAGCAATCTGTGCTCTTTGATTCTGTAAATTCTGTAAATTTCAGGGGAAAATATAACTTAAAACGGAACATGATCATTCTGCTACTTCATAAGTTTGACCCATCATAAAAAGAAGGGGAAAACAGAATCTTTTCTTATTTTGGAATTTATTTGAGGGTTGGAGTTGGAGTGAAAGCACATCTAGTTCAAGTTAGAATTCAGGAGATGTTCCCTTCCAACCTTCCAAACTGACGTCTAAATGTGTTACGTGATGGTTTGAAGTAGATCAAGGGCATGTTGGTCATTACACACTGTGGTCAACGCCTAACCATTGTTAAGCTTTTGATGTTAAGGAATTGAGAGACTAATATAAAAAAAATTAAAAATTTAACAGGATGCATATCAACTTAGACCTATAATAGGGGGACCAAATGAGTTAAAGACCCATAAAAAAATTATATCGTGAAAACCACGTACTCATTTCAAATAAGGTAAATTAGCTTAAACATTCATGAACTGTTACGGAATCTAGCTTGCTATAATCTCGAGGATAGCCACACTCAATTGGTGATTCCTTCAAATAATCTATTTAAAATCAAACATGCCAATTGAAAATTTTAGTTAAACACCCCTTATTTTAACGTATTATTTAACGAAAATGTTAGACATTGGTGATTACTCTAGAAACTTCTGATATAAAGGTTGTTAAACTAGATTAGTAAAAGCTCATGTATTATTATTAATTTATTAATGTCTATGATTTATGCTCAAACTAGTTGCATAATCTTTTCTTTATTTCATCATGTAGTACTATTTTGTGCGTACTAAACGAGTTTGTGACTAGTTGAGCAATTAAAAAGGTACGTGCGTATGTATTGATGTATTATTATTTGGACATGGTTATTATTATAGTACGTAATTGCGATTCTATTATGCCGCTTGGTTGCATACTATCATAATGCAGAATCAATTAGTGCGAAATGAAAAAAAAAAGTTAAAAAACATTTTATTTGCAATTCAAAGTTGTACACGGTCCTAGATGCATCATGCTCATGGCCGTGATCAAGCTAGCATCCACTGCTGCGCTAAGAATTATAAAATCCTAACTGAAACCGCTCTCACTCCACCCCAAACTCCGGCGATGGCGAGCATGACTCAACACGAATCCGACCCCCAAATTGACGGGAACGCCGTCGCCGCCCTCGCTCTGTCCCGCGCCGGCGTGAAGCACATGTTTGGCGTCGTCGGGATCCCCGTCACCGCCCTCGCCACCCGCGCGGTGGCCCTCGGCGTCCGCTTCATCGCCTTCCACAACGAGCAGCCGGCGGGATACGCGGCCACCGCCTACGGCTACCTCGCCGGAGCCCCGGGCGTCTTCCTCACCGTCTCCGGCCCCGGGTGCGTCCACGGGCTCGCCGGGCTGGCCAACGCCCAGGCCAACGCCTGGCCGGCGGTGATGATCTCGGGATCTTGCGATCAGATAGATTTTGGGAAAGGCGACTTCCAGGTGAGCAGCTTACGTCAGCCGTGGGGATCTTTTTTAAAAATTCGCGAATTGCTCGCGATTATATCTGTTTGTGTTTTTGGGGTGTACAATTCGTGTTTTCATTTTTTAATCCATAGATTGAAATCGATGAATGTTAGAACTTAGTTGAAAGATGTTTAAAAATTGTTTACTTATTTAAAAAAAGTTTACTTTAATGACTTCAGGCATTAATTCTTTGGTTAAAATGGATGGATGTTTACAAAATGATAACTTTTTTAAATGTAGCTACTTGATTGTTCTTTTGATTATCCATAGTTTCGAGTCCCAATCAGATGCTAACAATTTTGTTTCAAGAACTTATGTCTCATTTTCCCGGGCTTATATTTACTTTAAAATTTTTGAAAGCCTTTTGTTGTTTAATATTATTTTTGTGTTCTTTTCTCACATTCCGAGCTTTAATAATTGACTGGATTAATTCTAGTTTACAAACATGAATATTTTTGCTTCAGGAGCTGGATCAGATTGCTGCAGTGAAGCCTTTTGTGAAGTATTCTGCAAAAGCCACCGATATCTCCCAAGTTCCACGGTTAGTCTTTAAAGTTCTACATCATGCCATCTCGGGCCGGCCTGGTGGTTGCTATTTGGACCTCCCATCTGATGTCCTACACCAGACAATCTCCGAATCAGATGCCGCTAGGGTTTTAGCGGAGGCCCAAACCCCCAGGTTTCAAGATCTTAGTATTTCCGAAAACCTAGATATCCAATCAGCAGTGTCTATGCTTAGGAATGCTGAAAGACCTTTAATTGTGTTTGGAAAAGGTGCTGCATATGCTCGGGCAGAGAAATCCTTGACGAAATTGGTTGATGTTACGGGAATTCCATTCCTTCCGACCCCCATGGGGAAGGGATTGGTGCCAGATACTCATGAACTAGCCGCAACAGCTGCTCGATCATTAGCCATTGGCCGGTCAGATGTTGCCCTAGTTGTTGGCGCAAGGCTTAATTGGTTGCTGCATTTTGGCGAGCCTCCAAGATGGTCCAAAGATGTGAAATTTATATTAGTAGATATCTCAAAAGAAGAGATTGAGCTTCGGAAACCTTATTTGGGCTTGGTTGGTGATGCAAGGAAGGTTCTTGATCTGATAAATGAGGAGATTAAGGACAACCCTTTCTGTTTGGGGAAGACTCATCCTTGGGTTGAGGCCATTTCAAAGAAGGTTAAGGAGAATGTAGCAAAGATGGAGGCCCAACTGGCAAAGGAAGTGGTGCCGTTCAATTTCTTTACCCCGATGAAGATTATAAGGGATGCAATTCTTGCAGAGGGGAGTCCAGCTCCAATTTTGGTGTCAGAGGGTGCAAACACAATGGATGTGGGGAGGGCAGTGCTGATTCAGAATGAGCCAAGGACAAGGTTGGATGCGGGGACCTGGGGCACGATGGGGGTTGGTTTAGGGTACTGCATTGCAGCTGCAGTTGCTTCACCAGGAAGGTTGGTAGTTGCAGTTGAAGGGGACTCAGGGTTCGGGTTTAGTGCCATGGAGGTTGAGGTATGATTGTAAATTTGGCTTAAGATGCATATACTTTCATGTAGATTTGTCAGCTGCTGTTAATTCCATTGTGAACAGTTATGCTGCTTTATTGATTTCATGCTCTCAGACTGATATGCTAATATTGTCGAAATGCTTTGTGTGTTGCGATTAGCATTTGCATAACCATAGAGATATGAAATTGATAAAAAGGTTAAATGTCTATAACTCCTATGTTTTATACCAATGTTTAGTCCTTGATTCCTGCTAAATCGTTGTTAGACCTCAATCTTTATCTTATAACGAACTAATTAATTGAGGGCAATCTATGATGCTATACCACTTTGTTATATGATTTTGACAAATTTGGACGGGACAAACCTGAACTATTATAGGAGTATGATGGCTACATTCTCTTGTTTTTGTTCCATGCTTCTCTTACATCTGTTAGATAAAACAACACTCTTTCCTGGTGCTCCATATGCAAAATGCGTGCATCTAGAAACCTGACATACATTAGAAATTGCTGGAAGCATTGTTCTTTAGTGATATAATATGCAGACTGAAAATCTGTAGAAATGTGCCAAGTGTTAGAATGCTCAAAATGTCTTCTTTTACATTATTTTGAGAAAAGTTTTTTTTTTTGGGTTCTTCGGGTTATACCCTGGAGGGGGGGGGGGGGGGGGGGGGGTTCATTAACAACGCTTAACATATGTTTTGAGGGCTCAATTTTATGTTGAGATAACTCCAGGATTACTGGAATTTTATGACTTGCTGTTATGATAAACTGATTAAGAGTTTGATGACTTGCTGTCAAGATCATGGAACCTATAAAGACAAGATGTCATCCAAAGGCACCTAAGTTATTTCTTGACTCAGTTCTAAGCAAAGAGAGACGCTCTTTAGAATCTATAACGGGAATCAGTCTACACATTGGAGCAAGGGTTGATTTAGAAATAGTGGTCCTCTTATGGGCACCATGTACAATTTTACACACCAAACCGCTTAAAGTCTAAGTTGCTGAATTTAATCAGGTTTGGCCGTCTGATATGGCCGTATTCATGGTATCGATACTCAGTAATACCTGTATTGTTTTCGGGCTCTGTGCTCAATCATGTTCCTCTCTCTGTCTAATTTAACAAGTATAAATCTAGTAGTACCTTGGATGCTGAATTTGAAAAATTTCCAGCTTTAGAGCATGCTTCACAATGTTCTTGTTTCTTTTCATATATTCTTGTACTGTATAAATTAGTCGGTTCAAACATCAAATCCTTTATAATTATACCAACTGTAGCAGTGTGGAGGTGACAAATTTTGTTGATATTATGATTTTTTGCACTATGGTAGAAATTATCTTGCATGCATGGTTGTCTTTGCTTTTGTTCTTAGTTCTTGTCCGTGGAACACTTTGTATGTATTTGTACAAATGCTTTTCTTATATCTATCAAATGGAACGATAGTGTTAGTTGGTAGCACATGTGCATACATGTGCAGACATGCTCTGGAATCCCATAACGTTGTTTTTTGTTGCAACACTTAGAAACATTAGAATGGGTATCCAAGTTTTGTAGTGAAATGAGTTCTGTACAGATAGCATCCATATGCCGAGACGGGTCCACTAAAAGCTCTACTATTTAAAATTTATGGATGGCCGTTGGGTTGATATTATGTTTTTAACCCTAAGGCACGTTTAAAATCTCAGTGTTGGTATCAGTGTTGGTATCAGTGTTGGCAGAAGCTTAATAGTATTGGTATCATGAATATAACTGATATCAGCATAAAATAATTAGAATAATTCCCAATATTTTGGCATTTTGGGAATAATTGTTGGAATTTTGAGCATATTCCGATGCACTTTGTATATAGTAATTATGTAATAAGATAAAGTATTTCAATTTTGTGGCTGGTTTATAGCTAGAAAAGCTTAAAATTTCCTATTCTGTAAGCGGTTGATGAGAGACGGAGTTTAGTGGGTTAAAGACTTTTTTTGTTTTTTTATTTTGGGTGGGGGGTGCTGAATGCTTATACCTGTAAATAGAGGGGTTCCCTGGGTATACTTGTTTATACCCAGGGCTATTTTGAACGTGTCACATCTTTTGGATGTGTTAGACTTTAGGTTGTAACTACTACTTTTTTGCAACTCGTTGGGGTGGGGAACTCAAGATTGAGACCCCATCTTTTTTCTTTAAAAAAAGATTAGCGGGTTAGTCTAAGAGAATAATTTGATAGTCACTCACAATATTCAATAAAGTTTAGCAATCTAGCATGTTTCTTTATGTGTGAGATTAATAGTGCATAGGATGCTGAATTTGAATTACTCCGTATAAGAGCTTGATATGGTGTAACATAATGAGGTAGTCTTGTCCCTTTCCTGAGCAGCAAAAGATGTGAAAGACATTGTGATACGATCCGAATGATCGTATGCTCAAATCAGCGTTTAAAAGTGGAAACATATGAAAAAGAGGAATATTTAGATTAAGTCAGCGAAGAACAAAAGATAAATTGGGCCTCTTTCGAGACGAAACCCTATCTCCTAGCTTTGGATAAACGGACCAAAGCCTAAGCACCTTCACAATTGATACCTAGTTGTTCTTCACAAATAAGCATAAAGCAAACAAGACGGCTAGTCCTAGATTAAATAGAAAAGAGGAATTACTAATCTAGTCTGAAAAGACTAGAATACCACTAGGTCCACTAACCCACTAAGTCGTGTCTCCCCGTCTTTTGCGCTGGTAGTAAGTCCTCTAAGGTGGGCTCGAGTCGTGGCGAGGTGCGCCAGGTCGGTCCGCCGAGGGTGCGGACGGGGTGTCCGCATCAATACCCCCCTAAAAGTGCCACCTTGTCCTCAAGGTGGAAATCTGGAAACTGCTTCCTGACTACATCGTACGCCTCTCAAGTGGCGTCACAGTCTGGTAACCCGGTCCAGTGAATCAAAACCTCCTTCCGCTGTCCCGCTCCCTGACGAACCGCGATCACCGTCAGTGGCTCCATCAGTACCACCATGTCCTTAGTGAGTGTCAGTGGTAGAGTGGAAGAGGCTGCCTGATCCCAAATCGCTCTTCGTAGCTGTGACACATGGAATACCGGGTGTATCGTTGAAGAGGGTGGCAACCTCAGTCGGTATGCCACTTGGCCAATCTTGGCCTCAATCTGGTAGGGCCCGTAGTATCGAGATGCCAGCTTCTCGTCCCGCCTCCGTGCCAATAACTTCTGCCAGTAAGGACGCAGCTTCAGGTACACCATATCGCCCTCTTGAAAGTGTACATCTCGACGATGCCCATCTGCTCTAGTCTTCATCACCTGCTGCGCCCTCAACCAATGCTTCCTCAATTCTTCCAGCAGACCATCCCTCTCTCCTATATACTTCTCTACCTGCGACACCTGGGTCTGCCTGTCTCCAAACCACAACAAGGGTGGATGGTCATGCCCATAGAGGACCCAAAAAGGTGTCGTCCCGACTGCTGAATGGTACGAGCTGTTGTACCAATACTCCGTCCAAGCCAACCACCTGTACCATTGACGAGGTGTCTCCGAAGCGTAACACCGCAGATAAGTCTCTATACTGCGGTTCACCACATCCGTCTGTGGATGATACGCGATACTCCTCTTCAGGACCGTTCACTGCATCCGAAAAAACTCCCTTGAGAATCCGCTCATGAAGACCTGGTCCCTGTCGGACACTATGGAAGTCGGTACCCCATGCAGCCTGATCACATCTCTAGTAAAGGCCGCAGCCACTGAGATGTCAGTGTAAGGATGCCGCAGAGGGATGAAGTGGGTGTACTTGCTCAGTCGATCCACCACTACGAATATCACTGGATATCCCTCTGACCGTGGTAACCCGTCGATGAAGTCCATCGTGACCTCCTTCCAGACGCTCTCCGGTAAAGCCAACAGTTGTAACAGCACTGCTGGTGCCATGACCATATACTTGTGACACTGACAAACGTCACAAGCTGTCACCAGACGCGCGATTCACCTCCGCATCCCTGGCCAGAACACCTCACGTGCCATCCGCATGTAAGTCTGCCGCACCCCTGAGTGGCCCCCGTCACTGAGCCGTGGAACTCCTGAAAAAGGGCCGGTATAAAAATCGAGGTCCGTGGCAACACTAACCCCCCTGGTATAATAGCTTGCGCCCCGCCAGTGAATAGCCCGTCGGTCCCTCCTCCCCGATCTGTAGCACCTCACGGATCTGCCACAACTTTACGTCCTCTGCCTCCCGTAACATTGGCTCTCAGTCCAACCACATAGGTAGAGACAAAGCAATCAAGTCGGCCCCCCCTCGGCGGGACAAGGCATCAGCGGCCTTGTTCTCTAGTCCCGGTCGGTACTCGATGTCGAAGCGGTAGCCTATCAGCTTGGACAGTCACCGCTGATGCTCCTCAGTCACCAACCTCTGCTCCAATAGATATTTTAGACTCCACTGGTCCATCCTGACCACGAAATCTCTCCCCAACAGATATGGCCGTCATTTCTGCACTGCCAAGACTATAGCCATAAGCTCTATCTCATATAGCGATTTCAGCTGTGCTCGAGCTGATAGCACCTGACTGAAATAGGTTACCGGCCGCCCTTCCTGCATCAACACTGTCCCAATCCATCCTTGGACGCATCCGTCTCCACTACGAAGGATATGCTGAAGTCAGGTAAAGCCAGCACTGGTGCTGTCGTCATTGCCACTTTCAAGGCCTCACAAGCCTTGGTGGCCTCCTCCCCCCATTTGAAACCATCCTTCTTCAACTGTTCGGTAAGGGGCCAGGCTATGGTGCTGTACCCCTTAACGAACTTTCTGTACTAGCCTGTCAGCCACAGGAATCCCCGAAGTGCCCTCAGTGACGTCGGTATTGGCCAATCCAGCATCGCCTCTATCTTCGACCTGTCGGCATCCACCCCTGTCGCTGACACAACATGCCTCAGGTACTCGATCTGTGTCTGGTCAAAACTGCACTTCTTCCGGTTGGCGAACAACTGGTGCGCCAACAGCTCCTGGAAGACTACCTCCAAGTGGCCCAAGTGCTCCTCCATGCTCTGCTATAGACCAGGATGTCGTCAAAGAAAACCAGTATAAACCTCCGTAGGAATGGCTGAAAGACCTTGTTCATCAAGGCCTGGAATGTCGAAGGGGCGTTCGTCAAACCAAAAGGCATGACCAAGAACTCGTAATGCCCTTTGTGGGTGCGAAATGCCGTCTTCGGCACATCCTCTGGCCTCATCAAGATCTGGTGGTACCCCGCACTTAGGTCGATCTTCGAAAAGATCATCGCTCCGTGCTGTTCATCCAGCAACTCGTCGATCACCAGAATGGAAAACTTGTCTGCGACAGTTTCCTTATTCACCAGTGACACTGAGCTAGAAAAAGGGCTCACACTGGGTTGGATCATCCCAGCCTGCAGCATCTCCCGTACCATCCGTTCGATCTCATCCTTCTACACATGCGGGTATCTGTATGGCCGCACACTGACTGGTGCTGTCCCCTCACGCAGCACGATCGCGTGCTCGTATCCTCTAGCTGGAGGTAGCCCATGCGGACTCTGAAACACCTCCTGGTACTGCTTCAGCACTGGCTCCACCTTCCCTGGGGTCTCCTCTCGCTGCTCATCCCACTCTGTCGCCATCCCTTGAAACTCCATCATGAACCCCTCTCCCTCATCCCGCAACGCCCGCGTGATTGCCTTAAAGGCCACCACTGAAAACACAGAGTCGGGTCCCCAGTCAGCACAACCGTCCGCTCCCCATCCTGGAACTCCATTCTGAGGAGCTTCCAGTTGACCTTCATCTCCCCCAGCTTCTTCAGCCACTGCACGACCAGGATAATGTCGACGTTGCCCAACTCCAGAGGCAAGAAATCCTCCACCACCTGTATCCACTGCAGCCTCAGACACAACCCCTTGCACAGCCCCTTACTCTCCTCCATCTTCCCTGTACCCAGTAGTACCGTGAACTTCTCCATCGTACTCAACTCTAGCCCATGCTTCTCCACAATCCTCCCCGAGATGAAATTGTGGGTCGTCCCACTATCAATGAGCACTGTCACCGCCTCCTCTGCTAACAACGCTGATAACTTCATGGTACGATTCGGGGTGAATCCTACTACGGAGTTCAGGGATACCTCCGCCACGTCCGTGTGCACGTGCTCAACCTCGCTCTCCTCGGTCATCACATGCTCCTCCTCATCAGCATACTCCTCCTCGTCTGGCACTATCACAATCTGCAGCAACTTGCTCCCACAACGGTGACCGGGGCTGAATTTCTCATCACATTTGAAACATAGGCCTGCAGCACGCCTCGCCCTCATATCGGCTTCAGTAAGCTGCCTACCCGGTACTACTGGTCAGGCCTCCCCTCTGTCCTCCCCCGCGGCTTCTGGTGCTACTGTGGCCTCCCTCGGTGGCACCGGTGCTGTCTGGCTGGGTTGGCCCTGCCCCCAAGCCCCACAAATGCGTCTCTCCTCTGCATGCTTCTCCTCCGCCTTGTGGGCCATGCAAAGGACATCCTCCAAGGTCCCCGGGCTCTGCATCCGCAACTCTGCCCGTATAGAGGGCTTCAACCCCACATGAAGTTTCCAATCATGACTTCCGTCACCCCCTTCACCCTGCTGTTCAGCATCTCAAACTTCTCCACATAGTCTCTCACCGTCCCTTCCTGCCTCAGAGCCGACAGCTGCTCATAGAAGTCGCCCCCCCCATGGTCTCCTGAAATCGATCAACGATCTGTGCTGACAGCTCCTTCCAAGTACGAAAAGGGGTCCGCGCCACCTTCCATCTGTATCATGCCAGGGCATTGCCCTCGAAATAGATCCCGATGGCTCTCAATACATCGTCCTCCGTCAACCTCATCATCTGAAAGTAGCGCTCCACCCGGTAGATCCAAGCTCTGTGCCATCAAATATTGGCATCTGTAGCTTCATCAGTCGGCGATCCGCATTGATGTCACCCTGCTGCCCCCATCTCTGCCACGACCACCACCCCAGACCACCTCTCTATCATGCGCCTCCATTGGTCCTTCATCACCCCCTCCGTACAGCTCCTCAGGCCACCTAGGCTTCTCTAGAGCCTCAGTCTGGTAGTAGTTTCCTGGAAACTCCGGTGGTCGCTCAAAAGTAGGCCCTCCGGCCCCTCCGTACTGCTGGGTAGGCGCTGTCCGGCCTCCCAAATAGCCCCCGGACCTTGCCCACATCCCGGAAAGCCCTCAAAGGCCTGTCTGGGGTCAACCGCTGGCCTCGGTCCTTGTGAAAAAGTCTCAGGTCTCCAGAATTGACCCGCAGGGGCCTCGATGGTGGCGCCCCGGGCCCATCCTTCTCAGCCGTGCCTCGACGCCCTTCTCGGAAAGGGGGCGAACCCTGCAAATCTCCCGAAGCCCTCTGTCATGTTCGCCGCGCCCCCGGGGGGTTCGTCCATGTCACCGCACCCCCGACAGGGGGTGCGGATCTCCCAGCACCCCCGCAAGGGGTGCCACTGTTGTCGTAGGCCCTCAGGGGTCTGTCCCTGCTGTCGCGGGCCCCCAGGGGTCTGCAGAGGGGCCTGCCGGGGCTGGCGCAGGCCCAGATGGGCCTGCCAAAGCTTCTGCAGGCCCGGATGGACCTGTCGCCTTGAAGAATGGCCCGATTGGGCCTGTCGTTGGTTGGACAGGCATGGGAGGGCTTGTCGCGGATGCGGCAAACCCTAGAGGGCCTGTCGCAGCCCTCGATTGGCCTTGGTTCGCTGATTCAAGCGTGGAATCGCTCTGATTCTCCTCCCCTTGGATCCTTTTGCCCCGATCTCCTCTGTGCCCGGCCGTTAGGGTTTGCAACATCGTCATCATCGCCGGAATTGACGCCGTGGTTTCTCTCAAAAATTTTAGATCTGACGTCGCTTCCTTCAACCCTTGGAGATCACGATTTGTCTGCACGGCCTCCCTCCTCATGGCCCGAAGTTCAATTTGGATGTCTTCTTGCGAGTGGGCGTGATCTTTGATTGAATCCTCCACGGTTTTCTTCAACCCTTCGAATCGTTCTTCGATCTCACGATTGAGATCCTCCCGAAGCCCTTGAATCTTCTCGTCTATCAGATCCGTCTTCGCTTTCGTACTTGCCGCCATCAGATCTCACCGCTCTGATACCAATTTGATATGATCCGACTGATCGTATGCTCAAATCAACATTTAAAAGTGGAAAAATATGAAAACGAGGAATTTTTATAGATTAAATCAGCGAAGAACAAAAGATAAATTGGGCCTCTTTCGAGACGAAACCATATCTCCTAGCTTTTGATGAACGAACCAAAGCCTAAGCACCTTCACAATTGATACCTAGTTGTTCTTCACAAATCAGCATAAAGCAAACAAGACGGCTAGCCCTAGATTAAATCGAAAAGGGGAATTACTATTCTAGTCTGAAAAGACTAGAATACCCCTAGTCCCACTAACCCACTAAGTCGTGTCTCCCCGTAAGTCCTCCAAGGTGGGCTCGAGTCGTGGCGAGGTGCGTCAGGTGGGTCCGCCGAGGGTGCCGGTGGGGTGTCCGCATCACATTGTCTCTGGGATACATTGAATTCTCTACATGTCAATGTTTGGATATATTGTTTGTTATGTTGGTTCCATATCAACATCTACGTGCCATCTGCGCTTATCATGCATTCCTCTTTATACTCCCATCAATTGTAACGGTTGTACAATCACAATAAGGGAATGAATGCTAATTTAAATATGTTTCAGTGATATGTGCATTATATAACAATCCCTACTTTATTAACCCGCGCCTTTTCTGTTCTAACTCGTGTTCATGATCGATTCATTCATTTAGGTCTCACTCATTTTCTTTAAGGAATTTGCCTCTTTTTGATGACATACTCATTTATCCATTACTAGGCTTTTCTTTTGCGAAGATTGTACAGATGATTGTCACTTATGTATTATAATACAATTTAATTGATCCTAATGAATGCTATTAGTTTGCTCGTGGGATGGCTGTTTAGTAACTCTCTTCATACACGTTTGACAGACATTGGTAAGATATCAATTGCCGGTTGTTGTGATTGTCTTTAACAATGGTGGCGTATATGGTGGCGATCGTAGAAACTCTGAAGAAATAACCGGGCCTCACAAAGATGATCCTGCTCCTACTTCCTTCGTTCCCAATGCAGCATACCACACAATGATGGAAGCTTTTGGAGGGAAAGGATATACTGCCAGCACTCCACAAGAACTCAAGTCGGCACTTTCAGAATCATTTTCTGCCAAAAAGCCTGCTGTAGTAAATGTTATCATCGACCCTTATGCGGGTGCTGAGAGTGGGAGGTTGCAGCACAAAAACTGATGTATCTTTCTATCCAATCGCTATGTTTGCAATACACGCGCGTGCCATCACTATGTTTGCAATATATTTGTTTGTCAAATAAGTTCCGAAATAATTTTCTTTCTCCCCTTTGAAATGATGGCAGCTGTAAAAGACATTGGTGAGTGAACGTGTACACGACCGGAGCAACATCAGTTACCTGTAAAAGAATGTCAAGTTTCTATAGTTGAGTGGTATGTTAATTTTCTCATGTTTAACATGATACTGCATGTATTTGTCAAATAAGTTACGCAATCATTTTTATTTTGCCCTTGTTTTTATCTATCGTTTCGCTTTTACCAAGTTTTGGATCTCCATCTTCTGGTACTAGTTCAAGTATTGGCGTGTTCAATAATTTGTTATAGAAGTGCACATTGATGGATTTGTCCCGTGTGGGGGTTCTGACTGTTCTTACACAGCTGCTTCATGCTTTGGCAAGTTATGCTTTTTTATGCTAAGTATTAGATTTTTGAAAGACTATGAGGTTCTGAACTTGAAACTTTGCAGTAGTCTCTCAGGTTCTCTGGCAACACATGCTCCTACAATTATGGAACCTGAAAGTTTCATGGCGAAATGTGGATTATCGCTCTGAAGTTCTGAACTTTTAAATAAGAAGTAGTGTTGTCGAGATAGAGCACACGAGGAGACTTTTACCCATAAAGACTACTACCCATAAAGGCTAATGCAAACTGTAAAAAAATCATCTTGATTATTGAAAATTAAGTTATTTGAAAGATTGAATGACGGGCATGCGGTACACACAATAAATGGATACTTTTTAAAATGGTTTCTGTTACTTGGGAATATGTACCTGTGTCTGAAAATTTGTAGACTATCTCAGATGAACAAATTGTAACAAACATGTATCAACGACTAATAGGTTAGAAAAGCTTAATGCTTGAATGATAGGTCACAATTCTATTCGATTTTGTAGATACACTTACACAATCTGTTCATGTTCAAGTTACGTTAGCATAATTTCCAGAATCTTATAGTATCTGGTTTGCTTTGTTGTTTACCTGTTGAAGCCACGAAATTCATGCTATAAACAATGAAAAACAAACAGAAACACGAACATATCTGTATCCTAAAATATGAAGGCATGTATTCAATCATGCTCTATCCATATCCCATGTTCATATCGGTGTCCATGTTAGTGCATCATAGTTTATCTCATATGCTTTGGCTAGTTTGGATGCTAGTTTGGATGCCACTAATGCATGTTTTGAGTTATTGACCAGACAAATGACCCATGCTTGTGGAAGAGAAAATTTCAGTTGTGTTACCGGCAATAGTTATCATGGAAGTAGTGGCTACTAAGCTTCTTTATGACCATATTGCGGAGGAGTTTTACTTCTGAGCATTCATTTTCTGACGGTGACTTCAGCCCTTGAAATATATACCACTTCAATCTTCATATTTTTCTATATGACTTAATTGGAAGGGTGAAATATTGGTTTTTGGATTAAGTTGACTCTTCATTACTTCAGATTTTGGTTAAGGGTTTACTTTAGAAGTCTGCTGCCCCGTGCGCTAATGTTTTGTTTTTATACAATATTCATATTTTGTTTTTTCTTTTAACCTTTTTATCTAAGGGTTTTAAAAAGGTACATTTTTATGATTCTCATTATTAAAATGAAATTATCTCAAATTAACTTTTAATTACTAATTTTTAATTAATTAGAATTCTCTACTAATTTTAAAATATTTTGAAAAAACATATTCAACTTAGAATCCAATCATAATTAGGATGCTATATGTGATTAGTAGCTTTGAAGAGAAATTTTATTTGATTTACACAAATCAATTAATTACGATTTCTTCTTAATTTAAAACCCCATCGAGAAATAATCTAATTATAATAAAGAAAATTCGACTATTTTTTTCATGGTTCAATCTTAATTAATTTGGATTGACTGTTAATTTTAGCCACTGCAGCTAAAGTAGGCACTGTTACTTTTAGGATACAAAAAAATTATATTTAGCGATGTACTATTCAATGTTAGCATGCTGATACTGATCAAAATTTTTATAGCCTGGGTTCTAAAGAAATAATCTTAATTTATTTATTTTTCTATCATATATTCTTGAGATCATTCTTGGCTGAGGTTATTAATAGGCTCGAAAAAGCACTATGTTCATTGGTAGCTTGCACAAGCTTGCTTGACAACTTAATGAAACCAAGCCTGAACAAAATTATAAGATCGCCTAAACAAAGGAACAAACATTATTGTATATATACACTGCTAAAATGAGATTCATTTTATAAACATCTGATCATTTTCTCCGTATAATTGCCAGTTATTATGTTCAAGATGTTCAATTATACACACAATAAATATGGAAACATAAAACTATAACCATCATACATATAATGAAATGGAAATGTGTCAGTCTCCTTTCCTTCTATTCCCTTTTCGTTCTTCTCCTCTATATTCCCCTATTAAATCTATCCTCTTGTTCTTTTTCATTGTAGATCACAATGAAACATCTGTGTTATGTTGTTTGTATGGGAATGGTGGACTCAAAAACTCGATCTTTGGCCTTCTTAACCTGTTAAACAGAGGTAGCTCACATTTCAGATCGATAAGAAAACGCTTTGAAGACTGTTAGTTAAATTTGAACAGGAATGACAGGCCGATGATAAGTTAAATTTTTTTTTTTGACGAGGGCATAATCTTGGCCGAGACATTCTCACCCAAAGGTTAAGCAATTAGGTAGAAGACTTCTATTTAACTTTCGTCAACTCCATTCACCCAAACGTGCAGGCATATTTGTTATGTCTACTGACAAAATAATTTCAGTAGTAATCACATCACAGAAACTTACTTCCTTATCCCAATCTGTACGAATTGTAATTACAGCAAGAAGTAAAGTTTGAATAGCCAGGGCACAGATGATTCCTGTCCAAAGACCCTGTTTAACACACATGGAAACAATCAGGTTTTAGAAAAATATTGAAATTTCAGACATGATTTTGGGTTCAAAAGGAATGATTAACCTGTGTTCCAATATGGAGAACAAAAGCCAAGACTACAGAAGTTGGAATGCCCACAAAGTAATAAGATGCAAGATTGATACAGGCGCAGGTCTTCTGCCACCCACACCCTCTAGCTGTGCCTAAATATGGAAACATTGTGCATTAGCCACAGCACATAGATATCAAACCCAACACAAAAGAATAGCCGAAAATATTTGAGAACAAGCGCGGTATCAACCGTATCGGATCTGCATGTATTTTAAGTTTCCAGGATTATAAGAAATGAAGTAATGCTCCTAAAAACATTACAAATTGAAGGAATATAGACTAGTTATGTAAAATTATACATAATTATAGTACGTGTCTAATTGTTGGGGGGCATTAGACCTCGGACGAACAAAGGGTTGAGTGCTATTTATGTAAATTCTACATTTGGCCACTGATTGAAGTCTACGCTGCATGGGCATGGCATTGGCGACATGGATATGATACGTCGACACACAACAAAGTGTTCGACACATGTCCTACATGACTTCATGGTTGTTGGAATTTGGGTTGGATCCAGATATAGACCCAACAAAGTGTTCGACAAATAAGAATAGGTTATGTTATTTTGAGAAAGTTTTACCTGAAAGCACACACTGATTTCCATCTAAGAGATGCGATAACGCAAGCCATGGCAACATCGCCGCCACCTTCTTCACCACATCTGCTTCATTGCTGTACGCGTGCCCCCAGACACGACGTATGTATATCAGGACTACACCCAACACAATGCCCTCCATCAATGTCACGGACACGACCACAAAAACAGCCAGGCGAGCGGCCTGAGGATTGCCGGCGCCCAACTCGTTTGAGACACGGGTGCTGCAAGAAACGCCACAAGGGCTCAGTTGGTTAACATGCGAAGACGAACACTGGGAGAGAAATTACCTAACCTCACGGCTGCACCCAGACCCATGGAGATCATATACACCAATGCTGTCGTGTTGAGGCTGTGAGGAGTAGATTTCTATCAATACTGAATGAATGAAAATTTTGATCATGTAGAACAAAACAGAAATTTATCAAAGGCATAGTCTGTATGAAATAGTTATGCTCATTTTATGGACAGTGTTATGTTTTCTCAGAAATGGCAGAAATATGAAATATATGCTCACACTATTGACATCACCGATGTTTGCAGCTTTGGATTTGGAAGAAGACCCGCGAGAAGCACAAGAACCTCAAATGCCCAGAACTCCAAGCTGTGATCAGGTGACAATGAAATTGATCATCAACAATCTTTTGACGATCATCATACAAAATTCTGATATGATACGGACCACACCATGGCAGCTGATGGAATAGCAAGCTTGATGAAGTTGTAAACATCATGCAGTGCCTCTTTCGAGAATCCAGTCCATGTAGTCTTGCACGTAGGCGACAACCTCACATAAATTGCCAACAAAACTACATTAACCCAGCAAGAGATTGAACTCGCCAAGGCCGCTCCTTTACTTCCGAGGCCCAACCTGAACACCAGGATCCAACACAAGGGAATGTGAAGCAGGGCAGTGAACCCAGAGCTCAGCATCAATGGCAGCACGACGTTCTGCGTCTGCAGGAACCGGTTGTGGCATTGGAGCAAGCCATAGCCGAAGAGGGATGGGATCATCCATCGAGCATACGATCCGGCCTCTGCCGCAATCTGATGGTCTTGGTGCAATGCCATGAGAATCTGGGCAGTGAAGGCCCATACTAGGGCTAAAGGGATGCTTACAATGGTGAGAACAAGCATTGCCCTCTGCATGTGGATGCCGAGCATGTTGTATTGCTTTGCTCCATATGCTTGGCCACACAATGTATCCAGTGCGCTTCCCATCCCCAGCTTGAAAAACAAAACAAAATAAAACGTAGCATCATCATGGCTTGTTCAAAGGGA
This sequence comes from Scilla litardierei, assembly GCA_030789695.1. NCBI lineage: Eukaryota > Viridiplantae > Streptophyta > Magnoliopsida > Asparagales > Asparagaceae > Scilla > Scilla litardierei. The sequence continues at coordinate 87,267,201 of CM061141.1, read as the reverse complement.
AACATGGAAGAAAAATTTACCAAGAGGCTGAAGCCGGTGACCCCGGCGAAGGAGGTGGCCATCGAAGCGCCGGCGAGAGGGAGCTCGCCGAGATGGCCAACAAACATGTTGGATATAACCTGAAGAACGAACTGCATCCCATTTGCCAGTATGAGAGGCCCTGCAAGTTTCATCTGCTTCTTGATCTCATCCATAATCCTTTTCTTCTCTCTCTCTCTCTCTGACCAGTTCAAATGAATTGTCTCAACTCTTCATTGAATCTTGGATGTGCATATGTGTACGTATCTCTCTGGAAAAATTTGGGACTTAAAATCACAAGTATTTGTTGAGATCTAATGGGCATGATTAAATGTATGTAAAAACAATGAGAACTTGGTTTGTTCTTGTAGCGTGCCAATCTCTTGATATTGGCCGGCTTGCACGTGCGAAACCAAGGGGAGCCACGTACGGCACGTGCCCTTCATGGATTATGAGACTTGTTCTCTATTGCTCCTGGCTGTGCTCAATTTTTAGTGAAAATTATGGTAATTTGGGAATATGATCCCTGGTTTTTCGTTTAGATTGGAAGAGATTGACCAACTAATTTGAAATCACCAAAAAAAAAAAAAAATTACAATCGCAACACATTCCATTGTTTTTTCAATGTTTATAATTACCTTAATACAAGTTCTGGTCTTAAATAAAATTACTTCTTTGTCCTTATTTTTAGCATCCCATCCTCGTCCCCTCTTCCTCCAACTGATGCCAACCCACCGGCGCCACCGCCTCCCCCTTATTTGCTTTACCATCACCACCTCCGGCTCATCCTCCTGCCACAATCGTCGCCTATCATCATCCCCCTCTTCCTCGCCACCTCCTTGTCGGCTGTGATGCTTGGGCCTTGCAAATTCGAGCACCCAGTTGGTGCATTGAGCAACCGTTTTTCTTTTTTTAAAGGGGTATTCACAAAAAAATACCCTAACGTTTGGTGCATCTTTCAAATTAATACTCTGAACGTTTAAGTCGTACACAACAATACATTTGTGTGTGTTTTGGCTAATGGACGACGACGTCGTTAAATTATACCCGTTTTTCCCCTTGATCCAAGCTCACAAAAAATACCATAACGTTTGGAGTATCTTTCAAGTTAACACCCTAACGTTTTGGGTATATCTTTCAAGTTAATGCCCACTCGGGCCTTCATCATCGGCGACCACCTCTATAAGACACTACCATACTTTTTTGGTTCAAATCTGATGCCAGTGCAGTTCCAGTACACGACCCCACCGTCGAAAATGGGCTTGGTGTCCCTCCATCCGTTGTTCTCTATGGATTGGGGTTACCTCTATTGGATCTGGATCTAAGCCTGGTGGGTTGGGGGGGTGTGTGAATAGCCTAATAAAAATTCTCGTGCAACCCACGAGCAATCACACACAGTTATAGCAAATGCAAAGTAAATAATGAGCAATCACAGAATACACAGCAGATTTACCCTGGTTCGATCGTCCCACGACCTATGTCTAACCCCAAGCAGATATTAGCATTAATATGTTTCTTTTATACAACTACAATGAGTCCCGAGCCCAGTTCCACACCTAGTTCGTACCACACTCCCCGAGTGCAAAACACTATCAATCTAATAAATGCTTCGTCTTGACAAGCTCGAACTCGTCAAGACCCCCTTGTTTAGTCCTATACTAAACAAGTCCCCAAACACGTCACAATGGTAAAGTTTTCCCTACAAAGATCGCTACTACTACAAAAATATAATAATAAAGAGTTTAGAGAATCTTAGTTTGCGCAGCGGCAGTCGTCTTTGTCAATCAGCTCTGGTCAGATCGTCTCTGACAGGATGTAGTCGCCAACGTCACGTCCTCCTCCATGGAACTTGCGGCCTATGTGTTCTCCCCCTTGAAAACTTGCGGCCTTGGCATGTAGTTGTCCCCCTTGTTGCACAATATGATGGATGGAGTCTCCCCTTGTTGTTGCGCAGTGTAAACGGAGTTGATGAGTTGCGCAATGGATGTAGCTACCCTCTTGTACCTCTTGTGTTGCGGCCTTGATGGTGTATGGAACTTGGAACTTGCGGCATAAAAGAGGAGACTTGGATTGGCCTTGCGCAATAGGGATGTCAATGGAGATAGGAGCTCTTTGGCTATGGTTATTGGAGATGCTTGCAATGAGGCTTCCTCCTAAGTTGCACAAGGAGATGAAGATGGCTTTAGTATGGTTGCGTAAGGGAGGAAGGAGAGGCCTTGCTATGGAGATAGGAGCTTTGGAAATGGAGCTTTGCAATGAGGCTTGGCAATGGAGGAAGAGGGTTGCAAGTTGCGGCCAAGGAATATGTGTTTTTTGGCTTGTTGCGCAACTAGTCTTGGAGGTGGAAGAGTATGGCCGAAATTCTCTTCTTTGGTTGCTTGCCCTCTCTCTTTTATCTCTTTAGAAGATGTGTTTATATAGGAGAGGATGTGCTATGATAAAATCAATTAGAATCCAATAATTGATGGAGATTGGAAGGAATCCTAAATTGATTAGGATTTGAATGAATCACCATGGATATGGAGTTTGAATATGGATGGTGTTAGAGTGTGTGACTCGAATCCGGTTTTTTGACCCGACCCGAAGAGCTCGCGGTGTGACATTTAATGGGAAATTTTTTCAGGGCTCTGTATGAACCTTTCTGATTTTGCCCATATAAAGATGATGTAATCTAGGGCTTCGGCTTTAATCTATTTTTAGCCGTCGCACTTCTCCACCTATTGTACCAGATCTTCGATATAGTGAATTTCTCTCCTTTGCCCGTGGTTTTTCCCCGTCTTGGGGTTTTCACATAAATCTGTGTGTTCTTTATTTGTGTTTTTCATTATCTGTTCTTGATCAATCTCGTAACAAGTGGTATCAGAGCGAGGTTCGATTTTTCGCTAATGGCAACAATGAAATACGACATTTCGCTTCTGGATCGCAACACCAGATTTTCGCTATGGCAGGTCAAGATGCGGGCTGTTCTCGCGCAGATGGATTTGGATGATGCACTGCTAGGGTTTGATAAGATGCCCTCGTCTTGGACGCTGGAGGAAAACATTGTAAGGATCGAAAGGCCATATCTTAGATTCACCTTCATCTATCGAATCAGATTTTACAGGATGTTTTGAAGGAGAAAATCACTGTTGCTTTGTGGTTAAAGTTAGAGCAGTTGTGCATGATGAAAAGTGTAACCAGCAAACTACATCTGAAGCAGCGATTATATTCTCACCATATGTCTAAAGGTACGTCTTTGGATGAACACTTAACTATCTTTAAGGAGATTGTTTCTGATCTTGAGACATTGGAGGTTAAGTATGAAGAAGAAGATTTGGGGTTGATTCTATTGTGTTCGTTGCCTTCTTCATATATGACTTTCAGAGATACTATTTTATATAGTCGTGATACTCTAACAATAGATGAAGTTTATGATGCTCTATTCTCCAAGGAGAAGATGAAGCAGCTTGTGATAGGATCTGAAGGTTAGGGAGAGGGTCTTATTGTTCGAGGGAGGTCACATGAGAGAAATTCAGGAGGTAAGGTGAGAGGCAGATCGAAGTCTAGCAACAGAGACAAGATCTACAGGTACTGTAAGAAAAAGGGGCACATAAGATCTGAATGTTATAAGTTGCATAATAAGAATAAAAGAGTTGCTGGCAATCAGAAAGAAAAACAATAGGAAAATTTCGGTGAACCTGGTGTTGCTGAAGATAGTCCCAGTGATGGGGAGCTCTTAGTTGCTTCTGATGGTGACTCCAACAATGCGAGGATTGGATCCTTGATTCAGGTTGTACATTTCATATGTGTCCTAACCGGGACTGGTTTTCAACATATGAAACTGTCTCTAAAGGTGCAGTGTTGATGGAAAATAATGCATCTTGCAAGGTAGTTGGCATTGGGACTGTCAGAATTAAGATGTTTGATGGAATTGTCAGGACACTTGGTGAAGTGAGACACGTTCCAGATTTGAAGAGGAATCTTATATCCTTGAGTATTCTTGATTCTAAAGGGTACAAGTACACTGGTGAAGGTGGAGGTCTAAAGGTTAGCAAAGGTGCCCTTGTTGCAATGAAAGTGCAGAGAAGGTCTGCAAATTTATATGTCTTGCAGGGTTCTACAATTACAGGTGATGCAACAGTTACTATGCCTTACTTGTCAGATGGTGAGGTTACTAGACTTCGGCATATGCGTCTTGGACATATGAGTGAGAATGGACGGCTGAATTAAGCAGAAGAGGACTTCTTGATGGTCAGAGCATCAGTAAATTGAAGTTGTGCGAACATTGCATTTTTGGTAAGCAGAAGAGAGTCAGATTCATGAAAGGCATCCACAATACAAAGGGTGTACCCTTCACCAGTGTACTTGTACCCTTTAGAATCAAGAGTACTCAAGGATATAAGATTCCTCTTCAATTCTGGAACGTGTCTCCCTTCACCAAGTAACCTGACAATTCCATCAAACATCTTAATTCTGACAAAGGGCATCCACAATACAAATGATTATATACATTTTGATCTTTGGGGACCGTCCAGGGTGCCTTCCAAGGGAGGCGCTAATTATATGCTCACCATCATTGATGATTTTTTCCAGAAAAGTTTGGGTGTTCTTCTTGAAGCAGAAGAGTGATGTGTTGGCTACATTTACAGTGTGGAAGATTATGATTGAGAAGCAAACAGGGAAGCAAATAAAATATCTCTGCACTGATAATGGCTTGGAGTTTTGTTCTGATGAGTTTAATGTTTTATGCAAATCAGAAGGAATCATGAGACATCGTACAGTTCGTCATACTCTGCAGCAAAATGGTGTGGCAGAGCGCATGAACAAGACATTGATTGAGAAAGTACGTTGTATGCTCTCTAATGCAGGTTTAGCTAAGTCTTTCTGGGCCGATGCCGCTTCTTTAGCTTGCTTCCTTGTTAATCGCTCTCCTTCAACTGCCATCGAAAAGAAGAATCCATAAGAGGTATGGTCCGGTACTCCTGCTACCTATTCTGATTTGAAGGTTTTTGGCTGTCCTGTATATGCTCATGTTAATAATGGGAAACTAGAACCTAGATCTATAAAGTGTGTCTTTATTGGCTATAAACCTGGTGTTAAGAGATATAAATTATGGCGTCCAGAAAATGGAAAAGTCTTAATCAGTAGGGATGTTATCTTTGATGAAACTGCTATGCCTTTTGACTCGTCTTCTAGAGAAACTTGTGACAAAAACCCGCAGAAATCAAGCACGCAGGTTGAGTTTGAGATTCAGTCAGGAATTATACCAAAACACATCTCAGTCCAGTTCAGAGATGCAGGATGGTGCTGCTCCCTCATCACTACGAGTCGCACCATAGTATTCTATTGCTAGAGACAGGCCTAGGAGAGATATAAGGCCTCCGTAGAGGTTTGGTGAGGCTGATTTGGTTGCTTATGCCTTAAATGTGGCCGAATGTATTGATTCTAGTGAAGAACCTTCTACCTACTCAGATGCAATTAATTGTAATGATTCTGGCAGATGGGTGATTGCCATGCAAGAGGAGATGGAATCACTTCATAAAAATGGCACATGGGACTTAGTACGATTACCTAAGGATAAGAAAGCTGTTCGCTGCAAATGGGTGTTTAAAAGAATGGAAGGAATACCAGAAGTTAAAGAGGCCAGATATAAAGCAAGACTAGTGGCAAAAGGCTACAGCCAGGTTCCAGGTGTAGACTTCATAGATGTGTTTTCTCCAGTTGTAAATCATAGTTCGATTCGTGCTTTGCTTGGTATCGTTGCCATGCACGATTTTGAGCTTAAGCAGTTGGATGTGAAGACAACTTTCTTGCATGGAGAGCTTAAAGAGAACATATACATGCAACAACTAGAGGACTTTATAGTCTTAGGAAAGGAAGACTTTGTTTGCTTGTTGAAAAAGTCTCTTTATGGCCTTAAGCAATCGCCTAGGCAATGGTATAAGAGGTTTGATTCATTTATGACCACTCATGAGTTCAAAAGAAGCAGTTATGACAGCTTTATCTATTTTAAGAAGAGTGTTGATGGGTCGTTTGTTTACATACTCTTATACGTTGATGATATGTTAATAGCATCAAAAGATAAAGAAGAGATAAGAAAGGTCAAAGTGCAGCTTAGTAAGGAGTTTGAGATGAAAGATTTAGGAGCGACAAAGAAGATACTTGGGATGGAGATTCTGATAGATAGAAATGCAGGAAAATTGTACCTTAGTCAGAAAGGTTATATTGAGAAAGTTCTCTGCATGTATAATATGTAAAAATCCAAACCTGTTACTACTCCATTAGCAGCTCATTTCATACTTTCATCTACTTCATCTCCACAATCTAGATGAGGAGATTGATTATATGTCACGAGTTCCATATTCTAGTGCAGTGGGATCTCTCATGTATGCTGTGGTGTGTTCCCATCCTGATTTATCATATGCTGTCAGAGCAGTTAGTAGGTACATGGCGAATCCTGGTAAAGAACATTAGAAAGCGGTCCAATGGATTTTCAGATACATATGTGGTACTACTGATGTTTGTTTGCAATTCGAAAGAACTAGAGATGGAGTCATCGGTTATGTAGATTCTGATTTTGCTGGAGACCTTGATAAAAGGAGATCACTTACATGGTATGTTTTTAATGTTGGTGGTGCTATCAGTTGGAAAGCTACTTTGCAGACTACAGTTGCACTGTCAACTACAGAGGCTATGTACATGGCTATTTCAGAGGCTTGTAAGGAAGCTATTTGGTTGAAAGGACTATTTGGTGAACTTAGTGAAGATTTGCAGATTACAACAGTCTTTTGTGATAGTCAGAGTGCTATTTTTCTCACAAAGGATCAGATGTTTCATGAGATAACAAAGCACAATGATGTACGGTATCATTTTGTGCGTGAGATTATTGCTCGTGGTGATATTGTAGTGAGCAAAGTTAGTACACATGACAATCCTACTGATATGATGACCAAGTCACTCCATATAGCCAAGTTTTAGCATTGCTTGGACTTGGCAGGTGTTTGTTGTTGAGTTAAGCCCTTGGGGGCTTTTGTAGAAGAGGTGGAGATCAGTTTCATCGAAGATTGTGCGTATTATTCCTTGCATTGGAATTCGTGTCAAGGTGGAGACTGTTAGAGTGTGTGACCCGAATCCGATTTTTTGACCCAACCCGAAGAGTTGCGGTGCGACATTTAATGGGAAGTTTTTCAGGGCTATGTGGTGGTAGAGGAGGGATCGGGCCCATATAAATATGATGTAATCTAGGGTTTCGGCTTTAAACTATTTTTATCCGCCGCACTTCTCCTCCTTTTGTACCAGAACTTCGATATAGTGAATTTCTTTCCTTTGCCCGTGGTTTTTTCCCGTCTTGGGGTTTCCACATAAATCTGTGTGTTCTTTGTTTGTGTTTGTTAGGTTTTATTCATATTTGCATTGATGATTGCATTGTCATAAGTGGCACTCTGATAATCATCGTTTGTTCTTTACTATCTTGAAGTTATAAGACGGTTTATCTGGAAGATGTTGGGTCTTTTGTTGAACGTTATGTTGCACCCGAGCTACAGTAATCTGAAGGAGAGAATCGACTCAGCCCTCTATGTTGGAAGTATTGTTGAACATTATGTTGTACTATAATGTTCAACATGCTATGTATTTTTACGTCATTGATTGATTGCGATTTTCTTGGATCCGAGTTTGGAAATCTCGCGATCTCAAGTTCCTATCTTTAACAGTTCAGGTATTTATGTTGGTTACGTATTGTTAAATATTTGATTGGCTATTTATATCTCTTGTTTAGTTTATTGAAAGACGGTTGGAGAGATTTTAGCCAACGATATTTCGGCAACGGACTCCTGCAGATTTTGGGGGATCTCATACTTTGTTGAGAGTTGCAGATTTTTGTGGTTGTCTAGCCGAAACTGATTTGATTGGATTCTTGCTGATTGAACCGGAGATTGCGGGGAGCGCATGCTATAAGGGTTCGGCAGCTGTGACGGCTAGGGTACGGACTTTGAGATAAAAGTTCTGTGAAAAACTCCGGGAGGGAGGCCGACGACTACATACGTAGGATCAAGGTAGTTGATCTAATCGGTGGTGCAAGGGGAGCTTGCTGGCAAGGGGAGCTTGCCAAAATACTTCACTGGGTTGATTGCGATCACCCCTCACGGTTTGTATTAAGGGAGAGTGTGTTCCTCCTTATAGAAGCGTGATTATTAGAGTTTGTATTCTCTGATTTTTATAGTGAAGTATTCTATTTTTCTGGGCGTGGCCCCACAGATGTAGGTGTGCGAACCGAACTGCGATACCAAGTCTTGTGTGTCTCTGATTGATGTGTGTTGTTTCGCTGATTTAAGATTCATTACTGCGTACTGAATTTCATTTGGTATCGGAGCAGGTCATCCGCATTACTTTGTTCGATCAAAGTGGGTGTGATCTTGTGTGTCAGCACGCTCATCATGAATACCAAAGAAGGTGCCTCTGTTACTCGTCCTCCCTTACTCACCGGATCTAATTACACATATTGGAAGTCACACATGTGAGCCTTTATCAAGTCCCTGGATGAAAAAGCTTGGGTGGCTACGGTTGAAGGATGGAGTCCTCCGACTGAAGTTAACAAGGAAGGCAAGGAATGTATCAAACCCGTGAGAGACTGGAATCCTGAAGAGGAGCGTGCAGCATTAGGAAACTCAAAAGCAGTGAATGCCATCTTCACTGCAGTCGATGAAGAGCAGTTCAAGCTTATATCAACATGTGAGAACGCAAAAGAAGCCTGAGACCTTCTTCAAAATGTGCATGAGGGGACCAGCATTGTTAAGGCTTCTAAACTGCAAATGCTCGCTTCACAGTTTGAAAATCTGAGAATGAATGAAAACGAGACAGTTGTAGAGTTCAATGGAAGATTAAGGGATATAGCCAACCAGACATTTCAACTGGGTAAGAAATACTCTTAAAAGAAGTTAGTGGAAAAGACGCTGAGGTCCCTACCCGAAAAATTTTCTGCTAAAATTGCTGCGAAAGAAGAAGTAAGAAACACATCCACCATGAGACTAGATGAACTCATGGGCTCTCTGCAAACTTATGAGATGAATCTCAAGCAAAACAGAAGGGAGAAGGGAGTTGCTCTAAAAGCTGAAAAGAGTGAATCTTCCAAATCTGATAACGAGTTGGAACTTGAAGATGACATTGCTTTACTCACCAAAAACTTCAGTAGGATGATGAGGAAGATCAGTAATAGAGGTCAGAATTTTAAAGCTACAAATAATGTGCTGTGGTCAGGTCCTCCTGCCGGTAAAAGATTGATAGTCGCCTTACTCAGAGGTATGATTCTAAAACCAAGGGAAATGGAATACAATGTAGAGAGTGTGAAGGATTTGGTCATATACAGGCCGAATGTGCCAACACTCTTAAGAAGCAAAAAGGGAAATCTCTAGCCAGCACCTGGAGCGATGAAGATTCTGAAGGAAGTGTGGAAGATGAAGACATAACTAGCAACTATGTTGCATTCACTGCCATCCTGAAAGACAAGTCTGAGTATAATTCTTCCAGTCATGTTGAACATAATGTTACAACATTTGCTTCAACATCCAGTCTTAAACAAGGAAATGTGATACATGATGTTGTAACAAACAGTACAACATATGACACCGAGGTCGACTCTGACAGTGAAAGTGAAGGAGATGTTGGTGAAGAGGATACCGCTCAGCTTATCAAATTATGTTCAACAAATGGATGGATATCTGTGCAGCAAACAAGAAGTTGAAAGATGAATGTTCCAAGCTGAGAAGTGAGAAGGATGAGACCGAACCAAACATTTGAAGACAGAATTAAGTCTCTGGAATCTTGAGAATAGCTAGAAGAGAACACTGCTCAGATCTGAGAAGGTGGAAAGCACCCTCAACAGATGGAACTCTGGAAAATCTAAACTTGATGACATCCTTAACATGGGTAAGGTGTCTGGAGATCGAACATGAGTTGGATATGGTCGGCCCCAGATATACACCCGGAGAACGATTGTAGTTTTACCGCAAGCGCACGGTCAAGTGGCGAGCGGGTATCGAACTCAGGGAGGAACAATGACAGTGTCTCATTCTAATCGCCTAGCTATCAAAATGGTCAAGAATAATACGTGGTAAAATTGTCACAATCGTTCGTATATCTATAGAAATATTAATGGAATAAAGCGCCTAGGGATAGGGAATCCCCGCTACGGACCGTATCTCATCGTTGTGATTCGTAGGTTACATCATTGCTAGACTTGAATTTTAGGTGAACTAGTCGCAACTAAATGTAGAACCAAGCTCACGCTCTCGCGCTATTGCCGGTCTATAGCGAACCTAGGCTAAGGCCCAATCTCTTGCAAACCCTAGCCTAAGCCGCTAGCATTAGGATCGACATCATCGTTCAATCGTATCTCGAGCCCACTCTCGTGCAAACTCGAGCTACGTTCTAGGTTGAGATAGTTCCTACCCGTCCAATCTCTTGAAAACGGGTATTTGTATAGAAATACGATTAAAAACCCTAACCTTGGTCCAATCTCTTGCAAACCAATTCTAGAAAATTCCAATCGTAAATCTAAATCGAATTTCTAGGGCTTCCTATCAATTGGGACCCAATCTCTTGCAAATCCCAATCGATATGAATCCCTAGCCATCCGTAATTTATCAATCCCAGCCTAACCCTAATCAATTCTAGCAAGAATTTCACCAATTCATCACAATTCAAAAATAGGGTTCATAGGGTTCATCCCTATGCCCTAAGACGATAAAACTACTCACTAATCATCATGCAATTCATAAGAAATTCAATAGAAAAATCAACACAATTCATTGCAATAGAGAAATTATCAATAAAACTAGAGTTTTTGACAAGAAAGGAGACAAACCAATGAGAATCCAATAGCATCCAACAAAAGTCCCCTTTCTAATCTCTCAAAAAGCCTAAATCTAATTAACTAAAAAGCTCTCTAAAAAGGCTGCAAAAAGTTCTTTCTAACTAGGGCAAAAACTGGGTTTAAATACCCCTCAAAATCGCCCAGAAATTCGTGACAAAAATGCCCCTGCGCAGCCCAGAAATCGCAGTTTACGCAGCAGGCGGGGCGGCTCACTCGGCCGAGTGACAAATGTCACTCGGCCGAGTGACAAACCCTGTAAAATTCCAGTAAGTCGGGACTTTTCGTGGGTCTGTCTTCGGGAGTGACTCGGCCGAGTGACTTTACTCACTCGGCCGAGGGGCAATTCTTGCTCGGCCGAGTCGGAGTCGTCAAAAAGCCTGTAAATTAACAGTAAGTCGGCCGTTTTTGAAGTGGATTTTCCCATGCCGCTCGGGCGAGGGGATTTCCATGCTCGGCCGAGTGTACTATCGTCACTCGGCCGAGTGCACGCCTATTTTCTTCTGTTGGTGCGTGTCCGGTCTGGTCGGCCGAGTGATCTTCTTGCTCGGCCGAGTGGGTGGTTCACTCGGCCGAGTGAGATGCTGCAAATGCCCAATCTTCGTCTTTTCGCTTCCTCGTCGCTCCTACGACGTTCCTTCTTCTCCCACTTGTCTTCCATCGCCGAATAACCCTCAAAAGAGCCTTGGGTGACACTCCGGAGTGGGTGCAAATCCTCTTGATCTCAAAACCACTCCGAATCGCTCCATATCTCCTGAAATACGACAAAAACAAGAAATCGTGAAAAGCATCACAATATTGTCGAATAATCGTGAAAAATGTGATATGAGCGATCAAAGTGGCATGCAAACATGCCAAAAAGGGTGTAAAATACGGAGCGATCAAAATCCCCCAAGCTTACCTCTTACTCGTCCTCGAGGAAGATGAGTAAAAAGCGAGCCCGACGGGCAAAATGTTGGAAAAGAGGGAAAAATAAAAGAAATAAAAACAAAAATAAAAATAAAAATAGAATAGAAAGCGAAGAAGGGGGGTGCTAGATCATTTTTCTCAGGACGTGGGGTTTGCTTACTCATATAGCATACATCGAATATAAGACACACATCAAAGACTTTAATTTTGATATCGTAGTATAATTGATGCATTCGAAATCGAAAACCCCAAAATATCAATATAGCATGAAATATGGAATCATTCTAGGATTAACATCGTCTGAAGCATCTAAAGCGGTATGCATAACCATAGATCACACACTTTTCAATTGAATGCTTTCTATAAGGAGTATGAGAGATATCACACGATATGGAATAGTAAGAATAGAAAAACACGGTTTTCATGAAATGAATGCTAAGTGTCGATTTCTGGATTTTGTGAAACTTTAGCAATCTCACCGAGTATAGAAGATTACTTAGCCTAGGTTGTCATGCACCGTCAAGTAGTCACTCTCTCACACATCATTGGATCCTCTCCCCCAAGCTTATCCATAAGCGTGGTGGCATAAACAAATCAATATGTACATTCCCCATTTCTTTTGAAGCTCCAAAAAAGTAAAAATAAAACAAAAGAGGGAAGAATGAGAGAAAGAGTATGAGATGGGATCGTTATGAACTTCTTTTCTCTTTTCTTTTCTTTTTCTCAATTTTTCTCCTTTTTTTCTCTTTTTTTTGCAATAGAAATATATACATAAGCGATCCCAAATCAAAAGAGAGAAGGATATACAGGTATATTTTTTTATTTTTGATTTTGGGGATTTGGAGCATGAAAATAAATAGCGGGGAAAATGCCGATAATAGACTTGCTAGGGGGGATTCACCAATGAATTTCAAGTAGAGAAATAATGCTCAAGATATGTGGAGAAAGAAATCAATGTATCACTCAGTTCACTCTGTAGGACGTGCATGACAACTATCAGCAGAGTAATATAATCTACTCAGTTTAATCCCAAAAAGTAAACTAGTCCAGATATATCATCCTAGCAAACATTCAATCAACCTGAAAGTGAAGCGCACAATTCATGCAATAAGAAGTGACATGAGAGAGGAAAGCAGTACTCCAAATATAAGCAATCAATGCGTGAAGCTTGGTGCGTTTTCTATGATAAGCATACATATGAATCATCAGACATCAGTTAATAACAGAGTTTCATCCATATCCATACAAGAAAAGAGTGGGTTACCATTTCAAAATGCAAAGCAGGACATAGCATATGATATCTGAAACAAAAGCTATGACGTGACAAAATAGCATGCATATGTAGATAAGCTAACACCACGTCATCATCATCACAGAAAAATCATCTCTAGCAAAAGATGAAAGAAACAAAGATAAAGGAAAATAGAACTATATACAATGCAGCATACTCAAAAGAGGAAAAGAAAAGGTGATGCATGAAAAAAAACGAAAAAGTGGTGAAAATAAGTGCAAAAGTGGAAAGAAAGCGTGAGAAATAAAAAATAAAGGGTGGCAAAAATGAAAAAGTGTGAGAACTCACTCCCCCAAGCTGAAGTGCACAGTGTCCTCAATGTGCAAAGTGTGGCTCACTGAGAGACGTGAGATGGGTGGGGTGGGTGAGGATGCATGCATGATGAAAAAGAAAGAAAAAGAAAAAGAAAATAAAATGCGAATGAATGTGATGCATGCAAAGATCAGGATGATGCAGATATGAGTGTCCCCAAAAAGTCTCTCCCTCACTCCCAAAAGATATAAAAATATATGATCAGGAAGGTACCAAAATAATAATACGTGGAGGAGGGGGGCAAAAATCAAACACCAGGCCCAGGAACAAACGGGCAGCAAAACGACAAAAAATATCAGAGGCATCAAGAGTGTGCCTAAGCTGGTGGTGGCGCTGCACCATCACCGTCCTGTGGCGGAGGTGGTGGCGGAGGTGGTGGGCGTGCTATCTGCTGGGTGGGTGGGGGTAGTGGAGGCAGACGCGCCAGAATCTGATTCAGGCAAGCCCGAATATCGGGAAGCATGGCGACGCGGGTCTGCACAGAACTGACCGTGGCAGAGAGAGCCCTAAAGTCTCCTCAGAGTCCACTAACAGCCCCCTCTAGAGCATGAATGCTCTGAACTAGAGTGTCAGGGGGTGGTGGAGCGGAGGGACGCACAGGTCGAACAGATGAGATGCGGGGCTGTCTCTGGCGGGCGGTGTATAGGATGGGGCCAGCAGGAAAGTGTGGAAGGGGTGCTGTGCTCGGTAATGGATGCCCAGCCTCGATGTGAGGCTGGGACGCAGGCTGGGTCGAAGTAGAAGCAGCAGCAGCATCAGAAGTGGAAGGTAAAATGGGTGACGAGGCAGCAGGAGAGGTTAGTGATGCAGAAGTGGGGACAGAAGTCACGACACTCTCGGTAAAGACAGCCGCAGTGGGGTCAGGAGGGCCGACAGCCGGGGTGGCCGTGGACAAAAGTGAGGTCAGGACCGCCACTGCAGCGGTAAAGGAGGTCTCGTCGGTCTCTAAAATGGTGGTGGGACGCTCATGGCTAAGAGAAGTGATAGGCTCGACGGACATAGGCTCGGTGGTGGTGGTGGTGGTGGTGGTGGTGGTGGACTCATCTAAGGTGCTCCCGACACTGACAGAAGAGTGAACAGAAGTGTCGGGAGGTGCAGACAGTGCAGGTGCAGGCTGAGGGATCACAAGGTCAACAGGTGGTGCAGGGGGTGCCTGCTCAGTATCCTCAGCCTCAAGTACATAGGCAGCGGGGATAAGGAGATCCATCACTGGAATCTAATCCCCGTGGGCTGGTCCAATGAGTGTCCGAGCGAGGCTCGGAAGAACCATGTAGTCAGCACTAAATGGACCGTGCAACCACACCCAGTGCCTGCGACCATGGGGACGAAGCATCTTCATCCGGGCCATAACATCTATCGAGAGTGAAGTGGGGCCCGGGGCTCGACGCAAGTCGTCAGGTAGGTCCACGCCGGTCATAAGGGCTAGAAGTGTGATCAGACCGCCGCAACAAATAGGTGAGCGAGCGCTCACCGAAATGATGATGCGGTCCAGAAACTAACTAGCGATGTCGATCTCGACGGTGGGGACCAGGTCGTCGCTACCCCTATCCAGAACCCTGGGGCGAGTCATCGCGTAGAGCATGTAGAGCTCTGGCGTAGACATGGTCCTGGGCTCGTACCTCGCTAAGAAATTAGTCACCATGAGGCGCTGTGCAATGCGGAGGCAGGGGTGCAGGATGGCTGAGGCCTTGGCCCTACTAGGGTCAAAGCCAAGTGGGGATCCCGTGATCCGTGTCCAGAAGGTGGAGGTGTCGAACGACGGGGGTGGAATGTGCGTGGGAGCGTAGGCACGGTCAGGGACAAGGACAGCGGGCCACTGGAAGAATGCACGAAGCATGTCGAGAGTGATCTCGCACTCTCGATCCATCAAGCAGAATGTGCATCCTCCAGGGGTCCGGTCAATAGAGCTCAGGACCTCTAGTGTCGGACGGATGAAAGTATCCGCCGACACCGCCAGAAAATCACGCCATCCCACGTTGTCGTACAACGTGAGAAGCCCCTCGAGTACCCCTAGGCGGTCAAGGTCAGCTAAGTGTATGAACCTAGAGGGTACTATCGAGCGATGGCAGATACGCTCGAACCTGGCGCGGTGTGCGTCATTTCGAAACGTGATCCCCATCGGCCCGACGGCGGGAGCGGGTGGAGGGACAGGATCGGCTGGGATCGGCTGTGTAGATGGTGGTGGCGGTGGTGGGCTAGGTGGAGGGGAGTCCTCCCTAGCGTGAGAGGGACCGGGATCATCGGTCCGCCTCCGCTTGGGAGCGGATCCCCGTGTACGCGGCCTAGTGCGCGGCGGCATGTGTGCCGCGAGATGTGTCCCAACCTAATAAATACAGCGACGTGCTAAATAATGGAGCGAATGTACCTGAACACGCCGCGAGAGCAATAAGTGGTGCGTGCGAAGAGACGCCTCCGCCGCGAAGCTCAAAGCGCGTCCAAAAGCTCCCCAAAGCTCCCCCAAGCTAGCCTGCAAATCAAACGATCAAATCAGCTAATAATATTCAATATGTATGGAGGAGATGGGGGATAATAGATATATATAAAATTTAATTTGGGTTAGGAGCTCAAAGGGCGTACGGATCAAGAAAAACAAGGAGAAGAGGGGCTTTTGGGGCAAAAGAGGGTGATTGGGCGCGGTGGAGGCCGGCGCCGGCGAGGTGGAGTGGCGGCTGATCGTCGGCGAAGGGAGGGGAACATGGGCGCCGGTGAAGGGGATCGATTCGGGCGAGGGACGACTCGAATCGGGCGAGGGAGCTCAAGTGTCGCAGCGTGCTCGGGCTCGATTTGGGGTTTTTTTCGTTTCGATTTTCGCGCAGCCCGCAATGATTATATATAGGAAATGTTACGACTCGGCCACGTGACAATGTCACTTGACCGAGTGTGTAAACGAAAAAAAATTTCGAAAATCACCTTACAACTTACGACTCGGTCGAGTGGCTTTGGTCCACTCGGCCGAAGGGAGAAACTTCACTCGGCCGAAGGGAGAAACTCCACTCAGCCGAAGGGAGAAACTTCACTCAGCCGAAGAGAGAAACTCCACTCGGCCGAGTGGCTCTGCCATTCCGTAATTTTTAAGCTAGGAGGGTATCTGTTTCACTCGGCCGAGTGACAAGTCACTCGCCCGAGTGGCAATTAAAACTAAAACTTACAGAAATTGACAGAGAGTTGGTCTGCAGAAACTTCCCTGTTTGGTGCTCCACTCGGCCGAGTGGAGTCTTTGCTCGGCCGAGTGGCATATGCTACTTGGCCGAGTGACGTGCTGTTTTCTGCATCGGCTCTCCGTTTTTGCTCTGGTCTCTGTTTTTCTTCCTCCAGTCTGTTTCTTCCTCCTCCTAAGGCCTGAACGCGTTCCTGAAGCGCTCTTCCTTGCCTCTATCATTCTCCATATGATTGATCTCCCTTTCTTCTTCTCCTGTCATGAAAAATAGGACCAGTTGTCACAATTTTCATGAACAAAAAATTCTAAAAACTAACAAAAGGCTAAACCAAAAATGAGAATCAAATAAAAACAACGCAAAAACCGTCGGGTTGCCTCCTGACAAGCGCTCGTTTAAGGTCATGAGCTCGACCCCTTTAGATATTCGTTTAGCTCGCGATATTGGGCGCATACGAGATGCACCCGTCAAACTTGTCGGGAAGGCCGCTTGGGTTCGGGTCATGATGTTCATCGGTCTTCCTCGACGCCTCCTCATCATGGGCAATGTTGGGGGATAAGTCCCCCAAGCTAGAGCTTGTTCCTATCTTCTTCTTGGCCGGTGACACCGATCTTCCTTTCGGTGGAGCTTTCTTCGGATTCTTGGCCTTTGAGAGCTTGCAAAGCTCTCGTATTCTTGCGACATCAGCGTCGCCTTCATCATCATCCGTGGAGCTATCTGGAGGGTCCTCCAACTTCTCTTCTTTGCTCGAAGCTTGGCCTTCTTCGAAGCCATCGTCATGAAGAGCACCAATAGAGTGGGGGATTGCTTCTTCAATCACTTCATCGAGGAGATCCACATAATCTAACTCCTCATGATATGGCATGTGTTTCATGGCCTTGGGTATGTGAAGCTCGACTTCTATGTTTCCGACATTCAAGGATAGAGTTCCTTCACGCACATCGACGATAACACCGGCGGTTGCTAGGAACGGGCGTCCAAGTATGAGCGAAGTGTCGCCCTCTTCCTTGATGTCCATTATGATAAAATCACAAGGCAAGCATATACCTCCCGGTACTTGGAGTGGAATATTCTCTGCGATCCCTACCGGCCTAGTAATCCGACCATCCGCAAGTTGAATCCTCATGTCGGTCGGCTTCAAGTCGGTGCCCGTGTTCAATCTCCGGAACATACTAAGGGGCATAAGGCTCACACTAGCGCCCAAGTCAACTAGAGCTTTTTCCAAAGGGACGCCTCCTAGTGTGCAAGGGATGCGGAAACTCCAGGGATCCTTCAATTTCGTCGGCTCCTTCTCCTTCCGGGTAAACCAAGTTCCTTGCTCCGCAAGCATGATTTTTTCCTTCCTTTTCCTTCCCGAAATCAAGTCCTTCAAGAACTTCGCGTAAGACGAGATCTCAACAATTGCATCTAAGAAAGGAATATTGAGGCTTACTCCTCTCAAGTATTCTAGGAACTTGGCGAGCCTTTTCTCCATCTTGGCTCTAGCTAGCCGTTGTGGAAACGGCACCGGTGGCATGTAGCGGCGCTCATCAAGTGGCTCCACCACTTTAGAATTTCCTCCTTCAATTGGCTCCTTTCGGCTCTCTTCTTCAATTGCCGTCTCTTTTTCTTCCAAAATTTCCACCTCGGGTTGCTTGCTTTGGGTCATAGCGGGAGTGGTATCCTTCCTGCCACTTGTTGTAACCGCAACCACCACATTGATGTGTCCGGTGTTGCTCCGTGGATTGGGCTCGGGTTGAGCCGGCAATTGTTGGGCGTTCTTGTTGAGCAACACAAGTTGCTCCGCAAGTTGAGCGACGACGGTACTTAGTGACTCTTGCCCCGATGTCAACTTAGCATTAATCTTTCTCTGCTCCACCATAAATTCTTCCACCCTAGCTTCGTGGTCCGATCGTAGTTGAGCTTGAGGTGGGTTGGGAGCTCTCCAACCTTGGTTGTACCCGGGGGGTCTATATGGTCCCGTTTGTTGCCTCGGCGGGTAGTTTTGTTGCGGTGGCCCCCTCGGTTGATATTGAGGTTGTGGTGGTGGAGGCCGAGCTTGAGGAAGTTGTTGTGGCGGTGGGTTCAAAGCACCATCATTGTTTGCATATGAAAAGCCCGGATGGTTTCTAGCGGCCGGGTTGGCCCAATATCCGGAGTTCCTCGCGACAGATTGTACTTGCTCCAAGGCTCCTTCTCCATTGTCCCCTCCTACATACATGTCTTGTGATTGGTCTAGCCAATCACTCATATTTCTTATCGGCATAGATGTAGAGGGTGCTCCATGTGGGTCGATGATATATTTCTTCAATCTCTCCACCACCTTGTGGAGAGAGTCAAACTTGTTTGAAAGCTCCGCCACGGCCTTGGCCTCATAAATGCTAGTGGGCTTCAAAGAGGACGAAGAATGTCCCCGCTCGTCCCCCCATTGTTGGTTATTTGAGGTCATCTCCTCTAACAAGGCCGTAGCTTCATCCGGGGTTTTTGATAGTATGGCTCCATTGGTGGTTGCGTCAATAATTTGCTTCGTGTCCGGTTGGAGTCCATTGTAGAAACTGTGAACGAGCTCCCAACCTTCTATACTATGATGGGGGTATTGATGTTGTAAGTCCTTGAAGCGCTCCCATGCTTCATAGAGAGTCTCTTACGGTCCTTTCTTAAAGGACATGAGATCACTCCGTATCTTCACCGTCTTGGAAGGAGGGTAAAACTTGTCAACGAAGGCGCTTGCCAACTCATCCCAAGTGATGAATGTCCCTTCTGCTTGCGTCCTCAACCAATATAAAGATTTATCTTTGAGTGTGAAGGGGAAGAGTCGCAGTCGGATTGCATCAACAGAAACGCCCGGCATTTGGAAAGTGGCGCACTTGGATAAGAAAAGTTAGATGTGGTAATGCGGATTTTCATGGGCATTCTCATGAAACGGGTCTTGTTGCATCAATACTACCAATCCCGTCTTTAGCTCAAAATTCTTGTTCGCCGCTAGTTCCGGCATGGCGATGGATGATGTGGTGGAAGAAGTCTTCGGCCGAAGCCTATCTCTAATGGATATGATCCTCGCCATTCGTGCGGCTAGCTCCTCCGGTGTCTCCACACGGCTCATACAACCGTCCTCCGTAGCGTGCCTTCTCTCGGCTCTGATCCTCCTCACGGTACGCTCGATTTCCGGATCAAATAATATTTCCTCGGGGTTTGCCGTAGATCTCGTGTACATGCAAGGGAAAACAGAGTTTCAAAGGAAATGTTAGCACGATTAAGGAGTAAAAAGATAAAAGTAATAAAAGAAAAAGAAGACACTAGGTAAAGAGAATAAAACACTGTCGCCTCCCCGGCAACGGCGCCAAAAACTTGGTCGGCCCCGGATATACACCCGGAGAACGATTGTAGTTTTACCGCAAGCGCACGGTCAAGTGGCAAGCGGGTATCGAACTCAGGGAGGAACAATGACAGTGTCTCGTTCTAATCACCTAGCTATCAAAATGGTCAAGAATAATACGTGGTAAAATTGTCACAATCGTTCGTATATCTATAGAAATATTAATGGAATAAAGCGCCTAGGGATAGGGAATCCCCGCTACGGACCGTATCTCATCGTTGTGATTCGTAGGTTACATCATTGCTAGACTTGAATTTTAGGTGAACTAGTCGCAACTAAATGTAGAACCAAGCTCACGCTCTCGCGCTATTGCCGGTCTATAGCGAACCTAGGCTAAGGCCCAATCTCTTGCAAACCCTAGCCTAAGTCGCTAGCATTAGGATCGACATCATCGTTCAATCGTATCTCGAGCCCACTCTCGTGCAAACTCGAGCTACGTCCTAGGTTGAGATAGTTCCTACCCGTCCAATCTCTTGCAAATGGGTATTTGTATAGAAATACGATTAAAAACCCTAACCTTGGTCCAATCTCTTGCAAACCAATTCTAGAAAATTCCAATCGTAAATCTAAATCGAATTTCTAGGGCTTCCTATCAATTGGGACCCAATCTCTTGCAAATCCCAATCGATATGATTCCCTAGCCATCCGTAATTTATCAATCCTAACCTAACCCTAATCAATTCTAGCAAGAATTTCACCAATTCATCACAATTCAAAAATAGGGTTCATAGGGTTCATCTCCATGCCCTAAGACGATAAAACTACTCCCTAATCATCATGCAATTCATAAGAAATTCAATAGAAAAATCAACACAATTCATTGCAATAGAGAAATTATCAATAAAAATAGAGTTTTTGACAAGAAAGGAGACAAACCAATGAGAATCCAATAGCATCCAACAAAAGTCCCCTTTCTAATCTCTCAAAAAGCCTAAATCTAATTAACTAAAAAGCTCTCTAAAAAGGCTGCAAAAAGTATCAAAAGTTCTTTCTAACTAGGGCAAAAACTGGGTTTAAATACCCCTCAAAATCGCCCAGAAATTCGTGACAAAAATGCCCATGCGCAGCCCAGAAATCGCAGTTTACGCAGCAGGCGGGGCGGCTCACTCGGTCGAGTGACAAATGTCACTCGGCCGAGTGACAAACCCTGTAAAATTCCAGTAAGTCGGGACTTTTCGTGGGTCTGTCTTCGGGAGTGACTCGGCCGAGTGACTTTACTCACTCGGTCGAGGGGCAATTCTTGCTCGGCCGAGTCGGAGTCGTCAAAAAGCCTGTAAATTAACAGTAAGTTGGCCGTTTTTGAAGTGGATTTTCCCATGCCGCTCGGGCGAGGGGATTTCCATGCTCGGCCGAGTGTACTATCGTCACTCGGCCGAGTGCACGCCTATTTTCTTCTGTTGGTGCGTGTCCGGTCTGGTCGGTCGAGTGATCTTCTTGCTCGGCCGAGTGGGTGGTTCACTCGGCCGAGTGAGATGCTGCAAATGCCCAATCTTCATCTTCCTCGTCACTCCTACGACGTTCCTTCTTCTCCCACTTGTCTTCCATCGCCGAATAACCCTCAAAAGAGCCTTGGGTGACACTCCGGAGTGGGTGCAAATCCTCTTGATCTCAAAACCACTCCGAATCACTCCATATCTCCTGAAATATGAAAAAAACAAGAAATCGTGAAAAGCATCGCAATATTGTCGAATAATCGTGAAAAATGCGATATGAGCGATCAAAGTGGCATGCAAACATGCAGAAAAAGGGTGTAAAAATACGGAGCGATCAGGATACCACAGAGGGAGTCATCTACATACCTTCAAAACTAGAAGTGTTCTCATTACTAAGGAGCATGAAAAACAGAGTCAGCTGAATGAGGACAAGTCAAGAGGGAAGAAAAGAAAAGGTTCAACAAAGGGTCCAACAAAAGGTTCAACATTCAGGCGCCCGATAGTAACTACTATAGACAAGTTGGACACTATGACTGGAGTTGTTTCAGATGCATGAAGCACTGGAATGGAGGTAGAAATGTTGCTCATCCCAACCAGTGAACAAATATGAAATGGGTTAAGAAATCTGAGCTGGTAAGTATGGTGGCATACACTTCATTGGTTACTTTCTCTGAAAATCTGTGGTATTTTGACAGTGGATGTTTTTGACACATGACGGGGAACAAGGGACTTCTGTCTGAGTATACTTCCGGCTACAAAGGTCATGTTATGTTTGGTGATGGTCAGAGAAGCAGGGTTGTTGGAAAAGGGAATCTGAATGTGACAAGATCTCTGAAGCTAAAAGACGTAATGCATGTAGAGAACTTAAAGGCCAATCTCATCAGTATCAGTCAGTTGTATGATCAAGGATTACTGGTTCGCTTTAACAAATATGAATGTCTTGTTTTCAATGGGGATAATGTTTGTATTCTTACCGGAAAGAGGTCAAACGACAACTGCTATCTTCTGCAAGATCTCAACAGGTGTTGCAATATCACTACTGACGTTTCTGAACAGTGGCATCAGAAACTGGGTCATATCAATTTCAAGACCTTAATGAAGATCTCTCAAGCCAGAGCTGTTCGTGGAATGCCAATCCTAACCAAGAAGAAAGAAGGGGTGTGTGAATCATGCCAACTGGGAAAGAAGAAGAAGGTGAGTCACATGCAAATTCAGAATATCACCACCTCAAAAAATCTGGAGCTGCTGCATATGGACCTGATTGGACCCACATTAGAAACTAGCGTGGGAGGTAAGAAGTACATTTTTGTATGTGTTGATGATTTTTCTCGGTTCACTTGGGTTGATTTTCTTAAGGAGAAATCGGATACATTTGATGCGTTTAAGAGATTGTGCACCCGCCTTCAAGTTGAAAAAGGAGACAATATTGGCAAGATCATCAGGATTAGGAGTGATCATGGAAAAGAGTTTGAGAATCACTCTTTTTCTGAATTTTGTGAAGCACATGGTATAGGACATGAGTTCTCGGCGCCTAAGACTCCTCAACAAAATGGAGTAGTTGAAAGGAAGAATCACACACTTCAAGAAATGGCACGAGTTATGCTGAATGCTCGAGATGTTAATGTTAAGTGGTGTGCTGAAGCTATTAATACCGCTTGCTACATGATCAACAGAGTCTATCTTCAGCCAAGGACTGAGAAAACCCCCTACGAGATCTGGAAAGTTAGGAAGCCTGATGTGTCCTACTTCCATATCTTCGGAAGCAAATGCTACATCTTGCAAGATCGTACACCGAGACGAAAGTTCGATGCCAAGAGTGACAAAGGAATCTTCCTAGGGTATTCTACAAGGAGTCGTGCCTTCAGAGTATTGAATCAATGCACTGACGTTATGATGTAATCTATCAATGTGGTGATAGATGATTTTGATCAGGGAGAGACCATTTTAAGGGGAGAAAAGGACATTCAAGAAGACAGTACGGATGAGGATGTTTGTGTTGAAAATGATGTTGCAACAATCAAGACTAATCAGAACAATGTTGAACAAAATGTTGCAACACAAGATATAACCACCACTGAGATGACACAAGTAGAGGTTGAAGATACTCAAGATACTGAGGGAATCACGAAAGTTATACGCGATCATCCTCCGGAGCTAATCATTGGTGATGTACATGACAGTCGTCGGACAAGAGGTGCTAGTTGTGTCAACTACAGAGATCTTGCCGGGTATGCTTGTTTTCTCTCTACTGTTGAACCCAAAAATGTGAAGGAAGCCATTGTTGATGAATTCTGGGTTTCGGCCATGCAAGAGGAGTTGAACCAATTTCAACGAAATGATGTCTGGAGTCTAGTGGAGAGACCTAAAGGAACAAATGTCATCGGAACGAAATGGATCTTCAAGAACAAAACGGATGAGAATGGAAATGTTACTCGCAACAAAGCCCGTCTGGTGGCTCAGGGTTATACCCAAGTAGAAGGAATTGACTTTGATGAGACATTCGCTCCAGTCGTGCAGTTGGAATCCATTAGATTACTGCTGGCAGTTGCGTGTAGTCTGAATTTCAAACTACACCAAATGGATGTGAAGAGCGCGTTCTTGAATGGACTACTGAATGAAGAAGTATATGTCGAACAACCAAAAGGCTTCACAGATCCTTTTCTTCCGAACCATGTTTACAGATTGAAGAAGGCGCTTTACGGGTTGAAACAAGCACCGAGGGCCTGGTACGAGAGATTAACTACATATCTTCTTAAAAAGGGGTATGAAAGAGGAGGAGCTGATAAAACATTGTTTGTTCAACGGACAAGATCAAGCATTATGGTAGCACAGATCTATGTCGACGATATATTCTTCGGGTCAACTTCACAACAGTTGGTACGTGAGTTTATCACCCGCTTGCAAAAGGAGTTTGAAATGAGCATGGTAGGTGAGTTGGATGTTTTCCTTGGGCTTTAAGTTAAATAGTGTACAGATGGTCTATTCATATCACAAAGCAAATATGCAAAGAGCCTTGTTAAGAGATTCGGTTTGGAAAGTGCAAGACATGTCCGCACCCCCATGTCCACTTCTGAAAAACTCTCCAAGGACGAAGGAGGAAAAGATGTTGAAGTTACTCTATATAGAAGCATGATAGGCAGTCTTTTGTAATTGAGAGCTAGCAGGCCGGATATCAGCTTCAGTTTTGGAGTTTTTGCCCGCTATCAAGCATGTCCCAAAGAATCTTATATCATTGCAGTGAAGAGGATTATCAGGTATGTCAGTGGGACGGCAGACTATGGTATATGGTACACCAAGGATACAAACACTCTAATTTCGGGATACAACGATGCAGACTGGGCATGAAATACTGATGATAGAAAGAGCACTACCGGAGGATGCTTTTATGTGGGGAACAACCTAGTCTTATGGTATAGTAAAAAACAGAACTCCATTTCATTATCTACGGCAGAGGCTGAGTATATCGCAGCAGGGAGTTGTTGCACTCAACTCTTATGGATGAAGCAAATGTTGACAGATTATGGATTGGAACAATGAACTCTGACTATTCTATGTGATAATCAGAGTGCTATAAACATCTCCAAGAACCCAGTTCAGCACTCCAGAACAAAACATATCGACATCCGCCATCACTTCATCAGAGAGTTGGTCGAGAAGAAGTCTCTTATCATGGAGTATGTAGCTACAACAAATCAATTAGCGGATATTTTTACGAAGCCCTTAGATTCTGTCAGGTTTGAAGAATTGCGACAAGCCCTAGGGCTGTGTCGTATCTGATGTTGAACACTGTGTTGAGAAAATTGTTGCAACATCAGGTTGCAACATTTCGTGGAACGGGTGGTCTAGTGCTATTGGGTTAGTTATCTTCTAATTACCTTTACCAGTTAGTTATTTTTCTTCTGTTCCACTTTCAGTTTCTAAGGCGCTATTCTTTTATTCTCCCTCAAATCAAATCTTTCCAAGATCCTCCAAGCTGGTTCTCTAGGGTTCTTGCATTCTTCTTGCTCATATGGAATTTTCCTCTCCTTGTTCAGATATGGCAAGAGACCGTAAAGAAAAATCATCGCATACTCCACGACGGTTTTCTCGTCGGACCGCCTCAGCATGGAACAGTGCTCCCCGTCCGCTCCTCCTCCTATCAAATGGAAGTGAGTGATTCCACGTTCTTCACGTGGGTTCTCCAGTGGTATTACTTCTCCCTTTCAATCTTCTGGTTCTTACAGTGACATGCATTCTCATGGTTTTTCGAATTTGGAGTTAGTGAGTTTTCCCCCAATTTTCGAAATTCCTCTTCTTCGAAAACCCTTGGAAGATGAATGTTATGATGATGAAGAATTTTCTGCACCTGTCACGATTTAAGATTGGTTCTGGTATTTGTGCAGAACTGGAAGGAGGTTAGATCTCTTTTGGGTAGATGTCTCACACATTCACTTTGATAAACTTATGCAAAAGAATATTTTGGGCAAGGTGATGAGTGTGGAGGTGCCCCGAGACCGCAAGATTGTCATTCGAACATGGAATCCAGAAGTTTTCGTAAGAATATCTGAAATCATTGACATCTCTGATTCTGAATCGTCTGTATCTGTTGAGAAGTCTGAGACTGAGGGGGCTGATGATGCTACATCTTGCCCCAAGGACACTAAGGGTATAGATGACCCATATTTTGAGATGTTGGATGATGATGTGGACCTTGGGGAAGGGGCCTATGCTGGAGTTAGTCATGTTGACCCAGCTCTGGAAAAGGAACCTGTTATTCCTTCTCCAATGTGTGTGGATGATAATGTTCAGAGTGTGCCTGAAGGTGAAAATGAGTCCATAAGAATGTCTAATGATGATGTCGGGAGTCTTAATGACTGTGTTGATGTTCCTTCAGAACAGATCTCACCTTATGATGGTGCAGAAGCTCATGCTCAGAGTTCAGTTGATGGAGGTAACGTTGGGGAAACTCTGAGGTCTGTTGAGGTGGAAAATGTTGAAGGCTGTGCAATGCCAAATACTTCTTCTGAGGCTGGTGTAGATCATGCTGATACCAATGTTGAAGTTGCTGTCGAGACTGACTCTTTGCAGTCTAGAGATGACGATCATAATGTTGCACAAAATGTTGCAACAATGGATGCAACATGTGAAGCTGCTGCTCCAGATGATACTCCCTTGTCATCGTTCATGCGGAAGGCTCGATCTGCCCCTAGAAATCGCTCTGCTCCTGCAAGTCATACCGCTGCTTCTCCTTCCAAGAGGTCCAAGAACTCTGCATCATTCCTTCTCGCTCACCCTCGTTTACATCTTCTGATGCATTCAGTAAAATGTTTTTTTGACAAGGCATGTAAGAATAGATGGGCTTCGTACTCTGAGAGATCACTCCTTCCTGAGAAAAGTCTGAATGTGTCATCATTTGACAAGACACAAATGGTATCAATTCTTAAAGACATCGGGTTGATTCATGCTGCCACTTGCTTCAGTGTTTATTATCCTGTGTTGGTGCGTGAGTTTTATTGTAATTTGCCGAAGTCTGCAAGTGATGCTTCTTCACGATGGGGTTTCAGAAGTTATGTGAGAGGGAAGATCATTTCCTTCTCTCCCTCTGTGCTGAATAAACTGTTAGAATGGAAATGCTCTCAGTCAGTGCCAGCATTCAGAGAGTCAACATGAGATGACTTTGACAAGTTTTTACATATTGTGACTGCTGGAAAGTTAAAGAGCTGGCCCAAGAAGTCGTCCACATTTCCTTCCTCTGCTCTTACCGCCAAATATTTTGTTCTGTTCAGGATTGCCACGAGAAATTGGCTTCCCACTTCCAATGTGTCAGTGATCACGAAAGACATGTGTAAACTCTTGTACTCTGCCGGCACTACTCAGTCCTTCAACTTAGGAAGAATCATTTTTGATTCAGTTCTGTCTTTTTCAGAATCATCCTCCTTTTCCACATCATTGCCCCATGGATGTCTCATCTCTATGATGGTCTTGGCTCAAAGAGTATCCTTGTCCCCATCTGATCTCCCTACTTCGTGTGACAGAATTTCGTATATTGCTAAGTCTGTGACAGGCAAACTTGATGATATCTCAAGGGTGATTCCCTCTCTACATGATGCTCCGACGTCATCCTCCCCTCCTCAGGCTGCTGATCCCATGTCTACTGTGCATCCTGAGTCTCCTTCTGCACCTCCTGATCTTGCTGCTGCTACCAGCTCCTCCTCATCAATTTTGGTGGATATTCAGTTCTTGGAAAATGCAATTCAGAATGTCAATGATCAACTATTGGCACTCGAAAGTCAGAAGGTTCTTTTGAATAGTCACAAGCTGATGCTGCAGAGCAAGCTGTCTGCTCTGAGGAGTAGCCTTTCTGAGGAGAAATGATTCGTTCATCTCACTCTCTTACTAGGTATGTCTCTGTCCTTAGTGGCTCAAAGGGGGAGAAGTATGATATTGTGGCTTTGGTGATTGGTGATGGTGCTTATGGTGAGGGGGAGAATGGAGAATGTGTGCTGTTAATGTAATGTTGTTCAGGAAGGTTGGTTTTGGCTTGTTGTAAGTGGTGGTATGGTTGCACATTTTGTGATACAGCATTTCCGTATATGTTTTGGGACACATCAGTTCGTCTTGTCTGAATCGTTGTCTACCTCATCTTTCTTCAGTTGGTCTCTGTCGAATATCATGGCTTGTTGTGCCACTAAATGACAAAAGAGGAGATTGTTAGGTTTTATTTATGTTTGCATTGATGATTGCATTGTCATAAGTGGCACTCTGATAATCGTCGTTTGTTCTTTACTATCTTGAAGTTATAAGACGGTTTATCTGGAAGATGTTGGGTCTTTTGTTGAACGTTATGTTACACCCGAGCTACAGTAATCTGAAGGAGAGAATCGACTCAGCCCTCTATGTTGGAAGTATTGTTGAACATTATGTTGTACTATAATGTTCAACACGCTGTGTATTTTTACGTCATTGATTGATTGCGGTTTTCTTGGATCCGAGTTTGGAAATCTCGCGATATCAAGTTCCTATCTTTAACAGTTCAGGTATTTTATGTTGGTTACATATTGTTAAAGATTTGATTGGCTATTTATATCTCTTGTTTAGTTTATTGAAAGACGGTTGGAGAGATTTTAGCCAACGATATTTCGACAACGGACTCCTGCGGATTTTGGGGGATCTCATACTTTGTTGAGAGTTGCAGATTTTATGGTTGCCTAGCCGAAACTGATTTGATTGGATTCTTGCTGATTGAACCGGGGATTGCGGGGAGCGCATGTTATGAGGGTTCGGCAGTTGTGACGGCTAGGGTACGGACTTTGAGATAAAAGTTCTGTGAAAAACTCTGGGAGGGAGGCCGATGACTACGCATGTAGGATCAAGGGAGTTGATCTAGTCGGTGGTGCAAGGGGAGCTTTCTGGCAAGGGGAGCTTGCCAAGAATACTTCACGAGGTTGATTGCGAAACCCCTCACGGTTTGTATTAAGGGGGAGTGTGTTCCTCCTTATAGAAGCGTGATTATTAGAGTTTGTATTCTCTGATTTTTATAGTGAAGTATTCTATTTTTCTGGGCGTGGCCCCACAGATGTAGGTGTGCGCACCGAACTTCGATACCAAGTCTTGTGTGTCTCTGATTGATGTGTGTTGTTTCGCTGATTTAAGATTCATTATTGCGTACTGAATTTCAGTGTTTTTCATTGTCTGTTCTTGATCAATCTCGTAACAGATGGCTATAGAATTTAAGTAGCTATAGGATTCCAAATAAGATCTCATTTAATCACTATTGATTTGCATGAGATTCTCCATATCTCTCCATCTTTGACCAAGTCTTCAATTTGCATGGCTTTAGGATTTGAATGTTGCACCAATTGATTTGAATGAATTCAAATATAGATTTGAATTGATTTCCTTTTTATCTTCCTATCTTTGACTTAGCCCCATATTTGTAGCCATTATCTTCATCTTTGATTTAATCTACTTGGCTAATGCATGTCACATTCTCCATCACTTTTACTTAGTCTCCCTTTGAATATTTGCGAGAGTGCCATCCCTGAAAACACTTAGAACGCACATTAAATCGTTCACACACGTTTGTTATCATCGAACATGAAGTCATCGATCGTTGTATCCAGCTACACGTTGTATCCAATTATATCCCCCTTTTGATGATGACAAAGCAATATAGGATTTGAGCAGTAACGATTCATATAATTACATCGTAGCATGTGTGTGTAAAGTGTGAAGATGGAGGATGTATGCAATATGCAACAAGTATGACAATGATGTGCAAACATACACGCATGCTACAATGATGTTCAAGCATTCAAACATGTATGCATGCTCCCCCTTTATTCATGCTCCCCCCTGAACCAATATTCATATATGCAACCAATATTCTTATATGCAACATGTAAGCATTAATGCATATATTCAAATCTTCTCAATTCTTTTTCCCCCTTTTGTTATCATCAAAAGTGTATACATAAAGTCAAGTTTCATACCACATGCAAACTAAAAAGTATTATAAATTACAACTAGCACTTGCATGTAGACATTCATAGAATAAGCACTTCAAATTCAATCAAAATTATAACATAGACTTCAACACCTTCGTGTAAGTGTGATGATTAAACATTGAAGCACATGAGAAGAACTTTTAAGAAATTCAACCAAAACCAATCCACATTTTCCATATAACATGAAATCACCTAGGATTGATTTTCCTCATCTCATTAAAAATGAGTTCAAGATACCACACCCAAAAACATAGGAATTCTTATATGTGGGGGTGGCATTGCTTGACGAGTATAACACCAATGCTAAAGATTACCTGTAAAGCATATGTTAGATACTCATAGGTAGTGTACTTGCCAAAGATTGTATCCATATTTCATACAGAGCTGTTTTCATTCTTTTCAATTTTTTTGTTTCAGATTCAATTATTTTGTGCTCACTTTTTATCCATGACAAGATACATCATATCTCTTAGATTTTCAGTTATTCTTCATCCTACATTCACTTTCCAATATTTCATAAAAGATGTCTCCAAATGTACAACAATATTTAATATTCGTGGAAGTGAAAATGTAGGTATAGAAATCAAATTATTCTAAACATTGAACATGTCACAACTATTTAGAAAATCAAACATGCACATGTAGCCATAATAATAATACATCAATTTCTACATGGATATGATTATCATTCATTAATATCACTTGAATGATTCAAAAGAAAGATATACATTAAGCACATTTTTTTTGCTTTTTGTCTTTTTCATTTTTTGATTTTTCTTTATAAAGAACTAAGCTAACAAGCAAACAAACTAGCACACAATAAAAAATAAGTCAAGCACACAAAAATAACTATGAAGGTAAGCATTAAGTGCAAATTATAAAAACCATACCTTCACGTCGTCTTTTGGCTACGAAACTTTAATAAGATGCGACATTCAATTCATAGTTCCTAGCCACCTCTATGTTACCTACACGGTAGATGTTATGTGTGACCTTGGAATCCAACAAGGTCCACTCACGTTAGTCAACAGTTTTTTAGGAACCCATATTTGCTTAAACTTAATGTTCTTATTCCTATATTTGCAATAATAAGAGGTATGACCAATGCAACCACATGTAAAACACTTTGCATGAAGATTTTCAACCTTTGTTGTTTCAATGTGAACTTTTCTATATTTTGTCTTTTCAACATTTTTAAAACCATATCCTAGTCCTCGTCTTTTATTGACATAAAGTTGATTTCCAAGAATAATGTCCAACGATTATTTTCCAATTGAAAATTTCTTTAATGACAATTCTAGACTGTAACGACCTGTAATTTTTTCAACACTTCAATTTACGTATTTAACGTATTTTTAACATTTGAAAATGACCAGAACCGTTCACCTGATCGGTTGAAGTTAAAATTCCAGACAGCTCCCAATTTCAGCACCCAGCTGCACTCAAAAAATTCCAGAAAAATGTAGAAAAATCAGATTTGGGCATGTGACATATCGTTGGAAAGCTAACGACCATGCTGACGCTAGAAAAATAAGAGATCACACAAAATCACACTGAAATGATAGAAGATTTTCAATGAATGAGCATAAGTACACGAAAGGGGAAGAAAATACCACCCGATCGGTTGAAATGTCAACCGGTCGGGTGAGTTCTTCCCAAGATGACCCGAGGGGATGAACCGATCGGTTGGGAGGGTCTCTCAAAGATAGAGAGCACTGTGGCATCTACCCGATCATTGAACCGATCGGGTGGGATCTGCTCCTTTGCTGCTACTCGTCGGGTCAGATACGTGTGCACGCACCGATCGGGTGGGTCTGTCCACCCGATCAGTTGAAACTCCAAATCATCAAATCCTCGTCTTTGGCCATCAGATCTTCACCGTATAAGCGTGCCTTGGTCTCGACATGTAAGGTTGATCCCAGAAGACACCGAAATGCTGACACTTGCCTGAAATATAAACAATACACCCAATAGTCAATATGAACCAAAAAAGTGATATATACAACATGGAATGAGATGAAATGCATATGAAAACATGATAAAGAGCGTGTGCAAAAGCTAAAATATGAACACGCTTAATGTAGTTGCATATGCTTCTCGGCAGTTGAATGTTCGCGAGAAGAATTATCCGACTCACGATTTTGAGCTAGTCGCTATCACTTTACCCTGAAGATTTGGAGACATTTTTTATCGAGTGAGAAGGTGAAAATCTTCACTGATCACAAAAGTTTGAAATATATTTTTACCTAGAAGGAGTTGAATATGAGGCAACACAAATGGTTAGTGCTGATGGCTGATTACGACATCGACCTCCAGTATCATCTAGGGAAGGTTAATGTCGTACCCGACGCTTTGAGTAGACTTCCAACAGTCATGACTCTAACAGTTTAGTGGAGGCTACAACAAGATCTACAGGAGATGAGTTTAGAAGTTGTTTTGCCTGGAGTTTCAACATTGTTGATGAATTTACAGATTCAGTCGACGATTGTGGATCGGATTAAAGCTGCGCAGTCTGGTGATGCAAAGCTACAGAAGATCAAAGAGTAAGTTGTAGCTGGACTTCAGAAGGATTTTCTCATTCATGAGGATGGTTCTCTGAGATACGACAATAGGATCTGCGTACCTTCAGGTGATATCAGAGAAAAGCTGATGAATGAAGCTCATAGCTCTCCTTATTCCATTCATCCTGGCGGTATCAAGATGTACAAGGATCTTCGTCTGAATTTCTGGTGGCATGGTATGAAGAGGAGTGTAGCTCAAAGCGTCACCAAGTGTCTTGTGTGCCAGCAAGTAAAGGCTGAACATCATCATATTGCTGGATTGCTTCAACCTCTGTCGATTTCGGAGTGAAAATGGCAGCACATCACCATGGACTTCGTGACTGGACTGCCTCGGAGCACCAAGTAGAATGGCACGATTTGGGTTATCGTTGACCGATTAACCAATTCTGCACATTTCATACCCTTCCAAGTAGGACAATCTACAGAGATACTTGCGAAGAAGTATATGGATGCAATTGTCTTTCTCTTATCTTTATATTTTATTCCTAGCATACATTGTGATGTGAACAATAATCATGCAGGAGATTGTGAGATTGCATGGAGTTCATGTTAGTATCATCTCCGACCAATACCCGAGGTTCACGTCTCAGTTGTGGAAGAGTCTGCAGTCGAATTTGGGTACCAGTCTGAGTTTCAGCACTGCGTATCATCTGTAGACGGATGGACAGTCGGAGCACACTATCTAGATATTGGAGGACATGTTGTGGCTTGCACGTTGGATCTTAAAGGTTCTTGGGAGGATCACTTGCATTTGTAGAGTTCGCCTACAACAATAGCTATCAGGCTAGCATTAGCATGTCACCATTTGCTGCACTTTATGGAAGAAAATGTCGATCTCCACTGAGTTGGGATGACATTAGTGATAGAGAGCTGTTGGGACCAGAGGTGGTAGTCGAGGCTATGGATGTAGTACGTACCATCAAGGACAAGCTTCGTATCGTACAGGATCGATACAAGCATTGGGCTGATACTAAACGTCGTCCTTTGGAGTTCAAGGAAGGAGATCATGAATTCCTGAAGATATCCCTGAACAGAGGAGTGATTCGCTTTGGGAAGCGAGGCAAGCTCAGTCCAAGATTCATTGGACCTTTCGATGTGCTAGAGCGAGTTGGAGAGATAGCTTATCGTCTATCATCGCTGCCTTCATAGGATGGAGTACATGATGTTTTTCAAGTATCTCAGTTGCATTGTTACATCAGCGACCCTTCTCATACTGTTGATTACTCAGAGATTACGATTCGACCGGACCTGACATATGAGCAACAGCCAGTGTAGATCTAAGACCGCCGTCAGAAGGCGCTCAGGAACAAGGTCATCGAACTTGTGAGAGTGATGTGTCGTCATGGTTTACCTTAAGAATCGACCTGGGAGCAGAAAGATGAAATACGAGAGCGTTATCCTTATTTGTTCCATGTTCCTAGTTGATAGAAATTCTGAGGACGAAATTTTTCTTAAGGTGTGTAGAATGTAAAGGCCACGTTCTGTAGTGCGTATCTCTTTAATGTATTGGATTGTGTGTATTTTTACACTTTGATTTGTTATATTTTCTTTAGCTCGGACTCATGATTGGACCCCGTACTTGTTGAGTATTGGTGTTTCATACCAATCTTATTTTGATGATGATCACAACATTATGTTGTTGCTAATGACTCTCATGTTTTAGTCTCACAGTTTCATTTCAAAAATATCTTTCTTGGAGACTAATCACTTGGTGCAAGGATGGACATCAAGTGGAGAAGGGCCAATGCTTGGACTCAAGGGGTGCCAATGCTTGGAGATGATGGAGAGCATCAAGGCATCAAGATGGAAGACTTAGACTTTAAGGAAAGCAATGTAATCCATGTAATATTTCCTTTATTGCTTTCTCTCTCATTTGAGTCTAGGTTAATGTAATGCCTTGATAGATGGTCTAGTCATTCATGCATATGCATTTAACCATCTTAGTGAGACTTAGGATTATCATAGAATCCAACCTAATAGGTTCATCTTGACCAAAGACTCACTTGGAGTCTCTGGCTTTCCATCAGTCGCCTGATGAATGATTTACAGTCGACTGGGGATTTCCAGTCACCTGTCGATCCTTCTACAGTCGACTGATATGCACTGCTCAAGTCAACTTTTCCATTGAATCTACTTGAGCTTTACGCAACAGTTGACTTCGACGCGGAACAACAAATTTGACGCTGAACAACAAACTCGACGCGGAACAACAAATTCGACGCGGAACAACAAATTCGACGCAGGCGCCTTCGGCGCGTAACAACAAATTCGGCACGTGCGTCTTAGGCGTGGAACAACAAATTAGTGTATAACAACAAATTCAGCACGGAATAACAAACTAGCTTCTGTGCCTGAGTCGCTTTGTATGAAACGATCAAACATCGAGGCCTTTTGAATTTTTTAATATTCATATTTACATACAACATTTTGTATTTGATATTCATATAAATGCTAAACATTGAAGTAGTTGTACCATCCGTTACTTTTATTGAAAGGACGGATTAATTGACTAAAAAGGAAATTATTAAAGTTATTCCATTGCTTTTGCTTTTTCGTTTGAGCCAGGCGAGGTATGTGGCGTATTTTTTATTGATTTAGCCGTAATAGTAATCTATGATTCAATTAGGAGCACGTAACCCAAAGTTTCATAAAGTGTTGCAAGCAACCCAACGCTTCATCTTAACCTTCCATTTCCCAAGATCAAATCACATCAATTATTTATCTTGTCCTAGTCAGCCCTAAAATTCACAAAAGGTTGTCAAACGTATAATAGATATCAGTATAGTAGAAAACTTATGACATATGTGATTAAGTCTCATATGTCACCCTCTAAAACTCCATCTTCCTATATTTTTTTTTCAGAAGATTGGAATAGCTCACTTTGTTCTTCACATTCTAAAACCCTAAAACACCAAAATCGGATGAATCCAAAGGTTTTCATGTTCATCCATCCGTCGCAAAAAGTTCTATTCATGTCAAATTGTTAAATTTATGAAGGATGGATGGATGGTAAAACCCTCTGGGTTCACCAAATATTTGGTGTTTGATCTTTTAAAATTTGAAGATAAAAATAAATGGTTCCGATCGTCCGAAACAATAGAGGAATAGAGAATGATAGACTTTTTGTGATGCACACGTGGCTTAGCCATATATGCCATTTGTTTCACATTATTTTATACGTACGTACGTATGTATGTATATGGCCATGATCCAATGAGAAAATTTCGCACATTTTCACATTGGATCATTGTTCGAAATTTTTTGAAATTTTTTCCAATTTTTAATCCATACACATATACATATATATTCCAGGAAAAATAATGAGTGAACCATTGTGGAATTTGACCCTCGATCAAGTCATTACAAATTCAATAGTTTCAAAATAATAGAACCTTTTGTACAGATCTTATTAAGGGATAAATTCGGGAGATTTTCTTGATTTTTGGTATGTTGGTGTATTAGCATGTGTAGAGCATATTCAAATGTTTGTATCTTTGACAAAACACCACAAAACTCTTTTCTCACGTTTTTTGCAGTGAGAAATTTTGCACATGAAAATTTGTGTATATATATATAGTTTGTAAGATTATTGATTCATAAAATTCTTCCAAAGATATCATAGGTCAAGATCCACAATTGACATAGAAATTGACGTCGCTCATAGTATAGAATATTATTGATCAAAACTGAGTTTCTATTTTGATGTGTTCATGTTTATGAGTAAATTGGAATTCTAACTTCATATGAATTTTTATTATTTGACAATTTTTTAAAGGTATATTTAAAGTGTGTTTTGATACTATTCCAAAAACATTAAGTATCACCGGACGACTAAATGTATTGAGATTAAATATCATTTTGTTAAGAAAAGAAAGAATGAAGTATTCTTAGCATATGATTGTTGACTGGCTTACCAAAACGCTAGATATGGATACCTTTAAAATTTTCAAATTTTCTAACTAATATTTTTTACTATATTGTGTTTGTTGTATTAGTTTAAAGTCTGGGTTTTATGAGCATGTGTGTGTACTATATATCTATAATACAGAATTATGTCAAGCATGTCTAGCAGGCTAACTCACAAGAATAATTACTCTGGTGCTTAGAAATGCTGGTGAAGGTACGATGTTTTGAAATATACGTTGTTGAACAGGAAAGACAAGCGATTGCAACATATGCATCATCTTGAAGGGGTTCAGATATTTCCATACCCATGGACCTAATATAGCTAGATCTAGTGCACGCTTTCATGCATCTGCTGAGGGATTGCAAGGAAAGTAGGAGGCACTATATTAAAGTGCTAGCACTTTGGAGTGAGTAACCGACACTTTCTATTGGCGATACACGGTTAGAGTTCTTACGATGCATAATCAGTAAGATTTTGAGAGTGGTCTACTTATAATCAGTACAATATCGATTTAAACCTTACGTGCTTACTCTGGTGAGAGAGTTTTCACTCCTTTGTAGCACATGCCATACCACATTTGCTTAGTGGTGGGTTTTGAGGGACCCTAAGGGCATATTTCTACGCCCGTCCTAAGGGCATATTTCTACGCCCGTCTTAAGTCTGACAGACGATAGAGGCAAAAGAAAATCATGCAGCGGAAAAACGTTAAACTATTTAACATGCAACCCTAAGGATATTAAGACCCTAGCCATGATCTCTACTATCTTGAGGTGGGACTAACCATCCCAGGATAGATCTAAGCTAATGCAATATTATAAATACTATGCTTAATTTAAACTACATACCTGGAACCTTGCTTGCACCGGTAAGGTGTACTGAACCGCGTCCCGAGCCGCTCCTCGTCGCAAGCCGAACCGCTTTCCAGACCGTACCGCGTCCCGAGCTGAACTGCTTTCTGAACCGCACCGCATCCCGAGGCGAGCAACCCCTTGTCGCTGAGCCAACCACACGCCGAAGAAAGTTTCACTTGAGTGGATCCTTCGTCAAGACTTCGGATCCGATCCGAGCCCCTTCATGGTTTTGTTAAAGCCCTTTAGGAGTAAGGCAGACATTTAGGGAGAAGAGAAAAATATTTAATTTAAGCTTAGATCCGAGTGTGCTCCAAACTTTTGGGAGCCGCTCAGATCTAGAGCTTGGGACAAGTTTAGAGGAAGGGGTCATGCCCCTATTTATATAGGTGGCTGACCATCCCCTTTACTCCACTTTCGACGTGGGACTAAAGTTTTTGAGTTAATAATTCAAGTTAGTTTGCCTTTCATAAAGGCCAAACTTCCACGAATTTTAACTCCCCCAGTGTTGAGCTTCACATTTGAAACAACAAATCAAATCGAAGAGAGCTGAACGATGAACGCATAAGAAAAAACGACGAGTCAATCCGTGTCTGTTTGACCCCTCAATTGATCATCCAAAGATGATCCCAACACTTGATTTTCGTTCAAAACCATCCGCCACCCAAAATTCTGCACCTAGGGTTTGAAACCCAAGGTGTGGGGCCCAAGGGCCCCATAGTTGACCTAGCCCCTTGGGGCGCGCGCACAGCAGCAGCATGTGCCCCAACAGGCACGTGCTGTAGGGCCCCAAATTTTGGGGCACTGCAATCAGCGCCCCATTGGGTCCCCTTTAATACAGCCTGGCCCATTGGGCCAGGCTAAAAGGGGCTTACAACCCCCTTTTTTTGTTAAAAAAGGATTTTTAGGTTGCCACCATATTTGGGCCTGACTTTGAGCTTTCTATTTAAACACCATTAAATAGACTTATTGGGCTCGTAGGACTTCGCTTTGAGAGCAGGTTGAACCTACGTTTAGACCGGGACGATCCCATCATCCACGTAATCTTTTCTATGTGTTTATTTAATTAAATATGGCCTTAAACAATCTAAGACACATTTAATATCATTTTGCATCATATGCAAAATAGTCCCCTTCTAAGCTTAAAATCTCCTACTTGCACTCAGGATCATTTATCCTGAATGCAGAGGCTAACTGCAAACTCTTTGCAGTTTTCTATCTCTTGCATCAAATGCTTATTCTCCCTAATTTCTACCTATTACTAGATGAAGGTCCAACTCTGTATGGGACCCTATAGTCTGACCCTATTACAGGTGGGGCTCGAAGCCCCAGACGGCAGTAACCGCCAGTAGCAGGTGCCGTCCATGTTTCATTATCATACTTATATGGTTAACTCATTAACATGAGTGTTGTCGGGACCACCCTGACTGTGTCCGTGATGAATTCCGCAGTTTTAGTCTCTTCGTCAAAACTATGTCGTTTAACTTAAGCCTATGGGACGGTCAAACTGTCAACCCCAATAGCTCGAAGCCGGTTAGTTTCATCGATCTTTAGTCAAATAATGTTGGACATCTTCCAACATACTCTGGCCAGAGTTTTCGTTAAAGATCGAACTAACACTACGACACTAACTCCCATTGACCAGGGAGAGACAAATCCTATCTTGGTCATTACTCTCCTCGCACGTTTTAAATGTCACCCAACCAAAGACCTTTCGACATGCCTTGCCTCGAAGCTAGATCAGAGATCTAAGTGACACCGTTCACGTACATGTTCGTACAATGACCTTAAGTTAAAAGACCAACTCGCCTATCATCACTAAGAGTTATCATTGACAGATTGGTCAATTATAACCATATGATAGCTCTTGTTGGGTCGTTCAGTGAACTCATTCTCCAATGAGCACCCGTGTCTCATCTCCGATTTTGCCAAGTCGAACGACTATGAGATCATCGTCACCGCTACACGATGAAGACAACAACACAATGGTCTATCCGATGTTTCGATATCCTTTTCTCGAAACATCTACGACCACGAACGTTTCTAGACTTATGCTACAGACGGTCAAGCACTTCTACATGATCGAGATCCTCATCTGGATACATGTTTGACCTTGCATTAAGTCTCAGGACTTTACCTAAGTTTCTAATGATAACTTCATTATGATTTAACTTAGATAAATTCTTATCATACAGCTTACTGTAATTTTGAACAAGATGTCTGTACAATTACACAGAGATAAATTGCCTCGAGGGCATACATCTCCCAACACTTAGTGATCACAAATTGAGATAGCAAATTACTTGCTTTATTATCATATGAGTTACTGACCAAAATACCATTAGTCACACTTGACAGTGGCTGCACGGTTTAAGCAAAAAAGCTACTTCTATTCTTGCCTAATAGGCCATGACTAATTTGGGCAATGTGGAAGAGGTTGGGAAAGTTGGTAAGGATTGGAAGGGTATGAGGGCAAAGAGGTCAATGATTAACGTGTTATACGAAAAGGTCAATGATCTATGTGCACAACTTCAGCATGCTATACGAAATATAGACATTAACGTGTTCAAGCCATCAGTTAAGTACAGTTCATATATATGCAATAATGATGGATCAGAAAGTACTATGAGTCAGATACAATTGTGACTAATCTAAGAGATGTTAATATTTTTTCTCTTTCTTATATTTTACTAGGATGTGCTATTCTCGGCTCTGCAAGGTTAGTAGTTCAGATGCTGGTGTCAAGAAGGATAAGATGAAATATGATTTTGTATCACTTGATGATTCATAGTTATAAGAGAAGACCTTATTTATATAATACATGACACATTATTGGGCATAGAATGCCAAGAGACACATGCACTAGAACCTAAGAGACACATTAAACAACACCCCAAGAGACATTACACAAGAACCAAAGAGTCACTAACTTATTTCCTAGACACACTAATAATTATCTTAACACCCCCTTTTAAACTCAAGAAGTAACTTTGAGTTTGGAGAGGAATTGCAATAACTTGAAAGAAGATCAAGAGTGAGAGAGAAATGGCGGCATTGAATGGTGTGGAGTGGAAGACACATGTGTTCGAAAGTGCATGGCGCGATGGCCACAGAGTTGGAGAGGCCGCATGGGGCAGTGTAGGTACCGCAACGGTAAAGGCCGCTAGGGGTGGATGCCACAATGGGCCGATGAAGGCCGCATGGGCTAAACGCCGCAAGGATCCAAGGCTGCAGGGGGAGATAAGGTGACACTGGGGGCGAGGCCGTTGGGGCCAGATGAGGTGTCGTTGGGGGCCAGATGAGGTGCCGCAGTAGGACGAGGCCACTGGGGGCTGAGGAGATGCCGCTGGGGGCCGAGGCCGCTAGGGGCCGAGGAGGTGTCGCAGAGAGCGAGGAGGTGCCTCAGGGACCTGCCTATAGGGGGCCGATGAGGCGCTGCAGGGGGTGATGAGGTAAAGCAGTTTACAGATTACTCGGCTAGAGTTGTAGGAGTTGGATCCCCCCTCTCTCCCAAGGGGAGAGGGATAGTTGGCAATGGAAGAGAGCTTGGGGATCAGATAACCCTAAGCTCTGAAACCATGTAAAGAAGGAGAAGAGGAAATATGATTTTGTATTACTTGATGATTCATGGTTACAAGAGAAGACATTATATATATAATACATGACTCATTATTGGGCATAAAAGAGACACATGCACTAGAACCCAACCCAAGAGACACACTAAACAACAAACCAAAAGACTTTAAACAAGAACCAAAGAGTCACTAACCTATTTCCTAGACACTAATAATTATCTTAACAGTTGGTTACAGGTATTCTCAATGGACGCATGACATGCGGCATGTATGATGGATCATTTTGTTTTGAAGATGGCAGTCCACTCGGTTGAGTGGGAGTATGTGAGGATTTGGATAGTTCAATCAAGCCTAAACCTAACCCGAATCCACACCCAATAGGGTTACGTA
Source organism: Scilla litardierei (assembly GCA_030789695.1). Classification (NCBI taxonomy): domain Eukaryota; kingdom Viridiplantae; phylum Streptophyta; class Magnoliopsida; order Asparagales; family Asparagaceae; genus Scilla; species Scilla litardierei. The sequence goes on along the minus strand of CM061141.1, from coordinate 87,226,115 downwards.
TTTGGACCCAATTCGGAGCCAAATCTAACCCATTAAGGTTTAGGGTTTGGTTCTCCCAATAGAATTTGTATCAAACACCCTCATGGGCCTTAGATTGGGAACCCCACAGTTGGTAGGACAACTTGGGAATCAAGCAGCCAAGAGACCTGTTAACACTAGAGAAGTTTCGTAGCAATCACGTTGTGGGTTATAGGAGGAGATCCAGCTTGTGACTCCATCGCCATTAAGACGATGATTGCAGCCGACTAATCAAGACATGCTCTTTATGTTCTTCATCCCGGTATTTTACATATTGCTTCTGTTTAATCTAGATTTTATTGAGTTTGACAAGCTATATGATCTAAATATATTGGACGAAGAATCAACACACAATTTCTACAATACCAATAAACTTGTAAAAGTTGCATGAATAAAGATATGTAGTTTACTGTAGTGATGTACTCATATGGAGCCATTTTGAAAACAAAATACAATAAATTACAGCGAAGTTTACTGAGTACTGAACAACAATTGGCGAAAAAACAAGAAGGCACATTCACTTATGTAAGCAAATACCAAGTACCAATACAAGAGAAATGAGAACAATATGATTCATTTGAGTACAATGAATGATGTTGCTACAGATTTTAGCCACCTTGAAGAGTAAAAGGTTTTTTTCTTTTTATGCTGAAGTGTCTGCTGATGTGTCTATATGAACCATAGAGTTGCACACTCGATCTCTTGCCTTGCTAACCTGTCAAAGAGTCGTGCAATAAAATTAGATTATCCTCAATTTTATGTCAATTGTAGAGTAAAGATGAGTGATATGAATTAATATATGGAACCTTGATTACATTTGGCTATTAAATAGAATTCTATCTTTTGTAGAGCTTCCCAAATGAAAGATATCTAATACATGACCAAAAATCAATGGCTTTACAATAAAGGGTTTTTATGGTTACTTCTTAAATAATTAGCTAAGGGGTTGGCCTGAATCACATATTTGTATATGATCCTTGTAATTTGAAATATCGGTGCATGAAAAAATTCATGTGATTTATACACTTTTTAACGGTTGCTCAAATGATATTATTTGTTTTATTACTAAGTATTCAATTTACAACCTCTTAACTTAACGCATGGCTTAAAAGCATAAAATTGCAGGACTTTTGTAATGATGTTTTGTATCAATATCGTCATTTAGCAACCAGATTGAAGTATTTCACTAAACTTATGTTGTTTCAATCTAAATGAATAGAAGTGGGCAGAGAACTTACTTCAGCTTCCCAATCGGTGCATAAGGTGATGATCAGATAAAGAACATCTTGAAGAAAAAGTGCGCAGATCATTCCAATCCAAAGACCCTGTTAATAAAATTTTGCAAATGGGTTAGCGAGTACTGGATATGATACGGGTATGCACATACGCAGTAAATATGGGATCAGGTAGAATCGTGGATGCATATATGATACAAGTGTTGGATACATGACCCTTTTAGAACAGTCGGCACATCAGATGTTAGCATATAAGCAATGTAGACAGCATCAACAAATGCAAACATACAACTAGGAACAACAAAAGAGCATGCCATAACCTTTGTTCCTATACGAGCAACAAAAGCCAAGACTACAGAAGTTGGAATGCCCACAACATAATAAGATCCAAGGTTAATGAGTGCGCCAATCTTTTGCCAACCACATCCTCTTGCAATGCCTACATAGACATGGCCATTGCCAATAAGTTAGCAAAATTGAAAGCAAAGTCAGGAAATAGATTTATCAATATTTATACCTGAACGCATTTCATACCTGAAAGCACGCACTGGACACCATTGACGAAATGCGACAATGCGAGGAATGGCATCATCGCCGCTACATGTTGGACGACCTCTATTTCACTGCTATAGGCATGTCCCCAGATATTGCGCACAAGTATCAGGATTAGCCCCACTGCCAGGCCTTCTACAATGGCGACACACAACATGATATGGACTGCAAGGCGAGCAGCTTGCGCATTGCCGGCGCCCAATTCATTCGACACGCGCGTGCTAGAAACCAAACAAGCAGGAAATTGTTCAAATGTTTTCATGCATAGTTTTGCGAGGGAATTAAGTGAAGAATAGAAGGAGCATACCTTATTGCAGCACCAAGACCCACCTGAACCATGAATGCTATTAAAGAAGTATTTAGGCTGAAAGAGAGGGGAAACAATTTAGAAAAAATAGAAGCATTTGATTCAAAACAATGCTTACATTAAATAACAAAAAAATTGCTTACATTATCGACATCACTGATGTTTCCAGCTTTGGATTTGGAAGAAGTCCGGAAAGGAGCACAAGCGCCTCAAACGACCAAAACTCCAAGCTGTTTCCAAGTCATTGAAAACAAACATCACAAAAAAGATATCACGCCAGCCATAGTATTCAGATGTGAGCATCTTCACTCACCAAATCATCGCGGCCGAGGGAATGGCAAGCTTGAGGAATTTGGGAATGCCGCGCAAAGCCTCCTTAGAGAAGCCGGTCCAAGTAGCCTCGCACGCAGGAGAGAACACGACATACAGCGCCAACAACGCCACGTTGATCCAGTTCGAAAGAGAGGTGGCCAGCGCCGCGCCCTTGATCCCGAGACCACACTTCAGCACCAAGAGCCAACAAAACAGGACGTGAAGCAGAGTGGTGATGCCGGAGCAGAGCATCAATGGCAGCACAATGTTCTGCGTCTGCAAGAACCTGATCAGACACTGGAGCACGCCATAGCCGAAGAGGGAGGGGATCATCCATCGAGCATACAGCCCGGCCTCGGACGATATCTCCGTGTCCTGATGAAATGCCTTGAGTATGTCGCCGGCGTAGGCCCATACGACGGCGACGGGGATGCTAACGAGAGTAAGCACGACCATGGCCCTCTGCATATGGACTCCTAGCATGTGGTATCGCGTGGCTCCATATGCTTGGCCGCACAATGTCTCCATTGCGCTTCCCATTCCAACCTTCCATTTAAACAGAGCGTTTGTTTACATCATCATACGACATCACAACAAAATCAATCATCAGAACAAGAATCATGCATACCAGTAGGCTGAAACCGGTGACGGAGCCGAAGGAGGCGGCCATGGAGGCCCCGGAGAGGGCGAGCTCCCCGAGATGTCCGACGAACATTACGGAGATCACCAACAGGACTGACTGCAGCACGTTCGCAAGTATCAGAGGCCCCGCTAGCCTCATCTGCCTTCCGATCTCAGCCATTGCCACAGCTCTGTTCACCATCTCTCTCGCTCGTTCTCTCTCTCTCTCTCTCTCTCAAAGGAAGAAAATTGTGACCAGTTTCGTTCTTCTCAAATGGTAACTTGCTGCAATCGACCATATATGTTAGAGAGGTGACAGGAATAGAAAACTGCGCACTAGCAAGCCCAGGATGCTATTTTGGGTGGCAATTATGATATTTTGCTCTTTTCTCGTGGGATACTGGCCACTAGCCTGACGAGGTTGCTATTTTGGGTCGCAACCCATAATCAGCCTCGTTTCTTTTCAACATAAGGAGAATTTCAAACTTCACGATTAAATTAATGCTAATTAATATTGCCATTTTGACAGCAATACGGAAAATACCCTGGGCTATCAAGTAGCAACGAGACAAATCACATTTTAACGCCCTAATATTTATTTGGCAAGAAAAATCTTTTAAACTAATTGATATAATCTTTTTTTTTGGAGTTGTTGAAAGGCCTAATTTTACAAAAGAGCTAAAAATTCGAAATATTTAAAAATTTGATCACCTTTTGATTTGTAGGTTTTGAGTTGATAAAGTTTAAAAATTAATGAAATGTGAAGTTTTTGAAGGTGACATATGATATATAGCTTAGCCATATACATAATATGATTTCCATTATTTTACATATGTATGTATGTATCTGTATAAGAAGGCGGAAACAATGATGTTGCATGAGAGATTGTCTCTTATTGCTGTCCAAAAATCCACTCTTTACATATTTTTTGGATGATCAACAAATTAAAGTTGATCTATATATCCTTAAATATACATAAATAAAAAGAAATCATATGATTCTCATGTTGTTTCCATATCCACCGGATCATTAAAAGGTTTAACGGTTCCACAATAATTAAACTTCTCACCTTCTAAATCAAGTGTTAAAAACATAGAGTTTACCAGATCTTTGATGTTTTGGAGTTTTAAAATATGAAGATCAACTTGAACGGTATTGATCGTTCAAAAAACGTGTGGAGATTAGACCTTTTGACTTATACATGAGAGGATTTTCTCCTGTGGTATCTCATTTTATATATGATACATCACACACTTGGCTGGTTTATTGTGTGAAATTTCAAATGAAAATCTGATGTGAAATTCTTTTAGAAAATTTAAAAGAATTTTCATAGTCTAATTAATAAATATACTTGTAGAAAAATAATGGATGAACCCTAGAGGGATTTGACCCTCGATCAAGTCATTACAAATTTAATGTTTTAAAAAATAGAACCTTTGTAATGATCCGATTTAGAACCAAACTAGGGGCATATTATTGATTTTTGTCATGTGTGTATGTTAACATGTGTAGAACACATCCAACAGTTTGGATTTAAAAAAATCTTCGAAAAACTTTATTTTGTTGTAAATAGATTACCTAGTGAGATAATAAGTGTTAAGAAGATGAGGAAAATGATTTGTATTAGCTTGATTATTGTTACAATGACTAATTTTCCATATATATAGTACATACAACATTATTGGATACAAGAGCCCAAGAGTCACTACCACAAGAACTTAAGGGACATGACACAAGACCCAATGGGACACACGACAATTTCTTAAATAAAGTAATCATTTATCTTAACACCCCCCCCCCCCCCCTCAAACTCAAGGTGTTACTTTGAGTTTGAAGAGACCGGAAGAAAGATCAAGTGAGAGTCTATTCAAAGAGATCGTATCCTATCTGTTTCGGGTTGTTTCCTAACCACTGGATGGTAGTTTGCAGGTCCGAGTGTCTTCACTGTCTTTGAGAGACGAGGACGGCCTTCAGGTTTGGTCGGCCGAGCATTCGCTTGAGCGGGGAGGCGCGGGTTCGAGCGACAGTGCACCGAAGGGTAGCTTTGTCGGGTTGACAGCCTCTGGGATCGATCGGTCGAATGGGCTCTGGCACGATGGCGTTCGGATCCTAGCGATGGTACGCCGAAGGGAAGCTTCGGCGTGGTGACGTCTCTTAGAATCTGCAAATTGAAGAACTTGTCAGGGGAGTCGGACATTGGTTCTGACCGAATCCCCTCCGATGCCTAAGTCAGATCTTAACTGAGAAGTGCTTCGGTGGAACCGAGCTTGGTTCACAGAGTAACCGAGCACAAGTTCTTGGGCCGAGCTATGGAGGAGAAATGTAAGGTGGAAGAAAGGTGTGTGGAGATTTGGTATACTTGGGTGTCCAGTATCCAGAATTCGGTCCTTTTCTTCTGTTCTTTGGGTCTCTTATAGGAGTCCTGCATGTCAAGGCCTTCATAGTGTTTATCATTCCTCCCTCCGTGCCCACCCGCATTGATGGTTCCTTCAATGGTGAGCGATGTCAACCGTTTGTCGGATGGCGGTTTTGGGCCGCTACACTTCGACCTGCTCCTGGGCCCCTTTGGGCCAGAGACCGGCACGGTTTTGGGCCTAGTGGCTGGCTTGCCTTATTCTCGGCCTATTTAGGGGTTGTATCAATTGCCCCCATCGCTCGGGCAGTTTGGCTTGTGGTGGTTCAGTCTGAGGGATGTGATACGGGTGGATTTGATGGGCACATCAGTCGAGACGGTGCATTAAATGAAAGTCAATGGCGCAGGGCACCGAGAATTCTCCCATCCATTGGGTATTCAGAGAGTCACTTCCTTCACGATGTCGACACGTGCCCCATCTTGAACGGTCAGGATTTGGGATCACCGCACATATAAAACTACAGGGTTTAGAGGGGTTCACTCTTCGCGCTTCCTGATTCGGTTGTTATTACTTCCTGACTTTGGAGAGCTCCCTTGTATCCCCCATCTTCGGCATCCTCTTCAGAATTCTCGTGAGGTAATTGCCTTCTTTGTATTTGTCTTTTTTCTGGTTGATGGAGAGGATGTTGAGGATTGGGAATTCGCCTGAGGCTGACGATTCAATCGCGGCCATTGGAGCCCCTCCGTGTCTCGAGTCCAAAGTGGCCCCTCAGAAGGGTAAAGGTTTGCTTTTTGACGACTTGATCCAGCGAAGGGGTCCTTCCGGAGCTGAGGGATCTTGCGTCCCTACGACGATTTTCGATGCGGTCTCTTCCGTTCCATACTCCACAGCTGAGAGGATTAGGGCGGAGTGCCTCTCTTATCCGTATGGGGTCGGGTCCCATTCTTGACGAAAGGGTCTGCTTTCCTGGGGCCCGCAAGGTCGGGGTGTATACCGAGATGTTTTGGCTAAGGCCTTGTTTCCCTTTTCACCCCTTCCTTATCTAGGTATTGACCTATCTACATGTATCCCTGTGCCAGATAGCCCCATTTTTGATCCCTTCATTGATCGGATTCATTGTGATTTGTCTGTTGCATGGGTTGGCGCCGACCTTGCCGCTCTTCTTCTATTTCCTTCGGGTCCGATCTATCTCCTCGGAGACATGGCTTCATATTGCCGCTAGGAGAGGCATGGAATTCTTATTGGATTTGCCCCGTTGAGTCGGAAACTGGAAGAACGACTACGTTTTCGTCACCTTTCCTAGGGATGCTGAGATTCTTACTTGCTGGAAAAGTTCGGGCACCAAAGACGTGGTGTCGACTCTTTCATAAGCCGACCAAGCATCGGTCGATTTTTTGATGGCCTTGCCTAGGGAGGAGAGATCGGTCTGGGCCCTTCTGGATAGTCTCCTCCTTAAGAACGTCATGTGATCTTCTGGTAAAGCCGATCTTTAGAGTCTATTCTTCTCCTTAGCTTACACTGATTCTCCTTTCTTCTATATGAATAGCAGGTTAGAAGTTCAAGCATCCCTACGACGTGCACCAACTCATTCGACGGAGCTTCCAGGGTTCTCGGGGAAATCCCTTTGGCCATGTGCCACTCCATCTGGAGGAGGAGATGCAGCGGGCTACCGAGGCACCGGTCGGGACATTGAGGCCAGCGGAAGCCTACCTGATCACAACTTTGGTTGCTGCGAATCCTTCCCTGGTTGCGGGAGGTCTGGTCATCATTCCTGATGACCCGACCTTTGTAGTGGAGGGCTAAGCCAGCTCCGAGGGGGGTCCCTCTGAGCTGGTCGGGGGACAAAGGAAGAAGAGAGGACACTCGCCCTCGGGTTTCGAAATGCCCGAGAAGAGGGTGAAAGAGGGAGGTGGCGACGTGGGGGCCCTAAACCAGTTACCCATTCTTGGGGAGAGCTCACGGGCTCCGGGGGAGGTTTCCTGACCCGGCCAAGCTGAACGAACTCCTGCCGATCCGGCTCGGATATTGTCGGTGCTCGAGCCCGTCCCTGTGACGTCGTCTAGCGAGCCGGTCTTTGCGGACCGAGGTGTAGCCATTCGTCTGGCATAGAATTTTGCTCTTCCGAGGGATCGCTCCTTCCTCGAAAAAGTTGGTCCCAAGGACCTAGCAGACTGCATGGTATGAGAGAGCCAGCATGTTGTTCCTTTTCCCTACTTTTTTGTCATTTAGTAGTTCCGAGAGTTCTCAACACTTTCTCTTTGCAGATGTCTTCGATGTTGATTGAGATCCGATGATGCACATTGCAGATGGCCGAGGTTACGTGGCCTTCAAGCGAGAGCATTGAAGGGCGGAGTCGGCTGAGAAAGCGGTTGATGGGGCTCGTTTGGAGCTGCAGTCTTTGCTTCTTCAGGTCGTCGAATTGACGTCGAAGGTGGGGAGGCTGAAAGAAGCGTTGACATCTGTCGACGTCTCTCGGGCAGTGGCCATGGCGTCTGCAAAGGATGCTTTATCCCTCATCCTGGAGGCGCATGGGAAGGAAAGGCACGAGCTTTGGTCTGAGATTACCTCCTTGCAGCAGGTGGGCCCTAAGTGTCTCGTTGCTATGGTCGTGGGGCTATAAGGAGATCCTGGTCTCGCAGATTGTGAAATCCTTCATGGAAGGTTTTCTGGCGTATGAGGAGCGAGTTCGGTGAATGCTTCCTCATTCTTTGCCCCACCCCGACCAGCCTGTCAGGATGGGGGATGCGGGAGGCACCGAACCGATTGGAGGGACCTCTGTTCGACGTCCCAGGCTCACGCCAGGAGACGCGAATCACCGCAAGTGCACGATGCATGTAGTATGTATAGATTGTCGAACTCAGGGGAGGTAGTCGTTAAGTGTTTAGCTTTTTGGAAGGGTAAGAATGTGTGGTCGGGGGTTGTCGCATGAAATTAAAAGTCTAAGGCATTCAGGATTCCCTGCTAGGCCTTTTGGTCATTGATATCAGGTCAATGGGTCTTTCGTTGGATGATGTGTGAGGTAGGAGTGTCACATCTGAGGATGGAAACGAGCGTTTGACTTCCGTTAGCGCGCTCATCTAATGCATCCCTATGCGGGGCCATGCTTTGGCAGTCGTCTTTTCACGGAAATGCGTGCATTAAGCTTGACACTTGGTCCCACCTCGCAATCCGTATCCACTCGCATGATCTTCGGACTGCGACGCCACACAGTGGTTGGTTCTAGCGGTCGGACTCTTTTGTAGTCATCAACTAACAAATCGAGGATTAGTGGTCGCCCTTAGATCTCGAGTCACTCTCGTGATCACGAGCCCTAGAAACGACCACTAATCCCAAATCGGATCCGTGGGGATTCTCCCTAGGATACGGAGCCGCTTTCACGATCCTCCGATCCTAAGGCTAATCCCCCCAAAACCCTTGTTCAAACTACCATAGGGAGACCCTATATTCATCCAACTGAGATTTAACCTAACATCCAATCCCTAGGATCATAATGATCATCACTAAACCCTAAAAACACACTACTCTATCATGATAATAGCTACAACGATAAGGGCAATAGAGATTATCATCGAAAACTGAGCAAACATCACGAAATTAATATCAAAGCATAAAGAAAGGAATGTGGATGCAAAATATTTAAAAATTAAGGAGCAAGAAACATTCACCAAGATTTAGATTGAAGAACAATAAACAAAGAACTCTCTCCCCACACAATGGCTCAAGAGTTTTTGAGTTATAAAAAGATTCAAAACCTAATCTAAACTGAGTTTACTTATATACAAACCCATTAAGTTTCGGATTTTACAAAGAATCTAAACCGAAACCCATTAAAAAGCCCTAAAAAGTAGTCTGTCGATGTCGCGCTCGGTCGAGCGAAGTGGTTGCTCGACTGAGCGAGACCCTTTGTCGCTTTGCTTTGGGCACTTGGAGACGGGGATGCTCGGTCGAGCGGGGAAGCTGCTCGACTGAGCAGAATCTTGGAGATTTGATGTCGCTCGTAGTGATTTGATGTCGCTTGGTCGAGCGGGTGGCCGCTCGACCGAGGGAATTAAATGAAAAATTTTGAGAGAGTTCGAAGGCCAAATTGAGTTCCCTGTAGAGGATAACTCGGTTGAGCAAATTGGGGTGCTTGGTCAAGCGAGTTGGGTCGCTCGGCCAAGCGACCCCTTGAAGTTTGGCTCTTGTCCTTAGAGTCACCTCTCGATCGAGTGCGTGATGCGCTCGACCAAGCGATCTGGGATTCTCTTTCTTTTTCCATATTTCTTTCTTTCTCTTTCTTTCGTTCTTCTCCTTTGCTTCCTCTTCTCCTTTCTTTCTTCCTCTCCATCTCCTTCTCTTCTTCCCTTCTCTTCCTTCTCTCTTTCTTCTTTCTTCCTCTCTTCCCTTCTTTTCTTCCTTAGCTCCTTTGAGTCGCTCTGGCATGGCGACGCGAGCTCTGGCATCCAACATTGGGTCCATAACCCAGTATTGCTCCGAATCACGCCGAATTCTCTGAAAGTATACAAAACATTGCAAGAATCAAATATATCGAGAAAAGTGCGATATAATACGAAAATATGAACTCGAGCGATCGAAATGATATGGAAATGCACGATAAAAATATGGAAAATATGGACACAACAACCCCTACCAGAGCCGTCACCCCGTAGACATCGTAGATTGCCTCTTCCTCCCCTACCTCTTGTAAAAACCCCTTTTTGATCTAAATGAAATTTTGGTAATTGTGTTTTTTTCTTTCCGCACATAGTACTCCCCTAGTTTTGGTCTGCCCCCCTTTTTACGGCTCGTGTCAAAGCCGGCGGATGGCTCGAGTTGAGGGAAGCATATCTTGGGGGAGGGATTAATCGATCGGGACATGAGGTTTGAAAAATTTGTCAGAGGAGTGGTTCCCCACCTTTTGGCCGATGGAATGGTCAGTCCACTAGAGGAGTTGCTCCCAGCCTTACGGTCGATAAGAAATCGATCTGCTGGGGGAGTTACCCTCAGCCTTATGGTCGATCGAGTGATCGGCTTACTGGGGGAGTTGCCCACAGTCTTAAGGTCGATAGGTCGGTCGGCCTGCTGGGGGAGCTACCCACAGCCTTACGATCGATCAAATGATCGACCTGCTGGGGGAGTTGCCCCCAGCCTTACGATCGATAGGTCAGTCGGCCTGCTTGGGAAACTATCGCCAGTCTTACGACCGATCGAATGATCGCATGCTGGGGGAGTTACCTCCAGCCTTATGGTCGATAAGAAATCAACCTGCTAGGAGAGTTGTCCCTAGCCTTACAGTCGACTGGTCGGTCGGCCTGATGGGGAAGCTACTGCCAGTCTTACGGTCGATCGAATGATCGGCCTGCTGGAGGAGTTTCTCCAGCCTTATGGTCGATAAGAAATCGGTCTGCTGGGAGAGTTGCCCCAGCCTTACGATCGACAAGTAATCGACACATTGGAGGAGTTGTCCCCAGCCTTATGGTCGATCGAATGATTGACCTGCTGAGGGAGTTGCCCCCAGTCTTACGGCCGACAAGTAATCGGCCTGCTGGGGGAGTTACCCTCAGCATTACGGTCGATCAAATGATCGACCTGCTGGGGTAGTTGCCCCGGCCTTATAGTCGATCGAAAGATTGACCTGGTGGAGGAGTTGCCCCTGGCTATACGGTCGATAGGTAATCGTCCTACTGTGGGAGTTTTCCCCAGCTTTACGTGTTGGATAATGGACTCCCCGGATTTGGTTTTGGATGATGAACAAACATAAATATATCATGAACTAACACTTTGTGAGCGCAGTTATGGAGATCGTCGCCAAATTCATATGAATATCAATTACGACGTCTCAAGACTTCTCAAAGCACGTGATCGTGTGTCTAAAGCTTCGTTGAAGCTTATGGACCATTTTAGAAGTCATGAAGATTCGATTAAAGCTATTGAAGACGGTATCGTCAAGTTTTATTTATAGTCTTTAAGCTTCTTTCGTAGAATGTTAAGCCTTGAGTAGGTCTTACGGATTAAATCTTCATAACGCTCCTATCTTAGCTCTAGGATCTTAGTAGAAGTCCATACAATCTTTCCCGAAGCATCGCGCTTCAATTCGGGACTTCTTGTGCATGTTAGTTGGTTCAAGAAGAAGAACTGACCGACTAGATAGGATCTAGTCGGTCGGCAAAGCTTCTTGGACCGACTAGTTTTTGTCAGTCATTTTCAAGCTCTTTACTGTTTACAGTTGGTCGGTCTAAGTTGACTCTCCAACCGACTAGTTTGTGAACTAGTCGGTCAGTGATGCTTCTGTGACCGACTAGTTGAGCTTTCCCTGTACATGCACATTTGAGCCTGAGCTACTGTTTATCTTTAGTCGGTCTGTGTTTATTGATCGACCGACTAGTTGATGAACTAGTCGGTCAACGTTCCTTCTTGGACCGACTAGTTTAGCTTTACTGTACATGCCAATTTTCACCTAACTTACTGTTTATCGTTAGTCGGTCTATGCTCATTTGGCGACCGACTAGTTGGTGAATTAGTCGGTCAACATTTGTTCTTGGACCGACTAAGTCAATTTGTGCTCAAACTTCAGTTTTATCTGTTAGTCGGTCTCAGTTGAGTAACCGACCGACTAGTTGTGAAACTAGTCGGTCAGCTACTCTTCTTGGACCGACTAGTTGCTTTTATCTATGCTTCAACCTTTTGGCTGTTCTTCCATTAGTCGGTCTACGTTAAATGACTGACCGACTAGTTGATGAACTAGTCGGTCGGTGGTTGTTCTTTGACCGACTAGTTGGGTTCAGAAAAGAGCCGTTGGAGCATTTAATGACTCGAATTTCTTTCTCTCTCTCATCTAACCTATATATACTTGATGGGCTGCATTCTTTGCAGTCAAGGCTGATATTATTACAAGTTTAGAGATCAAGAGAAATCATTCCAAGCTCATTCAAAGCTCTTTCTTTCCATTCAATAATCTCTCCTCACTCTTACTTCCAAAGAGAGATTCATTGAGTGTGAAGCCTTCCAAGCCAAGTGCTTGATTCTAGGTCACCAACATCCCCATAGCTCTTCATCGCTGATCTACATCTTGGAGCTAGGGTTTGGTGCCACTTCTTCTTCCTCAAAATCATCTTTGCCCTAATTCGTAAGCATTACTCAAGGCATAGGTATTTTGTCGGTAAGAAGTTTCTTATTTCATTTCAATTTCATATTGTAAGTTTCACTCTCGGTTGTGAGAGTGTGGTTGTGATCCTGGGTTGTGGGAGTTACAAATTACTTTGTGTATGATTTGACTTATGAAGGTTTTTCACAAGTATTTCATAGTGGAAATCTTGAGTTAGGGTTTCTAACTCAAGTATCCGGAGGGGATCCGGGTGGTTGGGACGTAGGATCACCGGAAACAAGTCGGGGAGACTTGGGTGGATCCGAACCCAGTAATATCTATTGTTAGCATTGTTAATTTTGTTGTTATCTTCAATTTAAGCTTCCGCAAATTGATTTGGTAGTTGTTTGCACGATAATTAGGAATTATACTCCTTGTTATTTTTAAAGTACTATTCACCCCCCTCTAGTACTTGTGCAGTAGCTTGTAGGGCATTACATTACGGTCGACTAGTAATCATCCTGCTGGGGGAGTTGCCCCCAGCCTTACGGTCGATCGAATGATCGGCCTGCTGGGGGAGTTGCCCCAGCCTTACGGTCGATAAGTAATCGGCCTGCTATGGGAGTTGCCCCCATCCTTACATTCGATCGAATGATCGGGCTGCTAGGGGAGTTACCCCCAGCCTTACATTCAATCGAATGATCGGGCTACTGGGGAAGTTGCCTCCAACCTTACGGTCGATAAGTAATCGAACTGCTGGGGAGTTGCCCATAGCCTTACAGCCGACCGAGTAGTCCGTTCCCAATAGGAGGTGTTAGATCCCCCGGGCGATTGTTAAGTTTTGCAGGACAAATGGTTGTGTGCAAGAACTCTTGTTCGTGTTTGACATTTAGGAAAAAGGGAAGGTACATTTTTGATCTTGAAGACATAAAGCAGGTAAGATAATGGTGGGCAAGCATTACTTGCCCAGTGAGGGATAGAAGGGGAGGTTTCCTCGCTTGTCACCCCTGTCCTTACGGTTGGCCACTTACTCGATTATGCGTAGGGGGGTCTGGATGACGTTCACCTTCTTCCCTTTATCGCCTTGCCTGGAAGTGTCTTCTCCGAAGCTTGCCTTCGAAGCATCGACGAAGTTCTTCAATTACCCTCAGCTCATCGACTGGTCAATGTCTTTCTTTAGGTGCTAGCAATTGTCAGTATCGTGACCAGTATCCTTGTGATACTTGCAGTCCTTCTCTTCGTCTCATTGGCCGCCCTTCATCCTCGGGGGCGGCTTGTTAATGTGGCCTTCCTTTTGGGCCTATGTCAAGACGACGTCCTGGGTTGCGTTCAGCTTGGCAGGCGCTGCCTCTTCTTTGCACGGTCTCCCATGGGGTTACTTTCCTACTTGTGGTCCTCCGGTTCGCGACATGTGCCTTTGTTGTGCCTTGAGGTCTTTTTGGCCCCCGTGGGGGACCTTCTTCTTCCACGGCCAAGGCTTCTTCTGTCAACATAAATCGCTCCGCCCGAGCGAAAACCTGGTCAAGGCCCTCGAGGGGTCTTGATGCAATGATTTCTTCAGGCCCCTATGTCGGAGCCCTTTCTTTAAGGCTGTTATTATGACCACTTCGGAGTAGCTTTCCATGTTCAGCCTTTGGGCATTGAAGCGCTTCATGCAGCCCATCAAAGTCTCGCCCGGCCTCTGTACTATGTTGAACAAGAGGTCCGAGCTTGGCTTTCTCCGTCGCCCAGCCATGAATTGGTTGCAGAAGATCCGAGACAGGTCTCAAAAGTTGCCTATGGACTAATCGGGGAGGCTGTTATACCATTCACTCGTTGATTTCTGGAGGGTGGTATAGAAGCCTTGGCAGATTAGGGCATCGTCAGCCCCTTGGAACTCCATGATTCTCTTGTAATCTTGGACTTGCTCCTGGGGGTCCCCCATGCCGACGTACTTCTCCAATGTCAGCATCTTGAACCTGGAGGGCACCCGTGCGACGGTGATATTCCACATCAGTGGGCATCGGTCGTCCGCGGGGGTTTCTAGGGTGACGTGGTTTGGCGACGCTTCACCTTGGTATTCGGACGGTTTAGGCAGATTGGCGGAGGCGTGGGAGGGATTGCCTCCACGGCCATCTCGGCTAGGAATCAGCGTTGGATGCCGAGTGTTCTCCCTTAGGCGACGTTCATCACGACTCCTCTGCATCTTCTGACATGGGCTCCTGTTTCACCTCGTCGGTCCTCAGTGAGCAGGTGGCTGGATGACTGCCCCGGGTCGAGCAGGATCGCTTGGACGAGGTCACAGTTGGCTTGTCACCAGTCCATTTGTTTCTTTGTCCCCCCTCATTTCAGAGGGAGGTGGGGGTCTGAGACTGTGCATGAGAAAATTTTGGTAGGGTGAACTGCTGCTTCCGGTTCGGGCTTCTCACACCGTGGTTTGCAACCACGGTCGAGCGCAGTAGGGGTGTGCCCCTGGATGGTTGGGAAACCCTACCAAGTTTCCCCCGAAGGGGTGTTATGTGTCCGCAAGTTGCTGAACAGCCGCCGCCAGTATCTGGAAGTTGGTGTTCATTTCATGGGCAAGAAGGGAAAACTGCTCGCAGGTTACCGAATGCAAGTCGTCGTTTTCTTGGGCGGAGCGGCTGTGTCCGGCCTCGGGGCAGCACATAGTCACCCTCCTCGTGGATGGGCGACATGTGTGTAACGACCCGCTTTCAGGGGCCATTACTTATTTGATTTATTTGCAGGTCTGCAGATTACTAGTGAAAACAATTTAGCCACAATACATAAATGTACCAATACTCAAACCAGAGTACATTATTACAGTCCATAATTAATAATACAACACACAACAACACTCTCACACTGATACATGAAAGGAAGTACAGAAAGGAAATACAGAAAGGAAATACAATACGCACACCAACTCAAACTATCTCTAGAGGCCAGCAGTCTCAGGGTCAAACTCCGGCTCCTCAAACTCAGGGGCCTCTTCTTCGATCTGTTCGTCATCTGCCAGTGCCATAAAATGGAACCGTAGGTAAGTCACAATAATTCTAAAAATAGAAAGGAAGCAGTGCACAAGTATAAAACATGCTAAGTAAGGAACATGCTAAAGAAGTAGCTACAGACAAGTGCAACAAGTAAAGTAAATGCAGTCATGCATACAAGAGCGATAAGTAAAGTATTGGTGGCTGCACAGGTGTGGTAAGTAAAGTGTATGTAATGCCTAAAGTGAAGGTGATTGTGCAAGCCGTAACTACACTAAAGCTACGTGACTCAAGTAGAAGAGTATGATATGCAACCATTGAGTTCATCTCTTGCCTATGTGCACTTACCCATACAAAACGCAGGCAGCTAGACAGGATGCTGACACAGACATCATATTTATGTTTGCAGAAACACATGCAGCTTGACATGATGCCAAAACTCAGGCAGCTAGACATGTAGATGAACTCTAGTCACTCCTATACTCTCTCAACTATGAGTTACCCCAAAAACCCAGCAGTGTCAAGTGTTCAAGATCTACAGTTTCGTATTCAACCCGATGT
Organism: Scilla litardierei; assembly: GCA_030789695.1. Classification (NCBI taxonomy): domain Eukaryota; kingdom Viridiplantae; phylum Streptophyta; class Magnoliopsida; order Asparagales; family Asparagaceae; genus Scilla; species Scilla litardierei. The sequence goes on along the minus strand of CM061141.1, from coordinate 87,210,123 downwards.
TCTAATATGAGATTCCAATTGGGAATTCTTACATGAAATTCAACCTGAGATTACAATACATCTTCCAAACGAACTTTACACGACATTTCATGAATAGCTTCATGTGACGGGTGAACGAGACAAAATAGTGTTCTTACGAAAATACAAGTTTACGTACGATAAAATGTTGGAGAAACTCATTTGAATGTATTTATAATCAATGATTGCAAACTAATGATAATTGGAATTCTAACATCGACCCATGCATACACGGCCAGTCAAGTTTGGCCAAGCAGGTCACTATCCCAGCAAGCAGGGTGATCCCAACTTTGATACGAACGATCCTAGACACCGGTGGTACCAATGTTAAGAATACCAATATTCACATCTGTTCCATCAATTATATCAACAAGCAGTGGAGTAGTTCCCTATTTAGATTGCTACCACTAGGATAGTTAAACTAAGACCACTGATTGACTTTCTTATTGAAAAACAGAAAGAAAAGCAAAGCAAATTCTAAGAAATTTGAGGATAAATACACGTCCAACAACTACGATGTTGATCCCATGCTTTGAGCAAGTGGTATTTCCATTAGTCCACACTTTACCCAAGTAGATGATTGCGTGCTACAACTACCAAAGTTGAAAGTAGGTAATGTCGTATGCTCAAGTTAATAGTTGTTCTGAGATTATAAGTTTAGTTTCCGATTAAATTAGGTCTCTAGTTGTTGGTTCAAGTCAATAGCCGTTCTGAGGCTATATATGATGTCCTAAGTTCATACAAGCACACTATCTAACTTTCTAAATTTAGAATTCATTGTGACTTACCGGTTTTAAAGTGGTTGTAGTGAGCTGAAACTAGAGCTAAAACTAAAGCTAGAGCTTCCAAGGGTACTGATGCACGTGAATCGGTACATGAAATCACAAGAAATTGTTAGTAACAGGCCGTACCAATTTCTATCTATGTATCTCGACTGTTTTTATTTTATAATAGCCTGAAAAGGTATCAAAATGTGTTCTAAATTTTTAGAGAGGCTAGATATGAGAAAAATAATTCTACCTAAGAAGGGAATATTTTTCTGAAGCTTCTGGGTATTTTTAATAATTTTTAAAAGCTGAAAATTAATTTTTAGATTTAAAAATGGATTTAACAACTAATTTTAAATAGTTATAGTAAATGTTCAATAATTTCTTCAGAATGAAATACGTATCGGAATACTTTAATTAAGCTGTCAAAACGAGGGTCTCCAACATATAATTTTTTCATATATCAATTTACGTGAAAATTTTAAGATATGAATTATTAAGTGAAAATACCGTAATTGTTATAAACAGGCTTTTGGTGGGCCTACCCGTTAGTGGGTATCCACCCATTATGTAACCCTACCACTATAAATACAGGGCTATGGATTCTATAGCCACCACGTTTACAACACGTTATCAGCACGCTCGAAGCTGACCCGAACCCTGCCGACGGACGAACGCGACGCGAACGGGCTTCCTTCACCGAACGTCGCTAGATCAGGCGGGTAGGATCTAGAGGTAATCCTGAAACCCTAGATCTAAAATTTCATATGCGCATATGTTGAGATCCAATTTCCTGGATCAATCAATTAAATTTTTATCGTTTTTATTATTCAAAATCAACCTTTTACAATAAAAAACGATCTTTTGGAGATCAAAAAACGCTTTTTTTTTACTAAAAATTGGATTTTTATCCCCCAAAACCATCAAACCCTAGGGGATCTTCTCGTCGGAACACGAATCCCCCCCAAAACTCGTGCCAAAAACCCCCGCCCGCCGCCCGAAGCGGCGGGCGCCCCACCCCGCCGTTGCTAACGGCGGGCGCCCCCCCGCCGCTGCGACGGCGGGCCAAACCTGCCGCCAGCAGCGGCGGGCGGCCCTGCCGCTGCCAGCGGCGGGCCAAACCCACCGCCTGCTGCGACGGGCGGCCCCGCCGCTGCGACGGTGGGCCCGATCCGTCGCCTGCTGCGGCGGGCGGCCCCGTCGCCGCGACGGCGGGCCAAAGCCGCCGCCTGCAGCGACGGGGGCCACCCCCGCCACCGGCAGCGGCGGGCCCTGCCGCCCGCAGCGGCGCCCCCCGGCGACCGCTTGTATCGGCTCCCCCCGGTGCGTGCTCATGTCCGGAAACCCTAGCCGCCTAAAGCGGCAATCCGCGCGACCAAAAACCCTAACTAGGGTTTCACCCCGAAAATTCACTATTTTCAAACGATTTTTCTGATTTAAATTCGAATTTCCTTCCCTATAATCTGATTACATGTGATTTAATTCAACACTTTTTATTCGGATTATATGATTTTTACAAGTTTAAAAATTAGGAAGATCCTGCAACCGCTCTGCCGTTAGTCAGCTAACCTAACGGTGCATGACGTTGCTTAGTGGTCCAATAATTTTTAAACGAAAGATCTGAATTTTCCACTATAAACTGTCTATGATGATTAAATTACATGCAATGTATAAACTGCCTGTGATGATGCCTGCTGCATTATAACTGACTGCGACGAATGTTAAATATTTGCTGTGGTTTTGGATCGGCTAGTTATCACCATTTTCTTTTTCATGCATTATTTTCTTTTTGGGAGAAAAATGTAGTGAGGATAATTTTGTAATATTACAAGCCCGGCAGACGCCTCAAGAAGATGAAGGACCATTCCCGAAGAATAGGGGCCCCACGGGGGTTCCCGAGTTGTACTTTCATTTTCTTTATGGGACTGTATGGACTGTAATTAATTTGGTGATTAGCCGATCCACGCAGAAAATATCTGTGTCTGAAATGCTTAATTATTTTTTTCTCTGTGAAAATATCTAATTATTGCCTATCTTTTAACATGCTAGAGTGATAAGTGGCCAAAATTGCGAGCGTCGATTTCGACGTTTTGGATGCTTCAGGCAAGAACTACTTAAGCTGGCAGTTGGACATAAAATTCCATCTGCGAGCGCAGGGATTGAGCCACGCCATCACTGTAGGCGATAAAGTTTCTGATATAGATAAAGTGAAAGCAATTATCTATATCAGACGCCATATCGATCGGACCCTGAAGGCCAAGTACCTCACGGTGGAAGACTCGTATGAGTTATGGACCGCCCTCGAGGATAGATATAAACATCAAAGAGATGTTACACTTCCCCGAGCGCGATATGAATGGGAAAACCTCTGTCTCCAAGACTTTAAGTCTATTGCCGAGTACAACTCAGCACTCTTTAGCATCATGATCACTCCGTATTTTACACCTTTTTTCTGCATGATTGCATGCCATTTAGATCGCTCAAATCGTGTTTTTAATGTTTATTCGACGATATTGCGATGCTTGCATGATTTGTTGTCTTTGTCGTATTTCAGGAGATTTGGAGCGATTTGGAGTGATTCTGAGATGCACCCACTCCGGAGTGTCACCGACGACTCTCTTGAGGGGTATTTTGCTATTGGAGAGGAGTGGAAGGAGAAAGAACGTCGTAGGAGCGACGAGGGAGCGAAAATATGAAGTTTGGGCATTTTAAGCATTTCACTCGGCCGAGTGAAGGAGTCACTCGGCCGACCATCGGAAGCTCGCTCGGCCAGCCAGATCGGACACGCAACAGGGCCAATATCAACGTGTACTCAGCCGAGCATCGCCATACCACTCGGCCGAGCACCGAGTCATCCCTCGCCCAAGTGGAGCTAAGACGATGACATCAAAAATGCTGAACTCTCTGGAATCTGTCTGTACAGTCACAAGCTCTGACTCGGCCGAGTGACGAACAACCGTCCGCCCGAGTGAAGAACGCCCATCGGCCGAGTGAAGAAAAGTCACTCGGCCGAGTGACTCCCGAGGAGACGACCCCCAAGACCCCCAACTCTCTGGTATCTGTCAGGGTCTCTCACTCGGCCGAGTGAGATTTGTCACTCGGCCGAGTGAGCCGCGCTGCCTGTAGCGTAAACTGCGATTTTGAGGCTGTGCAGGGGCATTTTCGTCAGGATTTTTTGGGCGATTTGGTTGGGTATTTAACCCCAGTTTTTAACCAAGTTTAGAGAGATTTTTCAGAACTTTTTGCAGCCTTTTTAGATTAACTTTTTAGGGATTAGATTTAGCTTTTAGGGAGGAGAGAAAAGGGATTTTTTGATGGATGCTATCTTGTTCTTCATTGGTTTGTCTCTCTCTCTCTCTCCCCCTCAAAAACTCCATTTTTATTGATATTTTGAATATTGCTATGAATTCCATTGATTTTACTTGTGAATTTCTATTGCATTCTATTATGAATTGTGAGTAGTTTCATCGTCTTAGGGCGTATGGATGAACCCTACGAGCCCAATTTTAAATTTTTGATGAATTGGTGAAACTATTGCTAGGATTGAGTAGGGTTAGTTTGGGATTGCTATAATACGAATAGCTAGGGATTCATACCGATTGGGATTTGCAAGAGATTGAATCCCAACTCGATAGGAAGCCCTAGATATTCGAATTGGGTTGCAATTGAATTTCTCCGGAATCGGTTTGCAAGAGATTGGACCGAAACTAGGGTTTTCGATTGCAATTCTATACCGATACCCGTTTGCAAGAGATTGGACGGGTAGGAACTATCCCAACCTAGGTCGTAGCTCGAGTTTGCACGAGAGTGGGCTCGAGATACGATTGAACGATGATGTTGTTCTTCACGCTAGTTTGCCTAGGTTAGGGTTTACAAGAGATTGGACCCTACCCTAGGTTTGCTATAGACCGACAATATCACGAGAGCATGAGCTTGGTTCTACATTTAGTTGCAACTAGTTCACTCGAATTTCAAGTCTAGCAATTGTTAAACCTACGAGTCACAATGATGAGATACGGCGAGTAGCGGGGATTCCTTACCCCTAGGCGTCTTTATTGATTTGTTACTTCTTTTATACAATTGAACGACTGTGACCGCATTACTGCGAACGTTTCTTGACTTTTCTTATAGCCAGGTGACTGAAGAAGACACTGTTATTAGGCCTCCCTGTGTTCGATACCCGCTCGCCGCTACACCGTGCGCTTGTGGTAAGACTACAGTGTCGCCGCTCCGGGACGTGTATCTGGGGCGCGATCAAGTTTTTGGCACCGTTGCCGGGGAGGCAATAGTGTTTGATTCTACCTACCTAGCTATTTTTCTTTTTTGTTCTATTATTTCTATTTTTATTTTACCCTTCCGTTGTGCTAACCATTTCTTTGAAACTCTGTTTTCCCTTGCATGTACACGAGATCCTCGGCGAACCCCGAAGAGATACTATACGATCCGGAGATCGAGCATACATTGAGGAGGATCCGAGCGAGGAGACCCGTTACGGAAGGAAATTTTATGACACATCCTGAGACACCCGAAGAATTGGCAGAGCGAATGGCGAGGATTATTTCCATAAGAGATAGGCTTCGGCCTAAGACTTCTTCCACGACCTCGTCCATAGCCATGCCGGAGTTGGCGGCCGACAAAAATTTCGAGTTGAAGACCGGATTGGTGGTTCTTATGCAACAAGATCCTTTTCATGGGAACTCCCATGAAAATTCTCATTACCACATCCAGCTCTTCCTATCTAAGTGTGCCACCTTCCAAATGCCGAGCGTCTCCGTGGATGCTATCAGACTGCGCCTCTTCCCTTTAACACTCAAGGACAAGGCATTATATTGGTTGAGGACGCAAGCTGAAGGAATCTTCACCACTTGGGATGAATTGGCGAGTGCCTTCTTCGACAAATTTTACCCGCCCTCCATGACGGTGAAGATAAGAAGTGCTCTCATGTCCTTCAAGCAAGGACCACAAGAGACTCTCTATGAAGCATGGGAGCGCTTCAAGGACTTGCAACATCAATGCCCCCATCATAGCATTGAGGACTGGGAGCTCGTCCACAGTTTCTACAATGGACTCCAACCGGGCACGAAGCAGATTATTGATGCCACCGCAAATAGAGCCATTTTGTCGAAGACTCCCGATGAAGCTACGGCCTTGCTCGAGAAGATGGCCTCGAACAACCAACAGTGGGGCGACGAGCGAGGACACTCTTCGTCCTCCTTGAAGCCGTATAGCATTTATGAGGCCAAGGCCGTGGCGGAGCTAGCCAACAAATTTGATTCTCTCCGCAAGGTAGTGGAGAGATTGGAGAAGTACATTACGGAGCCTCAAGGAGCCCCTTCTACATCCACACCGATAAATCATATGAGCAATTGGCAAGACCAATCCCAATCCATGTATGTAGGAGGAGAGCAAGGAGACGGAGCTTTGGAGCAAATTCAATATGCCACGGGGAATTCTGGATATTGGGCCAATCCGGCCGCTAGAAACCATCCGGGTTTCTCATATGCCAATAATGATGGTGCATTGAATCCCCCGCCTCAACAACCTCCTCAAGCTCGGGCTCCACCACCACAAGCCAATTATCAACCAAGGGGTCCACCGCAACAAAACTTCCCGCAAAGGCAACAAGTGAGACCTTATAGGCCACCCGGATATAATCAAGGGTGGAGAAATCCCAACCCTCCACAAGCTCAACAACGCTCGGATTTTGAAGCCAAGGTGGATGAGTTTATGGCGGAACAAAGGAAGATTAACGCCACATTGAAGGCGAGACAAGATTCACTCGCCACCGTCGTCGCTCAAATTAGGGAGCAACTTGCTTTGCTCAATAGGAACAACCAACAATTGCCGGCTCAACCCGAGCCGAATCCACGGGGCAACACCGGCCATATCAATGCGGTCATTGCGGTTACAACAAGAGGAGGGAAGGATACCGCTCCCCCCATGAATCAAATTAAGGAACCCGTGGTGGAGAATCTACAAGAGAGCGAGCCGACAATTGAAGTTGAAAAAGAGAAGGAGCCGCAAGGGGAAGTGAAGTCTAGAGAGGAAGAGCTTATTGATGAGCGCCGATTTATGCCACTGTCACGCCCCGCTTCCCAAAAATATGGAGGCGAAGCGTGAGAAGGTCCGCTCAGACTTGAAGCTACAAGGCTGTAAGTCCGATAAGCGTCGAACAAATTTAAAACTGCAGGTCCTTGCAACGCGAGCGAAACAAGATAATAATAATGAAATGCGACAAAAGAATAATCTCAGAATATCCATAAATATAAATTCCAACATCGCAGAAAAGCCACCAGGCTAAAAGAAAAAGAGACTAAAGGCCCAAACATGGCCAACAAAAGTACAGCGTACAAAACAACGGTGCTGCGCACCAACAACTAACAAAAGGCCTAAAACAAAATAAAGCTCAACAAAGACTCAAAGAATGGTCACCGGTGTCCACCAAAATCCTCCTGGGCAATCATGGACTCAGACTCAGCGTCAGCAAATCATCACGTACTCAGCAACGGTCTCTGGCTCAGGGTCTAACATGTGACACCCAAAAGAGCAAGGGGCACATGTCAGCAAGTCTACAAGAGACTTGTGCAAGGAAACTGAAAGTAAAGCAACCTAGCAGTTCTAGCATGATGCAATGACATGGCAGTTAAAGTATGAGTGCAGCAGGTAAAGAAAACAACAAGTAAACTAGCATGGCATGGCAAGTGTGGCAAGACTAATAACATTTACAAGGATTTCTCTAGTCATGTTTTCATGTCATGTGCAGAGTTTACGCCTTACAGCTGAAATGACTTTCTTTCACACTGATTGGTCGCTTAACTCCGCCCCACCCAGAGTTTACGCCTTACAGCTGCAGTTGCTGATCAGGCAGACTCCCAGCTGATTGACCGCTTAACACTTACCCCATCCCACGTGTATCGAGCCAGGGCCTTACCCCCGAACGGTAATGCTCGCTTCTGGAACACGAGCCAGGAAGTGTTTTTCATGATGGCATAGGGGTGCACCTAGCCAGGACAAGCAAGTACAAGTATGTAGCGTGTGCTACGAATGCAATATTCAACTTGGATGACATGTAGAATGCAATGCATGGCAGTTAAAAGTGCGTACAGATAAGGAAAGTAAACGTGACAGTTTAGTATGCATGAACAACAAGTTTAAAGGGGTGGATCTAGCTTCGTTGTCAAGCTAGATCAATTAGGTGACGGATCTAGTTTCGTTGTCAAACTAGATCAAGTACGCGTCTAGCCAGCTATCATTTCACTGACTAGTATCTTTTATGCTAGGAACAAGGAAGTGGCCTAAAAACATGGCCCTACACAAGAGTTGGCAAGTTTCACTTGCCTGCAAGTCCGACGTCTGAGCACACTGTCCAATGAGTCCAAAAATCACAATTATCCTACGTGCACAAGTCCACCGGCCTAAAGTCCATATTATTAATCTTGATTAGTGAATTTAAAACATTTAAAATACTTTAAAAATACTGATTTTAGTCTTGATTAGCATGCATTGGGTTGGGGGTCCTAGGGGTGCAAAGCGTTACCTCAACACGACGCGAAAGCTACACCGGCGTCGGGTAGCGACACCGGGGGTTGGAATAATAGATCGCGCTCCAAGTCCAGATTCCAATATAGTTTCCTCGCTGGAAAGTTCAGAGCATCAACCGGAGCGACGGTTCCAGATTCCAAAGCTAGCACGTGGACGACGGGCTACGACGTGTCGCAACGTCGTGCACGACGAATCGTCGGAGAGAAAGCGCCTAGATGGGGCCCACAGTAGTCCTAGGGACCTTTGGGGGACCCACAATAACTCTGGAGAACTTGGGGGGCCCACGGTGGCAAGCGGTGCGACGGGTGCGGGGTTGCGACGTATGGCCATCGGTCGTACAGTCTCGGTGCGGGGAGCTCCATCGGTCGCTGCGGGGGAACGGGCTTGTGCGACGCTTGGGGTGTGCAGCAGTGCGGGGGAGCGCTTGGTTCTCTCGGTCGGAGCGGGGGAGGCCATCGGTCGTGCGGGTTGGATGCGGGGAGCGCAGCGCTGCAACGTTGCAACGGTTGCAACGTTGCGGAGATGCAGCGATGCGGGCGAGAGCATCGGTCAGGCACGGAGGAAAGCGGGCGACAGAAGCGGGTCGGTGCGGAGGGTTGGTGCGGAGCGGGGATGCGGCGACAGCGGGGGCGGCCATCGGTCTGACCGAGAGAATCTCTCGGTCAGGCACGGAGAAGCGGGCGATGGCTGCTGCAGCGATGCGGAGCGGCTAGGATGCGGGTGGAGCTGCCGGTCAGAGCGGGGAAAAAGTGGCCGTTCTCTCGGTCGGTGCGGGGCTGAACGTCGCAACGTTGCGACGAATCGTCGCAACATCCAATTTGAGTTTTGGAAGCGGCTGTGAGCTAACTAAGAAGACGGATCTCAATTTTGACGTCGGACGACGAAACTAAAAATAGAAGCGTCTCCCGTCAAAAGTGAAAATCGCCACGTCTCATCGAATAAGTTTAAATTGTGGGAAAACGACTCGAGAACGTCGTTCCAAAATAGTGCCACTATTTAATATTCTCAGAGACGTTCACAACGGCATATCGCACGAAAGTGTTCACAAACAACAAAGTCTAAAACAAACACGTGCACGGTCAAAAGCACGTGCACGAACAACGCACCACGAAAAGTGGTCGTTACATCCTCCCCACCTTAGAATAAAGTCCGTCCTCGGACTTTCTAATATAGCTAGTCACTCTAATAACTACCCCAATCAAGTCACTTTATACTTCAAACCAGGTTTAGTCATTACAGGTGCTCATATACGCACTAGGCAGTCAAACATTAACACTACCAACACGTATATATATACGTATACACTTATACCTATTATAGTCAGTCAATTTCATACATGTATTTCAATCAGGTATATAAACATACATCCCTTATATAACTGCTACTCACAAAACAATAGTTCAGATACTTATATAGGTATGATCTCATACTAGTAAATACAATCATTGCCCTACGTATAGATAGCTACCTATGCACAAACATCAAGGGTATACTACCCTCTAATATTTCCTAGTATACATCCAATACTAAGCACATCCACATAAGCAGTCACACCATACCATAATTAATCAAGTTTCACTATATATATATATATTCACCACTACTATAGTTTCACAATATATAGTCATTCAAATACATGCGAATAGTTCACCATATATTCACATCACGTACGGTCCTATAACTGCATTTACGACACGCCACAATATCATAGTCATCAATACTTATAACTAAGCACATACTTACCCGTGCATGGTGCACACCCATACACGCTAACATTTCATTTACATACACCAATCATACCATTATATAACTAGCACACATACACACCTAGTTTTAGCTAGTACACATACGTTCACACGAGCAAGTCCTTAGTGAATAACTATACCACAAGACCAGCACCTATAACTATATACTGGCGTAGCGACCCACAATCATGTGCGTAGCACAACCAGGCACAAACACTCCTATCGCTATACATACATCAAACATTGCTATATTCGAACTACCAACATACATTCAATATACTTAGAGTATACCCACTCAAGCTTGAGTGAGACTCGGTACATATAACAGAATATTCTATATACGTAACACGACATTCATACCTATACCAATACCACTCCCATATATATACATCTACCAATACAACCATATACATTCCATAAATCAATCACACTTAATATTTAGTCAGGCAATACTCACGTAGTTCAATCTAATTATATACCATAATAATAACATTACAGACATCAGCACCCACATATTTATAATACCCTCTCTTGTACAAACATTCACCGTATAGTCACACATAAATAATGTATATATTCACACCATAGCCTACTACTTATAATTAGTATACTAACACATCCACACATACATAATTAAGATGTGCAATAGTCGTGTATACCTCACGGTATGCACGCATGCAACATCCCGAAAAGAAGCAATATCAATCAAAATCATACTCCTACTTCCATATGTATATCACCTATATACTCAGGCAACAAAACATAACTACTTACGTCTAAACACAATACATACCCACATACGAGCACACCCTCATACGTGCTAACATATAGGTCACATAATAGGCCTACCCTCTTAACCATACGTACTCTTATTATTATCACTACTAACATACACATAGCTTTACCAATCATTTATTTCAACCATTATAAGTATCTCTTACTACATACACAACTTAGATATTTCAACGCTAACTCTTATATACACAGGCATCCCTAGTATAGTATAGCTATCCACACAAAAATCTATAACTACTAACACACAACAACTTCATACTATCACGAATAACTCCGAGTATACATATATATCACTAAATAGGCAAACATCAATATACTATGGGAATTCTCATTCAAGCCCACGTACACAACTTAGGTACGTGCACCACGACAACCTCACAAGGGTCCAAGGGTCTACTAACAACTAAGAGTTGACACAGACATTGAAGGACCCTAAGGCCTAAGCAATAAAGAGAGGTCGAGAGCGTGACGAGGGAAGGATCGATAAGCACGAGTTCAGATAGGACGAATACAAGGAGACAGCTTGGTTAGACGAAACATTGACTCAATGGTGATGTTTAGGTTGAGGGAAAAGGGAGATGTAGTGATGCTTATATAGGAGAGGAAAAAGAAAAATGTGGTAAGTAGCACAAGCTAAAATACGTGAAATCTGAAAACTGTTGTTCTTCAAAATTAAAATCCTCGTCTGAAAAGAAATATTTGGGGATCGATAAAACGAGTTGTTCAAAATAAGTTTGAGTCGAATATTCATGATAAGGGGAAATGTTTTATTGGCTTATCGCAAATCATCAAGAAAAGGAAGTAAAATCATTTACACGAATATTAAGGACATGGTTTAGAAAGTTTTATACGTCAGTAATTTAATATAATGTTGTCAAAAGGGTTTGGAAAGTCGAAGAATGAAATCAAGTAACGGAAAAATTTAAACTCAGGTTAAATGCTTTCAAAACTTTTAGGCTACGGAAGATTTAAAATAATCAATTTTGAAACTTCTTTTTAGAGAACCAGGGTTTGCCAAAAATGAGAAACTGACTTACACAAGGTTCTTAATATACGAGCACAACAAGTCTGGTACGGAAATAATTGAAAGTATGTATGGTGCACGGAAAAATAATAATAATGACCTAGTATAAGAATTTTCAAGATCGAATAGCAAATCCTTAGAATCAAATCAGGGAGGATCTAAAGCAGGAAGTGATTATGAAAATAATAATTTTGCAAAAATCTGAAGTAGCGAAAACGATGAGCAAAGTCCAACTTGCTGAAAGCTGAAATTCCATGTGTCTTGAAAGTATATTAAAGTAGACACGACGTATCATTCGAATAACACAAATAAGAGGGAAAATTATAAATTGAATTGGGCAGGGCAAAAGTAAAATTAATATATGAAAGAACGACACATTTACATAAGTATGAAAAAATATAGGCTGGGAAAATACCATGAGCTAGTATTCAGAATTTCCGACAAACGTTTTAGAAATTTAAATCAATGAAGGAGGACGAAATATAGGTATATTAAAATTTTGAACAAAATTAAACTTAGTGGAAGAGAAGATTGAAAAATACTTTCAGAAGGTTCAAGTTTTGCAATGGCGATGTTTGAAAATTGACGACGATCGTCACGGGGCGATCTCGTGAATCGAGGCAAGGAAATTGGTCGGATGATCAAAACATTCAAACGCCTAGGTTATGAATCAGGAGAATCTACGGGGAAACTCCTACGGTCGACCAACTAAAGATTTGGAACTAGACACTAAGACCTTCTAAGGGGCTGGACGGTAATGAAATGCGTTCAGCTTGGTCCGAAATCGATGAACCCAAGTGAACGACAAAAGGAAATTTTAGAGGTCTAATATGGTCAGGGGTAGACAAGGACCACTAAGGTAACTCCTACGACAATTGAATCAATTGCTGACAGGGAGTCTAACTAACAATCAGAGGCCTCTAACTAGCAAACACGGACGTCTAACTAAGCCTTCTTATCACCTAGGGTCCTAAGAAAACAACTTGACTCAGGGCTTCTGACTCGGATGTTGCAATTTATGTAATGGACATTCTGTTATTATCGTTGTTCCGTTAATTCGCAATTGCAAGACGGACCTGCATGGGCCACCAACAAAACCTGTCTCGCCCCGCTTCCGGCGAAGTGTGAGAAGGTCCGCTCAGACTTGAAGCTACAAGGCTGTAAGTCCGATAAGCGTCGAACAAATTTAAAACTGCAGGTCCTTGCAACGCGAGCGAAACAAGATAATAATAATGAAATGCGACAAAAGAATAATCTCAGAATATCCATAAATATAAATTCCAACATCGCAGAAAAGCCACCAAGCTAAAAGAAAAAGAGACTAAAGGCCCAAACATGGCCAACAAAAGTACAGCGTACAAAACAACGGTGTTGCGCACCAACAACTAACAAAAGGCCTAAAACAAAATAAAGCTCAACAAAGACTCAAAGAATGGTCACCGGTGTCCACCAAAATCCTCCTGGGCAATCATGGACTCAGACTCAGCGTCAGCAAATCATCACGTACTCAGCAACGGTCTCTGGCTCAGGGTCTAACATGTGACACCCAAAAGAGCAAGGGGCACATGTCAGCAAGTCTACAAGAGACTTGTGCAAGGAAACTGAAAGTAAAGCAACCTAGCAGTTCTAGCATGATGCAATGACATGGCAGTTAAAGTATGAGTGCAGCAGGTAAAGAAAACAACAAGTAAACTAGCATGGCATGGCAAGTGTGGCAAGACTAATAACATTTACAAGGATTTCTCTAGTCATGTTTTCATGTCATGTGCAGAGTTTACGCCTTACAGCTGAAATGACTTTCTTTCACACTGATTGGTCGCTTAACTCCGCCACACCCAGAGTTTACGCCTTACAGCTGCAGTTGCTGATCAGGCAGACTCCCAGCTGATTGGCCGCTTAACTCTTACCCCATCCCACGTGTATCGAGCCAGGGCCTTACCCCCCGAACAGTAATGCTCGCTTCTGGAACACGAGCCAGGAAGTGTTTTTCATGATGGCATAGGGGTGCACCTAGCCAGGACAAGCAAGTACAAGTATGTAGCGTGTGCTACGAATGCAATATTCAACTTGGATGACATGTAGAATGCAATGCATGGCAGTTAAAAGTGCGTACAGATAAGGAAAGTAAACGTGACAGTTTAGTATGCATGAACAACAAGTTTAAAGGGGTGGATCTAGCTTCGTTGTCAAGCTAGATCAATTAGGTGACGGATCTAGTTTCGTTGTCAAACTAGATCAAGTACGCGTCTAGCCAGCTATCATTTCACTGACTAGTCTCTTTTACGCTAGGAACAAGGAAGTGGCCTAAAAACATGGCCCTACACAAGAGTTGGCAAGTTTCACTTGCCTGCAAGTCCGACGTCTGAGCACACTGTCCAATGAGTCCAAAAATCACAATTATCCTACGTGCACAAGTCCACCGGCCTAAAGTCCATATTATTAATCTTGATTAGTGAATTTAAAACATTTAAAATACTTTAAAAATACTGATTTTAGTCTTGATTAGCATGCATTGGGTTGGGGGTCCTAGGGGTGCAAAGCGTTACCTCAACACGACGCGAAAGCTACACCGGCGTCGGGTAGCGACACCGGGGGTTGGAATAATAGATCGCGCTCAAAGTCCAGATTCCAATATAGTTTCCTCGCTGGAAAGTTCAGAGCATCAACCGGAGCGACGGTTCCAGATTCCAAAGCTAGCACGTGCGACGACGGGCTACGACGTGTCGCAACGTCGTGCACGGCGAATCGTCGGAGAGAAAGCACCTAGATGGGGCCCACAGTAGTCCTAGGGACCTTTGGAGGACCCACAATAACTCTGGAGAACTTGGGGGGCCCACGGTGGCAAGCGGTGCGACGGGTGCGGGGTTGCGACGTATGGCCATCGGTCGTACAGCCTCGGTGCGGGGAGCTCCATCGGTCGCTGCGGGGGAACGGGCTTGTGCGACGCTTGGGGTGTGCAGCAGTGCGGGGGAGTGCTTGGTTCTCTCGGTCGGAGCGGGGGAGGCCATCGGTCGTGCGGGTTGGATGCGGGGAGCGCAGCGCTGCAACGTTGCAACGGTTGCAACGTTGCGGAGATGCAGCAATGCGGGCGAGAGCATCGGTCAGGCACGGAGGAAAGCGGGCGACAGAAGTGGGTCGGTGCGGAGGGTTGGTGCGGAGCGGGGATGCGGCGACAGCGGGGGCGGCCATCGGTCTGACCGAGAGAATCTCTCGGTCAGGCACGGAGAAGCGGGCGATGGCTGCTGCAGCGATGCGGAGCGGCTAGGATGCGGGTGGAGCTACCGGTCAGAGCGGGGAAAAAGTGGCCGTTCTCTCGGTCGGTGCGGGGCTGAACGTCGCAACGTTGCGACGAATCGTCGCAACGTCCAATTTGAGTTTTGGAAGCGGCTGGGGCTAATTTCTTGCGAAAGTAGGTCTTCCTAGGGGTTGCTTATATAGTATAGATGGGTTGACTTGGTCTAGGGCTAAATCTAATAGGATTAGAAGTTTAAAATAATTTAAAATTTAAATCTCAACTTCTCCAACTCACCCAAGGATTTGACTTGGTCCAAATGAGCTGGAAATTGGCTCAAAAATTCTTTAAAACGTTTTAAACTCAAATAAATTTTATTTGGCCGAAAATAATTTAAAAATTAATTATTAAAAATAATATAAAACTTGTTAAAAATATAAAAGTGGTCAAATAAACTCCAAAAATTATAAAATAAATATCGGGGTGATCGTGATGACGAATGTGAGCTAACTAAGAAGACGGATCTCAATTTTGACGTCGGACGACGAAACTAAAAATAGAAACGTCTCCCGTCAAAAGTGAAAATCGCCACGTCTCATCGAATAAGTTTAAATTGTGGGAAAACGACTCGAGAACGTCGTTCCAAAATAGTGCCACTATTTAATATTCTCAGAGACGTTCACAACGGCATATCGCACGAAAGTGTTCACAAACAACAAAGTCTAAAACAAACACGTGCACGGTCAAAAGCACGTGCACGAACAACGCACCACGAAAAGTGGTCGTTACAGCCACCGGTGCCCTTCCCTCAACGGCTAGCTAGAGCCAAGATGGAGAAACAGCTAGCCAAGTTTCTCGAGTATTTGAGAGGGGTGAGCCTCAATATCCCCTTCCTCGACGCTATAGTGGAAATCCCATCTTACGCCAAGTTCTTAAAGGACTTGATTACGGGAAGGAAGAGGAAGGAGAAGATCATGCTCGCGGAGGAAGGGACTTGGTTCACAAAGAGAGAGAAGGAGCCCGCCAAATTTAAAGATCCGAAAAGTTTCCGGATTCCTTGCACTCTAGGCGGCGTCCCCCTACAAAAAGCATTGGTAGATTTGGGGGCTAGTGTTAGCCTCATGCCTCTCTCCATGTTCCGGAAGTTGAATACCGGCACGGATTTAAAGCCTACCGACATGCGGATTCAACTAGCGGACGGGCGGATTACAAGGCCGGTTGGGATCGCAGAGGACATCCCACTCCAAGTTCCGGGGGGCATATGTTTGCCATGCGATTTCGTGATAATGGACATCAAGGAGGAGGGCGATACATCGCTCATACTTGGACGCCCATTCCTCGCCACCGCTGGTGTCATCGTCGATGTGCGGGAGGGGACTCTTACCTTGAACATCGGTAACATCGAAGTGGATCTCCATATACCGAAGGCAATGAAGCACATGCCGTATCATGAGGAGCTAGATTACATGGACCTCCTCGATGAGGTCATCGAAGAGGCGATCCCCCACTCCATCGGCGCACCCCACGAAGATAGCTTCGAAGAAGGCCTAGATTTGGCCGAAGAAGAGAAGATGGAGCACTCCCCCCATATCTCCATGGCAATTGATGATGGCGACGCTGATGTCGCAAGAATACGGGAGCTCTGCAAGCTCTCGAAGTTGAGGACCCCGAAGAAAGCTCCACCGATACGACGATCGGTGTCACCAGCAAAGTCGAAGACCGGAGCAAGCTCTAGCTTGGGGGAGCCACCCCCCCACATTGCCCATGACGAAGGGGCACTGAGGAAGACCACACACCACAATGATCCAAATCCGAGCGGTCTTCCCAGGAAATTCGACGGGTGCATCTCATATGCACCCAACATACCGCGCTAAATTGAAAATTTAAAGGGGTCGAGCTCAAGACCTTAAACGAGCACTTGTCGGGAGGCAACCCGACGGTTATCGCATTTTTTCTATTTTAGTTTTTATTTTTGTTTTAGACTTTATTAGTTTTTTTGAGTCGTTTGCCCGAAAAATTGTGACAACGGGTCCTATTTTCTTTGACAGGAGGAGGAGAAAAGGATATATATTATTGATCACTCCATATGTTACACCTTTTTTCCGCATGTTTGCATGCCATTTAGATCGCTCAAATCACGTTTTTCACGATTTATCGACGATATTGCGATACTTTTCACGATTTGTTGTTTTTGTCGTATTTCAGGAGATTTGGAGTGATTTGGAGTGATCCCAAGATACACCTACTCCGGAGTGTCACCGAAGACTTCCCTGAGGGGTATTTTGAGATTGGAGAGGAGCGGAAGAGGAAAGAACGTCGTAGGAGCGACGAGGAGGCAAAAACACTCAGAATGGGCATTTTCAGTGTCTCACTCGGCCGAGTGAAGGATTCACTCGGCCGACCAGCGAGACCCCGCTCGGCCGGCTAGATCGGACACGCTTCAAGTGTGCACTCAGCCGAGCATCAGAAGCCGCCTCGGCCGAGTGACGTATCCCGTCCGCCCGAGTGGCGCTCAGACGACGCCCCTCAAAAGAGCTAACTTACTACTTTTCGTCAGCCTGAGCAGCAGAAGCCTGACTCGGCCGAGTGGCAATTGCCGACCGACCGAGTGAAGATCAGCCCATCGGCCGAGTGACGACAACTCACTCGGCCGAGTGACGCCCAAAGTGAAGACCCCCAAGACCCCGGACTTACTGGAAATTCTCAGGGTCTCTCACTCGGCCGAGTGACTCTTGTCACTCGGCCGAGTGACTATTGTCACTTGGCCGAGTGAGCAGCGCTGCCTGTAGCGGAAATCACAATTTTGGAGCTACGCAGGGGCAGTTTGGTCACGAATTTTTGGGCAGTTTGGGGGGGGGTATTTAACCCCTGATTCTAACCTAGTTTAGAGAGCTTTTTCATTGCTTTTGGCAGCCTTTTTAGATTAGACTTTTTAGAGTTTATTTCTTGTGATTGGAGAGGAGAGAAAAGTGCTATTTTGTTGGATTCTTGGAAAGCTACATTGGTTTGTCTTTCTCTCCATTAAAAATCCTATTTTTATTGTTATTTTGAATATTGCCATGAATTTCATTGCTATTTCTATGGATTATTCTTTCATTAGCAATATGAATTGTGAGTAGTCCTAACGTCTTAGGGCGTGGGGATGAACCCTACGAGCCCAATTTCCGATTTGTGATGATTTGGTAGAACTATTGCTAGAATTGCTATTAGGGTTAGTTTGGGATTGATATAATATGGATAACTAGGTGTTCATATCGATTGGGATTTGCAAGAGATTGGATCCCAATTCGATAGGAAACCCTAGAAATCCGAATTGGGTTGAAATTGAGTTTCCGAAGTATCGGTTTGCAAGAGATTGGGCCGATACTAGGGTTCTCGGTTGCAATTCTATACCGATACCCGTTTGCAAGAGATTGGACGGGTAGGAACTATCCCAATCTAGGTCGTAGCCCGAGTTTGCACGAGAGTTGGCTCGGGATGCGATTGAACAATGATGTTGATCCTAATGCTAGCTTGCCTAGGCTAGGGTTTGCAAGAGATTGGACCCGAACCTAGGTTTGCTATAGACCGACAACAGCGTGAGAGCGTGAGCCAGGTTTTACATTCAGTTGCAACTAGTTCACCTGACATTCTACCCTAGCAATTGTGATACCGATGAATCACATTGACGGGATACGGTGAGTAGCGGGGATTCCCTATTCCCTAGGCGTCTTTATTTGATTTTATATCTCCATACTTTGTTTGACGATTGTGACAACATCGCCGAAAGGCACTTTCCTACTCTTCTGCCCCTATAGCCAGGTTGTTCGGAGAAGGCACTGTCATACGTCCTCCCTGTGTTC
The DNA here is from genome assembly GCA_030789695.1 of Scilla litardierei. Classification (NCBI taxonomy): domain Eukaryota; kingdom Viridiplantae; phylum Streptophyta; class Magnoliopsida; order Asparagales; family Asparagaceae; genus Scilla; species Scilla litardierei. The sequence goes on along the minus strand of CM061141.1, from coordinate 87,191,158 downwards.
GATACCCGCTTGCCGCTACACCGTGCGCTTGCGGTAAAACTACACAATCGTTCTCCGGGTGTATATCCGGGGCCGACCAAGTTTTTGACTAGGTTGTGCTCTTGGGTTGCATTTTGAAGCGATCAGACACCAGTGTAGCTTTCGCGTCGTGTTGAGGTTTCGCTTTGCACCCCTAGGACCCCCAACCCAATTTCCTGCTAATCAAGACTAAAATTGATGTTTTTAAAATGTTTTAAATGTTTTATATTCACTAATCAAGATTAATAATATGGACTTTAGGCCGGTGGACTTGTGCACGTAGGGTAATTGTGACTTTGGACTCATTGGACGGTGTGCTCAGACGTTGTACTTGCAGGCAAGTGAAACTTGCCAACTCTTGCTTAGGGACATGTTTTTAGGCCACTTTCTTGTTTCTAGCGTAAAAGAGACTAGTCAGTGAAATGATAGCTGGCTAGACGCCTATTTGATCTAGTTTGACAACGAAACTAGATCTGTCACCTTAATTGATCTAGCTTGACAACGAAGCTAGATCCAACCCTTTAAACCTGTTGATCTTGCATACTAAACTGTCATGTTTACTTTCCTTACCTGTACGCTTTACTACTTGCCATGTCATGTCATCCATGCATTGAATGTTGCATTCGTAGCACACGCTACATACTTGTACTTGTACTTTCTTGTCCGGCTAGGTGCACCCCTACGCCATCGTGAACAATACTTCTGGACTCGTGATCCAGAAGCGGGCCTCATGTGTTGGTCAAAAACCAATGCCCAATTTCCTTGTCCGGCTAGGTGCACCCCTATGCCATATTGAAATACACTTCCTGGCTCGTGATCCAGAAGCGAGCATACGCGTTCGGGGGTAAGGCCCTGGCTCAATACACGTGGAGGGGTAGGGATAAGCGATCACTTGAGCTAGGAGTTGGCCACGTAGCCACTCTAGCCAAAAGGCGTAATCTCTGTGCACGACGTGCTTACTTTACTTTACTTGCCTTGTACTAGTGAGTGTTTCTTTTAAAACTTGACATCCATGCCATGCTCGTACTTTACTTTACTTTACTTTACTTTATTGGTTGCACTCATACTTTAAACTGCCATGTCATTGCATTCATGCTAGAACTGCTAGGTTGCTTCACCTACTTCCAGTTTCCTTGCACAAGTCTCTTGTAGACTTGCTGACATGTGCCCCTTGCTCTTTTGGGTGTCACATGTTAGACCTTGAGCCAGAGACTATTGCTGAGTACGTGATGTTTTGCTGACGCTGAGCCTGAGTCCATGTCTGCCCATGAGGAGTTTTGTGGCTGCCGGTGACTACTCTTAGAGACCTTGCTGAGCTTCCTTTTGCTTTAGGTTTTCTGTTAGTTGCCAGTGCGTGTCACCTTTGTTTTGTACGTTGTACTTTTGTTGGCCATGTGTGGGCCTTTAGACACTTTTTTTTTTCAGCCTGGTGGCTTTTTCTGTGATGTTGAAACTTATTTTATGGATATTCTGAGATATCTCTTTTGTCTCATTTCATTATTATTATCTTTGTTTCGTTCGCCTTGCAAGGACCTGCTATTTAAAGTTGATTGACGCTTATCGGACTTGCAGCTTTGTAGCTTCAAGTCTGAGCGGACCTTCTCACGCTTCACCTCCATATTTTTGGGAAGCGGGGCGTGACAGGTTTTGTTGGTGGCCCATGCAGGTCCGTCTTGCAATTGCGAATTAACGGAACAACGATAATAACGGAATGTCCATTAAATAAATTGCAACATCCGAGTCATAAGCCTTGAGTCTAGTCTTTTTCCTATGTCACTAGGTGGTAAGAAGACTTAGTTAGACGTCTGTGCCTGCTAGTTAGAGGCCTCTGATTGTTAGATTAGACTCCCTGCTAGCAATTGATTTCATCGCCTTAGGAGTTACCTTAGTGGTGCTTGTCTAATCTTGACCATATTAGACTTCTAGAATTTCCTAGTCGTTCGTTTGGGTTCAACGATTTCGGACCAAGCTGAACGCATTTCATTACCGTCTAGCCCCTTAGAAAGTCTTAACGCTTAGTTCTTAATGCTTAGTTGGTCGACTGTAGGAATTTCCACGTAGATTTCCTGGTTCATATCCTAGGCGTATGTATGTTTTGATCATCCGACCAATTTTCTTGCCTCGATTCACGAGATCGCCTCATGACGATCGTCGTCAATTTTCGAACCTCTCCGTTACAAATCTTGAATCTTCTGAAAGTATTTTTCGATTTCCTCTTTCCATAAGTATAAATTTGTTCAAAATTTTAATCTATATACACATACTTCGTGCTCTTTCGTTGACTTAAATTCTTAAAAACTTTTGTCGAAATTTTTGAATACTAGCTTATTATATTTTTCCAGCCAATACTTTCGTACCTATGTAAATACCATTGTCCCTTCATATATTAATTTTATTCTGAACTGTACCCTTATTTTGTCCAATTCAACTTATAAATTTCCCTTCTTATTTATGCCATTCAAAGGACCCATCGCTCTTCATTTTAATATACTTTTCAAGTCACATGGGATTTCAGCTTTCAGCAAGTCGAAGTTATGCTCATCGTTTTCCATATTTCAGATTTTTATAAAATTACTATTTCATAACCACTTCCTGGTTTAGATCCTACATGATTTGATTTTAAAGCTTTACTATCAATTTTGATAATTCTACTACTAAGTTATTATTATTATTTTTCTGACCACCATACATGCTTTTAGAAAATTTCTACATTAAATTGAATTTCAATTATTTTTATACATCCGTGCCAGGTTCGTGTGCTCGTATATTAAAAGAACTTCGTGTAAATCAGTTTTATGTTGGCACACCCTGGTCCCTATAAATATAGTTTCAATACTGATTATTTTTAAATTTTTCCTAGCCTAGCGACTTTGAAAGCATTTAACATAAGTTTAAATTCTTCGGTTAAAATTTAATTGCATTCCTTAAGCTTTTGCCAGCTTTATATTAAATCACTGTCGTATAATATTTTCTAAAACTACGTATTTTTAATATTCGTGTAAATGATTTACTCTTTTGTTATGATATTGTATAAGCCACTAAATCATTTTCTCTTATTAGGAATATTTAACTCAAACTTATTTTGAAACAATTCGTTTTATCGATCTCCAAATATTTTATACAGACGAGGACTTCAACTTTTGAAATACAGCAGTTTTCAAATTTCATGTATTTTAGCTTATGCTCTTTACCCTATTTCCTTTTCTGTATCCTATAAAAGTATCACTACATCTCCCGTTCCCCTACCTAAGCATTCACAAGTGAGTCACTGTTTCACCTAACCAATCTGTCCCCTTGTATTCGTCCTATCTGAATTCGTGCTTATCGATCCTTCCCTCGTCACGCTTCGACCTCTAATCTTCCTCTATTGCTTAGGCTTAGTGCCCGACAATGACTGTGTCAACCCTAATTTGTTAGTAGGCCCTTGGACCCTCGTGATGTTGTCGTGGTGCATGTACCTAAGTTGTGAATGTGGGCTTGAATGAGAGTACTCCTCTATAGTATATAAATGTTTGCCTATTGTGTGATATATACATACTCAGAGTTATTCGTGATATTATGAAGTTGTTTATGTGTTAGTACTTATAGGCATGTGTGAGGATTGCTATGCCATACTAGGGATGCCTGTATATATAAGAATCAGTGTTGAAATAGCTAATGGGATGTGTGTAGTGGAAGATACTTATAATGGTTGAAATAATATGTTGGTAAAGCTATGTGTTTGATAGGTGTGATGATAATAGGTATACGTATAGATAAGTAAGTAGGCCTATTATATGACCCATGAGTTAGTACATGTGAGTACGTGCTCGTACGTAGTTACGTATTGTGCTTAGGCGTAAGTAGTTATGTTTTGTTGCATGAGTATATAGGTGATATATATATATGGTAGTAGGATTATAATTTTGATTGGTATTGCTTGCTTTTACGGGACGTTGTATGCGTGCATACAGTGAGGTATACACGACTATTTCACATCTTAACTATGTATGTATAGGTGTTGGTATACTAATTATAGGTAGTAGGCTATGGTGTGAATATATATGTTACATGTGTGTGACTATACGATGAATGCATATGTATTAGAGAGTGTATTATAATCATGCGTGTGCTGATGTCTGTATTATTATTATGGTATATAGAGTGATTGAACTATGTGGGCGTTACCTGACTAAATATTAAGTGTGAATTACTTATGGAATGTATATGGTTGTATTGGTAGACCTATATATATTGGAGTGGTACTGGTATAGGTATAAATGCCGTGTTACTTTTATAGAATATTCTGATATGTGTATTGAGTCTCACTCAAGTTTGAGTGGGTATACTCTAAGTATATTGTGATGTATGCCTGTAGTTTGAATACAGCGATGTTTGATGTACGTATAGTGATAGTATTGTTTGTGCCTAGTTGTGCTACGCACATGCTTGTGGGTTGCTATACCAGTATATAGTTATAGGTGTTGGTCTGGAGGTATAGCTAATTACTAAGGACTTACATGTATGAACATATGTGTGCTAGCTAAACTAGGTGCGTAGATGTGCTAAGTATATAGTGGTGTGATTGGTATATATATGAATGAAATGTTAGCGTGTATGGGTGTACACCATGCACGGGTAAGTATGTGCTTAGTTATAGTTATTGGTGACTATGGTATATGTGGCGTGACGTAAATACAGTTATAGGACCGTATGTAATGTGAATGTATGGTGAAATTATAGCATGCATTTGAATGACTATATAATTGTGAAATATGATAGCGGTGAATGTATATTAGATATAGTAAAACCTGATTTAATAATGGTATAGGTGACTACATGTGTTGAGATGGTTGGTATCGGATAAATATTGGGGAGTAGTATACCCATGTTTGTTTTGTGCATTGGTAGTTATCTATACGTAGAACAATGATTGTATTTGCTAGTGTGAGACCATACTTATATGAGTGTCTGAAATATTGTTTTGTGTTAGGTAAGTAGTGGTTATATAAGGGATGTATGCTTTTATATATGATTGAATTACGTGTATGAAATTGACTGACTATAATAAGTACAAGTGTATAACGTACGTGAATATATATATATATACATGTTGGTAGTGTTAATGTTTGACTACCTAGTGCATATATAAGCACTTGTAATGACTAAACCTGGTTTGAATTATAATGTGACATGATTGGGGTAGTTATTAGAACGACTAGATATGTTAGAAAGTCCGAGGACGGACTTTATTCTAAGGTGGGGAGGATGTAACGACCACTTTTCGTTGTACGTTGTTCGTGCACGTGCTTTTGACCGTGCACGTGTTTATTTTAGACTTTGTTTGTTTGAGAACACTTTGTTGTGATATGCCGTTGTGAACGTCTCTGAGAGTAGTAAATTGTGGCACTAATTTGGAACGACATTTCTCGGGTCGTTTTCCCACGATTTGGCCTTACTCGAAGAGACATTGTGATTTTCACTTTTGACGGGAGATGTTTCTATTTTTAGTTTCGTCGTCCGACGTCGAAATTGAGATCCGTCTTCTTAGTTAGCTTTCTTTCGTCATCACGATCACCACGATATTTATTTTATAATTTTTGGAGTTCGTTTAACCTACTTTATATTTTTAACAAGGTTTAAAATATTTTTAAAAGCTAGATTTTAAATTAATTTCGGCCAAAGAAAATTTATTTGAGTTTAAAACGTTTTAAATAATTTTTGAGCCAATTTCCAGCTCATTTGGGCCGCACCCAATACTTGGTTGAGTTGGAGATGGTGAGATTTGAATTTTAAATATTTTTAAACTCCTAATCTCATTAGGATTAGCCCTAGACCTAGTCAACCCATCTACACTATATAAACAACCTCTAAGAAGACCTATTTTCGCAAGAAAATAACCCTAGCCGCTTCCAAACCCCAAATTTCACGTTGCGACGAATCGTCGTAACGTTGATGCACCGTCGCCCGCACCGACCGAGCCAAACACCCCAAAATCCCCGCCATGACCGACGCTGCCGCCTGCACCAAGCCTCGTCCGCACCCCGCTGCAACTACTCCGCATCGACCCCCACACCAAGCCGCTCCGACCGAGAGATTCTCTCAGTCAGACCGAGAGATCTTGCGGCTCACGCCCGCATCCCCGCACCGCACGGCGCCCCGCTCCAAGCCCCCGCTTCGCTCCGTGCCCGACCGAAGCCCCCGCCCGCACCGACCGAAGCCCCGCTACGTTGCAATGCTTGCAACGTTGCAACGTTGAACCCCCCGCATCCGAGGTGCCCGACCGACGGCCTGCCCCGCACCGACTGAGAGCCCGACCCCCGCACCGACCCGCTGCGCTGTGCAAGCCCGTCCCCAGTGTTCGACCGAGCCAATCTCCCGCATTTGGCTGTGTCCGACCGAGAGCAAACGTCGCAACCCCGCACCCGTCGCACCACTTGCCACCGTGGGCCCCCCAAGTTCTCCAGAGGTATTGTGGGTCCCCTATTTGTCCCTAGGACTACTGTGGGCCCCACCTAGGTGCGTTCTCTCCGACAATTTTCCGCTTTCGACGTTGCGATACATGGTAGCCCATCGTCGCACGTGCTAGCTTTGGAATCTGTATTCGTTGCTCCGGTTGCTGCTCTGAACTTTCCAGCGAGGAATCTATTTTGGAATCAGGACTTGGAGCGCGTTCTCTTATTCCAACCCCTGGCGTCGCTACCCGACGCCAGTGTAGCTTTTGCGTCGTGTTGAGGTATCGCTTTGCACGCCTAGGACCCCCAACCCAATTGCCTGCTAATCAAGACTAAAATTGATGTTTTTAAAATGTTTTAAATGTTTTATATTCACTAATCAAGATTAATAATATGGACTTTAGGCCGGTGGACTTGTGCACGTAGGGTAATTATGACTTTGGACTCGTTGGACGATGTGCTCAGACGTTGTACTTGCAGGGAAGTGAAACTTGCCAACTCTTGCTTAGGGCCATGTTTTTAGGCCAATTTCTTGTTTCTAGCGTAAAAGAGACTAGTCAGTGAAATGATAGCTGGCTAGACGCCTATTTGATCTAGTTTGACAACGAAACTAGATCGGTCACCTTAATTGATCTAGCTTGACAACGAAGCTAGATCCAACCCTTTAAACCTGTTGATCATGCATACTAAACTGTCATGTTTACTTTCCTTACCTGTACGCTTTACTACTTGCCATGTCATGTCATCCATGCATTGAATGTTGCATTCATAGCACACGCTACATACTTGTACTTGTACTTTCTTGTCCGGCTAGGTGCACCCCTACGCCATCGTGAACAATACTTCTGGACTCGTGATCCAGAAGCGGGCCTCATGTATTGGTCAAAAATCAATGCCCAATTTCCTTGTCCGGCTAGGTGCACCCCTATGCCATATTGAAATACACTTCCTGGCTCGTGATCCAGAAGCAAGCATACGCGTTCGGGGGTAAGGGCCTGGCTCGATACACGTGGACGGGTAGTGATAAGCGATCACTTGAGCTAGGAGTTGGCCACGCAGCCACTCTAGCCAAAAGGCGTAATCTCTGTGCACGACGTGCTTACTTTACTTTACTTGTCTTGTACTAGTGAGTGTTTCTTTTAAAACTTGACATCCATGCCATGCTCGTACTTTACTTTACTTTACTTTACTTTACTAGTTACACTCATACTTTAAACTGCCATGTCATTGCATTCATGCTAGAACTGCTAGGTTGCTTCACCTACTTCCAGTTTTCTTGCACAAGTCTCTTGTAGACTTGCTGACATGTGTCCCTTGCTCTTTTGGGTGTCACATGTTAGACCTTGAGCCAGAGACCGCTGCTGAGTACGTGATGTTTTGCTGACGCTGAGCCTGAGTCCATGTTTGCCCATGAGGAGTTTTGTGGCTACCGGTGACTACTCTTAGAGACCTTGCTGAGCTTCCTTTTGCTTTAGGTTTTCTGTTAGTTGTCGGTGCGTGACACCTTTGTTTTGTATGTTGTACTTTTGTTAGCCATGTGTGGGCCTTTAGACACTTTTTCTTTTTAGCCTGGTGGCTTTTTCTGTGATGTTGAAACTTATTTTATGGATATTCTGAGATATCGCTTTTGTCTCATTTCATTATTATTATCTTTGTTTCATTCGCGTTGCAAGGACCTGCTATTTAAAGTTGATTGACGCTTATCGGACTTGCAGCTTTGTAGCTTCAAGTCTGAGCGGACCTTCTCACGCTTCGCCTCCATATTTTTGGGAAGCGGGCCATGACAACACAGTTGATTGAAAACAGGACATGCGCCTGTAAATCCTTCAGCAGGCGACTGCTGCAGGGGATGGATTAAAACAGAGAGCTGCACTCTTTCTCCAGATAAACAGATAGGCGACTGATGTCATTAATACAGTCGACTGTCAAATAGTCAGGCGACTATAATTCCTTCATCAGTCGTCTGCTGTAAAAGATGGAGAAAAGACAGAGAGATGCAGAGATTACACTTACGCTACTCAGACGACAATTGGCCAATTCCCATGTGACTGTAAACTAAGCAGTAGGCGACTGTGCATAAAGATCAAGTTTGAGTCAATTAAAATTTTGACTAGAGCTGTGCATATCAGTCGACTGTAGAAGGATCGACAGGCGACTGAAAATCACCCAGTCGACTGTAAACCCTTCATCAGGCGACTGATGGAAAGCCAGAGACTCCAAATGAGTCTTTGGACAAGATGATCCTATTGGGTTGGATTCTAAGATAATCCTAAGGCTCACTAAGATGGCTAAATGCATATGCATGAATGAGTAGACCATCTAATAAGGCATTACATTAACCTAGACTCAAAAGAGAGAGAATGAAATAAAGTAAATATTACATGGATTACATTGCTTTCCCTGGAGTCTAAGTCTTCAATCTTGATGCCTTGATTGCTCCCCATCATCTCCAAGCTTTGGTACTTGAGTCCAAACTTTGGCCCTTCTCCACTTGATGTCCATCCTTGCACCAAGTGATTAGTCTCCAAGAAAGATATTCTAGGAATGAAACTGTGAGACTTAAAACATGAGAGTCATTAGCAAAAACATAATGTTGTGATCATCATCAAAATAAGATTGGTATGAAACACCAATACTCAACAGTCTCCCCCTTTTTGATGATGACACACATTATGTAAAATACAAAGTATTAAAGCACAATGCTAATGAGCTCCCCTTACTTATATGCACCAATTAAACAATGAGCTACTCATAAGTAAATACTCATTCTACCAAATAAGATCATGGTGACATATAATAGGCATGGATTACATAAACCAATTTTAATAGACAATATCATGAAACATGTATGGTTTATCTAATCCCATATATCTCTCTCCATATGCATAAGTATATAACTCTCCCCTATATAGTTACATAATGCATATAACTCTCCCCCTTGACATCGTCAAAAAGGTGGACATCAAATATATCCCACTTTGTCATCTTAACCAAGATGCGACAATATGCAAGAATAAGGAGATGTATGATACCAAATTGAAAATTTTAGTGGGTATCAATTCACTATCCCATGCTCCCCCTAGATCATAGAAATGGTCAACTTTTGACTTCTAGGATCTAATACCAATTATAAAGAAGGAGATTAACAATCTCTAACAATTGAGGTAAATTCCAATTGTAGAAAAAGAATCTTGGAAATAATCCTCTTTACTAATTGATATACAAATAATGGAGCCATGGGCCGAAAGTGTATCAAAGCAATGGATATGGAAAAATCAAGCTTCAAAGATACACAAGGATATTGCCAAAACAAATATAACATGAAACATGTTGGCAATAAACAAGAGGTTTGGTTTGAGACCAAAAATAACCAATTGTAAATAATGATCTCAAACATCCTCCGAAATGAGAGTTAAAATATGTTTTAAAATATTTTAAACATACAACATATTAACTCCCCTATTGACATACACATGGAAAAAAATGCATGCATGTCAATAAACCCCAAGGTCCCCATTTTCAGGAAAAATAAGTTTGAAAGCATTTTCAAAATCATGAACACACACAAACAATGTGTATGCTAAAATAAACAAATAAGCATAATACCCATGCAATATGCATATGTGTGAGGAACCTAAACATTAGGGAACCAAACCCAAGAGGAGTTTGACTTCCTAATGTAATCACATGAGGTGATCACATCCCTAACTAGAGAGTTGATATAACTATCCCTCTCTTGCACACTAACCTTAGTGGGAATCCATAAACTCAAGGATTTCCTTGGCAATGGTTTTGCCTTTGCAAGAGGGGTGGATGTGGCATGCTTAGGTATAAAAACTAATTTTTTGGCATGCAAAGAATGAGGATTTTGCTTCTTAGCAAAAAATGAAAGATTTTCATTCTTCCTCATCACCTTGTGATCTACATGCTTCTTGGTGATGTTATTGTTGTACAAGAAAGCATGGTGATTCTTCTTAGGTGCTCTAGCAATATTCTTGTATTTGCACCATAAGAGGAATTAGAGGTGGGTTTGGGTACCACATTTTGATTATAACCCAAACCTCCTCTATGATTTGCCGGATGTTGTTTTTCCAACAAATCGTGGAGTGAATCCCTAAAATACACAAAGCTTATGAGCTTACGGGATTCCTCTTCACATTTCAACGTAAGTTGTTGAATGTGAGTTTCTAAGCTAAGGTTTTGAGCAACAAGTTTTTCATTAGTTAAAATCAATTTCTTAACTTGAGAGAGAAGTGTGTGTCTCTCAAAAGTGTCACAATCATGCATTTCATCATGAATTACACTAGCAATGTCTAGTTCATGCAATCTACTCTTAACAATCTTATATTTTGCTTTTAATCTACTATAAGAGTTGATGCACTTACTAGCTTTTTCGGACACCAAGTCGAAGTTATTCTTGAGCTCCTCATATGAGATCTTTTCTTCCTCGGTCTCAACATCATCATCATCCTTGCTAGAGCTTGATAAAGACTTCTCCTTCATAGCCATAAGGCACGATTCCTCATAGGAATTGTAAGAGTTGAGCCAAGCTTCCAACTCATCTTCATTTGATCCGGAGGGGATTGGTATAGGAACATCAATGGCTACAAAGCATGCGTGAGAATCCTCCTTTGCATCCTCTTCTTCGTTACTTGATGTGTCCTCACTCGAATCATCAAAGGTCCCGACAAGTCCCTTCTTGTGATTCTTGGACTTAGACCTTCCTTTCCAATGCTTCTTCCCTTTACCCTTATAAGATTCTTTGTTGGGTTTGGAAGGGCATTCGGTGGACAAGTGACCCTTTCCACTGCAAGTGTAACAAGTAGGAACCTTGTTAGAATTGGAGGCAAACTTGGACAAAGACTTACCTTGCTTGCATTTGAAGAATGCTTTGAATTGCTCGGCAAGATCCTCAATTTCTTCTCCACTTGCTTCTTCTAGCTCATCTTCTTCACTAGGAGCTTCTCGATGGAATTTCTTCCTCCACTTGATTGGCTGCTCCTTGGCATGGAATGCAATCTCCTTTTGCTTCTCCAGCTTCTCGGGCTTTGATGGTTGAATCTCCTTCTTGGGTTGAAGCTTCACTTCATACGCCATGAGATTACCAATGCACTCCTCAACGGTGTATTTGGACGTGTCATATGACTCCAAAATTCCGTTGGCCTTTGACTCCCAATGAGGTGTGAGAGAGTCAAGGATCTTCTCTACACGATCCTCTTGGGAAATCATCTTCCCGAGTCCCTCCAAAGCATTCACGATATCAGGAAACCTTGTGAACATCTCTGAAATACTTTCGCCTTCATACATCTTAAACATTTCATATTTAGATCTAAACACATTTTGTTTAGATTTCTTTACCTTTGTAGTCCCTTCATGACAAATCTCCAAAGTATGCCAAATTTCATTGGTCGTTTTGCAAATGGAGATGTGGTTGAACTCATTTGCTGAGAGGGCGCAATGGAATGCATTCATAGCCCTCGTATTGTACTTGATTGAGTCCTTCTCCACTTTGTCCTTGAAGCTGCAGGAGTAGTGGGCTTTTCAAATGGCACCTCCGTAATGTCCCATAGGTCTTGACCCTCCAAGTAGATCATCATCCTGATCTTCCAACTTGGGTAGTTGGTTCCGTTGAAGAGCGGGGGTCGAACGGTTGAATGACCTTCTTCATGAGACGCGGATGAGGCGGTGAACGCCATTGTTGTAGTATGCTATAACCTCGCTCTGATACCAATTGTAAGGATCGCCTTACCCTTGCAATACTAACAACACACACTAGAGGGGGGGGTGAATAGTGTAATGGCAATAAAATTGTCCAATTAAAATTAAACTTGCAAATGCGGAATTATAAATGCAAGAGGAAATAATTGACACAATCAATCCAAACGCAAACACAAGATTTTACCCTGGTTCCCCAAACTTGGGTACGTCCAGCCTCACCAATATTCACTATATTCCCACACAGAGAAGTGAATACAAATCTCACAAGGAGATACCCCACCAAGAGGATTTATGCCCTACATAAGGACCCAACCAACCCTACACAAGGGTCAAGACTCCCACACAGAGAATCACTAACTCCCACTCAGAGGATTAGTGTTAGCCCTGCACTAGGACACTAAACTCCCACACAGAGAGTTACTCCCACAAAGAGAGTTATTCCCACAAAGAGAATATCCTAATCCCACAAAGAGATGAACTCCTACAAAGAGAGAAAGATTAATTCCCACAAAGTGAATTAGTGATACAAATTCACCAAGTAAAATAAATACTCTTACCTATGCCTTGAGATGCTTACTCATAAATGGATGCAAGGCATGGAAGAGGATCTCCAAGTGTTGAGATATGCTTGAGAGCACTTGGATGAATTCCCTTGAGCTGGACTTCAATGTATGAAGAGGAATGAGAGCTCTAAAGAGGGAATTAAGGGAGTTTGAGAGTTGCTTATAGATCTCTTGAGATATTCAATAGCATCAAGAAGTATAAGAGATGGCAGCAAATCCATATATATAGAAACCCTATATCAAACCCCAAAACCCAAGAAAACAGCCAAATAAACAATTCTGCAATGGCTAGAAACTAGGCGAAAACGACAGGAACAGTCGACTGATGATCAAAAGACATTCGACTGATTAACGGCTAGAAAATATCCAACGGCTATAATCTGAGCCAGGACAGTCGACTGACGACGACAACACAGTCGACTAACGACGACAACACAGTCGACTGAAAACAGGACAGGTGCATGTAAATCCTTCAGCAGTCGACTGCTGCAGGGGATGGAATAAAACAGAGAGCTACACTCTTTCTCCAGATAAACAGATAGGCGACTGATGTCAATAATATAGTCGACTGTCAAATATTCAGGCAACTGTAATTCCTTCATCAGTCTTCTGCTGTAAAAGATGGAGAAAAGACAGAGAGATGCAGAGATTGCACTTACGCTACTCAGACGACTGTTGGCCAATTCCCAGGTGACTGTAAATCTACATGCGACTGTAAACTGAGCAGCATGCGACTGTGCATAAAGCTCAAGTTTGAGTCAATTGAAATGTTGACTTGAGCTGTGCATATCAGTCGACTGTAAAAGGATCGACAAGCGACTAGAAATCACCCAGTCGACTGTAAACCCTTCATCAGGCGACCTAGAGACTCCAAATGAGTCTTTGGACAAGATGAGTCTATTGGGTTGGATTTTAAGATAATCCTAAGGCTCACTAAGATGGCTAAATGCATATGCATGAATGAGTAGACCATCTAACAAGGCATTACATTAACCTCGACTCAAAAGAGAGAGAAACCAATAAAGTAAATATTACATGGATTACATTGCTTTTCCTAGAGTCTAAGTCTTCAATCTTGATGCCTTGATTGCTCTCCATCATCTTCAAGCTTTGGTACTCCTTGAGTCCAAACTTTGGCCCTTCTCCACTTGATGTCCATCCTTGCACCAAGTGATTAGTCTCCAAGAAAGATATTCTAGGAATGAAACTGTGAGACTAAAACATGAGAGTCATTAGCAACAACATAATGTTGTGATCATCATCAAAATAAGATTGGTATGAAACACCAATACTCAACAGAACAAACCTGATTTTCATGGCATGCATGAGTTAGAAGTTCGTGCCGCAAAGGTTTATACTCGAAACATGTTCATCATCTTTCAAAGGCGGTTCAAAGATATATTATATTGTCGGTATGAAAGGGTGCGCACTTAAGGGGATAAGACTACCTACAATGTAACAATGAGGATTGATGGAAAGAGTTACATTCATTCTGTCCAGTGCAATATATCTATGGGAAAGTTCACATGTACTTGTGCAAGATTTGAAAATGAAGGGATGTTCTGCACACAAATTCTTTACATCACAAAGCAAAAGTTTGATATGCTAGCCATCACTGAGATATATATTTTGCCAAGGTGGACACTTAATGCAAGACATAGCATTGCGAGTCTTGGGTCCTATTCGACTAGCACAGTCAATGATGTGCATCATAATCAGATTAGTCCACTTCAAGCATGAAGCCTTCGGGCATCATTTGATAAAATTATGGAGGAGGTTACAAGAGATCCACGTTGTTATGATGTCGCTGTTGGGTGTGCAAACAGTTTTTGGGAGCAACATAGGTCGAATGATCTGACACAAAATGACAATGAGGATCCAAGTACTCAAGTGGGGTCCAATGCCCCTATCACACATGAAATGGTATTAAGGGATGTTATCATATATGATCCTGTAAGAGCAAAGACTAAAGGCCGACCACGAGAAGCGTCAAGAATTCAATCAGGAATACAAGCAGCGCAGGATCGAACTCAATCAAGAAAAAGAACTTGTTATGTTTGTGGAGAAAAAGGTCATGACATGAGAACTTGTGGAAATAAGGTATTTTTGCACCATTCTAAATGTTGTATGTACTATTGTAAATTATGTTAACATTAACTTCAATGCATGATATCTTCTGTAGGAAAAATCATCGCAACAGGAATGAACAAGGCTTTGTTATGAAGATACTGGTAAAACTAATCTTCCCTCTAGAATATTCAAGGCAAACTATTAGTAATTAATTGATAAAGGTATTTCAAAACACTTTATCCTATTCTAAATTTCTAATGCATCAATTGATAAGCTTTCTGTTTTTCTTTCTCTTTTATTTTTCTTTGGTTTGTTATTTTTTCTTCGGTTTTTAGAGGGCTGATGTTATAGTACAGGTTTGTCAATGCATTTAGGAGAAGAAGTTTGAGCTATTCTAATCGAAAAAAGGTATGATGCCTTGTACTTGTTGCAAGCAGTAACAATCTTATGTATGATCGCTCCAAAATGCAACCCAAGAGCACAACCAAAAACTTGGTCGGCCCCGGATATACACCCGAAGAACGATTGTAGTTTTACCGCAAGCGCACGGCAAAGTGGCGAGCGGGTATCGAACACGAGGAGGTGGTGTTGGCTCCAATCTATCCTAGGTTGGTTTGACTACGAACGTTTTATTGGTGGAGATGGCTATGGTATGATATAATGGAAATGGTGGTGGATGTCGGTGTCGGTGATAAAGAAATCGGTCAAATATCGATTCAAATACAATATAATAACAGAGGGAATTTGCCTTGCGGCGATCCTGTCACAATCGTCGGGCAAAGTATG
Organism: Scilla litardierei; assembly: GCA_030789695.1. Classification (NCBI taxonomy): domain Eukaryota; kingdom Viridiplantae; phylum Streptophyta; class Magnoliopsida; order Asparagales; family Asparagaceae; genus Scilla; species Scilla litardierei. The sequence goes on along the minus strand of CM061141.1, from coordinate 87,175,569 downwards.
GGATATAAAATCAAATAAAGACGTCTAGGGCTAGGGAATCCCCACTACGGACCGTCATGCATCATTGTGAATAGTGAATCTCAATATTACTAGACTTGCGTTGAGGTGAAATAGTCGCAACTTAATGGAGAACCAAGCTCACGCTCTCGCGCTATTGCCGGTCTATAGCAAACCTAGGTTAGGGCCCAATCTCTTGCAAACCCTAACCTAAGCCACTAGCATGAGGATCGACATCATCGTTCAATCGCCCTTCGAGCCCACTCTCGTGCAAACTCGAGTTACGATCCAGGTTGTGATAGTTCGTATTCGTCCAATCTCTTGCAAACGAATATGGGTATAGATTTACAATTAAAAATCCTAGCTTTGGTCCAATCTCTTGCAAACCAAATCTAGAGAAACCCAATTGTAAACCTAAATCGAATATCTAGGCCTTCCCATCGATTAGAATCCAATCTCTTGCAAATCCCAAATCGATGGAAATCCCTAGCTATCCGTAATAAATAAATCACAACCTAACCTCCTAGCAATTCTAGCAATTTAGAATTCATTCATCACAAATCTGAAATTAGATCCATAGGGTTCATCCTCAAACCCTAGAACATCAAATCTACTCTAGCATAGCAATAAGGATATGAGAATCAATAGAAATCATTGCTTGCATACAAAAAGATAGAAAAACAAAGATTCAAATAAAAAGAAGAAAATACTTAGCTTGATGAAGATCTTCAATCCAAAATACAAGCTTTTAGATCCAAGAGGGGGCCTAGGGCATGGCCAAACCTCTAAAATAAATCCCTCCTAAAACATCTTGGGGACCCCTCTTAATGGTGGCTACAAACCCCCTTAAATAGCCTCCCAAAACCCTAGCAAATAACCCTAGAAAACCCCTCAAATTCGTGCCCAAAAACAGCCCAAACCGCAACTTAGAATCTGGGCCCAAGCCGCACTCGGCCGAGTGGAACATGTGACCCGGCCGAGTGTAAATTCCAGCACTGCAGCGTCAACTTGCAGAAATTCTCCAGATTTCATCCGACCTCCGATTGGCACGTTCTTGGCGGCGTTGGAACCGTCATGAAGTCTACTATCCATAAAAAATATGAGAAAAATACTTTGATTGCTGGAATGATAGCAGATTTCAAAAGAGTGGGAGGCTGTCTGAAAATCTGGGCGCTGCGTGTCCTCGGCATCACTCGGCCGAGTGGACTTCTCTACTCGGTCGAGTGGGCTTCTCTACTCGGCCGAGTGAGAGACCCAATAAAATTCCAGTAACTTCGAGGTCCTCAGGGGTCTGTCTCCGGGGGTGGCTCGGCCGCGTGGCTTTACTAACTCGGCCGCGTGGCATTCGGTACTCGGCCGAGTCGGAACCCTCAATCGCCTGACGGATTCCAGTAAGTCTGGGATTTTTGCTTGCCGTCGTCGTGATGCCACTCGGGCGAGTGGTGTCTCCGTGCTCGGCCGAGTGGTCTGGCGATGCTCGGCCGAGTGCACGCTGATACTCAATCTGCTGCGTGTCCGATCTGGCCGGCTGAGCGGGCTTCTTTGCTCGGCCGAGTGACTCCTTCACTCGGCCGAGTGGCATGCTAAAATGCCCAATCTTCTCCGTTTCTCCTCCTCGTCGCTCCCACGGAGTTCCTTCTTCTTCCACCCGCCTCCCATCGCCGAATAGCCCTCAAAAGAGCCTTGGGTGACGCTCTGGAGTGGGTGCAAGTCCCTTAAGCTCATTTTTGCTCCCGATCGCTCCATATTTCCTGAAATCCGACAAAAACAAGAAATAGTGAAAAGTAACACAATATCATCGAATAATCGTGAAAATCGCAATATGAGCAACCGAAATGGCATGCAAATATGTAGAAAAAAGGTGTAAAATATGGACCGATCAATGTACATCTTCTTATTGCACAAAAAAGAATTATGGTTCAATCTAAAAGGTACTATGCATGTTTTAAATTTTTTATTGCTACAGGTAATCCCTATGCACATAATTGGAAGGTATGTAACATTCAAAAAAGATTTCATATTCAAGTGTATTGAAATGTTAATATTGGCATAGCTTCAAAATATGTCTGAAAACATTTCTGACATAATGGGTAAAATTGATATATAACACTCATCTTAGTGCTTACATAATAGTAATGCATTAGTCAAAAGAAACTCATATTATCAAATATATTTTTCCCAACCAAAAATATGTGGGAGTATAATAATTGGTTCAGCGCTTGAAATATGTGGTCAACAGCATATGCGGGAGTATAATAATTTGTGCACCTACATCCACATTTGAGCACACATGAATGGGTCCTTTTAAAAAGCAAATATCATGTCCCAACTGGGTTTGAATCCAAAATATTTTTGCTTGAATACCTGTTTGAAATTTACATGCACAAATCACAACATTTCTATATTTACAACGATTTTGATACTCAGCCAACATATAATTAATTGCCTTAACCTTCTATTTTTGTTCATATATAATCTATTGTTCCATGCCCAGAGCATGAGCTCAAATTTTATATGATCACCAAGTTGTTTCTTTCTAATTTGTTTAGTACAGGTTTTAGCTTTCCAAGGTTGTATCCTTTGAAACTGGCATTGGGTTAAGTGTCATGCAAACACTTGTTTTAAATAAATTACTGGACGGTGGCTGACGAATCCGAGGCAATCATCATTGGTGTGATAACATTCTTAAGGCTGACGGATCCGAAGGGCAAGTCATGGACGGTGGCTTACGTTCCAGGGAAGAGGGATCAAAGGGACTGTGGGTTGCGATGCAGTTGCCCAGGGCAACAATATCGAAGCAGTGGATTCTTCTTGCTCCTGATGAACTATGGATTAGATACCACGTTCACCTCTGATGAAGTTAACTAACTAACTGATGTAGTGTGACCTTTGTAACAATAGTAGTAAACTGATGTAGTGTGACTTTCTGTTTGTTAGATGTAGTGTGACTCTCGCTCTTGAAATCTACATGTGTTTCATGTTCAAGGAGATGCTTCTAATGGATTATTGGATTCAAATTTAGGCATATGCTTGGTTTGTGATTGTACTGCCAAAGAACAGTTGCATTTGCTTTGAATGTTTGCTTGGAATCTACAGTTTATTTTCTTAGTCAAATTGAATGCAAGGAGATTCAACTTGGTAGGTTACTATTTACATTGTTGTTGTCGTTTCTATTCCCACTGCTATTACTGTATGTTGTGAGCAAGAATTAATTTTCCCTCCGTGTTCATAAGAAAATTGACCCTACGAAAGAGCACACTGAATCCACCATGAGTCAGCAGCACATTGAACCCAACAGAAGCAACAAGGTGATAAAATTAGTGATGGAAAAGAACTAACAAATACAATTACCAGGAAACAATACGAGAAAAAATATCGCTAATCCAGAACTGGAATATTAGCCTGATTGTCGTTTGACACAACAGGACCATCTCTATAGAATCCAAGCTGAAGAAAAATGATCGTTCTCTAGACTCGACAACCATCCCAACAAGGAAATCTATAGTCAAGAGAAATTATGTAAGCTTCAGCAGGTGACTGCTCCCTGTCCAGAGTTTTTTTTGTGCAAACCAAACTGAAAAAATGAACATAGACACAGGTAGCAATGACAGAATGGAAAATAACTTGAACAATATTTAGCAGCCAAAGCACATTGACAACAAAAATACATCTTTTTCCTTGCATTGGATATGCCTGCATGTGCATCATGCAATGTACATGTGTTAACACTTCCCTTCACAAGCTACATATACTGAATACCCCCAACATCTACAGGAAAATTTTCCGTCTGATAACAATAGAAGGAACATGGAGGGATATAACAAATTGCAAAACCATGTTAACAAATGGCTCATATCTGCAGACCCTATGCATTATCTGGCCAAACTGCAAGATAAGGTGGTATTTCTGTCTATAAATTTGAGTTCAAGCTCTCAAGTGTGAGTGATATGAACTCACAAAATGCCTCAAAGATAGCCAGCTTACTGCATATCCCTCGTCACAAGACTAATACTAATGCATATCTGGAATTGGACAAGGAATTAGTAATAATAATTTGTATCTAAAATTGGCATCCCTCTTAATCAATGAATCCCTTATATGAATACAGATAGTAAGCAGAATTCAGGTAAAAGAAAATGTCGACACCAAGTAAAAAAAATTTCCAAATCCCTGCTAGCTTTCATTATTTGGCCCCAACCAAATGCCTATCATCAACAAAGAGGGGTTTGCAAAATGCAAAACAGTCATAAGTATTATAGTTCAAACTCAAGAATGTGTGACAACCCAAGTATATGTAACCAGCTACACAGTTAACATCGACATTCAAGTATTAGCAGCACCAATTAAGGAAGCCATTGAGAGAAGGTACTTGACATGCATCCACATTGAAGATTATGATGTATCATACAATTTAACATTGCACATAATGACCTATTCTCCATGAAAATAAGCTCTTACAATAAATCCAAGACTAAGCACCGTCACAACTTTGATTATGATTGCGGATGTATATAAGCAACAAACACATACGCCATTGGCATTGAACACTCCAACTCTTCTAGCTACAGTAGCATGTCCTGCATTATTCACATCTCTTCTACCTGTAATCGGATCATTTCGCATCACATGATGTTCCGCAGATTCTCTCACATGTACCATCTCACTAATGCGTCTTTGACTGTTCTTCAAGCTTTCTAATAATCTCGACACCCACGATTTGGCCGAACAGAAGTGCATTCCTCGTTCCAATACTTCATAGCATCTTCGTAAGTTTGGAACCCCTTGAACTCGGCGTTATGAAATCCATGTATTTGTGCATTGCAATCTTCCCAACTTCCAAACACCCCGCATTGTCATCCTTTCTTGACAACATAAAATTTTTTGGCCATGTCTACCTACAAAATATGTGATAACATAATTACAACATAAGTTCACTGATATTGATATTGACAGTGTGAACCTATGTTTGATACATGAATTTGATGGATATGGATACCAAAAAAATTTTAGAGGAAAAATCTTAAAAGAATGCATCATTTGGCATAGATGATCATTTTTTGGGGGTTTTTTGAGTTACTTGTTACATTCATATAAATGGGAAGTAAATAAAAACAACATATTTTTTTGGCACGGGATATAACTAGTATACCTGTAACTGAGAAGTAAATAAAAAAGAACCTGACTTGCTATCAATATGGTTGATATAAATGATGGAACTAATTCGGAAAGCCTAATGATGAACAGACCCGGACAAAACATATATTTGTATTAGATTGGTTTGTCACTAGAAATATACATGGATTTGTGGAAGCTAATTTCATTTGCTCCAAACAAATGTTAATTTGATTTCCAATAACAATGTTTATTCTAGAACTTGGTTACTTTTCCTTGGCATGAACTAAACAATGAACCCAAAACACTGGTCCATCACTTGCTAATTTGTTACCATGGTGAAGGATTAATTTGACACAAACACACAGAAGGTTAAGTCCTGAAACCTTGGCAATTTTTTTCATCGAAGCTTTGGTTATTCATAGTCTTGCTCCATATCTATCTTTATCTTAATGTAAACTATGTAGAAGATGACTGTGATGATCGACACTAATGAAAGCCTAGAAAAGACATAAAATGCAATTATATTTTTTTCCAATCCCATTAAACTTTTTGATTTGAAGACAATTCTGTATAAACCAAAGTCTCTCATGACTACAGCTCGGATTCACATGAGACAAAAAGCCATCTTTATCCTATGGCACAAGATGTATGCAACAAGTTTGTGCATATTTGATCAGTCGTTTCCTCTCTCTGCAATCTTCTTACGGATAATGTGTATTCATCATCACCATATATGAACTTTCTTATCCCTTGGATTTAGATGAAAAAAATGGAAAAACAAAAAAAATGACGAGAAAAATGAACACGCACAATTGCTTTTATTAATTCCGATGGCTGGTTGGACTTCCTGTAGCTAAGCACGGCTACTTCCGATGGCCGTTGGAGATGGCGTTGGACGGGAGATCTTTCCTTCAGATGGTGTTGCGTTGGAGATCTAGCCGTTGGAGGGGAGATCTAACAGTGAGAGGGGAACTGAGAAGCTCGTCGTTAATGGAGGAGAGGGGTTGATGCACAGGGTTAGGGCGAGGATGATGGAGGAGAGAGGGGAGAGGGGTTGATGCGCAGGGCTAGGGCGAGGATGATGGTGGAGAGAGGGGAAGCGCAGGGTTGATGTGCAAGGTTAGGGCGAGGATGAAGGAGGAGAGAGGGGAAGAGAGGAGTTGATGGAGGAGAGGGGAGGATGATGGAGGGAGAGGGCGCAATTTTGTCAGGCCTGCTACTCTCGTGATTGAAGCTGATGGAAGGAGAGAACGAATGACCCGCAATTAAGGCATGCGTAATTTCCCAGCTGCGGAAATAAGCTTGTTTCCTTCGTAATTAATCCAAACTTTCTGATTTCAATCCCCTTCGTTGGATTGGATCTCATGGCTGTGAGTGAGTTGCGCACAGGGATGATACCTGAGATCGTTCTCAGGCACGCGCACACACACACAGATAGATATATGTATATATATATATATATATATGTGTATATGTACATATGTATGTGTATATGTACATACATAGTGTATATGTATGTATGTATGTATATATGTATATGTATATGTATATGTATATGTATATATGTACATATATATGTACATATATGTATACATATGTACATATACACATACATATGTACATATACACATACATACATACATATACACATATACATACATACATATACACATATACATACATACATATACACATATACATACATATATATACATATATATATACATATAACATATATATACATATATACATATAGAGTAATGCTATTATGAGATGGTGAGCTTCTGAATTTTTGAAAAACCCATTTGGTTGACAGGCTTTTCGGAAAATCTCGGGAATCAACGCTCACGTGGATACCTAAGCATCATTAACAGTATCATCATTAACAGTCTTCTCTCTACTTGGCGTATCACAGGCTTCTTGAGATGGCATCATTTCCCAAGCATCATTAACAGCACGTTAATCAATGCACGTTAATCACTACACGTGGGTCCCCAAGCATTATTAAGAAACTAGCCACACTGCCATTAAATTTTGAAAAAAAAGCAGAATAATGCCCATCATTTAGAGAAGCTGTAGAGTTTTTTTGGTATTTTTGGTGTGTTGGGAACGTGCGAAATTTGTGGTTATCTCTGTTAACCCACAGCCCGTGTACTTTGCTCTCAGCTCTCTCTACCTATTAGATGCCGGCAAAGGGCATATGAGGGGCAGCAGCAAAGTTCGCATGGTGGACGACAGGGAAGGGCGAAGGGCAGAGTTCGAAGGAGGAGTCAAACGAGGACCTCTCTCTGTTGCAGCCGAGAATCCATGGCCAAGCCGGGGGCCGGGGCCAAGCCCAAGCCTGTAGCTAAGCCTAAGGCTGCGGTTCTGACGAAGAGGGCGGCGGCCGCCAAGGCAAAGGCGAAACCGGCAAAGGTTGCGAAGACGAACACGAAGGATACACCATCGAAGAAGGCGGCCGCGCCAAAGAAGGCTGCGCCGGTGACGCCGAAGAAGGTGGCGGTCGCGCCAAAGAAGGCGGCGCCGGCACAGAAGGCGGCACCGACGAGCGTGACGCCCTCGAGGAAGGTTCCGGCAAGGAAGGCGAAGAAGTAGGGGGTTGATTTTCGGGTTTCTGTTTTTAGTAAATTTTTATTTCTTAAAGAGAAGAAGTAGGGGGTTGATTTTCGGGTTTCTGTTTTCAGTAAATTTTTATTTCTTTCTATTTTTGGGGTTGTTTGTCGAGGGGTAGTTGGTTGTAAATTTGTTGATGGTGTAGGGGTATGTGTGGATTCATACCGTTTACTTGGGCTTTATTAAGAAGGGATATCAGTATACCGCCGGCTCCAGTTAATTTTCAGTGTTTTGTATCCGTAGATTTCAGTGTATGGTTGTCGTGGGACCTACCAACGTTACGTGTAAGCCATTTTGCATGTTGTCGGTGGTCCATATAAATAGTTGAAAAAAATTAAAGGTCTTTGGATTTTTGCTAATTTGCGTTGATTCTTCGTTCTTATATTCCGAGCTTAATTTCATTTGAAACGATGGTGCAAGGATTATCCCCTCTTCTTTAGGTTAAGACAGGTCATTACTCTGATCCTGTCAAAATTAGGACATTGAACGTGGTCAAATTAACAGTTGTATTTTTTGTTTTAATGCGAGGATTAACACGTGAAAATATTCGGTTGTTGCGTGATACATCAATGCATCCACATCCATTGCATCCCATGGTCGAGATCTAATTCAAAAAATCCATCACAATCACAACATTTGCACAGAATACCGCTCATTTCTCCCTTTTGCTAAAAAACCTTATCATTTCACTTTTTACCCTAATAACCTATACACACCCCACACTCATACACTTTCCCCTTTCATTTTCGAGCGTTACTCTTTTGGCCTGTGTTAAATTTTTTCCCGGCGCCCGCACCGTAGGCGCCTCGCTAAATTTTTTACGCTAATTGGTTGTTCCAAGCCGAAATTGTTGTTCTACGTCGTAATTGTTGTTCCGTGTTGGAGGCGCCCGTGTCGCTAAATATTTTTACGCTAATTTGTTGTTCTTTTAAATTTTGACTGTGGAAATAATTTTTTGGAGAACAAACATTTCGCGAGGAAAAATCGTAAATGAACCGTGCCCGCGGGCACGTGTTATGTCTATCTATTATATAAAAGAGAGAAATTGGATAAGAGAAAATATAAGAGATGAGATTTTGAGTGATAAGAGAGGAGGTGGGGAATTTTGCACATACAACCCCGGTTTTTGCATTTTTGCCCCTGAACCCTCCCCACACACCCACGCACACTTTTTATTATCCCCCTTCCGACCATTTTTTTCCAGTCCTTTGAAGATTTTGAATCTTATCCTACGTGGCAAGTTTGTCCTAGGTGGCAATGACAATTTTGGGTGGAAACTTGAAATTTTGTGGGAAAACTTGAAATTTGTGGGGGAAAAACTCAGCCATTAAATAAACCGTGCAATTATTCTACTTTAATTATTATTGTTGTTTAAAATTAGTGTATCCAAGATTTTGAGTGGGAATTTTTTAAATGAATTGTGTCCTGAGGGCACAAATTATATCAGGAGGGGACTAAATTTTGAGGGGAACTAAAATTTTTGGAAGAACTAAATAACAATTTACTGCGCTTTAAGTTTTACCATTCGTTTAAAATTAGCGTATCCACGATTTTGAGGGGGAGAATATTTTAAATAGTTAGTGCACTTAGGTTATAGTTTAAATCTGGTTAAAATTAATTTTTGAGGAGAACCAAAATTTTTAGGAAAAACTAAACTCTCTATGGGGAACTAAATTTTGGGGAACTATAACTATTGGGGGAATAAATAAAAATTATTGTGTTTTAATTATTACTTTTTTTGTTCCGTGTTGAAGGCGCGACGCCAAAGGCGCCCGTGCTGCTAAATATTTTTACACTAATTTGTTGTTCCGCACAATTTTGGCTGTAGAAATAATTGTTTGGGAACAAAGATTTCGCGGAGGAAAATCTTAAATGAACCGTGCCCACACTAATTGGTTCTTCCGCGCCGAAGGCGCCCGCTAAATTTTATTACGCTAATTGGTTGTTCCGTGCCAAATGTGCCCGCGTCGAATTTATTGTTCTGCACCGAATGTGCTCGCGCGTTGTTCCGTGCCGAAGGCGCCCACGTCGAATTTGTTGTTCTGCATCGAAGGCGCCCGCACCAAATTTGTTGTTCCGTACCGAAGGCTCTCGCCGTTGTTCCATTTGTTGTTCCGCGCCGAAGGCGCCCACGCTGTATTTGTTGTTTCGCGCCGAAGGCACCCAAGCCGAATGTTCTTTTAAATTTTGGTTGTGTAAAAAATTTGTTGGGGACCAAAGATTTTGCGGGGGAAAATCTTTAATTGAACCGTGCCCGCGGGCACGGGTTATGACTAGTATATACATATAGAGTAATGCTATTATGAGATGGTGAGCTCAAATCCTTATCGTGAGCTAGCACAATCGGCAACACCAATTAACGATCGGCACCGTTCATCTTCAAGAGCATGTCGATAGATCTATACCCTAAAAAAAAATCAGAGATTATAAACCCCAAAATCCTATGGATCAACCCGTTCCAATTTTGTTACATTTACAGGCAGCTTGTAAACCGTTCATTTTGCAAACACTTGATGGATCTGATAGAAATGTCCAAATGACACAAAAAATTATACATAAAGATCACTTGATAGATGGAAGAAGATGGACGGTTCCGATTGATGATTTGGCAAATAATTTTGGCTAGTTGGAGATATGAATATCTCATCTCACCATCTCACCATCTCATATTAGCATCTTTATATATATATGTATATCTATTATACATTTGACAGCGATTTTTGAATCCTAGGGCTGACTAGGACAAGCTGACTAGGACAAACTGGTTGATATATATATATGTATGTATATACATATATATATATATATATGGAAGGTAAATGTATTCTATAAACATGATCAAAAAGTACACATGCGGGTTTTGGGATAAGACGCATTAGGATGAGGAGAGGACACATGCGTCGTCACTCATCACTAAATTGTCCGCCCCCAAAACCGACCCCCAAACTATTATAATTACATAAGATCACTTGGCAGAGCTAGAACTCCAAGTTCACCAAAATGCCATCCCTTAGCAGAGCAACGTGGCCAACCAAATAGAAATAGAACCCGCCCAGGCTAAACGAAGTTCACCAAAATTACATATGATGCACCAACCGCAGCCTCTCACCAACTAAACATAAACCGCCCAGGCTAAACAAGCAAACAACGCAAATGATTCACAGGGGGGATCAACCGCAGCCTCTAACATCCCAGTTTGACATAATGTTGCTTTCCACCGGATCATTTGCTTCCAATTGACCCATCGCCAGTTTATATCATCAGCCATGCTATCGAACAACTGAGTTTTTGTTTTGGAAGAACCTTCAAAAATTCGCCTATTACGCTCCTTCCAGAGGTGACAGACTAAGGACGCAAGAACGGTGTTGGAAAGTTGATTTACAGCAGTTTTCCTCACAAAATGCCCAATGAAAAAATCACCTACAACTGCTAGGCTTGGCCCAATTTGTTGTGAGACCCCGAGTTTTTGTAGACTTCGCTTCAAAATATAATTTGAATACTCACATTCGAAGAATAGATGGCCGGAAGTCTCCGTTGCCTGTTCGTCACAGAGCACGCAATGAACTTCTGCTGTAGGAAGCCACTTGCAAGGTGTTCCTTAGTTAGGAGCTTGTCTTGAAATGCTCTCAACAGCAAGATGGAGAATTTTGGGATATGATTCTTGTGCCAAACAACAGGATGATAAAGAAATTTTGTATTATGTTGTCTTGCACCATTCCAAGCTTCAGAGAAGCGGAAAGGTTCACCAAGGACCCATTCCCAGTTGTCAGTTCCCGAAAAAAGTGTGGTCTGTTGAAGGAGCGTATGGAACTGTTGGATATTTGGATCCCTTACCCAAGATGATCCATCCCAATAGTCACTGACAACCTTGTCTCCATCTCCAGGGGAATGACGTGCGTTTATATTTCATATATTTACGCACGTTTTCTTCCGTGTTTCTCCGTATTTTCCGCCGTCTTTTATTCGTTTTCTCGTGTTTTCTTGTATTTTCTTGTTTTCTTTCGCTTTTCTGTGTTTTTTGGTATTTTGCAGGAATTTCTAGCATTTGGGACATAAAACGACGATATTCTGAATCCCCGGAGCAACGGGAGGAGTCACGCGTGATCCAGAGGGTCAAACGACGAAGATCGCATCTTTCAGCCCCTCACCCGACCGGTTGGTCATTTCCAACCGATCGGGTGATGCACGCGTGTACCACCCGGACACAAGTTGGAACGGCCAAGAAGTCACCCGGTCGGTTCAGTGACCGGTTCAAGCGCCCCAATTCTCGGGAATTTAGAGCTGAATTCCAACCGATCGGGTGACCTTCACCCGATCGGTTCATCTGTAGCCGCATCGCCTCAAAGATTGAACCGACGGCTCCACCCGCTCTTTTCAGTGACCGGTTGAAGCTCCTGAAGCCCGATGGCCAAAGCAACATGCGGCTCACCCGATCGGTTGATGTTTCAACCGATCGGGTGGCCTTTTCTTCCGCCTTTGCGCACTGTTGATGCACTCATTGAAGATCTGCTATCATTCCAGAGGGATATTGGGTGATCTCTTATTTTTCTAGCATCGGCATCGTCGTTAGCTTTCCAACGATAGGTCGCATGCCCAAATCCGATTTTTCTAGATTTTTCTGGAATTTTCTGAGCGCAGCTATGCGCTGAAATTGGCTGCTGTCTGAAATTTCACTTCAACCGATCGGTTGGGAGTCCAACCGATCGGTTGAAGTCAATTTCAGAAGTTTCGTGCTCTCTGTTTATTTCACCCGATCGGGTGAGTTTTCACCCGATCGGGTGGGCCTGTTTTGACAGTTTTGAGTGGGTTTCGGACCCGAACTGTTAAGAGTTTTTTTTGGGGCTTTTAAATATGAGTTTGGGCACGACTTTGGAGAGTTCTTCCTCAGTTTTTCTAGGGCTTTTTGCCACTTTCTCTTGTGAGTTTAGATTAGGTTAGATTAGGTTTTCTATTGTAATAAATCTTGTATTGGATTGAAGATTCAAACTCAAGATAAGTATTTCTTTCTCTCTTATTCCATTGTTTTGTATTGTGTTAAGTTTTCTTGATGGTGAACATTTGTATCTCTTTTATGTTGTTTATCTTTGTGTTCTTCACCATTGAGTAGTGTCGATGAACCCTAATACGGGTTAGAGTAGGATTGATGCTTGGGTTGTTTCATTTGGCTTGGTTGCATGGCATGTGTTCGATGAAATGTTTCAATGGGGATTTCTAGCAATCTGAGTCCAATTCGTATGGCAACACACTAGTTATGTTGGGGATTGGGGTCCGGGTGCTTGTCCAGTCAAGACCCGCTTCGATGTATTGCTATAAATCGCATTCGACCTATTTGGCCATTAGGGTTACGCGGGGGCGTTTCATTGTCATTGGTGGGAGAAAGACCGCCTCTGACCGTCGGGCCAAGGGGGAATAAACTTGGCGGTTGACTCCCTAGCCACAGCTCACGCCCCTAGCGTTGACATCGAGTCCTCGCGCGTGGGAACGGCTTGGACGAAGTGTTGGGAGTTATCATTGTGGCCTTAATGCTCCCAGTTGCGGAAGGTGTTAATGGACATGGGAATGCCCACCATCCGGAACCGGGTAGGCCTAGCGTGCTTGGCACCGACCGGAATATCGGGCCATGGACGCTAAGTACCACCTTTTGGGGCAATGTCTCACCCTGGGTCAAGTCAAATGCCAAGTGTCATGAGTGCTCTAGCCCGTGTTAGCGGGGATTCATTTCGTGTCTTTTTCAATTCTTTCTCTTATTTCTACACTTCCACCCATATCATCCACGTAGCTAGCACACAACCTAGGCGAGGCTAGTAGCCATTCAAGCCATCCACCTCCCTGAGTTCGATAAACCCGCACCCTACACTAACCGTGCACTTGCGGTAAAACGACACCGCGCCCATACCGTAAACGGGGTGTCGGTCAGGGAATGTCGCGTAACTCCTTTAATGGCCCACACGGGAGCCAGTTGTCATGCCAAAATAAGGTGGTATTGCCATTACGGACCTTTCACTGGATGAGCTTATTCGATATACTTCTACAATGCAGTAAGAATTTCCATGTTCCTGAGTGTGTAGGTTTACTTTTGGTAGCATAGAAATAGTTCAGTCCCCCATAGTTATTTCTCATATGTTGTGCCCATAGACCGTTGCTTGTTAGGAGCCTCCAAGTCATTTTAATGCCTGCTGCAGCATTTAGATCCCCCAACTGGCGTAAACCAACTCCCCCCTCTTCTTTTGGTGTACAGACATCTTTCCATGCCCAGATTTTGGATGTCCCAAAGATGAATTTCCTACACATAGAGTTTATGGTGTGTAGAACTGTAGTAGGGATGCGGAAAGCTTGCATCCAAAAACTAACCATTCCATAAATCACAGTTCTGAGCAACTCTATCCTGCCTGAGGTGGAGAGCAAAGAAGACGTCCATCCAGCAAGACGCTTCTGACATTTATCCACCAATCTGCTATACATCGATGGTTTTGGGTAATTTGTGGAAAGTGGCAGACCAAGGTAGGTTGTGATAGCAGTAGCACGCTTAATGCCCATAGAGCTAGCTAGGTCCATTTGGTTCTTCGTACCTTTACTGAAAATAGCAATGCTCTTATCCCAATTTATCTGGAGACCAGTGTAATAAGAAAATTCTTCCAACAAAATTCTGAGCCCTTCCATAGATTTAGAATTTCCTCGACAGAAAACAAGTAAATCATCAGCTAAAAGGAGATGGGAGATGGTGCTCGAATACCTCATCGGTTGGATTGTGCGAGAGGTCATAGAACGGGCCATGAGGATGGAGAATGCCTCCATGACCATGACAAAAAGGTAAGGAGATAGTGGGTCCCCTTGACGAAGACCTCTGTTGCCCCCAAAAAAACCATTCGGTGATCCATTAATCATCACGGAAAAAGTTGGTGTAGATATGCATTCTTTAATCCATATGATAAACTTCCTACTAAAACCCAATTGATGGAGGATGTAGTAGATGAACCACGGTTTACACTGTCAAAAGCTTTCTTCAAATCCAACTTAATGCAAGCATGTGACCCCATTGGATTGCTGAAATCCCTGATTTGCTCATAAGCCAGAAGGGTGCTATCAGCTAGAAGCCTGCCCTGGAGAAATGCAGCTTGGTTTGGTGAGATCAGCTCATGGATGACTGCTTTGATTCTGTTGCAAATTACCTTGCTTATAACTTTATACAATACGTTGCAACAGGCAATGGGTCTGTAATCTCCCAGCCCACTAGCATTGGAGTTCTTGGGAACCAGAGTCAGAAAAGTATGATTAAGCTGCCTTAGCATGGACCCCGTACGGAAGAAGGATTTTGCTGCTTCTGTAATGTCTCCGCCAATAGTACTCCAATTTTGTTGGTAAAAGAATGCATTGTAACCATCTGGGCCAGGTGCTTTATTAGGATTCATTTGGAAAATTGCCTCCTTAATTTCATCAGACGAGATTCTCATATCCAACCAACCCACTGCTCCAGCCATCAGCTTTCTTTTAGTAATCATTTTTGGAAACACATTCCAATAGCTATCCTGATGGTAGAGAGATTTGTAGAAGTTTGGTGCTGAAACCTTCAGGTCATCAAAAGTTGTGTTTCGTTCCCCCCAGCACTAATCAGATGCCCAAGATTATTATGCCCCTGGCAGGACTTCATAGCGGTGTAGAAGAAATTAGAATTCCTATCTCCCAGATGCATACAATCATGTCGACTCTTCTGTCTAAGCATCTCTTCCTCCAACCTCAGATGGTCCGCTAGCTGATGCGCAACTTCCTTTCAATTTCGTAAAGATGTTGGTTGGTATGAATGTGTGGGTGTGCTCTAATATTTTCCAGAGACCTGCGGCATTCCACCATAGTCGCATTATAATCCAATGCTAATTGTTTTAATACTGGTTTTAGCCTCTTCAGTTTGCAAACCACGCAGAACATGGGGGCCCCGTGAGCATACTTAGCCCAACTTGTATCTATGAGTTCCTTGCAACCTGCCATCCGCAGCCAATGAGTGAAAAATTTAAAGGGCTTTGGTTCTGAGATTACCTTGGAGTGAGCTCTGATTAACATAGGCGAATGGTCACTAGTTCCGGGGTCAAGATACTCAACAAACGCCTCAGAAAATTGGGAGAGCCACTTAGTGTTGCAAAGAACACGATCTAACTGCGCAGCAATACGGGTCCTTCCCACTCTATTATTACTCCAGCTAAATTGATTTCCCACACTTTTAATCTCCTGTAGTGCACATTGGGACAGACCGTAGTTAATTTCATTAGTGGAGCGCTGATCAATATCCCCACCACCCAATTTGTCTTTCGAATATCAGACACAGTTGAAATCCCCTCCGACAAGCCACGCTTCCCCCTTAAAGTTTGCAGCATCAGCAATCAGTGCACTCCACAAATTTTGCCTTTCAGTATTGGAGTTTGAAGCATAAATTGCAGTTAAGAAGAAGATAAATCCACCTACATTTGTGCACTTGCAAGATAGGTGCTGTGGCGAGACCGACACCATTTCACAGCGCCAGACATCAGTATCAAACCCAATGAAGATTCGGCCTCCCTTGTGGTAACTTCGAAATTGTGCACCATAAGCCAATTTTTAGGAAGTAACTTTGATCCTCCAGTATCATTTTTGAGCTTTGTTTCAAGCAAGGCAACCATTGAAGGCTTCAGCTCTTTAACTCTATCCCGCATATCCCTCCTTCTAATATTATTGTTAATTCCTCGAACATTCCAGATTAATATAGACATAGATTAATTTTCAGTTGATTGGGGCCGGCTTTGACTACCCAGCCTAGCGCTCTTCCTGCTTCCCAAAGTCCCCAAGTGGTCCTTCTTTCTTCCTTTACACATAGATTTTTTCTCCAGGCGTTCCATCTCTTCAACCCATTCTTCATTTTCATATGAAATCTCTGAAGGCAAATCATCCGTTACTATAGGCTGTGAATCCCGCAGTTCAGTAGTAGCGCCCATGGGCGAAGCCGCAGTTTTGCTTTGTTCAGACTCCATTTGCAAGTTTCCAGTAGCCGTTGGTATATGGCTTTTTGTACTTATATTAGAACTGTGTACATGCCCTTCAGTATCCCCCAGAATTGCTTCTGTTGTTATTGTGTTAACTGAATGAACATCACCTGGAAAGCTAGTTGCTTGAGGAAATTCATCACTCCTATCCTGAAGGGTGGGTAGAACTTCCCCCTCAGTAACTTCATGTATACCCGAGCTCATCCCCTCCTCTGTAACAGTCGATGTTTGTTGCAACATCTCCAATTTCTCCTTCCCTTTTTTCCACCAAATAGTTGTTTCTTTTACACCCAGTTGGATTGAAGGGAGCTTCTCTCTATCAGGGCATTGTTTACCGGTATGACCAAAGCAAACACAATGGGAACATCGAGGGGGTTCTCCTTCGATCTTCACCTCAATAGTTAGAGTGGTGCCATCTTCTACCTCCACCATCACTGCTTTCTGAATGGGTTTAGTTGCAGCAACCTCAACCAAGCAGCGTGCGTATGATATTCTCTCTAGCTTTGATGTAAGCCTATCCATGCATATAGGCCTTCCTATAAGTGATGCAATAGTATTAAGGATGTCTCTTGTCCACCAGTTCAATGGCAATCCATGGAGTTGTACCCACACCGGGACCACTGATAGAATGTCTCTCTCATGTTTTACGGTTGTGCTCCAGCGCTGCAATACAACCAATTTTCCATCAAATAACCAAGGGCCTCCCTGCAATATTCTTTCACAGTCTGCTTCATTTTCAAACTTAAAATAGAAAAACCCGTTTTCACGACTGTAAATACGGACCCGTGTCTGAGATTCCAGAGTCTGGCTACCCAAGCACAAATTTGCCCGTAGAAAGGCACATCGCCTAATACATATCCAACGAGGGTGTTTCTCCATTTCTCCCCGCCTTTGGACACCATCGAGTTTGCAAGGAACGCAATTTCAGAGCCATCATCCTTAACCGTAGGTGGGATATACTCCATGGTTCACTCATCATCATACTTCCTAGTGTTTGCACACACATTCGCCCATGAAATTTTTGATCCAGTCTTTGTAATTTTAATAGCAGCGTTTGGCCTAACTGGCCTTTTGTCGAACACATTTCGTGCAGCTGCTTCATGTCGGTTAAATTGGGTGCCTGATTGAAAGCCTCTATTCCTTGGACCTAGGTTGTTAGAGAAACCACAGCCACCATTTGTCCCGATGCCTCCCAATCTATTTCCTATTCTTTTCTTGGTAACCAACTTCCACCCATCATCATCACCCTTCGTCCCAGAGTCCGAATGTTGTTCCCCTGTTTTGAGACTAACCCTAGAATCATCTCCGATGACAGTGTTTCCCTTGTCTTGAGAGCTTGTCAAATCTTTAGATTGCAAAGGACGAAAATTACCTGAGCAGCTCTTTCCACAGTTCATATCCAAGATCTTGCCGCCGTCACCCTCCCCCAAATCATCAACCCTTGAAGTACCAGCATCCAAATTTGTTTTTCCGGAGAGATCAACCCCACCGCCAAGATTACCGATGAGATCCAAGACCCTGCCGCCACCAGGGTCGCAAAAATCACCCCTCTGCATCTCCAATATATATATTAAGTGTTTGTTGTTGACATCATGGATGATCAACATACCAAAAATCAAGTGATTCCAATACTTTTTGACCCTACATCTACCTTTTGCAACTTCAACAGTTTTTCACCAAGTTTTTAGACCGTTGAAATTGCAAGGGGTAGCTGAGGGCTCAAAAAGTGCTGGAATCACTTGATTTTTTTGGTATGTTGATCATCCAAGCGGTCAATATCAAGCACTTGGAAAAAATTTCCAAGAAACTAAAAACAAGAGGAAAATGGGCAGGGATGGACCCACATGGGGGGCCAGGGGCATGTGCCCCTTGGAAATCGAGAAAAAAATTACTTTTATACCCTTCTATTAAAAAATAACATGACAACATAATATTTATATTAACTTTCAAAGGAAAACAGCACCAGTAAGGTGGCTTGGTGGTAAGACCGCGTGAATCCTATGTTCGGCAAGCTGTGATTGAATCCCATGTCTTGTAATGATTAATATTTTTGCCCTCTTAAATATTTTTATACCGGCCAATTAAGGGAATATAACTTTCGAAGCAAAAGAGCACCAACAAGCTGACTTGGTGGTAGGACCTTGTAAATCATATGCGGGCTACCTGGGTTCAATTCTCAGGTTCTGCAATGGTTAAAGTTTTCACCCAATTAAATATATTTATACCCTTCTATTAAGGGAATTATCATGACAACGTAGTATTTATTTATAATTTTTAAAGGGGGTTTTCCTCCTTAGGTTTTGCAAAGGAACTGTGGTTCAAAATTATACACGGTTTGTATTTTTTTCATCAATTAGGTTTTGCAAAGGAACTGTGGTTTGCCCTTGGATTTCACATTAGCCATTAGGGTTCGTCAAAAGCATGGTTTGCATTGCAATAACTACTTTTTGCCCCCTTAAAATACACGAATTGTATTTTTTCCCTAGGTTTTACATAAGAACGACGGTTCATCAAAAAATAAAAATCTGACATTGGATTTTGCATCAGCCATCAGGCAAACAGAACATGTCTGATGCGAAAAGAAATGCATCCCTAGTTTGTTCATCAAAACTTTTGATCTGCCCTTGGGTTCACATCAGCTATCAGGCGAATAGGTCGGCGTTCCCAAGGTAGTTATTTTTTGGTAGTACTTTCGAGGTAGTTATAGTATATATAAATTTATTCAAATCTCTTTTAACTTATGGGATGTTAATTTTTTCGAAATTTATGCGAGTCGCTTTCCAAAAAATTTGATCTGGCTAAAAAAAATTGTGCCTCCATGAATTCAATTCTTGGATCTGTCATTGAAAATGGGCTTGTGCACATGTAATTTTCCTGCGCACATATACAACATATTTTTCCCTACACACACAATCATTATGTATCAAGAAATCACAAATAAATATTTCCAAATAGCATATTGTTAAGTAAAAAGGGCATACATATCCGAACATGGACATATGTCCGTCACTAATATACTTGAAACTCATATTGAGTTAAAAAGATTAATTTTTTGATTAATTTTTTACCCCTTTGAAGCAATGATCCTAATATATTTAACCATATTAACATATCCATCCCTTATTTTACCTGATGTGAGATGAAAACAGTTGTGGGCCATTTCTCTGTCTGTGCCCATGTGAAGAGGGACCTAAAAGTCTTAGGCTATCCTGAGTAGCCTATGCTAGCTTGAGTAGCCTAGTACCCTCCATCTCCATCAGTCAGGTTTTTGGTGGGAAAAACAAAAAAAAAAATTCTTAATAACCCTCTTAACCCACAGCAGCTCTTCGCCTCTTCCCAATGTTCCAATTGCTCCACCCAATCTCCAGAGATCTCTACTCCCCGCATGCCGCAGCGCCCCTACTCCACAGACCAGTGGCAGTACGAGCCCATCGGCCACCGTGGCCACCTCCGGTCCTCCGGTACACCAGGTCTGAGGCCCCATCGATCCTCACGAGCCACTCAAGCCACTAAGCCAGCCATCCACCAGACCACTGCGTTCTATTGTGAGTAATTTCTCAATAATAAATACGTTTCTGTTGTAAACTTGGCGGCTATGGAGACCATAGCCCTATATTTATAGTGGTAGGGTTACATAATGGGTGGATACCCACTAACGGGTAGGCCCACCAAAAGCCCGTTTATAACACTTCCCCTTATCCATCCATTGTTGTAAGCCATGGTGAACACTTCAGGGTTCATGAAGCTTATTTGATCAGGGGGCTGGAGATACTTCTGGATCTCTAAGTTTAAGAGTGCTTGCCTCATTAAAACCTTTGCCAAGGAAAACCCAGTGGGAAAAACCAGTGGCTAAGGGAAAAGAGTACAAGTCTCTATAACTTCCCCTGATCGATGGATAACATCAGTGGTGGATACTTCTGGATCCAGAGTTAATGTGGATGCCTCGTTAAAACCTTTGACTGTGGAAAACCCAGTGGGAAAAACCAACAGCCAAGGAAAAAGAGTATTTACTGCGAACGCTATATCGGGACGCATGCAGTTTGCCAGGTATAGGAGTGCTCCAATTGCACTTAAGTAGGGTACTTCAGGACCCAGTGTTTCCTCCACCTCTTCCAGCGGTCGGAAGGGGTCTGTTTCAACATCCAATGATCTGACGACCATTGGTGTGCTAAGCGGATGACATTTTCCATAAGAAAGTTTTTCAGCACTTTCTTTGTATATGTCGATTGGTGCAACAGGATTCCTCTGCTTAAATGTTCAATTTGTAGGCCTAGGCAAAACTTCGTTTTGCCGAGGTCTTTCATCTCAAAATTCTATGTGAGACTTTTGGATATCTCATCTATCTCTGCAGGAGATCCGATGATGTTCAAGTCGTCTACGTAGACGGCGATAATTACGAATCCTGTTCCCTTTGCTCGTATGAAGTACCTCCCCGGTACATACATAGTTTAATGAAATTTCTCCTATATTTTCCTCTTCAGGGGTTGTTAGGAGTGGAGAGGTAGCTGGGCTGAGCTCAGCAACCTGTGGTGGTATCGTTATTGTTGCTTCAGGATTTTTCCTCTTTCGAGGATTCTTATCTTTGGAGCCTGGGGGTCGTCCTCTTTTTTGTTGAGGTACGGCCGCTTCTGCTGCAGGTGGATTGCATCCATCTTTGGGTATGTCAATCCTAGCTGGCGTATTTGCAGCAGGGACGTGTGATCTGACAATCTTCTGGTTGTCAGTGAATTTATCCGGTAAAATGTGAACTGTGTTCTGAATTTGAAGGATCTTCAGGATCTCTTCTTCACATTGATTTGTGCGCGGATCAAAATGGGATAAAGTCTTTGTGTCCCATGTAATGGTCTTTGAAGCTTATGGCTTCTGTGTGTTAATGCCTAGTTTTGGAAAAATGCTTTCATCAAACTCACAATCTGCTAGACGTGCTTTAAAGGCGTCCCCTGTAAGGGGTTCGAGGTATCTAATGATCGATGGTGAGTCGAAGCCAATATAGATACCAAGACGCCGTTGAGGACCCATCTTGGTTCTCTGCGGTGGTGCTATGGGGACATAGACAGCACATCCGAATATCCTCAAGTGAGAGATATTCACAAGTTTGATTGATAAAGAAAAATAAAGCGTGAAACAACAACCTCAACTAATAGTGGATGAGTGGAGGAAAAAGTGATGTGAAACTAAAAATTAACCTAAATTGGTAGGGTTGGAGAGCCAAATGAGGAGTTAGGATAGCAAGGCGAGAGAGCATGGGTTGTTGGTTCATTAAAATCGGTGTTAATCAAGCGCTAATTACCCGCGTATAACTCAATTGATCATCCGGCTAAGGACACTCAATCAGAATATTTAGCGTTCAAGAACACAATAATTTGCAATATGGATGGATGTATATTCATGACACTAATCAAATTAGAACATGGTATTTCTCAAATTGTGCCCTCTCGGGTCTTAACCAATCAAATTGTGCCCTAATTATACATCCAACATTAACAATGAAATTTGGGCAAGAGTGAATTAGGACTACAATTAACAACCAACCAAATGAATCCACAACCCAAGCATTCAACACTACTCAATCATCATGAAAAAGATATGAAATTTTCATACAAAAACAACAATCTCTAGTTCAATACAATGAGAGATGTCAAAATTACAAGAGGGAAAGAAAGGTATCACCCAAGCTCTCCCAAGTTAACCCTTGCTTCCACCCTCTTGCTCCTCCTCCAAGCTTTTCCATTCATCCATGGCCTCCTCCCCAAGCTTTTTGCCCAAAAAAATAAGAACTAGGGCTGAAAAAACCCCCAAATTCGCAATATAACTCAAGCACAGCTTATCGGGTCTGTTTTTAAGTCAAACGGTCGGATTCTGGCCCAAACCCGCATGCAATGCCAAAATCTGCAGAAATTGTCAGCACCGTCACTCTGTCTTGCGAAAATTCTAGAAAAATCATCCGACCTCGGATGACGTGTTCCAGGCGGCGATGGAACCGTAAAAAAGTGTACAATCACAGAAAAATATCATTAGGCCAGGATATACACTGCAATGATAGCAGAATTCTTCACAAGAGAGGCAAAGTTGCAGAAATTTTCAGCACCGTCACCCTGTCTTGCAAAAAATTCTAGAAAAATCATCCGACCTCGGATTGACGTGTTCCAGGCGGCGATGGAACCGTAACAAAGTGTACAATCACAGAAAAATATCATTAGGCCGGAATATATACTAGAATGATAGCAGAATGCTGCACAAGAGGGAGAGCTGAATTTCCAGACCCGAAATTTTCAACAACATCACCATGTCTTCCAAAATATGCAGTAAATTGCTCCGACCTCCATAAATTCTGGAAAAATATGCGTTGGAATCGGGACTTCATGAAATTTGACTGAAAAATAATAGAAGACTAAGATGAAGATGATAATAAATTGTAAAAATTGTTTTATGCATATGTAAACGATAGGCTCCAATTTAGAGATATCAAAAATATGTATGAAACAAAGCTAAGATATGATTAATACATGCACAAAAAACACCGAAATGGGGGATAAATATACAATTTTTACCCTGAATCACATAGACAGCACATCCGAATATCCTCAAGTGAGAGATATCGGGCGGGTTCCCATATGTAAGTTGCATCGGAGAATAAGATTGACTACCTGACGGTCGTAATCTTATCAGCGATGCAGCGTGCAGTATGGCATGTCCCCATGCACATACCGGCAACTGGCATTGCATTAACATTGGTCTAGCGATCCATTGTAGTCTCTTTATGAGAGATTCGGCTAACCCGTTCTGGGTGTGAACATGAGCTACAGGATGTTCAACTTCTATGCTGGTTGCTTGGCAGTAGTCTAGGAAGACTTGTGAGGTGAATTCCCCAGCATTGTCCAGACGCAATTTCTTGATCTGGTTGTCTGGGAAATGTGCCCGCAATTTTATAATTTGTGCAATTAGCTTTGCAAAGGCTACGTTGCGGGTGGATAAGAGGCACACATACGACCATTTTGAAGATGCGTCGATTAGTACCATGTAGTACCGAAATGGTCCACTTGTGGGGTGAATAGGCCCGCAAATGTCACCATGTATTCTCTCTAGGAAGCTTGGAGACTCAGAGTCCACCTTCAGGGTGGATGGTCTCGTAATCAATTTTCCTTTGTAACAAGGGGGACAAGGATTTGCACCCTTCTGAAGTAGCGTCAGGCTTTTCGGATTAATTCCACGGGATTGGGATATGATGCGACGCATCATATTCCTTCCAGGGTGTCCTAGTCTATCGTGCCAGAGTTTGAATTCTGGTTGATTTTGGCACTTCTGGTGCTCCAATGTGTTTGCTTCCATTGCTCTGATCCTTGTGTGGTAGAGACCCGACGGGAGTCCCTCAAAACGTTCGACGGTGTTTTTAGCACCGTTTTTATGAGACGTTACATCAAGGTATTCTTCTTCTTTTTTTTGGGAGACATCGAAAAATAGATATGTTTTACTCTTGCTATTTTCTCCTATGATTTAATTTATATGATCATGCATGATGCATCACAACTCAAAAGTCGATGATGTCGAAGTTGGAAACCGTAAAAACCTGATTTTTAGGGGAAATCATAGAAAATAGACGCAATTAAGAATTAGGATTTCGCAGCCTTTTGGGGGAAATCATAGAAACTGGCCGCGTCACTCGAATTTTTAGGGGATTTCCCTTTTATCTGATGATGATTTCCCCTTTCAAGAATTAAAAATAGGAGTCAGAATCACAAAAGAACTAGGAAATTTGCTTTCTTACAGTCTTACTCAAATAACAAACTATTTGAACTTCGCTCGTCTGTCTCCGGAATCGGAGTCCAAATCCAAAGAGTATTTGCAAAGATCAAACATTATGCTTACTTTTTCATTTTATTTCTCTCAGTTCCCAAACGAATTAATCAATTAAATGATTACAAATTAATAATACGGATGAATCTCTGCTAGTAGTCAAATTCATTCATGACCATGGTCCATGTATGCACACATATTTGGCAATTAGTTAGCACAATAACGTAATAGAGTTGTTTGGATCATGTCATGTCTGATGGGTATCATGTATAATGTATATGGTCATTGCTCCTATTCTAATCATATTCGTATCCTTGCATATATGGACAATGGATTTCCTTTCTGCAAATTTCCTTTGAAGAAAAGTTTGAGTGTGTCATGGTTTCTATCCAAAGTGATGATGCTACTTCTGAAAGACAATTAACAACTAATTTTTTTATAACAAACACATCCATTTGGCCTTGTTCAGTTGTTTGGTAACAAAAATTGTTAAAAGAGTAAAAATCTACATCCTGATATTGACAATTTAGTAGGATAAGAGTTTTTGGATAAGAGTTGTTTCAGCTCTCTCACAGGTCCGTCCCTCACGCTAGCTACTCTGGCTTCTTGCTCACTTTCTTGCCATTGACGAGATCGAGATCCTATGGAAACGTCCCTCATCCGTACGCCGTCTTGTACTACTCTTAAAGAACCACCAAAGGATGTCTCCTCATAGCCGACACAGCCTAAGGGTACCCTGATTTGGGATTTGAGCAGCATGGGTACCTCCCGATTTCCATTCTTCAAGGAGATATATTGATTGGCATAGTTATGAAAATTCTTGAATTAGTTGATGTAATGTTGATGTTTTGATTCACAGATGTGCGCATTATAGAAGGAGGTGCAGGATAGGGGCCCCTTACTGCAATGAAATCTTCGATTGCAGGCATTGCCACAATGAAGCAAAGGTGATATGCTTTTTTTTAATTCCTTTATCTATTTGTTTGTGTAAAGATTTCATCTTTATTCATGTATGTTTGAAAAAAAATCTCATTTTGTTTCTTGGGTTTGACAGAATTCTCTTGATGTTGATCCGCTTCAGCGACACAAGATTCATCGCCACGACGTGAAGAGGGCTAGATTTTTTTTCCTTCTATTTTTTGTTCCCCCCTGTTATGTTGTATAGCTTGCGAGGGGATGAAGAACTCAGTAATCTTGATTAAAAACATGAACTTTTTTCTTTAAATTGGAGAATTCTGGGAGAGATTGCATTTGAAAGATTGCATTTAAGAGATACTCATCAAGTAAATTCTACTTGATTCAGTTTTAAAGTTGAAAAAACTTGGAGCTTCATGTGGCAAGCACGAAGACTTAGAAAGATCCATATATAATCTTCTGTTCATCATCGTCGGTTTTTTTCTCTACTCTTCTCAGTTTTTTCTTTTACTTCGAAGGATAGAGAAGACCAACATATAAATTTTGATATTTATTTCAAATTCCATTATATGCATTTAAGAAGTTCAAATGTCCTTTTAGAACTTTAGTTTTAGACAGACTTTTGCTTGTCTTCTATAAAATTCCAATATTCAACTAGACAAAAATAGGAGAAAGCAAGGAATATGTGATGATACATATATCATGTTTGCAGTAAATTAGTACAAAGTATTTTTGGAATGGAGAAGGATTTCTAATTTCTTTGCAGTAAATTAGTACGAAGTATATTGAAACCCAAATATACAACATTATGAATATTTTATTTAGAAATATCAATAAAATAACATTGGATTCCAAACTAATGAATTTTGTGTTCTTATTTGGGCTCTTATTTGGGTTATTATCATCAAAATACTAACATTGTGTTCTTATTTGGGTTGAACTCATTCATATTTGAAATTTTGCAGCAGAAAGCTATGATGATAATTTTGTTTTCGTCTGTCATAATTTTTGTATTCTTGCAGAACCTTCCAGTTTTCCTACAGCCCCTTGCAAACTATATTCTTTCGAGACCTTGCAAACTAATGCACCTTCCAGCATCTTTTAGTTCATAATTTTTGGATGATCATAATTTCTTTATTTGGCTGTCACAATTTCTAAATATCTCAACCTGTTTTAAACTTCATTAAAATTCCCACATGCACAGTTTGATTTATTGGTGTTGTTCCCAGAACATAGTTCGATATATAAATGTTAATTTTGTAGAGTTTGATATATATATCAAAATTCTCATGCTGCTACAAATTCCCATGCTGCTAGGCTAAAGTTAGGCTAAAGTGTTAAGCTAAAGTGGGTTTCGATGTGTTAGGCTAAAGTTTCACCTTTTGTTCTTCAGTTATGTTTTTTATATATGTTACTCAAAATATTGATCACTTGCAATACAAATTTGATTGAAGGCACTTACTGTTTATCTCAAAACATCACAGCTGTGCTAATGACCAATTGTTCTCTGGTAATGTACAAATTGTAAGCAAGAGGAATTACATAGAAGAATATTGACAGTTGATGTAGTTTACAAAAATACTATATACATGAATTTATGGATATATTAAGCATCACTAAAGATGATGGTGGTGTACGCAGTAGTCAACTCCATAGGAGCAAAATATTATTGCATTTCCAATCAGACCATCAGAAAGGATCTTCATCACAATGTTCATAGTGACTGGATGCTATGAATGAATTAAGAATATGTTCTTGCTAGGTCATCTGATTTCTTGGAGATGTTGGTTAAAAGATATTTGCTTAATTATAGCTGGCGATATATTCTTATGGATAACGTTTCCTCTTCTTTCATTGTTTTTCATGAAATTGTGATATGGAAATATCTACTTTGTGCAAATATGCACTTCATTACTGCATAGTTTTGTGCAAATCTGAGATTTCATTTCAAAGCTCTTGACTTGATTGATGGTCATGTTTGTACTGCCATTTATTAACTTCATCCGTACTTTGTTTCTATATAAATACTGATCACATGAACCTCTTGGTAGTGTGCACACCAACCCAACTTGGACCTCTCAACATATTACAAAGGCCATGGAGTAATGTTTTGCAATTTATGATAACACCTTTTGGTTCTTTTCCTTTTTTTTGGGTTTTAACTTCATTGCAGGTTTATGTGGATAATTTGATGAATTTTATTTCAGTTGTATGGTTTTTGCATGTGAACTGTGGAGATGAACAAGGGGCGCCCCCCGAGCACTTGGATTTCTTCACTTAAACTGTTGAGGTAGGTAATCGATTAGTGTTTGTTGGTTTAATTAAGATTTCCATTATGGCGAGAGTTGTGTGTTTTTGCTACTTTTGCATCTTTATTTCGGTCTGCTTTGTGGCTTTAATTATCGGTTGTTCAATAATTACCCTAAAATGTAGTCAACATATATTTAATTTTATTGTATAAATTGGCATATGACGTTTATCTGTAAATCTTATTATACTTGATGATAGTTAGTCATTTGATGAAGTAATGGCTTAGTTGAGAGGATGTGTGATTTGTAAAATTCATCAAAATGAAATTGCGATTTATGATACCACTATTTGACTCTTCTGCAATATTTCCCCTTTTTTGAATATTTGCTGAGGTGTAAATTTGTAACAAGTTCCAGTTGTCCATGTAGCCAACATTTGCATGTTGTTCACTGAAAATTATTTCCTTTTCCCATCTATTTATTTACTCTTGACTTGAATATAGCGTTTGTTGACTTTGATTTCGATAATGTAGGATGCGATGTTTTTCCGTTACAAGGGAATCAAATTTTTCTGTTCCATATCTCGGTATTGTCTAATTTTAATTTTAATTTTTGGTTAAAGGGCTATCATGTTTAATTTTAATTTTTGATTGTTTTCTTTGACTGGGGTTTGCCATGCTTGATTTAGTTGCGTACCTGGAATTTTTTTGTTCAATATTAATAAGACTGGTTTCTAAATAAATCTACATAAATCTATATGTTAATGAATGAATTTTCTGAGAGTTAGAATTCCTATTGTTTTTAAATGGAGCTAGATGAGTGAGCCTATAATTCTTTCCAATTTTTGGTTTTTATTGTTCGAATAGGATACTCTGATGCATGAGTTCTAATGTCAGTATTCTAACTGGGTAATTTGTCTTTCTAATTTTATGCCGTCAGAATTGTAATATCAACTAACATTGGGTTTTATTTAAAACATCTTAGGTGATTTATTGGGGTAAAATGAAATATGCATGTGGTGAGAGATAATGGAATACACCAAATATTACAGAGGTATATAAATAAACCTTTATTTTTATTTCGCATTTCCATGTATTCGTATCGTATCCGATACTCATATCGTTATCTGTGCAACATATGCTAGATATATTCTAATTGAGGGCTTTCATTGTCAAGGTACCCAATTGTCCTTAATAAATGGTGGGTTTCTACTACGCTTATTTTGTTGAAAAAGGATTAACCATGGCAAATAGCCATGGTACTATATTTATAAAACTCTCATGTTGAGTTGGGAGCCCAAGGGCCTCCCCACTAACTTAGTGGGGAGTAATGGAGAGTGATGAGGGGAGGGAGGCCAAAGGCCTCCCTCAACTCACAACACTCCCCCTCATCTCTCCATTACCTTGGGTTAAGCATATGAATACTTCAGGATTCAGTATGCCAATGGGGTGGATACTTCTGGATCCAGAGCCACTGTGGTTGCCTCGTTAAAACCTTAGCTGTGGAAAACCCAGTGGGAAAAACCAGCAGCTTAAGGGAAAAGAGTACAACTATCGAGGGACTCCCCCTGATATGTACAAGCTTCAGGCTTGCAGATCTCTTATGTATCTATACAATCATCTCCTATTCGTCTATACATCCATCATGTTCTGAAAGAAAATACAATTATCACTCATCTACACAAGTTTCACTCATCTAGTGGCTATTGGAAGGTAGCGTCGCTCTGGAGTGTAATGCTCTTCGAAGTTGGTAGATGACTCCACTAAAGTATTCTTTGAATCAGTCTTCAGTGTGTCTGCAAGGTACTGCTAGACCTGGCTGAGCGTTTTCAATACTTGCTTCTTGGATGATGAGCTTCTCAGAAGATGTAGACATTGGATGATGATGTGTATATATTTAGGAGGTGGCCGGCCTATTGTGTTTCAGTCATCGCGATGATCTTTAAACCTGCATATGCAATATATATTCCTTGACCCTTGGAAGTTGCGCAAAAGCAGCTTATCCTTGGTCTAGTGTTGCTCTCCAGGACAACACTGTATCTGTTTAACAACTTTACTGGAGACGTTCTATCAAAGATACGTGCAGTTGGCCAGATAATACACTAGAGCTAGGCTCTTCGGGACCTAGGATGTCCTCCCCCTCTTTCAGCTACTGAAAGGTGTCATTGATAAGTATCCATTTTTAATAGGTTGCAAAAGGACATCATTCTTCATAAACTCCATGTGTATGAAGAATATGAAAGGGTTCCACCACGAAGGTGTTTAATATGTAAGCCGAGGCATCTTCGGCATGATTAATAATAGTTCATCTTTAGGATGATTAATGTCATCTTCAGGATGATAGTTCATCTCCAGGATGATAGTTCATCTTCAGGATGATTAATGTCATCTTCAGGATGATGGTTCATCTCTAGGATGATGGTTCATCTCCAGGATGATTAATGTCATCTTCAGGATGATAGTTCATCTTCAGGATGATTATTGTCATCTTCAGGATGATTACTGTCATCGTCAGGATGATCGTTATACCTAGGTTTTTCATTTCCAAGGTACGCTTTAAAGCTATCTGAAATCTCAATGGTCTCTGCTGGAGATCCTATTAGCTTTAAGTCGACCATATGTAAGGCAAATATAACAAATCCTGTCAACGATCTTTCGAAAAAGATACAAGGGCAGAATATTGCTTAAGATCAACTAATGATCTTTGTAGCCTTTATGGAGAAGACGTTTCTACGTTTCTCTTTCATCTCTGGGGGTAGAGTATACCCTTCTGGAAGTTTTATATAGATCTCTATATCTATATTGTCGTATATATATGCAGTCACAACGTCCATGAGCTGCATGTATTGGTTTTTGCAGAGAAGTGTAGGCTTAGTAGGAAAATGATCACATTTCCTTCATTTCAATTTCTTTATGAAATTCGAATTATATTCCACAGGTTTTTACACATTCAGGTGTATGGACTACTGGTCCAAAGACTTTGCTTTTCAAGAGTGAGTCCAGCTATACTCTTATTGCCTCGTCCCACTTTGGCCATTCTATGCGTTTACGCTATAGAAAAGTGGATAGACGTCATCGTCGTATTCAGCGACGTGAATGGCAATAGCGAAAGCAAAACCGTCGACGACGACTGTGCTATATCTGTCCAGTACCTCTCTAGTACGTACGTAATAAATGATGTTTCTCCAGTTGTTTTCTCTGCAGGGAAAATTAGGAGGGGAGAGGTTGCTGGTCTGAGCTCAGCATCCTGTGGTTGGATCATTTTTATATATCCAGGTATCTTCCTATTATGAGGAAATTTTTATTTTGAACCTGGCCGGCGTCCTCTTTTCAAATGAGGTACAGCCAATTCTGCTGCCGGTGGATTGCATCCATCTTTGGGAATGTCAATCCTAGCTGGCGTGTTGGCAGCAGGGACGTGTGAATGAACAATCTTCTGGTTGTCCGCAATTTTATCCGTCAATTGATGTACTTTAGTCTGAATGTGAAGGATCTTCTGGATCTCAACGTTACACAGAAAAAGTATGCGGATCATAACGAGATGAGGACTTATGTGTCCCATGATATGGTCTCAGAAGCTTCAGCCTTCTTTAGACTGCGTGCCTATTACAATGAGACTTTACTCATCAAATTCACATTTATCAAGACTTGGTGGTAAACCATAAGGAAGCGGCATCAGCAATAAGATATGGCCACAAGCGGGCCGTATCGTGATAAGCGATGCGGAGTGCAGCTTGTTGGTCCCTAAATATCAACAGGCAACTGGAATCTAACAATAGACGTGAAATCCATTGGAGTCTCTTTACCAGAGATTCTGATAACTCATTCTGAGTATGAACATGCTACATGATGTTCAATTTCAATGCCAGTTGCCTGGCAGAAGTCTTGAATGATATGAGTAGTGAATTCACCCTCATTATTAGCTTTGAGAAAGCTATGTTGCGAGTGAATATGAAGGCACACAGAAGACCATCTAGTAGATGCATATATCAGTACAGTAATGAAGTACCGAAAATGGTCCATTTGCGGGGTGAATATGCCCGCAAAAGGTCACCATGTATTCTCTCAATGAAGCCAAGAGACTCTAAACCCACTTTCAGGAGGGAAGGTCTCTCTCTAAGTTTTCCCTTATGACAAAGGGGGACAAGGAAACTCAACCTTTTGAAGAATCTTCAGGTTCTCCAATGGATTCATTTGATGATGCGTCCATCATCGCTGATCCAGGATGACCAAGTCTATTTTGCTAGAGTTAAAAACTATGGCAATGAAAGGCACTTCTGGTGCTTAGTCAAGTTGGCTTTCTATAGGATGAATATCTGTAATTATAGGGGCCCGACGGGGGTCCAATGAAATCGTAAGTAGATGGTCTTCTGGCCATTTTCTTGACGAGTTACATATTGATATTCAATATATATTATCCACAATTTTCAAGTTATTTTCTTTAAAAGAAATATCCTTGAAAATTAGAGATTTCCTATATGTTTATGAGGAGAATTTGCATCTTATAGTCTCGTTGTATGTGGGAGCAATATCAATGCTACACCAGTGCAATGAGGCACTGTCCACAGTATTCCATACTTCATCTATAATTAAAACGAAAATTTATTTAAGTCAATGAAAAAGACGAACTTAAGCAAATTAAAGATGAAGTAACATTGACTTTTAAATGCATAGATAAAAGATGAAGCTTAATCGAGCAGGTCGTCGTTCTCGAAGTCTATTGCAGTGAACATCATTGGTGGCTGAACAGCCGCCAAGTTTGTTTCAGGCAGAGACTTCTGGCTCACCTGATATAGTTCCTGGAGGTGGCGAGGAGTGCAGAAGATTCTGGACCAATGGCCAGTCATGCCGCATCTATGGCATTTATCCTCCAAGTTCTTCTTAGGAAGTGACACTTGGTCAGTGTTCTTTTGCTTCCATATGAAGTTACTCTTTCCTGTATTGTTGTTGTTTGACGGGGGTGCTGCTCCTCGTCCATTCTCCATCACAGCTTTCCCTTTGTTATTATTAGCCTTCTTCTTGTTTTTCCACTTCTGGGGAGAAACGTGGTGGGCTTCAGGGATAGGTGCAGTACTAGCTGGACGTAAGTTATGAGTGGCGAGCAGTAAATCTCGATTCTGCTCTGCCCTAAGTAGGCAAGAGATCAGATCAGAGAATTTCGTGAAGTTGCATTTACGATACTGCTGCATGAGGATTGCATCTTTCACGTGAAACGAGGTAAATGTCTTTTCCAACATGCGTTGTTCTGTCACTTCTTCACCGGACAACTTCAGGCGTTAGGTGATATTATGAAGTGCAGAATTATACTCAGTGACGGACTTATAGTCCTGAATTCTGAAGTTTTCCCACTCATAAATGGCACACGGTAATATAACATCAATTTGATGTTTATACCGTGTCTCCAACGCTGTCCACAGTTCCTTTGGGCCCTATTGATCGCACCCCGGATACACGTCCCGAGGCGACGGTTGTAGTTTTACCGCAAGCGCACGGTATAGCGGCGAGCGGGTATCGAACACAGGGAGGACGAATGACCGTGCTTGCTCCTGATCCACCTGGCTATTTATGAACAGAGAGAGATAATTGCCTTGGGCGATCCTGTCACAATCGTCAGACAAATTTGCGAAATATCAAATCAAATAAAGAACGTCTAGGGAAAGGGGAATCCCCACTACTCACCGTATTTCATAAGTGTGGTTCGCCGGTATCGAAATCGCTAGTATGAGAATTTGGATGAACTAGTTGCAACTAAATGTGGAACCAAGCTCACGCTCTCGCGCTGTTGCCGGTCTATAGCTATCCTAGGCTTGGGTCCAATCTCTTGCAAACCCTAGCATAGGGAAGCTAGCATTAGGATCAACATCATCGTTCAATTGCGCACCGAGCCCAATCTCTTGCAAACCCGGTCCACAATCTAAATTGGGATAGTTCCTACCCGTCCAATCTCTTGCAAACGGGTATCGGCACGGAATCGCAACCGGAGGTCCTAGTATCGGTCCAATCTCTTGCAAACCGATACTTCGGAAATCCGACTCCAACCCAATTCGGATTTCTAGGGCTTCCTATCAGATTGGGATCCAATCTCTTGCAAATCCCAATTGATATAAATACCTAGCTATCCGTAGTAATTCGATCCCAATCTAATCCCTAATGACAATCCTAGCTCAATTTCTACCAATTCAACACAAATAGGAAATAGGGTTTGTAGGGTTCATCCCCACGCCCCGAGACGTGGAGACTACTCACAAATCATAGCAATAGCACAAAAATAATCAATGAAATAGGCAATGGAATTCATCACAACAATGATATAAACAATAAAAATAGAGTTTTTGGGGAAGAACAATGCAAACCAATGTAGATCTTCAATTAATCCAACAAAAATCCAAGTTTTTCTCCTCTCCAATCACAATTAATAAACCTAAAAAGTAAACTCCAAAAAGCTGCAAAAATCTGAGAGATGGCTCCCTAAACTAGGGTAAAAACAGAGCTTAAATAGCCCCAAAAATCGTCTAAAAATCCTGACCAAAATGCCCCTGCACAGCCTGTTTTCCGCAAATTTCGCTACAGGCAGCGCATCGCACTCGGCCGAGTGACAAAAGTCGCTCGGCCGAGTGAAAACCCTGTCATTTTTCCAGTAAGTCGGGGGCTTCAGGGGTCTTCAGTTCGGCGGCGGCTCGGCCGAGTGAGTTGTCGTCACTCGGCCGATGGCTTCAAGGCACTCGGGCGGACGTAATAATCCACTCGGCCGAGTGGGTCTTCTGAAGCTCAGATGGCCGAAAAACAGTAACTTCGATATTCTGGAGGGGCTTCGTCTGGGCGCCACTCGGGCGGACGTGGTATCGTCACTCGGCCGATGTGGTCTCCGTCGCTCGGCCGAGTACACATGGAAATCGTGTCTGAACGGGTCGGCCGAGCAGTGTTTCGCTGGTCGGCCGAGTGGCTCCTCCACTCGGCCGAGTGGGACACAAAAAATGCCCAAACTGATTGTTTTGGCCTCCTCGTCGCTCCTGCGACGTCCATTCTTCTTCCGCTCCTCTCCAACAGTAAAATACCCCTCGGGGAGGTCGTCGGTGGCCGTCTATCGTGAGCGCATCTCATGATCACTCCAAATCGCGCCAAATCACCTGAAATGCGACAAAAACAACAAAGCGTGAAAAGCATCGCAATATCGTCGATATATCGTGAAAAACATGATTTGGGCGATCTAAATGGCATGCAAACATGCGGAAAAAAGGTGTAAAATAAGGAGTGATCAAAATCCCCCAAGCTTGCCTCTTACTCGTCCTCGAGGAAGATAAGTAAAAGGCGAACCCGGTGGATTCGGAATACGAAAACGACGAAAAAAAACGAAAAAAAATGAAAAACGAAGAAGAATGAAAACCAAACGAAAATAAAGAAAGAAAGAAAGAAAGATAGGATGCTAGATCATTTTCTCAGGACGCGGGTTTCACTTACTCTTATAGCATGCATCGAGCGAGAAATACATGTCAAAGAACCTCATTTTGACATCATAGTATAATAGTGCAAGTAGAAAATAGAAAACCCACGAACGATGGTATAATCATGAAAAAACGGAATAATTTTAAAATTAACATCGCCTGAATCATCTAAAGCGGTATACAAATCTCAGATCACACACTTTTCAATTAAACGCTTTCTATCTGGAGTGTAAGAGTATCACATCATAGAATAGAGAGAATAGAAAAGTATGGATTTCATGAAATGAATGCTAGGCTTAGATTTCTGGATTTCGTAAAGCTAGAAACAATCTCACCGAGTATAAAATATTACTTAGCCTAGGTTGTCGTGCAATGTCAAGTAGTCACTCTCTCACACATCAATGGATCCCCTCCCCCAAGCTTATCTAAAAGCGTGGTGGCACAAAAATATTTACATCCCCGTTTTTATATAGCTCCAAAGGCAAAGAAGAGAAAGAAGAAAGAAAGTAAGCGAGATGGGATCTTTTATTGAGGATTTTTCCTCTTTTCTCTCTCTTTTTTTTATATATAAGATATATACAATGATCCCAACTCAAAGAGAGATAATGATATACAAGAATGTTCTCCTCTCTTTTTATTATTGTTTTTTTTATATAATGAGAGGTTTGGAGCTAGGAATTAATAGCGGGGGAAATGCCATAAAATAGAGTCACTAAGGGGAGATTCACCAATGATCTTTAAAAGTAGAGAAATGATGTTCAAGATTTGTGGAGAAAGAAATAAATATAACTCTAGGCTCACTCTATAAGACATGCACGACAACTTCAGCGGGGTAATCTAATCTAATCAGTTTCGATCACAAAAAAAGCTAACTAATCCAGATATATCTTAGCTAATCATCATTCAATCATCCGGAAGTGAAGTGTACAATTCATGCATATAGAAGTGATAAAGGAAAAGAAGTCAGTACTCCAGACATAGGCATTCAATGCGTGAATCTTGGTGTGTTTTCTGTGATAGCATACATATGAATATTCAGGCTCAGCTAATAATAAAATTTCATCCATTTTCATGAGGGAAAAAAAATGTGGGTTACTACTCCTAAATGCAAAGCAAGTCATAGCATATGATATCAGAAATGAAGTCTAAGACACGACAAATATAGCATGCATATAGAATAAGCTAACTCCACGTGGACATCATCACAGAAAATTCATCTCTAGCATGAGATGAAAAAGAAGGAAGTAAAGATAAAAGGAAAATAGAACTATGCAATGCGGCACACAGGAAAGTAAGGAAAACGTGATGCATGGCAAAATAAAAGAAAAATAATGAAAAATGAGTGCAAAAGTGAAAAGCGGTGTGAAAAACTGAAAATAAAGGTGGCAAATCGAAAAAAGAAAGTGAGAACTCACTCCCCCAAGCTAAACGGCACAGTGTCCTCAATGTGCAAAGTGTGGCACACAGAGAGAGAAGTAATGTGAGGGGCAAGTGAGGATGCATGCATGATGGGAAGAAAAGAAAAAAAGGTAATGAAAGGAAAAAAAAGGAAATGAAAATATGATGCGGAAATGATGCATGCACAGATAGGAGTGATATGAAAATAAATGAGGCACCAAAAAAAACTCTCCCTCTCTCCCAAAAAGATATATATAGATGTGATCAAAATGAGAATCCCAAGTAAATATGATACGATAAGCACAAATAGATATGATCGAAAATATAATCCCAAAATAAGTGAGGGGAGGGGGGGTGTACAAAAGTGCATCAGGACCCAGCAGAGACGGGCAGCACAACGGCAGGAATGGATCAAGGCATCAAGAGTGCCTAAGAAAGCGGTGCCGCGCCGTCTCCGTCCTGAGGCGGAGGAGGAGGTGGTGGTGTAGGCTGGACAGGCTGCTGAGCTGGGGTGGGCGTGAAAGTGGAAGTGGAAGCAGGTCTAGTGTGTGTGGGAGGGTGTGTGGGAACCTGCTGGGTGGGCGGGGGTACGCGCGGAAGACGCTCTAAGATCTGTGTCAGGCAGTAGTGGATGTGAGGGATCAGGTCAAAGCGTCCAGCCATCGCGGAGACGGTGGCGGACAGGGTCCTAAGGTCTCCTCTAAGACCACTCACCGCCAACTCAAGAGCACGTATGCTCTGCAGTACAGTGTCGGGCGGGGGTGATGCAGAGGGACGCACCTGTCGGGGCTGCGCAGGGCGAGGCTGGCGTACGCGAGTGGAGTATGTAACGGGCTCAGCAGGGAAGGGGACGAAAGGTGCCGCGCCTGGAAATGTGGGCCGGGCCTCAGTGTGAGGTCGGGACGGGCGGTGGGAAGTGGAGGCAGCGGCAGCGAAAGAAGAGTACAAAAGCGGCTGCGAGGCGGCAAGAGAGGTCAGTGGCCCAGAAGTGTGGACAGACGCCACGACGCTCTCGGAGAATACGGCAGCTGTGGAGGGAGAGGAATCTCCCGCTGGGGCGGAAGTGTGTGGACCAAAAGGCGCAATCCCAGCGGAGATCATGCTAGCCATGGTCTCCACGACCGCGGCGAACGAGGGCTCTCCACTCTCAACAAAGGTCTGCGGGCGCTGGGGGAGAGCGGAGCAAAGAGGCTCCACGGACAGAGGGCCGGAGGTGGTAGCGGGAGTGGTGGGGACAGCCTCGGATGTGGTGACAGTGGTGGAAGTGGGCTCAGCAAAAGTACTCTCGACACAGGCAGAGGTGGGGACAGAAGTGTCAAGAGCAGTGGAAACGTCAGGAACAGGCTGAGAGGCCACAGGGTCGACGGGGTGGGCAGCAGGCTCGGCAGGGTGTGCAGCAGGGTCTGCGGGAGCAGCCTGGGCAGCGTGGGCAGCGTGGGCCTGCTCGGCCTCCTCGGCCTCGAGCACGTACGCAGCGGGGATGAGGACATCCGCCGCCGGAATCCAGTCAACGTGGGCTGGTGCAATCATTGTCCGAGCAGGGCTCGGGAGAATCATGTAATCGGCCCCATAGGGGCCGTGCAACCAGACCCAGTGACGCTCACCATGCGGACGAAGCATCTTCATCCGGGCCATAACGTCTATCGACAAAGAGGTGGGGCCCGATACTCGCCGCAGGTCGTCGGGGAAGTCCTCGCCGGTCATAAGAGCCAGCAGGGTAATCAGGCCGCCGCAGCATATCGGTGAGCGGGCGCCCACCGATACAATGATGCGGTCTAAGTACCATGCCGCGATATCGATCACGACGGCGGGGACAAGCTCATCTCCATCTCTAGATAGAGCTCTGGGACGGGTCATCGCGTAGAGCATGTAAAGCTCTGGCGTAGACATCGTGCCCGGCTCATATCTGGCCAAAAATGTCGTCGCCATAAGGCGCTGAGCAATGCGAAGGCAGGGATGTACGATGGCTGAGGCCTTGGCCCTACTAGGGTCAAAGGCGGCGTGGAGACCCGTGATACGTGCCCAGAAGGCACCGGCGTCGAAAGAGGGTGGAGGGATATGTGTGGGGCCGTAACCGCGATCGGCACCGGGGACGGCGGGCCAAGAGAAAAATGCTCTCATCATATCGAGAGTGACCTGGCACTCTCGATCCATGAACCGGAATGAGCATCCCTCATCGGTCCGGGCGATCGAACTCAAAACCTCAAGTGTCGGGCGGGTAAAAGTATCCGCCGACACCTGAAGGAAGTCGCGCCAACCCACGTTGTCATACAACGTGAGTATCCCCTCAAGTACCCCCAGGCGTCCTAGGTCAGCGAGGTGTGCGAACCTGGAGGGTACGATCGAGCGCTGGGAGATACGCTCGAAGACGGCGCGGTGTGCGTCGTCTCGGAACGTAATCCCGAGCGGCCCGACCAGTGGGGCCGGTGGTGGTGGCTGTGGATCGGCAGGGAGAGGCTGTGCGGGCTGTGGGTGCGCTGCAGGCTGTGCGGGGTGTGCGGGGCCTGCAGGCTGTGCGGGGTGTGCGGGGGAAGGAGGAGGAGACTCTTCCGCCTCGTGGGCGGGGCCGGCGTCATCCGACCTCTTCCGCTTAGCGGAAGGTCTCCTCGTCCGAGGCCGTGTCCGGGGCGGCATATCGGCCCCGAGCGCGCCGAAAAGTGAAAAAGTGCAGCGTGTGCAAAAAGAGTGGAAAGAGTGTACCAAAACACGCTGTGAGTGCTAAGCGGTGGAAGCGTGCGAAGTCTGCGCCTCCACGAAATCCAAAACAGCCCGTAGAAGCTCCCCTGAGCTCCCCTAAGCTCCAAAAAGCAACCTGCGCATGGAAAAGCGATATCAGCGAGTAATAATCAAAATGTATGGAGCAATAGGGGTATAACAGATAGATATGGGAATTGATTCGGGTTAGGGGTTCGATTAATACACGGATCCTCGAAAACTACGCAAAAAGAGAAGAAAATGGGCAAATCGAGCTATACCGGAGGCGATCGAAGACGAGGTCGCCGGCGGCGACTCGGGCGGGGCGCGGCGTCGGTCGGCCGGCGGTGGCTGGCCGAGAGGCGGCGCGCGCGGGCGTGGTCGGGCGAGTGAGGGTTGGGCGAAGGGGAATCGGGCGAGGGTAGGCGAAGGGGCGCGGGCGGATTTGGGAATTTAGATTTCGAAATCCGCGCCCCTTCGTCACTTATATAATAGAAAGTTACGACTCGGCCGAGTGACGTGGTCACTCGGCCGAGCGAGGCAATAGAAATTTTCTCCCCGATATCGCTTCGGCCGAGTGGCTTTGCCAGCCTCGGCCGAGTGGAGTAAGTCCATTCGGCCGAGTGACTCAAGCTACTCGGCAGGACTCGCCCTAGGAGGGTATCCGTTTTACTCGGCCGAGTGAATATATGTACTCGGCCGAGTAGCAGTTATATCGAAATCGAGAAAATAAACAGAGAGTTGGGTACAGCAGACTTCCCTCGTTCGTGAGCGGCTCGGCCGGACGAACTTCTGGACTCGGCCGAGTGACTAGTATACTCGGCCGAGTGAGCCTTGTATTCTGCTGTTTGTCTTCGTTTGGGCTCTAAACTCCGTCTTTCCCTCTCCAGTCGATTTCATGCTCCTCCTAAGCGTCGAACGCCTTCTTGGGGCGCTCCTCATCGTCTCGTTCATCCTCCTCATGATGATCTACCTATCTTCTCTCCTGTCAAGAAAAATAGGACCCGTTATCACAAAATATTTGGTCGGGTGACTCAAAATACTAAAAATTTCTAAACGAAAATAAAGAAAAAGATAAAAAAAATAAAGCAAAAACCGTCGGGTTGCCTCCCGACAAGCGCTCGTTTTAGGTCGTGAGCTCGACCCCCTATAGTTTTCAATCAATGCGGGATGTTTGGTGCATATGAGATGCACCCGTCAAACTTCCCGGGGAGCGCGCTTGGATTTGGACGTGGCGGCGTAGCGGTCTCCCTCGGAGGTCTCTTGTCCCGAATGGTGTTGGGGGGAGGCTCCCCCAAGCTAGCATTTGCCCCGGTCAACGGCTTAACCGGCGATGCCGATTTCCGTGCCGGCGGGGCTTTCTTTGGAGACTTTAATTTCGAGAGCTTGCAGAGCTCTCGAATCCTCGCGACATCAGCGTCGCCTTCATCTTCATCAGCGGAGAAGTCGGGGGAATCGTCTTCAATCTTTTCATCTTGGCCTAAATCCGGGCCTTCATCAAGTTCTTCATCAAAGAGGGCACCAATTGAATGAGGAATCGCCTCCTCTATCACCTCATCAAGGAGGTCCATGTAATCGAGCTCCTCGTGGTGAGGCATGTGTTTCATTGCCTTAGGAATGTGGAGCTCTACCTCGATGTTGCCGACGTTTAAAGTAAGTGTACCTTCGCGCACGTCGACGATGACTCCGGCGGTGGCGAGGAAGGGGCGTCCAAGTATCAATGAGGTGTCTCCCTCCTCCTTAATGTCCATGATGACGAAGTCACATGGTAAGCATATCCCACCCGGGACTTGAAGTGGGATGTCCTCGTCAATCCCCACCGGCCTTGTTATCCGGCCATCGGCTAATTGAATGCGCATGTCGGTGGGCTTCAACTTTGTCCCGGTGTTAAGCTTTAAGAACATGGAGAGGGGCATGAGACTCACGCTAGCCCCAAGATCGACCAACGCCTTTTGAAGAGGCACGCCGCCCAAGGTGCAAGGAATCCGAAAACTCCCCGGATCCTTAAATTTTGCCGGTTCCTTCTCTCTCTTGGTGAACCAAGAGCCCTCCTCGGCTAGCATTATCTTCTCCTTCCTTTTCCTCCCCGAAATCAAGTCCTTCAAGAATTTAGCATACGTTGGGATCTCGACGATGGCGTCGAGGAAGGGAATATTGAGGCTAACTCCCCTTAGATACTCGAGGAATTTCGCTAGCCTTTTTTCCATTTTCGCTTTCGCTAGTCTTTGGGGGAATGGGACCGGTGGCATGAAGCGCCTCTCCTCAATTAATTGCTCCGCCCTAGATTTCTCCTTGTCTCGTGGCTCCTTCTCCTTTTCAATCTCGACTATCGGCTCAACCGGCTCCAAACTTTCCTCCACGGCCTCCTCAATAGGAATCATGGCGGGGGTGGTGTCCTTCCCGCCTCTAGTAGTGACGGCAACTACGGCGTTGATGTGGCCCGTGTTGCCCCGTGGGTTTTGCTCCGGTTGTGCCGGCAATCTTTGAGTGTTCCGGTTGAGCAACGCTAATTGCTCCGATATTTGAGCCACTACGGTATTGAGAGATTCTTGCCCCGCCTTCAAAGTAGCGTTCACCTTATTTTGCTCGACCATGAACGCCTCCACTCTAGATTCGAAGTCGGTTCGTTGAGGAGCTTGTGGAGGGTTTTGATTTTTATTCATCCACCCTTGGTTGTATCCGGGAGGCCTATACGGTGGGACTTGTTGCTTCGGCGGAAAGTTTTGTTGCGGAGGCCCCCTCGGTGGATAGTTTTGTTGTTGGGGTGGTGGTGGTCGATCTTGTTGAGGCGGTGGTTGTGGCGGGTTCAAGGTTCCTTCATTGTTGGCGTAGGAGAATCCCGGATGATTTCTTGCGGCCGGATTGGACCAATACCCTTGGTTCCCCGCAACATATTGTATTTGCTCCAAGGATCCTTCTCCTTGCTCTCCTCCCGAGTACATGACTTGAGATTGGTCTTGCCAATCACACATTTGGTTGGTCGGTGCGGAGGTGGATGGGCTTCCTTGGGGTTCCGTGATATATTTCTCCAATCTCTCCACCACCTTGTGGAGAGAATCAAATTTGCTCGTGAGCTCTGCTACGGCCTTCGCCTCATAGATGCTAGTTGGCTTTAAGGAGGATGTGGAGTGTCCTCGCTCATCGCCCCATTGTTGGTTATTTGAGGCCATCTCCTCAATTAGGGCCGTAGCTTCCTCGGGAGTCTTTGACAAGATTGCACCATTTGCCGCGGCATCAATAATTTGTTTGGTCCCCGGTTGGAGACCGTTGTAGAAGCTATGAACTAGCTCCCAGTCCTCTATACTGTGGTGCGGGCATTGGTGCTGTAAATCCTTAAATCGCTCCCAAGCTTCATAGAGCGTCTCCTGTGGTCCTTGCTTGAAGGACATGAGAGCGCTCCGGATCTTCACCGTCTTGGATGGCGGATAGAATTTGTCAATAAATGCGCTCGCCAACTCATCCCAAGTAGTGAAGACTCCGTCAGCTTGCGTCCTCAACCAATAGAGTGCCTTGTCCTTAAGCGTGAAGGGGAAGAGGCGCAGTCTGATAGCGTCGTCGGAGACCCCTGGCATCTGAAATGTGGCGCACTTTGACAAGAATAGTTGGATGTGGTAGTGGGGGTTCTCATGTGCGTTCCCATGAAACGGGTCTTGTTGCATCAACACCACCAATCCAGTCTTTAGCTCGAAGTTCTTGTCGGCCGCCAACCCCGGCATGGCAATGGACGAGGTGGTAGAAGAAGTCTTAGGCCGAAGCCTATCTCGAATAGAGATTATCCTTGCCATCCTTGCCGCCAATTCTTCAGGAGTTTCCCGGTTGGTCATATACCTCCCTTCCGGATCTTGTCTCTTTTCCGCTCTA
Organism: Scilla litardierei; assembly: GCA_030789695.1. NCBI lineage: Eukaryota > Viridiplantae > Streptophyta > Magnoliopsida > Asparagales > Asparagaceae > Scilla > Scilla litardierei. The sequence goes on along the minus strand of CM061141.1, from coordinate 87,132,484 downwards.
AGTCTCCGCGCGGTACGTTCGATCTCGGGATCAAATAATAAGCCTTCTGGGTCCGCCGTAGATCTCGTGTACATGCACAGGGGAAACAGAGTTTCAAAGAAATGATTAATACCGTGGAAGGGTTAGGCAAGAAATAAGAAATAAAAATAATGATAATAATAAAAAGAAGAAGAATAGCTAGGGTGAAAAAGAATCAAACGCAATCGCCTCCCCGGCAACGGCGCCAAAAACTTGATCGCACCCCGGATACACGTCCCGAGGCGACGGTTGTAGTTTTACCGCAAGCGCACGGTATAGCGGCGAGCGGGTATCGAACACAGGGAGGACGAATGACCGTGCTTGCTCCTGATCCACCTGGCTATTTATGAACAGAGAGAGATAATTGCCTTGGGCGATCCTGTCACAATCGTCAGATAAATTTGCGAAATATCAAATCAAATAAAGAACGTCTAGGGAAAGGGGAATCCCCACTACTCACCGTATTTCATAAGTGTGGTTCGCCGGTATCGAAATCGCTAGTATGAGAATTTGGATGAACTAGTTGCAACTAAATGTGGAACCAAGCTCACGCTCTCGCGCTGTTGCCGGTCTATAGCTATCCTAGGCTTGGGTCCAATCTCTTGCAAACCCTAGCCTAGGGAAGCTAGCATTAGGATTAACATCATCGTTCAATTGCGCACCGAGCCCAATCTCTTGCAAACCCGGTCCACAATCTAAATTGGGATAGTTCCTACCCGTCCAATCTCTTGCAAACGGGTATCGGCACGGAATCGCAACCGGAGGTCATAGTATCGGTCCAATCTCTTGCAAACCGATACTTCGGAAATCCGACTCCAACCCAATTCAGATTTCTAGGGCTTCCTATCAGATTGGGATCCAATCTCTTGCAAATCCCAATTGATATAAATACCTAGCTATCCGTAGTAATTCGATCCCAATCTAATCCCTAATGACAATCCTAGCTCAATTTCTACCAATTCAACACAAATAGGAAATAGGGTTTGTAGGGTTCATCCCCACGCCCCGAGACGTGGAGACTACTCACAAATCATAGCAATAGCACAAAAATAATCAATGAAATAGGCAATGGAATTCATCACAACAATGATATAAACAATAAAAATAGAGTTTTTGGGGAAGAACAATGCAAACCAATGTAGATCTTCAATTAATCCAACAAAAATCCAAGTTTTTCTCCTCTCCAATCACAATTAATAAACCTAAAAAGTAAACTCCAAAAAGCTGCAAAAATCTGAGAGATGGCTCCCTAAACTAGGGTAAAAACAGAGCTTAAATAGCCCCAAAAATCGTCTAAAAATCCTGACCAAAATGCCCCTGCACAGCCTGTTTTCCGCAAATTTCGCTACAGGCAGCGCATCGCACTCGGCCGAGTGACAAAAGTCGCTCGGCCGAGTGAAAACCCTGTCATTTTTCCAGTAAGTCGGGGGCTTCAGGGGTCTTCAGTTCGGCGGCGGCTCGGCCGAGTGAGTTGTCGTCACTCGGCCGATGGCTTCAAGGCACTCGGGCGGACGTAATAATCCACTCGGCCGAGTGGGTCTTCTGAAGCTCAGATGGCCGAAAAACAGTAACTTCGATATTCTGGAGGGGCTTCGTCTGGGCGCCACTCGGGCGGACGTGGTATCGTCACTCGGCCGATGTGGTCTCCGTCGCTCGGCCGAGTACACATGGAAATCGTGTCTGAACGGGTCGGCCGAGCAGTGTCTCGCTGGTCGGCCGAGTGGCTCCTCCACTCGGCCGAGTGGGACACAAAAAATGCCCAAACTGATTGTTTTGGCCTCCTCGTCGCTCCTGCGACGTCCATTCTTCTTCCGCTCCTCTCCAACATCAAAATACCCCTCGGGGAGGTCGTCGGTGGCCGTCTATCGTGAGCGCATCTCATGATCACTCCAAATCGCGCCAAATCACCTGAAATGCGACAAAAACAACAAAGCGTGAAAAGCATCGCAATATCGTCGATATATCGTGAAAAACATGATTTGGGCGATCTAAATGGCATGCAAACATGCGGAAAAAAGGTGTAAAATAAGGAGTGATCACCTATACCGTTAAGTATTCGGCTTTTAAGGTCCGATCTATATGTTTCCTAATGTAGATTATGGCTTTCGCCTTATCCACATCAGAGACAGTGATAGGAGTGCTGCTAGATGATTGGGCCGCTTCTGGGGCCTTACTAGCATAAGCATCGGCTGCTGCTGGAGCCGATGTAGGAGCTAAAATTGAAACGAGGAGGGCCATCGAACGCAAGTGGAACTTCATGTCCACTCGCCAACTCAGGTAATTCATTCCTGCAGCATCAAGAACCTCGAAATCGACGCTTGCCAATTTTACCATTTATCTATGCAATTTAAAATAAGCATGAATTAATTAAAATTGAAATTCACGCATTAAAAATTAAAATAAGTAAAATGTGGGGATCGGCCAGATACCCAAAAACGTACAAAGTCCAAAGTCCGAATATACAGTTCATAAAGAGAAGAAAAATACAATTTGGAAACCAAGAAGTGGTCCCTGTCAATTGAAAATATAAACTCCGTCTTCATATCTCGGTACACCGGTCTTTGGCATTAATACATTTAATCCTCACTTACAAATTCTCTCAAAAAGAAAATAAAATTGCAAGGAATTTAAAAGGTATCAAACTGGCCGATCCCAAAAATCACATTTTAGCTTATATAAACAACCACGCAGTTTATAATATGCTACAGGCACAAAAGAAACAACCACACAGTTTATATAACACATGCATATATAATATGGAAAAAGAGACTATAAAATATAATAATCTCTCGGACCACGGGGAGACGTCATACACCGTTAGGTTAGTTGACTGACGGCAGAGCGGTCGCAGGATCCTTAAGATAATTATATTTTGAAAAATCCTAATATTCCATAAATTAATAATAATGCAAGGGTGTTATAATTTTAGCAATATGACGCGATAGGTTCATAACAAAGAATTAAAATAAAATAATATTTTGAATGGGGCTGCAGGCCCATAAATATTAATCATTCTAATATATTATTAATATTTGGGCAGCAGGCCCATTTGCCAAAAATTAACAATTAAATATTGACATTGAATTAAATTGGCTTCAGGCCCAATCAGCCAAATTAAAATATTATTAGTATTTGGGCTTCAGGCTCATTTGCAAAATATTAATAAACACATTAAATTTGCAATTGAATTAACTGGGCTTCTGGCCCAATTTAGAAGTCAAAATTGATTATTAATCTGAATGGGGCTGCTGGCCCATAAAACTATAGTTATGAACAGTTTACATAGTTATAAACTAGGCTTCAGGCCCAATTAGCAAAATGAAAATCATTTTAATTAGCAATTTAAATTATCTGGGCTTCTGGCCCAAATAACCAGGCAAAATGAGTTATGGTTCTAATTTGGGCTGCAGGCCCATAAGCAAAATAAAATTTAATTTAATTGTCATTGTTATGAATTGAGCTTCAGGCCCAATAAACAGATCAAATAATATATAATGCAGTTTTGGGCTGCAGGCCTATGGGATGTAATATTAATTAAAAATGTCCAAAAAGGAGTAAATGTCCTTTAAAAATATACAATCACTAAAAACCAATTTTAGGGTATTATTAAAGGAATGCAAAAATACCCTATATCAAATTCTGAAAACTGTTGCTTATGTGTTTTGGTTAGCCTTATATCAAATTCATGCTCAAAAATGTGATCTTGTGCAGAAAAAGCGTTTAAAACAGAAGGCGAAAGATGAAACAACCAAAGCTATGCTTTTAGCCAAAGGCGGCAATCCGCTTTCTCTGACTGAGTTTGACAATCTTCTTTCACAATTACGGGCAGAGGCAAATAAAGTGCATGCTGAAGTTGTTGTTTAATTAAATGCCATTTTATTTTTCAATAAAAGCACCATGTTATAATTTCATAGTATCATATCAACCTAACAATTTAATTTGGTTGGACATGGTGGTGTGGAGCTATATGTAGAGATAGACTTTTTTCCTCTGCAAGTTTTAGTTAAATCAGTTTAACAGATTGATATTCTACATGGTCATTTGATATTAATCAGAAAATTACAGATTTGTACAAGCCTATAAAAAAAGTAGTGTAAAATCATAACAAACGATATTTTGTAATTATCTACGGGATCGAAAAAAAATTACCTCTAGATTAAAGATCTAGGGACGATCGTAATAAGAAAAAGCCGTAGATCGAAATCCCGCTCCCGATACGCCTAAAAGATCGCCGCAACGGTTCTCCGCAAGCCGGTTCGCCGCAACAATTAGATTCCTTAGCGCGTATGGGGTTAAATTTGAGGGGATACGGGAGAAAAAGCTCAAAGAATTGAGAGCTTCGGTGCTGATAACGTGTTGAAAAAGGATTAACCATGGCAAATAGCCATGGTACTATATTTATAAAACTCTCATGTTGAGTTGGGAGCCCAAGGGCCTCCCCACTAACTTAGTGGGGAGTAATGGAGAGTGATGAGGGGAGGGAGGCCAAAGGCCTCCCTCAACTCACAACATATTTAGTTTTCTCTTTCTAAATGTTATATTTTAAGATTGATTATTTGAAATTTGGTTTCTATGGTCCAAATGCTTGGGTAATCTGTTACTTTCAAGAGGTATTGAACTTTGAGTCACAAGTAGCATGGAAAATGATTTTGAGTAGTATGTACATTTCTGGAAGTCTTATTAATTAAGTTTGATCCTTATGCTTTTATGTTTGTGCTTTTTATAAGTTAATGTTGAAGGATTTTGTTGATCGAGAAGAACTGATACATGTACATCCGTCTTTTTCTCAAGGCCTTCTGCGTGTCGAAGGAGCATGCGCCGCTTGCTAAGTTTGTCCTTAGAGTCTCCAGCATATAGGTCCAGAAAAGTCATTGTGTAGGTCAAGAAAGCCTATAACTTGGCCATAATTCTTTGGAAAGTTACAGAATCAGTGTGCCACTTAATGATGGCCACAACTTTCCAAGCGTGCCATAATTCTCAAACAAGTATCAAGCCTGCAACTTGGCACACTCTTGGGGTTTAAGTTATCTAGACCTGAAATAATGTAAAGAAACTGTTAGCAGGAACAATGCCACTTCTTTTGGTTTTGTAGGTCAAGAAATCGCTTATAGGATCAACATTCTGTAACTTTCCAAAATATAAATGCTGATTATCCTCTAAACACTAGGAACTAGCATGTTTCAATGTGTACCAAAACAGTTATTATTAACAACATCATTAACAAAGATGAGATTGTCAATATTCTGAATTAAAATGTGGCTTCATTATTTGAAATTGTTAATATTTTGTTGGATTTTCTGCTTTATCGAGTAGCGATACCATGTTTTATAAGTATCAGAGTTGGGGTACAATGGCACATTGATTAATTAAACTTCAGGAAAAGACATAGTTTGTGAAATTATTAAATCATTTAGAAAATGTTGACTGCAAAAGGTTGGGAATGAATAGAATGTTCAGGTTATGCAATGTTTGGATAGCTGAATGAATAGCAGAATGTTAAATATCTATACTTTATTGACATGAAATCTACTTGGTTTCTTTTTCAGGTCCAGAAAAGTGGAATTTAATTTCAAGGTGTGTCTTCATGGTACCTATTCCCAACAAATTGAATATATATGTACATAAACTTTGATAACTTGAAATTGAACATGTAATCGAATTGTCCTAGATTGATTTGAAAGAGACTTGCGAACAACTTGCTTTATCCACCAATGTGCATAAGTTGAAAACTAAAACCCCTTTAAAGCATGTAAAAAAACTCGAATCAACAACATGAAGTTATCTGTTCTATGATATAGCCAAGTAGCCAAGTAAGTGTTTTATGTCATACTTCATGTCATAATATCAAACTTTCCACTTCAAAATACCTTACATGCAAAAAAACTGATCTGATAGGAAGAATGCACATACTTGAGCCATACTTGAGCCATACATGACAAGTAAAATGCACATAATTGAGCCACCTAAGATACGACTGTTTTGGAGAAGCCCAAGAAGCAAAGACACGAGGCCTGGCCATGAACAGGAAGCCCGCGAACAAGATTGGGCCCGCCTGACGAGGCCCATGAATAAAACTCGAATCCCGTCCAGTATGCCCCCGGGGATCGACGATCAGCTCGTGCTCCTTGGAAATAGCCGTTCCCTTGAACCCGCATCCCCTTAATGTCCATTAAGAGGCCCGTTAATAAATGCCTCCCCATGATGCACGTCAGGGCGGAGAGGGAGGCAGATCGCGGGGGCATGAAAGGAGGCGGACGGGGAACGTGGATCGGGGGCAATCGTGGCAGTGACCCTATAAAAGGACCGGAAGGACGACGAAGCAAGGGATCGAATCCCAGGTACCCAAATCTGAGGTATTCCATCAACGACTTTGGTTTTCCACCATTTCTCTCCATTCCCCTGCTCGTGCCGAGGGTCAGCGTATCGATCTCCTCTCGAGTCGTACTTACCCCGTCGAGTACTCCTCAGACCCTGATCTGACTTAGGCATCGGAGGGGATTCAGCCGGAACCAAGGTCCGGCCACCCTGACGAGTTTCTCGTCTATTTAGGAAGAAGCTGACTGAGGCACCGAGGTTACCCCTCAGCGCCCGACGACCACCCTCGCTGCTAGCGGGTATGGCTACCGACCGAAGAACAAGCTCCGAGTGAAGCACCGAGGCTACCCCTCGATGCACCTCCAACCGAGGCCGAGCCCATCGAACAGATCCGAGGCCACCCCTCAGCTCTGTTTCAGCCGAGGACCGACGCTCAACCTCGATTCCATCTTCGACTCACGCCAAGTGATGTGAGCTTGGCGTGTCCAAGGGATCCCAACCGACCCCTTGACCACGTTGACCCTACAGTCGTCAGTCAACGATTCAATGGTGAGAAAACACCCGTAAACATCTGGCGCCATCTATGTGAACCGAAATAAGCCCACATCAAACCATCGGAATGGAACCAATCTGTAATGGCACGAGGCGCATACCCCCCATCCAAGAGGACGAGGATTACATTCCTGCTGAAAATCAACACAGTCACACCACCGAGGGGACAGGCGAATCCCGATCGGTCACGCAGGAGCAGCTCCGCGTCTTTGCCCAGGAGACTAATGCTAACATCCAGACGTTGGCCGCCACAATTCAGCAACTCATGGGCAACACGCCCATCTAGGGAGATGCGCTGGTTGAAGCCCACCGTTGGGGAGGGGATCACCAACTCGTGCAGTCCTCCATCGTCACCGACCACGGGAACGAGGTTCCCAACCCGGAGCGGCGATTTACCATGTCTGGATTCAACCCAGCGCGGTCCCCCACTCCCACCTCATTTTGCGAGGGAAACAGGCGGGGCTCTGACCAAGCAGAGGACGAGTCAGTGACTGCCTCGTCCAGGTGACCAGGATCAACCCGAAACCGATAGGACGGTTGCCGGGCATTGGCGGATCGGACCCAGCAGAGCGGCAGTACCCACCGACCGAGACGGGACCAGCAAGAGAACCAAGACGAGAGAAAAGGACGTGCACCAATCGAGCCCTGCCCCTAGCTTGGCGGGGACACGGGCGACAGCCAGGAATGAACCTGCCCCCCCCCCCCCCGTCGCAACTGGCGAGCATGAGATAAGCGAAGGAGGGCGACCGGGGGGCATTAATGGTGAACGATGCCCCTAACCCGGAGGATAACTGAGGCACGGGTGCCCTCAAGTTTCAAAGTACCAATGTTAGAGAAGTACGACGGTACGGGCGACCCTGCGGACCACGTGATGGACTACGAGGGGGTCATGGCATTCCGGGGGGTGGACGACACCCTGCTTTGCAGAGGTTTCTATTCCACCCTCCGAAAAGCAGCAAGGACCTGGTACCACAGCCTGCCCAACCACTCCATTGATAGCTTCGAGGAGCTCACCCAGCTGTTCTACAGGCAGTTCGTGGCCAGGCGACAGGTAAAGTCAGACTCAGAAATCTTATTCAATGTGGTGCAGGGTCCCGGGGAATCCCTGAGGCACTTCATACGTCGCTTCAACACGGAACGACTGAACGTGGAGAGCTGTCCCGAGTTGGTCGAGAAGACGGCCCTGAAGAAAGGATTACGGCACATGGGCTTGAAGAAATTATTACATATCGATCCTCCGAAGAACCTCGCTGGGGTCATGGCGCGGGCCGAGCGCTTCATGCTGACAGAAGAAGCCCTGGCCGTCGACGGCGTAAGGACCAAGCGAGGATCCAAGCACGACGAAATTGAGCGCCGCAGCTCGGAGGAGCATCCACATGAGAAAAAGGCCAGAGGAAAGCAGCGGAGAGAAGAGCCACGGCACACCCAGCTGAATGTTGCCCCTGATGTTTTCCTCGCACATGCCCAGAAGGAGGGGCGCATGAACCGACCCCCCCCGAGGATGAAGAGAGGAGGGAGAGACGAGAAGAAATATTGCAAATATCACAAGGACAACGGCCACGACACCGACGACTGCTGGCATCTGAAGAAAGATTTAGAGAAGCTGGTGAGTCGGGGGCACTTGAAGAACTTCACCGACGATCCCGCCCCAGGGGAGGGGACATCCAGGCAACCGGACAAGGGGAAGAAGGTAAACGTAGTCCAGGTGCCCCTGCGCGTCATCGAGTGAGCGGATGGAACAGACGGCCGCAACCTCGCCGGGGGAGGGCTATCCTACCTTGACTCCCTCCGTTTTTTGTTTTTTCCTCCAAATGTACTGGGCCATGGAAAGAAAGAAGGACCTTGTTGGTACAAACGCAACCTCTTTTTCCGCATTTTAACTGAATTTCCGTTTCAAAGCGCGAGAGGAAACTCGATCTCCTCTCCCAGAGAACTGATTTCGCTCGACACTCCGGAGGCCCCAAACCAAACCGATCGGCCGTAAGGCTGGGGGCAACTCCCCCAGCAGGCCGATCTGTAAACTCGTCCGTGAGTCTGGGGAAAACTCCCCCAGCAGACGGGTTCTACGGTCGGCCCTAAGTCGGAGAGCAACCCTCCGCAGGCCCACCGAACCGATCGGCTGTAAGGCTGGGGCAACTCCCCCAGCAAGCCGACCTGTAAACTCGTCCGTGAGTCTAGGGGAAACTCCCCCAGCAGACAGGTTCTGCGGTCGGCCCTAAGTCGGAGAGCAAACCTCTGTAGGCCCACCGAACCGATCGACCGTAAGGCTGGGGGCAACTCCCCGAACAGGCCGACCTATGAACTTGTCAGTGAGTCTGGGGAAAACTCCCCCAGCAGACGGGTTCTGCGATCGGCCCTAAGCCAGAGAGCAACCCTCCGTAGGCCCACCAAACCGATCGGCCGTAAGGCTGGGGGCAACTCCCCCAGCAGGTCGATCTGCGAGCTCGTCCGTAAGGCTGGGGGAAATCCCCCAGCAGACGGGGACATCGGTCGGTCATAAGCCGAGGGATATCTTCCCTCGTCGATCGAACGATCCGCCCGCTCGTAAGGCTGGGGCAACTCCCCAAGCAGACAGGGACATCGGTCGGTCATAAGCCGAGGGATAGCTTCCCTCGCCGACCGAACGATCCGCCCGCTCATAAGGCTCAGGGCAACTCCCCCATCAGATGGGGACATCAGTCGATCATAAGTCGAGGGATAGCTTCCATCTCCGACCACGATCCGTCCGCTCATAAGGCTGGGGGCAACTCCCCCAGCAGACGGGGACATCGGTCGGTCATAAGCCAAGGGATAGCTTCCCTCGTCGACCAAACGATCCATTCGCTCATAAGGCTAGGGGAAACTCCCCCAGCAGACGGGGACATCGGTCGGTTATAAGCCGAGGGGTAGCTCCCCTCGCTAACCGAACAATCTGCCCGCTCGTAAGGCTGGGGGCAACTCCCCCAGCAGGCAGAGACATCGGTCGGTTATAAGCTAAGGGGCAGTCCCCTCGCCGACTTAACAATCCGCACGCTTGTAAGGCTGGGGGTGACTCCCCCCGCACGAGGAACTCGGCTGGTCGTAAGCCGAGGAGGCAGCCCCCCTTGCCGACCGGCCGACCCGACTGACTACGAGATTGGGAGCAACCCAGCCGCGTGCGAGGCAACTATCTAAGCAAAACCAAATATTGCGACTAGAGAAAAAACTATAGCGAAACAGACACCAATAAGATCCTAGTCCCGGACACCAACGGGTTCGGTGTCCTAAAGACACCTCGCCCTCCCTGCGAGCAATAAAGGGGTAACGACGAAATGAGGAACTCGTAGCCAGTTCAAAATACAGTAAAGAACCAAAAAGGCTGAGGGTCCCCGCATGGCGGAAAACCCTCAGCGACAAAAGAGCTACATAAATAAAATTGTTTAAAATTACAAGCCAAAAAACAAAAGAAGGGGACGAGATACAAAGGCCTAAGGCCCCGGGGCACGAGAGGAAGCATCCTCTGGTGCCTCGCCCTGATCGGAGCGTGGAGGATCGACGGGTGGGAGTGGCTGCCAGGCACGCTTCACAAATCGCCGGAAGGAGTCCCAGACGATGCCAATGATCTGAGGGGGCAAGAAGGTCCTCGTAGGAGCTGAAGGCATTCCTAAGGACCTCCGTGATCCTGTCCGCCAGGACCCTGCCGACGCCCCTATCCACCTCGTCAACGAACCAGGTCATTTGATGCAAATCCACCAGCTCACTCTGGAGATCGCTCGTCTCCTGGCGGAACGCCTCTTCTGCCTCTCGGGCCGACCTCTGAGCGTCGTCCAGCTCCCCCCCGGAGGTCCCTCACTTGACCAGCAAGCTCATCCGCCTGGTGCCGAAGATGCTGAGCTTCCATACGTGCCTCTTGGACCACCACCTCGGCTGCCCCAGCCCTTATGTGCTCCCGGGCAGCAGACTCCTCCAGCTCCCTCGCCCGGGCCGCCTGACGCTGCACCTCGACGGCCATCGTGATGGCCTGGACAAAGAAAGGAGTTATATGGAGGAAGGTCAGGGGACAATTCTGGGAATAGCAAAGCGGTCGAACCTGCTGAAGCTGTCAGACCAGGGAGTCCGACAGTGTGTCGATGGGAGCCCTCTCCAGGAGGGATCGGTCCCTCAGGAGGACGGAACCGTGCGCCAACTAGTTGGCCACGGTCCGATCGATGAATACCGAGTCACCTGGGGTAACCTCGGGGCCCACCAAGACATTCGCCAACACACCGCCAGCTCCCACCAGGGAAGACTCGACCGAGACAGTGGGAGTGACCACCAGGGTCAGCGGGAGAGTATCGCCGGAGGCCGTCGGCACCTCGGAGGCCACCGGAGTGCGGGTCTCCCCACCCTCCTTCCTCGTTTTCCTCTCGCTGGGGCCGGCGGAGATCGGGGGAGAACGCTTACGTCCCGCGCCTCGACCACCCATGGGCGCGCGAGGAGTCGGCTCGGCTCCCACGTCGCCTCCCTCGGCTTGGGTAGGGCGAGGGGGTTCGGCCCCAGGGGCCTCACCTCCAGAGAGGTTCTCCGCACCCAAGGGTGGAGGCGTCACCACACCCATGGGCTCCACTCTCCCCACGGCAGGCTCGGCCTGCCGCACCTCTTCGTCGACGGTACGACGGGGCGCCTGTCCCGATGGGTTCCCTCGGCTTCGGCTGGAACCCCTTCGGATGAGTTCGTTGACGTTTCGAGTAAATTCACGTCCGGCCATCTCTGCAGAAGGAAAGAAGATCAGGGTAAGCGATAGAGAAAAAAGAAAGAAAGGAAGTGCCTACCGGGAGACCACAGAATGGTTTTGAGAAGCAGGTCGTCCAGCAGAGGCCAGATCACCTCTCCTATAGGGAAAGAGACAACAGCAGCCGAACAGCTGCTTGGTCGTCCTCGGAGAGGGTCAACGTCAAGTCGTATTGACATAGCCCTCCCTAACCTGTCAAGATCTCGGCGTCCTCAGGAAAGATGACAAAGACATAGCTCGAGCTCCAGTCCCCCACCGAGCGGGGTAGACCAAGCAAACACTCCCTCCCCGCGCGGGCCCGAAGGTACTGCCATGACCCTTGGCTGACCGTTTGAACTTAATAGTAATGAAAGAGAAGGGGAAGGGATGGCTCTAAGCCATGAATACGGCAGAGCATGATGAACCCGGTCAGCACCGCGATGGAGTATGGGGTCAACTGGCACAAGGACACCATCAGCAATTCCATAACCTGGATGATGAAGGGGTGAAGGGGGAAATGGAGGCCCAGTTGAAACATCTCGACATAAACACCGACCTCGTTGCTCCGCGGAAAGCAGATCCACTCATCGTTGAAAGGAATCTAAATGTCGTACATATGATATAAATACTTCTCACGGATCTCCACAGCCGCCAGGAAAGGAGCCTTGGACGGCGACTCAAGGACTGCCGGGGGAACGTCGAACCTGTCGATGGCCTGGGCCACGTCATCACCAATGGGGTCCGTGAAAAGATTTCTTTTCCCCTTGTCCTAAACATGACGAGACCCCGATGGGACCCCAGGTCCCATAGGTCAGACATTGCCGGACTCAGGCACCGGGGGGGTCCCTAGATCCAGGTGCCGAGTTGCCTATTCTAAGCATAGCCATGGGGGCAAGAGAAGAAGAGGGGGTTACCTTGAGAATGTGCTGAAGAGAGAAAGACGACGGGAAGAGGGAGCTTGCAAAACCAAGATCAGAAGAGCGCGAAAGGATCGAAGCTTGGGAAGCCAGCGTCTTTATATGCAAAGCAATCGAGGAATTCAAATCACCCGGAGAGGAACACGTGGCAGCAACAGAGAATCGGCGGCGTTTCAAAACCCACACCGGGAGGAGATCAAACGGGCTATGTCATGATGACCCCCATTTAATGAGCACACCTCGACTAACGCGCATGTCAAAACCCCCAACAGTCACATCACCCGAACCGAACCGGCTGAAACTGAACGGCCTGGACGATGGGGGCAATTGATACGACTGTTTTGGAGAAGCCCAAGAAGCAAAGACACGAGGCCCGGCCATGAACAGGAAGCCCGCGAACAAGATTAGGCCCGCCTGACGAGGCCCACGAATAAAACTCGAAGCCCGTCCAGTCTGCCCCCTGGGATCCACGATCAGCTCGTGCTCCTTGGAAATAGCTGTTCCCTTGAACCTGCATCCCATTAATGTCCATTAAGAGGCCCGTTAATAAATGCCTCCCCACGATGCACGTCAGGGTGGAGAGGGAAGCGGATCACGGGGGCATGAAAGGAGGCAGACGGGGAACGTGGATTGGGGGAAATCGTTGCGGTGACCCTATAAAAGGACCGGAAGGACGACGAATAAAGGGATCGAATTCCAGGTACCCAAATCTGAGGTATTCCATCAACGACTTTGGTTTTTCTCCATTTCTCTCCCTTCCCCTGCTCGCGCCGAGGGTCAGCGTATCGATCTCCTCTCGAGTCGTACCTACCCCGTCGCGTACTCCTCAGACCCTGATCTAACTTAGGCATCGGAGGGGATTTGGCCGGAACCAAGGTCCGGCCACCCTGACGAGTTTCTCGTCTATTCAGGAAGAAGCTGACTGAGGCGCCGAGGTTACCCCTCAGCGCCCGACGACCACCCTCGCTGCTAGCGGGTGTGGCTACCGACCGAAGAACGAGCTCCGAGCGAAGCGTCGAGGCTACCCATCGACGCACATCCAACCGAGGCCGAGCCCATCGAACAGAGCCGATGCCACCCCTCAGTTCTGTTTTAGCCGAGGACCGATGCTCAACCTCGATTCCATCTCCAACTCACGCCGAGTGCACGTGAGCTTGGCGTGTCCAAGGGATCCCAACCGACTCCTTGACCATGTTGACCGTACAGTCGTCGGTCAACGATTCAGTGTGGAGAAAACACCTGTAAACAACCTACATGATTTCAATCACAAACAGAATGCACTTAAAAGAATACACAAAAAATTCAAGCTTCAATGTTGTAGCAGCTTCAAGAGCAGCGAAGATAAATCCTTTGAAGATGATGAATGAACATGAAGAGGCAGCGAATATAAATCGTTTGAAGATGCCCTTACCCAGGATCAATTGAACGACGTCATATTCATTAAGAATCGATGATTATTTTAATCAATTTCCAGATTTTTTGTTGCTTATTTTCGTTTTGTTAATCTCAAATCGGCAAACACCGAAGGAACACCGAAGTATAAGGGTGTGATCGGCCATGGCGATTCCTCTGGGGAAGCTCACCACCATCCATGGAGCAGGTTCATCTTCTCTGTTCCATACCCCCTGCCGCTACCCTCCCAGTTATCAATCATTTCATAAGTTTTTTATGTGTCGCAATTATATTTTACAATATTCCTTATTGAATGTGTGTAGCTTGGACTGTCTGATTGATCATGATCAACTACACACTTCTCTTTTGTTTTTAATAAAACTTTAATGTGGCAAGTTTTTAACTTCCATTATGTAATTATATGTACTGTGCAGCGTGTGGCATGTGTTCATACACAAATTCTGGAGATAGGCCAAATTGGTAATGGAGCTGTAACTGCTCTCATCTTCTACAATGGCCAGCTTCATGTAGGGTACACTGATGGTTCGATTTAGGTAAGGATATACTTCAGGCGCGATTTGCCAATGAACCAGTTACAGATGAAGAAATTTTTTGATTTAACTAAAATATTTTCCAGTTCCATATGTCTGGTTTCCATTCTCAAATGATCAAACAACTTCATTCCTATGACATATCATCAAGCATATTTAATTGTCGTTTTAAAAATCAGGGACAATTGCAATAAGTTTTATTAGCCTAATGAATGGCTCAGCAATAAATAGGATGCAAGTAATATGAGATCCAGGCTCTGGATCCTGGAGGGTGCCCAAGAGCACACATATCTGAAAAAACAAGGATATAAAGCTATCTATATTATAAAATGCATGTACCTCTTACTATATATGAAAATGATTTCTACATGCAAAATAGGTATGGGACATCAATGGGCAAATGACAGTTCTTGGGTGGAAGGTCAAGGAGCATAAAAGGCCCATAACTTGCTTTACACTTTACGAGCCAGGTGATAGCCTATTAAGTGGATCCATGGACAAAACTATCAGTGTACTTATTGCACAGAAGTAAGTTTATGGCTCAATCTTCGTAAGAAATTAATTTGTGCACTCTTTTCTTTTATAGGGTTGGAAAATGATCAACATGAAACTGGAATGTGTTGAAGTGATACAGATAAAGGAGCCCATTCAAAAAGTAGACTCTTATGGCAACAAAATCTTTGTAGTCACACAAAGTAAAGGTCTTAAGGTGAGTACTCATCAAGTATACATTTTGTATGACCAAGTTTAGTTCCTTTAAAACATTTTGGATATGTCTACTGTAATCAGTTTATAAAAGTTAAAGTTGCAGCTGCGTTAATGGAATCTGACATGAAGAACACTGAATTTCAAGTCTGTGATGCATCAAGAAAAATTCAAACACTTAGCAATAAAAAACATGTCAGAAGCTTGGATGTAGCTCAGTGAAAAATTTACATTGGTTGCAGATATTCAAGCATATAGGTCAGTAAGGCCTTAAGACATAATTGATGGATGTACAAGTTATGTCGAGGTGTAACGTAATGTTGAAATCTTTCAGGAGGTAGATATAATTGAAGACCATAAGATAGAGATTAGAGCACCTCAGAATAGCTGGAGAAGAAAAAACAAGCCAACAAGTTCAATAAGTATATATAAAGGTTGGGTCTACTGTGCAAGCACATCAGTTGAAGGCTCAAGTACAAAGGTATGAATCAGATAGTATGAACCCAGTAAACAAAGATAAACCAAGTAAGCTTGATTTCAGAAAACTTTGATGAATTAAGAAGGCATAAAAAACCTCAATTTTCAATAGCAATGTCGAGAGGGACAAAAGTGCAGGCAATGACAGTGGTTGAGGATTTCATTTACTTCAATTGTCATTCATCTCCAAGTATAAGAAATTGTTGATGAGATTTTCAGTAAAGCAAGTGTGCTTGGGAGAGGAAGATAGAGCTGCACGTGCCATTGAGTTAACCACATGTGTTACTTGCTATGAAATTTACAAAGAGAAGTGTAGTGTTTCTGTATCCAATGTTTTGTTTGCTGACTAGGCTAATGCAATTGGAATCAGATGGAAGACTAAGGTGGACCTTGCTAGTAAAGAATCAACAGATCAATCAAGCATTGCAAAAAAATATTATTCTATTGGGAAATGTAGATAAACTACGCCATTATTAAATTCTTCTATTTTCAGCCTCTAATATCTTTAATTGCATATTACGTTTGTCTAAGTGTTGTAATATTGGAGTCTTAACAATCTCGTGTCTATTAACCTGTCTCCAGGAAAGCTTTGGTAGCAAAGATCAAGAGCACCTTCAGTAATGTTATTGGGAGCGGTTAACTGAGCAAATTCTTCAAATGAGGCCAAGTCTTGCACAATGGAGAGTCCACTCTTCAAGAGCAGAAGCATTGCAGATTTCCATTTTTTGAATAGAAAATATATTATGAAGTTTCTAACTTAGGCAACTGTATCAATTTAACCAAGTTATACTCTCATGTACTCAAACAAAATCACCCAATTCCAAATTTAGTTCCCTTGGCATCAGCTTTTGGTTGGTTGATATAAGGGAGAGTGAATATGCTACTATACTAAAATTTGGAGTGACTTCCATAATGTAGAGAATATGTACGGTTTGGTACACTATATGCAATTTTTCTTTAGATGCAAAAACATCATATTTTTTCGAAAAAAATTCTGGAGACATTCAATTGTATGTCATGTAGAAAGATACCAACACTTTTTTGTTGTTCATTTTTCGTGAGATATTCCAGCAAGTGCTTATATTGATCATTTTAGGCTTTATGACAACTCTTTTTTGTTAGAACCAAACACATTTGTTAATCATTCCAGCAAAAGATTATAATGATCATTGAAGAACTCTCACAGACATAGAAGAAGCTTAATTTTTATTGGAATAGCTTACAAAAACAATGTGATGTTTCCAGTAAAAAGATATAGAAAAAAGCTTTACATTGGTTTCCCGTTGTAAGTTCTCGATTTCTCTCTCCATGCTAACGTTTGATCTTTGGGCCTTTTGTTTGACTCTAATCCTCTTTTGGTTTTATAAGAGTTTATCTGATTTTGATACATGGGTTTTGTTGATTACGGCTTGGGGCGGGGTACTCTCTCTCGCCCACGCTTTGCTCGACTACGATCAAAATAAGAAGAAGAAGATATGACGAAGAAGCTTGCTAATCGGTTTCCGACCGTAAGTTCTTCTGTCTCTCTCTCTCTCCATTTAAGAGTGGTGTTGGGATAACTTGATATTGTTTCATGGCATTTGACATTATTTCAGGTTGTGCCTTAAATGCCATCATTATCATTTCTCAGCCCCCATAATTTCTCAAATTTCTAATATGGTTTGATGAAGTTGTGATTTTTGTTGATTTTATTGTTATTTTGTGGGCAGGTGGTTTCGATGAAGCACGGGGAGATGATGGAGACGAGGAAGCACAAGTTTACCGACATCAATGATCCACGAACATGGTTGAGTGCTGGCCAAGGCATTTCAAGCACCTTGACCTCGCTAGGCACATGTTTCATATTGGATTTACGAAGACCATGCTCTCTATTATGTGTTGTGTTTGCTTCAACTACTCCAAAATTGCAATGCAGTAAGCTTGAGTTATCATTGAATAATTGAAGGAACTAGAGATGAACCAATATAAGTTATAGTATTTGGAAGTTGGAGGTGTAATATTTTTTTGTCCTATTTGCATTGTTAGGAATAATTATTTTATTTTTGGAAAATTTTTGGATGAATTTTCGTTGTATTTGAAAATTTTGTCATGTAAGTAGAATGTTGTGCTATAAGAAGAAATGAATGGATGGAATTAAACTTTGCCAACAATTCATATGAAATTCTAATATTGAGTTGCTTTTTTTCTTTTGATATTGCAATTTTTTGCTCTGTAAGTGGAATGTAGCAATTTGTTTTCTTTTGACATTGGGTTGCTTCCAACTCCAGTTGATAATGTAGTAGCTAAACAAGATGCCAACATTAGGTAAGTTTCGTTCTTCCCTTTGATTTTTCCAACTAGAAACTATTGAAGTTTTATGTGCGTTGCATTTAGAATCTATTATATAAAACACAACTATTTTTGAATCCTAGGGCTGACTAGGACAAGTCCCAGTCATTAACAACAATCATGATGCATCCACACCTTGGCATCAAGGGGTCAAGATTTAATTCTGGGGGAACTTGAACTTCTGTTGGGAAAATCGAGATGTTGAAATCTTGGGGTGAGGGGAATCAAAAATGCACAGCACCCAACACAAAATGCACAGCATCCAAGGGGCAACTTTTTTTGTTTTTTCTTTGGTTTTCAAACCCCACCCCCACAATCACTACATTTGCGCAGAATACCGCCCCTTTCCCTTTTTTGCTAAAAACCCCTCACATTTCACTTTTTACCCCCACACCCTATCCCACACACACACTCTCTTATGCACTTCTCCCCTTCATTTTCGTGCATTTCTCTTTTGGCCCAGGACCCCTACACCCTACCCACACACTCATCCACACTTATGCAATCCCCCCCTTCAATTTCGTCTGTTTCTCTTTTGGCCCAGGTTAAAAAAATTTTCCCAACACCCAAAGGCACCTGCGCCGAAGATAATTTTTTGTTCGTTTAAATTTTGGAGGGTTAAATAATTTTTGGGGAGAACAAAGATTTTGAGGGGCCGCGCCGAAGCTAAATTTTTTTCGTATAAATTTTAGAGGGGAAATAATTTTTGGGGAGAACAAAGATTTTGAGGTGATATCTTAAATGAACCGGGCCGAACGTGCCCGTGCTATTTTTTTGCACTAATTTGTTGTTCCGAGCCGAATTTGTTGTTCCGCGTCGAAGGCACCCACGCCGAATTCATTGTTCTGTGTCGAAGGCGCCTGCGCCGAATTTGTTGTTTCACACCGAAGGAGTCCATGCCGAAGGCGTCCACGCCGAATTTATTGTTCTGTGTCGAAGGCGCCTGCGCCGAATTTGTTGTTACGCGCCGAAGGCGTCCACGCCAAAGGTGTCCATGCCGCTAAATGTTTTAACGTTAATTTGTTGTTCCGCACTAAATTTGTTGTTCTACGCTAATTTGTTGTTCTGTGCCAAAGGTGCATGCGCCGAATTTGTTGTTCCATGTCGAAGGCTGCACCGAATTTGTTGTTCCGTGCCGAAGGCGCTCACGCCGAAGGCACCCGTGCCGCTAAATATTTTTATGCTAATTTATTGTTGTTTTAAATTTTGGCTGTAGAAATAATTTTTTGGGGGACAAAGATTTCGTGGGGGAAAATCTTAAATGAACCGCGCCCTTAGGGCACGAGTTATATACTAGTGTGTGAGTGTGTGTGTATATATATATCGACATTCATACATATACATAGTCCAGGTACATCACTATATATATGCACTGCCACTCTCCACTTCCCAAGACAACCATATCACAATACGAAGCTACAGCTCACTCCAAGTACTACCCCTGAAACTCAACTCTAAGTCACCACCAATCAAGCTGCCCCTGCTACCTGAAAAGTGGGGAGGAGCACATCAATACGTGCCCTAGTAGGAAATCCCAACACTAATGGAAAATCATGTTATTATTTTCTTAATTACCGTGGTTACAAGTTAAGATTGTTGGATTCAATGTGTGTTGGACACAATGATCGTTGCCTTCGTGTTTGATAATAACAAACGTGTGTGAACGTTCAAATGTGTGTGTTAAGCGCTTTTCAGGAGTGGCATGCTCGTAGTTCATCAAAAAGAGACTAGGTCAAAAAAGATGGAGAAATTGCTATTCTCATAGCAAATTGGAAGATTGAGAAATTGCTATTCATATAACAACTTGAACTTGGTCAATTTTGGATAGCCATGGTGAATTCAATTTGAATTGATTCAAATCAATTAAAGATATCCCTAATCCTATTTGCATTGCAATTGGAGATGAAATCAAATCTCAATCTCCTAGGATTATTTGATTCTCCCATTGCCAAATAAACTCCCCTCCAATCCTATTTAAACCCTACTCCAAGATAGAGAGGGGATGCAGCCAAACAAATATTTCTCTAAGGCAATACCAAAACATATCCCTTGCGACTACAAGAAAAAAAACCCAAGCAAAAATCTTCAGGCCTCATCTCTCAACATTTCCGCAACTTCTTTCTCCCATGCAAAAGCCCTCTAGTCGCATTGTTTTGACCCTTCAGCACTCTCCAAGTCAAGCTGCCGAAATTTTTGGAGGACTAAAGCCTGCCCACATGAAACGCAAAAGAGACTAAAGCATTCCGCATTAAACAAATCTCCAAGCATTGAACAAATCTCCAAGCAAGAGGGGAAGAGTGCTGCACGCAACCAAATAGCAAAGGGGGACAAACAAATTCTGTGTTTTTCCACTTATTTTTTGACTTGATTCTCTATTAACTCTTCTTTTTGTTTGCAGGATCTTCACTTTTGGACATGCCCCCAACATCACAGGTTTATAACATATCTTATATCACAACCATAGAAATGTGTATTTCTCACATTTATTATATTTGCCTTGACTTGGGAATTTTCACAAACACATAGAGAGCGTAAGGAATATGAATATAAATTCATTGACAAATAGCTCAAATAACACAAATAAACATGCGTTCAAGTAACAACAATGACAAATAACAATAACAAGAGTTATGGCAACAACCATGACAAGAGCAATTCAATTACATGCAAAATATGAACATCATGGCATAACTCATCAATACAGCTAATGAAATTACAGTTCTGATAAGCATATGGAAAAATTTTCCTAAATGAAAGTTGTAGATATGATAGTGCTGAATTCACATATAAAATTTCATGCAAATATATGCACTAGGTGATTTATGTTAAATTGTTTGGTGAGACCTGTCAAACCCGTTTTTTAGACAGATTATAAGAGATATAACAATTGCTATTTTAAGTCATGTTGCAGTTAGAATATCAAAAACATGGCCCAGTGGAAAGTTGTAGAACCGGTTGTTATCTTTACAACGAGACCAAGAACACCAATTTTTATGGAGTGTGCAGGGACTGAGCTCAATTTTGCCAAACTGTGTCCAGACTGGATGAAAACCTGACATGTTGTAAAGATAGAATATTTACCCCTAATTACTGCACGGAACATATGTCAAATTTTATATGATTCTGGTGTAGAATTTCAAGAGCTACAAGTATATAATTTTTTCGGGAATTTATTCAAGCCTAAATCAATAGATATAACCAAACGAACAATCAACAGAATCTGTCTACAAAATCAGCCAAGGTGTTTGCAAGAAACTAAATTGATTTGACATAGATTAGCAGAATAAGCCATTAGAGAAGGGATTCCTGTTGAGTATTGGTGTTTCATACCAATCTTATTTTGATGATGATCATAACATTATATTGTTGCTAATGACTTCCACGTTTTGGTCTCACAATATCATTCCTAGAATATCTTTCTTGGAGACTAATCACTTGGTGCAAGGATGGACATCAAGTGGAGAAGGGCCAAAGCTTGGACTCAAGGGATGCCAAAGCTTGCAGATGATGGAGAGCAATCAAGGCATCAAGATTGAAGACTTAGACTCTAAGGAAAGCAATGTAATCCATGTAATATTTACTTTATTGCTTTCTCTCTCTTTTGAGTCTACGTTAATGTAATGCCTTGTTAGATGGTCTACTCATTCATGCATATGCATTTAGCCATCTTAGTGAGCCTTAGGATTATCTTAGAATCCAACCCAAAAGGTTCACTTTGTCCAAAGACTCATTTGGAGTCTCTGGCTTTCCATCAGTCGCCTGCTGAAGGGTTTACAGTCGACTGGGTGATTTCCAGTCTCCTGTCGATCCTTCTACAGTCGACTAATATGCACTGCTCAAGTCAACATTTCAATTGACTTAAACTTAAGCTTTACGCACAGTCGCCTGCTGCTCAGTTTACAGTCGCCTGGGAATTGGCCAACAGTCGTCTGAGTAGCGTAAGTTCAATCTCTGTATCTCTCTGTCTTTTCTCCATCTTATCCATCAGATGACTGATGAAGGAATTATAGTCGCCTGACTATTTAACAGTCGACTGTATTATTGACATCGGTCGCTTGTCTGCTTATCTAGAGAAAGAGTGCAGCTCTCTGTTTTATCCCTTCCCCTACAGCAGTTGCCTGCTGAAGGTTTTACAGGCGCCTGTCCTGTTTTCAGTCGACTGTGTTGTCTTTGTCAGTCGACTGTCCTGGCTCAGATTATAGCCATTGGATATTTTCTAGCCGTTGATCAGTCGACTGTCTTTTGATCATCAGTCGACTGTCCTGTCGTTTGCGCCCAGTTTCTAGCCGTTGCAGAATTGATCTTTTGGCTGTTTTCTTGGGTTTTGGGGTTTGATCTAGGGTTTCTATATATATGGGTGTGCTACAATCTCTTATACTTCTTGATGCTATTGAATATCTCAAGAGATCTATAAGCAACTCTCAAACTCCCTCAATTCCCTCTTTTGAGCTCTCATTCCTCTTTATGCATTGAAGTCCAGCTCAAGGGAATTCATCCAAGTGCTTTCAAGCATATCTCAACACTTGGAGATCCTCTTCCATGCCTTGCATCCATTTATGAGTAAGCATCTCAAGGCATAGGTAAGAGTATTTATTTTACTTGGTGAATTTGTAACACTAATTCTCTTTGTGGGAATTAGTCTTTCTCTCTTTGTGGGAGTTTATCTCTTTGTGGGATTAGGAATAACTCTCTTTGTGGGAGTAACTCTCTTTGTGGGAGTTTCGTGTCCTAGTGTAGGGCTAACCCTAATTCTCGGAGTGGAAGTTAGTGATTCTCTTGGTGGGAATCTTGATCCTCGTATAGGGTTGGTTGGGTCCTTGTGTAGGGCATAAATCCTCTTTGTGGGGTATCTCCTTGTGAGATTTGTATTCACTTCTCTGTGTGGGAATATAGTGAATATTGGTGTGGCTGGATGTACCCAAGTTTGGGGAACCAGGGTAAAATCGTGTGTTTGCATTTGGATTGATTGTGCCAATTATTTCCTCTTGCATTTATAATTCCGCATTTGCAAGTTTAATTTTAATTGGACAATTTTATTGCCATTACACTATTCACCCCCCCTCTAGTGTGTGTTGTTAGTATTGCAAGGGTAAGACGATCCTTACAATTCCTCTCCATGCCTCCTAGCTTCATGGCCATCTTCATCCAAGCTAACCTCTTAGGGTTTCCATTCTCTCTTCCTTTTTTGCTTCTTCTCTTCCTTTTTTGCTCTCTCTCTCTCTCTCTCTCTCTCTCTCTCTCTCTAATTGATGGATTTTCGACCAGGTTAAAGGGGAGGGGGATAGGGGGGGAGAGAGAGGCGGTGGAAATTTGAAAAGAAAAGGAGAAGAAAATGATAAGGTTAAGGAGATATTTCTAGGGATTTTTCTACACACACTTAGCTTATAGGATAAGCCAAGGCATGGCTTATACGATAAGCCATGACACTTTTGAAATGACCTAAATATCCCCCCTCAACTTCCCACTAATTACAAGTGTGTCATGACTTTATGCACATACTTATTTACTATACACACACACACACTCATTTAGTCCAAATGACCATTTTGCCCCTAACCTATCTAAATATTTATGAGGATGCCATTGACCCCTAACCCCCTTTTTACACTAGCATGACTCTCCTTACACATAACCATGCACACCCGCGCATGCATACATGCACCACACACACACGTCCAATACATATTTCTAACATTATACACACGATGTCATTCACACTTCTCCCACATTCATGTCTCGCATTCTCGTCTCCTAGCCACATATTATGGCACAACCTGTAACGACCACTTTTCGTGGAACGTTGTTCGTGCACGTGCTTTTGGCCGTGCACGTGTTTGTTTTAGACTTTGTTTGTTTGGGAACACTTTCGTGTGATATGCCGTTGTGAACGTCTCTGAGAGTATTAAATAGTGGCACTAATTTGGAACGACGTTTCTCGAGTCGTTTTTCCACAATTTAATCTCACTCGATGAGACGTGACGATTTTCACTTTTGACGGGAGACGTTTCTATTTTTAGTTTTGTCGTCCGACGTCGAAATTGAGATCCGTCTTCTTAGTTAGCTCACTTTCTTCATCACGATCACCACGATATTTATTTTATAATTTTTGGAGGTTATTTGACCACTTTTATATTTTTAACAAGTTTTATATTATTTTTAATAATTAATTTATAAATTATTTTCGACCAAATAAAATTTATTTGAGTTTTAAATGTTTTAAAGAATTGTTGAGGAAATTTCCAGCTCATTTGGACCAGGTCAAACCCTTGGATGAGTTGGAGTAGTTGGATTTCAAATTTTAAATTATTTTAAACTTATAATCCTATAAGATTTAGCCCTAGACCAAGTCAACCCATCTACACTATATAAACAACCCCTAGGAAGACCTATTTTCGCAAGAAATTAGCCCTAGCCTCTTCCAAAACTCATATTGGACGTTGCGACGATTCGTCGCAACGTTGCGACGAACTTCCCCCGCTCAGACCGAGAGAACGGCCTCCGTTCCCCCGCTCTGACCGGTCGCCCGCTCCGCATCCTAGCCAAGCCCGCACCCGCTGCTGTCGCCACCCCGCTCCCCGCTCCGACCGAGGATTCCTCTCGGTCAGACCGAGAGGCTTCCCCGCTCCGCTCGCTTCTCCGCACCGCTGCAAGCCCCCGCTCAGCGCCCGCCTTGTCGCCCGCATCCGCTAGCGCTTGACCGAGCGGATCGCCCGCCTCCGCAACGTTGCAACACTCGCAACGTTGCAGCGCCCGCTCCCCCGCATCCAAGGCGCACGACCGACCCCTCCCTCCGCACCGACCGAGAGCACCAAGGCCCGCACCGACCCCCGCTGCTGCACAGCTCCGTTTCCCCGCAGCGACCGAGAGAATCTCCCGCATTGGAGGGGTACGACCGAGAGCCACTCGTCGCAACCCCGCATCCGTCGCACCGCTTGCCACCGTGGGCCCCCCAAGTTCTCCAGAGTTATTGTGGGTCCCCCAAAGGCCCCTAGGACTACTGTGGGCCCCACCTAGGTGTGTTCTCTTCGACGACTTACCGCGTACGACGTCGTCGCACGTCGTAGCCCGTCGTCGCACGTGCGAGCTTTGGAATCTGGAATCGTCGCCCGGGTTGATTGCTCTGAAATTTCCAGCGAGGAATCTAATTGGAATCTGGACTTGGAGTGCGTTCTATTATTCCAACCCCCGGCGTCGCTACCCGACGCCGGTGTAGCTTTCGCGTCGTGTTGAGGTAACGTTTTGCACCCCTAGGACCCCCAACCAAATTGCATGCTAATCAAGACTAAAATCAGTATTTTTAAAGTATTTTAAATGTTTTAAATTCACTAATCAAGATTAATAATATGGACTTTAGGCCGGTGGACTTGTGCACTTAGAATAATTGTGATTTTTGGACTCATTGGACGGTGTGCTCAGACGTCGATCTTGCAGGCAAGTGAAACTTGCCAACTCTTGTGTAGGGCCATGTTTTTAGGCCACTTCCTTGTTCCTAGAGTAAAAGAGACTAGTCAGTGAAATGATAGCTGGCTAGACGCCTACTTGATCTAGTTTGACAACGAAACTAGATCCGTCACCTAATTGATCTAGCTTGACACCGAAGCTAGATCCAACCCTTTAAACTTGTTGTTCATGCATACTAAACTGTCACGTTTACTTTCCTTATCTGTACGCACTTTTAACTGCCATGCATTGCATTCTACATGTCATCCAAGTTGAATATTGCATTCATAGCACACGCTACATACTTGTACTTGCTTGTCCTGGCTAGGTGCACCCCTACGTCATACTTGTTAAAAACACTTCCTGGCTCGTGATCCAGAAGCGAGCATTACCGTTCGGGGGTAAGGCCCTGGCTCGATACACGTGGGATGGGGTAAGAGTTAAGCGGCCAATCAGCTGGGAGTCTGCCTGATCAGCAACTGCAGTTGTAGGGCGTAAACTCTGGGTGGGGCGGAGTTAAGCGACCAATCAGTGTGAAAGAAAGTCATTTCAGCTGTAAGGCATAAACTTTGCACATAACATGAAAACATGACTAGAGAAATCCTTGTAAATGTTATTAGTCTTGCCACACTTGCCATGCCATGCTAGTTTACTTGTTGTTTCCTTTACCTGCTGCACTCATACTTAAACTGTCATGTCATTGCATCATGCTAGAACTGCTAGGTTGCTTTACTTGTACTTTCAGTTTCCTTGCACAAGTCTCTTGTAGACTTGCTGACATGTGCCCCTTGCTCTTTTGGGTGTCACATGTTAGACCCTGAGCCAGAGACCGTTGCTGTGTACGTGATGTGTTGCTGACGCTGAGACTGAGTCCATGATTGCACAGGAGGATTTTGTGGACACCGGTGACTATTCTTTGAGTCTTTGTTGAGCTTTCTTATGTTTTTAGGCCTTTTGTTAGTTGTCGGTGCGTGTCACCTTGTCTTGTACGATGTACTTTTGTTGGCCATGTTTGGGCCTTTAGACTCTCTTTTATTTCAGCCTGGTGGCTTTTCTGCGATGTTGGAATTTATATTTATGGATATTCTGAGATTATTCTTTTGTCTCATTTCATTATTATTATCTTGTTTCGCTCGCGTTGCAAGGACCTGCAGTTTTAAATTTGATCGACGCTTATCGGACTTGCAGCTTTGTAGCTTCAAGTCTGAGCGGACCTTCTCACGCTTCGCCTCCATATTTTTGGGAAGCGGGGCGTGACAGGTTTTGTTGGTGGCCCATGCAGGTCCGGTCTTGCAATTGCGAATTAACGGAACAACGATAATAACGGAATGTCCATTAAATAAATTGCAACATCCGAGTAATAAGCCCTGAGTTTAGTTGTTTTCTTAGGACACTAGGTAATAAGAAGGCTTAGTTAGACGTCTGTGCTTGCTAATTAGGGGCCCTGATTGTAGTTAGACTCCCTTTTAGCAATTGATTCAATCTTCGTAGGAGTTACCTTAGTGGTCCTTGTTTACCCTTGACCATATTAGACTTCTAGAATTTTCCTTTGGTCGTTCGCTTGGGTTCATCGATTTCAGACCAAGCTGAACGCATTTCGTTTCCGTCTAACCTTTAGAAGTCTTAGCGCTTAGTTTTTAATCTTTAGTTGGTCGACCGTAGGGGTTTCCGTAGACTTTCCTGATTCATATCCTAGGCGTATGAATTTTTGGATCTCCGACCAATTTCCTTGCCTCGATTCACGAGATCGCCTCATGACGATCGTCGTCCATTTTCGAACCTCTCCAATACGAACCTTGAAACTCTTGAAAGTATTTTTGACCCCCCTCCTTTCTGAAGTTTAACCTTGTTCCAAATCTTAATGTATATGTACTTATACTTCATCCTCCTTCATTGATTTAAGTTTTTAAAAACGTTTGTCGAAATTTTGAACTCTAGCTTATAATATTTTCCAGCTTATATTTTTCGTACCTATGTAAATGTGTTGTCCCCTCATATATTAATTTTATTCTGGACCGTACTTTTATTTTGCCCTATTCGATTTATGATTTTCCTTCTTATTGTGTTATACGAATGATACATCGTGTTTATTTTAATATACTTTCAAGACACATGGAATTTCAGCTTTCAGCAAGTTGGCTTTGCTCGTCGTTTTCACCACTTCAAATTTTTGCAAAATTACTATTTTCATAACCTCTTCCTGCTTTAGACCCTCCCTGATTTGATTTTAAGGATTTGCGATTCGATCTTGAAAATTCTTATACTAAGTCATTATTATTATTTTTCCGTGCACCATACATACTTTCAATTATTTTTATATCCGTACCAGACTTGCTGTGCTTGTATATTAAGAACCTTGTGTAACTCTGTTTCTCATTTTCGGCAAACCCTGGTTCTCTAAAAAGTAGTTTCAAAATTGATTATTCTCAATTTTCCATAGCCCAAAGAGTCTTGAAAGCATTTAACATGAGTTTAAATTCTTCCGTTACTTGATTTCATTCTTTGACTTTCAAAATTTTTTTGACAAAATTGTATTATATTACTGACGTATAAATTTTCTAAAATCTCGCCCTTGATATTCGCGTAAATAATTTTACTTCCCTTTTACAATGAGTTTATATAAACCAATAAAACATTTTCTCTTCCTATGAATATTTGACTCAAACTTATTTTGAACAACCCGCTTTATCGATCTTCAAATATTTTATACAGATGAGGATTCCAATTTTTGAGATACAATAGTTTTCAGATTTCGCGTGTTTTAGCTTGTGCCTTTTACCCTATTTTCTTTTCTCCATCCTTTGTAAGCATCACTACACCCCCTTTTCCCCCAACCTAAGCACCACCATTGAGTCAACGTTTCGTCTAACCAAGCTGTCTCCTTGTGTTCGTCCTATCTGAACTCGTGCTTATCGATTCTTCCCTCGTCATGCTCTCGACCTCTCTCTATTGCTTAGGCTTTAGTGCTCGTCAAAGTCTCTGTCAACTCTAAGTTGTTAGAAGGCCCTTGGACCCTTGTGATGTTGTCGTGGTGCACGTACCTAAGTTGTGTACGTGGGCTTGAATGAGTGTGCCCCCATAGTATATTGATGTTTGCCTATTGTGTGGTATATATATGTATACTCGGAGTTATTCGTGATAGTATGAGGTTGTTGTGTGTTAGTAGTTATAGATTCGTGTGTGATTAGCTATACCATAATATGGATGCTTGTGTATATAAGAGTTAGCGTTGGAATGTCTATTGGAGTGTATGTAGTACGAGAGACTTATAATGGTTGAAATAAAATGATTGGTAAAGCTATGTGTATGTTAGGTTGTAATAATAATAGGTGGATGTACAGTTAAGAGAGTAGGCTTATTGAGTGACCTATATATTAGTACGTGTGAGTATGTGCTCGTAGGTAGATATATAATGTGCTTATATGTAAGTAGTTATGTTTTGTTGTCTGAGTATATAGGTGATATACATATGGTAGTAGGAGTGTAATTTTGATTGGTATTGCTTGCTTTTCGGGATGTTGCATGCGTGCATACCGTGAGGTATACACGACTATTGCACATCTTAATTATGTATGTGTGGATGTGTTAGCATACTAATTATAGGTAGTAGGCTATGGTGTGAATATATACATTATTTATGTGTGACTATACGGTGAATGTTTGTACTAGGGAGGGTATTATAAATATGTGGGTACTGGTGTCTGTATTATTATTATGGTATATAAATTGATTTAACTACGTGAGTATTGCCTGACTAAATATTAAGTGTGATTGATTTATGGAATGTATATGGTTGTATTGGTAGATGTATATATATGGGAGTGGTATTGGTATAGGTATGAATGTCGTGTTACGTATATAGAATATTCTGATGTGTGTATTGAGTCTCACTCAAGCTTGAGTGAGTATACTCTAAGTATATTGAATGAATGTTTGTAGTTTGAATATAGCAATGTTTGATGTATGAATATGGATAGGAGTGTTTGTGCCTGGTTGTGCTACGCACATGATTGTGGGTCGCTACGCCAGTATATAGTTATAGGTGCTGGTCTTGTGGTATAGTTACTTACTAAGGGCTTGCTCGTGTGAACGTATGTGTACTAGCTAAAACTAGGTGTGTTTGTGTGCTAGTTACATAATGGTATGATTGGTGTATGTAAATGAAATGTTAGCGTGTATGGGTGTGCACCATGCACGGGTAAGTATGTGCTTAGTTATAAGTATTGATGACTATGATATATGTGGCGTGTCGTAAATGCAGTTATAGGACCGTACGTGAGGTGAATGTATGGTGAAATATTTGAATGCATTGAATGGCTATATATCGTGAAATTATAGTAGTGGTGAATGTATATTAGATATAGTGAATTTGATTTAATAATGGTATTGTGTGACTATATGTGCTGAGATGATGGTATTGGATGAATATTAGAGGGTAGTGTACCCTTGAGGTTTGTGCATAGGTAGCTATCTATACGTAGAGCAATGATTGTGTTTGCTAAGTGTGAGACTATCTCTATATGAGTACCTGAAATATTGTTTTGCGATTAGGTGGGTAGTAGTTATATAAGGGATGCATGCTTATATATATGATTGAAATACGTGTATGAGTTTGACTGACTATAATAGGTATAAATGTATAACGTACGTGAATATATATATAAATAGATATACACGTGTTGGTAGTATTAATGTTTGGCTACCTAGTGCATATATAAGCACTTGTAATGACTATATCTGGTTGAATTATTATATGACTTGATTGGGGTAGTTACTAGAGCGACTAGCTATATTAGAAAGTCCGAGGACGGACTTTATTCTAAGGTGGGGAGGATGTAACGACCACTTTTCGTGGTACGTTGTTCGTGCACGTGCTTTTGGCCGTGCACGTGTTTGTTTTAGACTTTGTTTGTTGGGGAACACTTTCGTGTGATATGCCGTTGTGAACGTCTCTGAGAGTATTAAATAGTGGCACTAATTTGGAACGACGTTTCTCGAGTCGTTTTTCCACAATTTAATCTCACTCGATGAGACGTGACGATTTTCACTTTTGACGGGAGACGTTTCTATTTTTAGTTTTGTCGTCCGACGTCAAAATTGAGATCCGTCTTCTTAGTTAGCTCACTTTCTTCATCACGATCACCACGATATTTATTTTATAATTTTTGGAGGTTATTTGACCACTTTTATATTTTTAACAAGTTTTATATTATTTTTAATAATTAATTTATAAATTATTTTCGACCAAATAAAATTTATTTGAGTTTTAAATGTTTTAAAGAATTTTTGAGGAAATTTCCAGCTCATTTGGACCAGGTCAAACCCTTGGATGAGTTGGAGTAGTTGGATTTCAAATTTTAAATTATTTTAAACTTCTAATCCTATAAGATTTAGCCCTAGACCAAGTCAACCCATCTACACTATATAAACAACCCCTAGGAAGACCTATTTTCGCAAGAAATTAGCCCTAGCATCTTCCAAAACTCATATTGGACGTTGCGACGATTCGTCGCAACGTTGCGACGAACTTCCCCCGCTCAGACCGAGAGAACGGCCTCCGTTCCCCCGCTCTGACCGGTCGCCCGCTCCACATCCTAGCCAAGCCCGCACCCGCTGCTGTCGCCACCCCGCTCCCCGCTCCGACCGAGGATTCCTCTCGGTCAGACCGAGAGGCTTCCCCGCTCCGCTCGCTTCTCCGCACCGCTGCAAGCCCCCGCTCAGCGCCCGCCTTGTCGCCCGCATCCGCTAGCGCTTGACCGAGCGGATCGCCCGCCTCCGCAACGTTGCAACGCTCGCAACGTTGCAGCGCCCGCTCCCCCGCATCCAAGGCGCACGACCGACCCCTCCCTCCGCACCGACCGAGAGCACCAAGGCCCGCACCGACCCCCGCTGCTGCACAGCTCCGTTTCCCCGCAGCGACCGAGAGAATCTCCCGCATTGGAGGGGTACGACTGAGAGCCACTCGTCGCAACCCTGCATCCGTCGCACCGCTTGCCACCGTGGGCCCCCCAAGTTCTCCAGAGTTATTGTGGGTCCCCCAAAGGCCCCTAGGACTACTGTGGGCCCCACCTAGGTGTGTTCTCTTCGACGACTTGCCGCGTACGACGTCGTCTCACGTCGTAGCCCGTCGTCGCACGTGCGAGCTTTGGAATCTGGAATCGTCGCCCAGGTTGATTGCTCTGAAATTTCCAGCGAGGAATCTAATTGGAATCTGGACTTGGAGTGCGTTCTATTATTCCAACCCCTGGTGTCGCTACCCGACGCCGGTGTAGCTTTCGCGTCGTGTTGAGGTAACGTTTTGCACCCCTAGGACCCCCAACCAAATTGCATGCTAATTAAGACTAAAATCAGTATTTTTAAAGTATTTTAAATGTTTTAAATTCACTAATCAAGATTAATAATATGGACTTTAGGCCGGTGGACTTGTGCACTTAGAATAATTGTGATTTTTGGACTCATTGGACGGTGTGCTCAGACGTCGATCTTGCAGGCAAGTGAAACTTGCCAACTCTTGTGTAGGGCCATGTTTTTAGGCCACTTCCTTGTTCCTAGCGTAAAAGAGACTAGTCAGTGAAATGATAGCTGGGTAGACGCCTACTTGATCTAGTTTGACAACGAAACTAGATCCGTCACCTAATTGATCTAGCTTGACAACGAAGCTAGATCCAACCCTTTAAACTTGTTGTTCATGCATACTAAACTGTCACGTTTACTTTCCTTATCTGTACGCACTTTTAACTGCCATGCATTGCATTCTACATGTCATCCAAGTTGAATATTGCATTCGTAGCACACGCTACATACTTGTACTTGCTTGTCCTGGCTAGGTGCACCCCTACGCCATACTTGTTAAAAACACTTCCTGGCTCGTGATCCAGAAGCGAGCATTACCGTTCGGGGGTAAGGCCCTGGCTCGATACACGTGGGATGGGGTAAGAGTTAAGCGGCCAATCAGCTGGGAGTCTGCCTGATCAGCAACTGCAGTTGTAGGGCGTAAACTCTGGGTGGGGCGGAGTTAAGCGACCAATCAGTGTGAAAGAAAGTCATTTCAGCTGTAAGGCGTAAACTTTGCACATAACATGAAAACATGACTAGAGAAATCCTTGTAAATGTTATTAGTCTTGCCACACTTGCCATGCCATGCTAGTTTACTTGTTGTTTCCTTTACCTGCTGCACTCATACTTAAACTGTCATGTCATTGCATCATGCTAGAACTGCTAGGTTGCTTTACTTGTACTTTCAGTTTCCTTGCACAAGTCTCTTGTAGACTTGCTGACATGTGCCCCTTGCTCTTTTGGGTGTCACATGTTAGACCCTGAGCCAGAGACCGTTGCTGTGTACGTGATGTGTTGCTGACGCTGAGACTGAGTCCATGATTGCACAGGAGGATTTTGTGGACACCGGTGACTATTCTTTGAGTCTTTGTTGAGCTTTCTTATGTTTTTAGGCCTTTTGTTAGTTGTCGGTGCGTGTCACCTTGTCTTGTACGATGTACTTTTGTTGGCCATGTTTGGGCCTTTAGACTCTCTTTTATTTCAGCCTGGTGGCTTTTCTGCGATGTTGGAATTTATATTTATGGATATTCTGAGATTATTCTTTTGTCTCATTTCATTATTATTATCTTGTTTCGCTCGCGTTGCAAGGACCTGCAGTTTTAAATTTGATCGACGCTTATCGGACTTACAGCTTTGTAGCTTCAAGTCTGAGCGGACCTTCTCACGCTTCGCCTCCATATTTTTGGGAAGCGGGGCGTGACACAACCCCTATGTACTACGATACATACATCGACATAAACAATTATTTCATGCCTACGTATGCATGTAAGTAGAAATACCACGTGTATATAGTAGAATACACGTATAGTTCAAAACAGGGCATGACACGTTTAGACATCGAGGACGCGGCCGCTTGGAGTTGGGTTTTGGAGCTCGTTTGACGTGGCTGTTTGGTTCATCATGGCACAACCACGTGGAATTGAGTTTAGCTCATTAGGGTGTTGTGATCACACAGCCGCGTCGAATCGACGCGGCAGTGTATATCACAGTTCTTCTTTGTCTCTCCCCTTTTGCATAATTCGAGCTCCTGGCTCTGCACCTTTCTCCTTCTCGCACCTTTTTCATGCCGTATGGTCCCTAATCAGCATGTATTTCCTACAAAGCATAGAAGAGACCATAAAAGCAAAAGACAGAATAGAAGCGGGGTAAACGGGGAGAAATGGTGAAATTTACGATGTAAAACGTGTATGAAAAGGGGGGAAACTATATACAATAAACGCTCATCAAAATCCCCAAGATAAACTCCTCCTTGTCCTCAAGGAAGACAAGAGAGAGCGTAGATTGGAGGTATGGAATCAAACACGCAAATGATGGCATAAACTTCGAGAATTTTCAAAAAATCGAGGTTATATACGTGGGCGAATTGAAAATTCGAATTCATGAAACGTAAACGCTTCGATTTCTTTTCGTCAACGAGAATATAATCTTAGGACGTCGTCTCTAACCCAAATCGTCAAGTGATACACTAGATAATGGCCACACCCACATCCTAAGACATTTCCTCTAACTCGTCCTTAGATCGAAGGAATAGGAATCCAAGTTGTGCAATGGTCGAAGAAGGAATAAGTATGGGATAATATGATATTGATCGATCGAAAAAGTGGCGCTCACGACACATCAAACTTCCTTGATTCTTGACATTGCTAAGTTTTATTCATGCTTTCTAACACACACACACACACACACACACACACACACACGTATACATACAAATTTGTCTTATTCTTTTTCTTTCTTTTGGGGATCTACAATTGGTTTGTGCAATGAGTGTTGGGTCGGTGACTTCCAGATCAGACGATATTAGGGTACCGAACCAAGAAGGACCCCTCGGACCTACTAACTCAATCCATGTAGGATCCTTATTCATATGCACTCCTTCAAGCTAGACCTTTTGACGCGAGGCCTCGACGATTTCTATCGTGGGGATCCGGTTACTCAGTTTTGCTAGGGGAACGGTGCATATATATATATTTCTATTCACAATTTTTTTCTATTCTCTTTTTTTGGAAAGCATAGGTATACTAAGCAAATTCAATCCTCAGTACTAGGTGATGTGTTGTTATCCAAGTTTCGAGGGATTATAAGCTATTATACTCAACTATCGGCTCTACGGTCCATGCAGAAAGTGGGTTCCTTAGTTTCAACCTAGGTCGGTTTCAAGTACTCCTATCTTAGGGATAATGAGGATGGCCAAAGATAAGATATTACAAGGTATTTAAAGCTAGGGACACGTCCTAATCATATACTCAAATTAACATCATGGAAATCGAGCGTAAAATTTCAGAAAACGAATTTCAACTCGAGATTCCACGCATATAAAAACTCGTTTTCGAAAAATTCTCGACGCGAATGCAAGTATATACACATGAATGCATGATGATGCATGATGCATGATGGAATGCAAATGTTTTTGGAGTTTCTGATTATTTTTTCCATTTGTTTGGATTTTTGAGTGCATATACGGAATATAAACATGATGCAAAATGAAAAAGAAAGGAAAATGGAAAATGAGAAAGAAAACGAGAAGAAAATGAAAAATAAAGATAAAACCGAGAAAATAAGAAAGAAA
Organism: Scilla litardierei; assembly: GCA_030789695.1. Classification (NCBI taxonomy): domain Eukaryota; kingdom Viridiplantae; phylum Streptophyta; class Magnoliopsida; order Asparagales; family Asparagaceae; genus Scilla; species Scilla litardierei. The sequence goes on along the minus strand of CM061141.1, from coordinate 87,097,456 downwards.
ACAAAAGAAAAATAGAAAATCAGCGTGAAAACCCCTCCTCCCACAAGCTGAATCAAGCGTTGTCTTCAACGCGATAAAAAGACAGGAAAAATAACGTGAGGACAAATACAGTGAGGGAAAGGAGATCCAGGTGCATCTTTCCCAGGCTAAAGAAAAGCATGCCCAAAAAGATGAGAGTGTGTGATATACTGGCCAGGTGGTGAGGGAGTGCAAAAAGAGATCCAATCATGTAGAGTCACTGTCAGGTGGTGGCTGGGTGGGTGGTGTGGATGGAGTGGATGGAATGGATGGACCAGATGAATTTGCAGTTGTGGTGTCAATGTGGGGTGGAACTATCTCATATTTGTGGGGTGGAGGTGGAGGTGGAGATGGAGATGAGTCGTCTGTGGACGATGACATGATGACTGTGACGTCCTCATGTGGTGTGGATGTATGTAGAGGTGTGAAAGTACGTGTATGGGATGGAAAATGTGTGGATGGAGCGGGAGTAGGTGGTGCTCCATAGGAGGGTATGTCAGCAGCCTTCGTGGTGTGTGGTGGTGAAATGGGTGAAGCCATAGGGTCTGGATGGGGTGAGGGAGTAGAAGTGGTCACAGTCTCGGGGTGTGGTGAAGGTGGAGCCTGTGGGGATGGTGGTGGGGTAGGAATGATAATGATGCGAGGTGTGGGGGTGGTAGTGTCCACAGGCACCTGAGATGGCTGGGGTGGGATGGAAATGTGTAGCGTGGTAATGGCAATGTCTACATAAGGAGTAGAGGTGGATGGGTCCACATGTATTTGAGATGGCTGAGATAGAGTCACGACAGTAGAAGTGAGCTCATCAATCAAGGACTTGATCTCAGACATAGCCTGAGTGATGTCTCGAAGGGAGCTGGAAATGGAGGCCTTGAAATCCCTAAGCTCCTTGTCTGCTTACACAGACGCTGATAAGATTTATATCACAGTGCACGGTGTCATGTGTAGCGCTACGGGTCGAACACTTGGAGGCGTTCATTGAGTATCGATTTTTGGGTCCTTGTTCGAAAGCTACGCAATAGAATTGGTGATCGAAGAAAGAATAAAAGAGTGTGAAATCAAGGGGTAAAAGATCTAGGGCTCAGAGTATCCCTACCATCGAACTAGGGCTAGGGTTGGATTAGTAGATAACTGATTGTTGGGTTCATTGGGACTTAGGAGTAGTCATCTAACCTAAGGGCATTCACCTACTCTCCACTCTCGTGGTGAATGATAGGATATGCCCTTATGTTATCTCCTACCCTCTCTCTTGCGATGTTATGATAGGCCTATCCTAACATATACCGATATCGACTCTCGCTGATACATCGATATATGTCAAGCGCATTACGCTGGATGAATGACCCAAATCTTCCTCCTGACCACACTGGCGTTCTGGGATTGGACCTATATTAGGAGCGCTCTAATCGATGCACGAATCTTGTCAGTCACACAGATAGTATGAATCATCGTAGGGATCAAAATCACAGATTGGTTCCGACTCTCGTCGGCAGCCAATCTGATCGCCCACAAGGGAGGGGGTCAAATCTACGATGATTATTGGCATCCTAATATATCCCAAATCCAGAATTAACCCAGCAATTTAATCAAATGTTCATTCAACCCATGGCCCTATTTCAATGGGGTTCAACACATTGCACTATATGAAAACTACTCACTACCCATTACAATAGAATCAATTCTAACTATGGGGGCAATGAGAAAACCTACAGATTCAGAATATAAACACAAGAGAGGGAAAATAGAGCAAAGGTAATAACAAAAGAGAACTTCTATTAAGAAAATCTTGTTGTAAACTTGGCGGCTATGGAGACCATAGCCCTATATTTATAGTGGTAGGGTTACATAATGGGTGGATACCCACTAACGGGTAGGCCCACCAAAAGCCCGTTTATAACACTTCCCCTTATCCATCCATTGTTGTAAGCCATGGTGAACGCTTCAGGGTTCATGAAGCTTATTTGATCATGGGGCTGGAGATACTTCTGGATCTCTAAGTTTAAGAGTGATTGCCTCATTAAAACCTTTGCCAAGGAAAACCCAGTGGGAAAAACCAGTGGCTAAGGGAAAAGAGTACAAGTCTCTATAACTTCCCCTGATCGATGGATAACATCAGTGGTGGATACTTCTGGATCCAGAGTTAATATGGCTGCCTCGTTAAAACCTTTGACTGTGGAAAACCTAGTGGGAAAAACCAACAGCCAAGGAAAAAGAGTACAACACTACGTTAACTCCCTCTGATAAGTACAAGCTTCAGGCTTGTACATCTCTCAGCTGTCTCATCCCAATTCCTAGTACAAGTTTTCTAAAGGTACTGCGAGGCAAAGCTTTAGTGAATAGGTCAGCCAGGTTGTTGCAGGACTGGATCTGCTGGATGTCGATCTGGTTGTCCACTTGCTGTTCATGCGTCCAGAAGAGCTTGGGGGAAATGTGCTTCGTCCTGTCACCTTTGATGTAGCCACCTCGTAGTTGAGCGATGCAGGCAGCATTGTCTTCGTACATGGTGGTTGGCCCAAGATCTCCCGTCTTCAGGCCGGTGGTCTTGAGGATGTGGTTGATGACTGATCGAAGCCAGAAGCATTCTCTGCTAGCTTCGTGGATCGCGATGAGCTCGGAGTGGTTGGATGAGGTCTCTGTGGATGTCTGCTTCACGGATCTCCATGAGATGGCCGTCCCACCGTATGTGAATACGAAGCCGGTCTGGGACTTTGCGGTATGTGGGTCGGACCTGTATCCCGCATCTGCGTAACCGACCAGGTCGGTGGATACACCTTTCTTGAAGTATAGTCCCATGTCTACAGACCCTTGGAGGTAGCGCAGAAGTTGTTTCACTCCGTTCCAGTGGTGCTTTGAGGGCGCTGAACTGTATCTGGCTAGTAGATTTACTGCGAACGCTATATCGGGATGCGTGCAGTTTGCCAGGTATAGGAGTGCTCCAATTGCACTTAAGTAGGGTACTTCAGGACCCAGTGTTTCCTCCCCCTCTTCCAGTGGTCGGAAGGGGTCTGTTTCAACATCCAATGATCTGACGACCATTGGTGTGCTAAGCGGATGACATTTGTCCATAAGAAAGTTTTTCAGCACTTTCTTTGTATATGTCGATTGGTGCAACAGGATTCCTCTGCTTAAATGTTCAATTTGTAGGCCTAGGCAAAACTTCGTTTTGCCGAGGTCTTTCATCTCAAAAGTCTGTGTGAGACTTTTGGATATCTCATCTATCTCTGCAGGAGATCCGATGATGTTCAAGTCGTCTACGTAGACGTCGATAATTACGAATCCTGTTCCCTTTGCTCGTATGAAGATGCAAGGGCAGACTTCATTTGTTGTGAATCCTTGTTGCACTAGGAATTCACTCAGTCTGTTGTACCACATTCTACCTGACTGTTTTAGACCATACAGTGATCTCTGGAGTTTGACAGAGTAGACGTCCCGAGGTCTTTCTGTCATTTTTGTCGGTAGTTTGTATCCGTCTGGGATTTTCATGTAGATGTCCTTATCTATATTTCCGTATAGGTATGCAGTCACACCATCCATGAGCTGCATATCCAGACCTTCCTTCGTGGATAGGCCGATAATGAAACGGAAAGTGATCGCATCCATGACCGGGGAATAGGTATCGTCATAGTCTATTCCTGGTCGTTGGGAGAAACCTTGTGCAACAAGGCGCGCTTTATAGCGCACGATCTCATTATTCTCGTTTCTTTTTCTCACGAATACCCATTTATATCCCACAGGTTTAACACCTTTTGGTGTTAGGACTACATGTCCAAAAACTTTGCGCTTCGAGAGTGAGTCCAGCTCTACTCCTATTGCATCGTTCCACTTTGGCCAATCCTCTCTGCGTTTACATTCTGCTAGAGAGCGTGGATCGGTCTCATCGTCGTATTCAGTGACGTGAGTGGCAATAATGAGCGCGGAGTTATCATCGATGATTGTGCTTTTTCTGTCCAGTACCTCCCCGGTACATACATAGTTTAATGAAATTTCTCCTATATTTTCCTCTTCAGGGGTTATTAGGAGTGGAGAGGTAGCTGGGCTGAGCTCAGCATCCTATGGTGGTATCGTTATTGTTGCTCCAGGATTTTTCCTCTTTCGAGGATTCTTATCTTTGGAGCCTAGGGGTCGTCCTCTTTTTTGTTGAGGTACGGCCGCTTCTGCTGCAGGTGGATTGCATCCATCTTTGGGTATGTCAATCCTAGCTGGCGTATTTGCAGCAGGGACGTGTGATCTGACAATCTTCTGGTTGTCAGTGAATTTATCCGGTAAAATGTGAACTGTGTTCTGAATTTGAAGGATCTTCAGGATCTCTTCTTCACATTGATTTGTGCGCGGATCAAAATGGGATAAAGTCTTTGTGTCCCATGTAATGGTCTTTGAAGCTTCTGGCTTCTGTGTGTTAATGCCTAGTTTTGGAAAAGTTCTTTCATCAAACTCACAATCTGCTAGACGTTCTTTAAAGGCGTCCCCTGTAAGGGGTTCGAGGTATCTAATGATCGATGGTGAGTCGAAGCCAATATAGATACCAAGACGCCGTTGAGGACCCATCTTGGTTCTCTGTGGTGGTGCTATGGGGACATAGACAGCACATTCGAATATCCTCAAGTGAGAGATATAGGGCGGGTTCCCATATGCAAGTTGCATCGGAGAATAAGATTGACTACCTGACGGTCGTAATCTTATCAGCGATGCAGCGTGTAGTATGGCATGTCCCCATGCACATACCGGCAACTGGCATTGCATTAACAATGGTCTAGCGATCCATTGTAGTCTCTTTATGAGAGATTCGGCTAACCCGTTCTAGGTGTGAACATGAGCTGCAGGATGTTCAAATTCTATGCCGGTTGCTTGGCAGTAGTCTAGGAAGACTTGTGAGGTGAATTCCCCAGCATTGTCCAGACGCAATTTCTTGATCTGGTTGTCTGGGAAATGTGCCCGCAATTTGATAATTTGTGCAAGTAGCTTTGCAAAGGCTACGTTGCGGGTGGACAAGAGGCACACATACGACCATTTTGAAGATGCGTCGATTAGTACCATGTAGTACCGAAATGGTCCACTTGCGCGGTGAATAGGCCCGCAAATGTCACCATGTATTCTCTCTAGGAAGCTTGGAGACTCAGAATCCACCTTCAGGGTTGATGGTCTCGTAATAAATTTCCCTTTGTAACAAGGGGGACAAGGATTTGCACCCTTCCGAAGTAGCGTCAGGCTTTTCGGATTAATTCCACGGGATTGGGATATGATGCGACGCATCATATTCCTTCCAGGGTGTCCTAGTCTATTGTGCCAGAGTTTGAATTCTGGTTGATTTTGGCACTTCTGGTGCTCCAATGTGTTTGCTTCCATTGCTCTGATCCTTGTGTGGTAGAGACCCGACGGGAGTCCCTCAAAACGTTCGACGGTGTTTTTAGAACCGTTTTTATGAGACATTACATCAAGGTATTCACTGTTTCCTTTGCTCACCGTTTCTAGGTGGTATCCGTTTAAGCGGATATCTTTAAAGCTTAACAGGTTTCTATGCGAGCTAGGGGAGAGAAAGGCATCTTTTATAAGTAGTTTTGTACTGTTGGGGAGCATAAAATGTGCTTCCCCTGATCCTTCAATGATACTTGATGGACCGGAAATCGTATTTACGGTGCCATCGTATTTATTAATGCTTTGAAAAAAGCAGATGTCTTGGAGGATCGTGTGCGTAGAGGCACTGTCCACTAGGCATTTAAAGTCCATCTATTTTAAAAGAAAAATGTCGCAGTATAAGGCAAAAACACAAAGGAATATACTACGAAAATTAAGTTGATGTCTGAAAAGTACTTAAACATGCCAGAGATAAGCAGATAAATTGTTTCTCAAAAGGAAAAAATTACAATGCATATATAAAGTAGATAAATGTCCTCAGTCGAGCAGGTCATCGTTGGAGAAGTCCTCAGCGATGAACCTGATTGGTGCCAGGTTTTCTTGAACCGCCAGGTTTGTCTCAGCTTGCTTCTGGCTTGCTTTGTACAACTCCTGAAGGTGGCGTGGAATACGACAATTTTTGGACCAGTGTCCAGTCATGCCACACCTGTGGCATTTATCTTCCCAGTCCTTTCTGGGGGCAGAAGTCTGGCCGTCGTCTTTTCTTTTCCACACATTTTTCTTCTTTCCCTCTTGGTTGTTTCTTGGAGGGGGTCCTCGAGCCTGCTTCTTCATGGTCTTACCCTTCTGGGGGTTGCCTTTGAAGTTGCCCCTTTTCTTCTGGAAGGAGCTGTGGTGCGCTTCAGGCGCAGGAGCAATACCGGTAGGGCGTGAGTTGTGGGTGGCCAGAAGGAGGTCACGATTCTGCTCTGCCATCAGAAGGCATGAGAGAAGCTCAGAGTATTTTGTGAACTTTCGTTCACGATACTGTTGCATCAGTATGACATCCTTCTCATGGAAGGATGTATACGTCTTCTCTAACATGCGTTCCTCCGTCACCTTTTCACCACACAACTTCAGGCGTGAGGTGATGCTAAAGAGTGCCGAGTTGTACTCGGCAATAGACTTGAAGTCTTGGAGACGGAGGTTCTCCCATTCATATCGCGCTCGAGGTAGTATAACATCCCTTTGATGTTTATACCTGTCCTCGAGGGCGTTCCACAACTCATACGAGTCTTCCACCGTTAGGTACTCGGCCTTCAGGGTCCGATCGATATGGCGTCTGATATAGATAATTGCTTTCGCTTTATCTATATCAGAAACCTTATCGCCTAAGGCGATGGCGTGACTCAATCCTTGTGCTCGTAGATGGAATTTTATATTCAACTGCCAGCTTAAGTAATTCTTTCCTGAAGCATCCAAAACGTCGAAATCGACGCTCGCAATTTTGGCCATTTATCACTCTAGCATGTAAAAAGATAGCAATAATTAGATATTTTCACAGAAAAATAAATAATCAAGCACATCAGACATAAATATTTGCTGCGTGGATCGGCTAATCACCATAATTAATTACAATCCATTACAGTCCCAAAAAGAAAGAAAGTACAACTCGGGAACCCCCGTGGGGCCCCTATTCTTCTGGAATAGTCCTTCATCTTCTTGAGGCGTCCGCCGGGCTTGTAATTTTACAAAATTATCCTCACTACATTTTTCTCTCAAAAAAAAAGAAAATAATGCATGAAAAGTAAAATGGTGATCACTAGCCGATCCAAAACCACAGCAAATATTAATCATTCGTCGCAGGCAGTTATAATGCAGCAGGCATCATCACAGGTAGTTTATACATCACATGCATTTTATTTATTCATCACAGGCAGTTTATAATGGAAAATGAAATCTACCGTTTAAAAATTATTGGACCACTAGGCAACGTCATACACCGTTAGGTTAGTTGACTAACGGCAGAGCGGTCGCAGGATCTTCTTAATTTTTAAACGTTTTTAAAGAAAATCATAAATCCAAATATAATTGCGATGAGTAAAAATCACATGTAATTTGGTCCAGATTTTAACGAAAAGGAATCGCAATTAAATCTGAATTTTTTTTGAAAATTCGAAAAAAATTTCTTGGTCAGGAACCCTAGTTAGGTTTTTGGGGTACACACGCCGGGCCCGTACCCGCTACTGGCGGGCGGGCCCGTCTGCCGCAGCAGGCGGCGGGGAGGGGGGGCCCGCCGCTGCAGGCAGCGGGGGTTGCCCGCCGCTGCAGGTGGCGGGGAGCCCCGCCGTCGCAGCGGCGGGGGTTGCCCGCCGCTGCAGGCCCGCCGCTGCAGGCGGCGGGGGTCGCCCCCGCCAGCGGCGACGGGGGTTGCCCGTCGCCGGCGGTGGCGGGGGTTGCCCGCCGCTGCAGGCGGCCGGGAAGCCCCCGCCTGCAGCGGCGGGGGTTTCCCGCCGTCGCAGCGACGGCGGGAAGGCCCCACCGCTGCCGGCGACGGGGGGCGTGGGTGAACCCTTTTTAGGGTTTTGGCGATTTTTGGAGAAAAAAATGGGTAAAAATCCGATTTTTTGTGGGGAAAACCAGTTTTGTTCTTCCAAAAATACGTTTTTTTATTGAAAAAGGGTGATTTTTAACAATAAAAACGGTATATTTTTGATCGATTGATCCAAAAAAATTGAATCACCACATATGCGCATATGCAAAATTTAGATCTAGGGAGAAAGTTACCTCTAGATCCTACCCGCCGGATCTAGCGACGTTCGGTGAAGGAAGCCCGTTCGCGTCGCGTCCGTCCGTCGGCAGGGGTTCGGCTTAGCTTCGATCGTGCTGATAACGTGTTGTAAACTTGGCGGCTATGGAGACCATAGCCCTATATTTATAGTGGTAGGGTTACATAATGGGTGGATACCCACTAACGGGTAGGCCCACCAAAAGCCCGTTTATAACAAATCTAATCTATTACAATAGCTACTAATTAAAAGCAATTATAGTGCTGAATAAAAGAGTAAGAAATCACTTACAAAACCCTCAAAAACTCCAGAAAACAGCAGAATAAGAGATGAGTTTCGCTCAGGAGGAAGATGAGTTTCGCTTAGGGGGAAGATGCGCTTTTATACAATCCATCAAAATGACCAAAATACCCCTCAACTAACCCTGGCGTCGCCCAGATTCTCTCAAAAATCCGATTCGACGTGACCACGTCGAAAATGACATCGTCGCTTTGTCCAAGTGCGTAAAATGTGGGCGGCGGGGCTACAGCGACACGGTCATGTCGATAGGGATGTGGCAACGTCGAATTTGTCTTTGTCGCCCATGTCATCCTCGAAATGGTTGCATGGAGCGACCATTGGTCTTCAATTTCTCTGGATCACGCGGCCGCATCGAACTAGTCATGAGATCTCGTCAATCACATATCTTCAACTCTTCTCCTCAGCGACACGGCCGTTTAGACATCGATGACGCGGCCACGTGGAGTTGGGTTCTGGAGCTCGTTTGACTCATCCGTTTAGTTCATCATGGCGTAGCCGTGTGGAATTGAGTTCAGCTCATTTGTCTGTTGTGATCACGCGACCGCGTCGAATCGACGCGGCCGTGTGTATCATAGTTCTTCTCTTTCTCTCCTCTTTTGCATAATTCGAGCTCCTGGCTCTGTTCCTTTAGCCTTCTCGCGCCTTTTACGTGTCCTATGGTCCCTAATCAGCACGTATTTTCTGTAAAGCATAGAGAGACCATAAAACCAAAAGAGAAAACAAAAACGGGAGAAACGGAGGAAACAGTGAAAAAAACGATGTAAAACGTGTATGAAAATGGGGAAAAACTGTATACAAAAAACACTCATCAAGAGCTTTGAAGAACTTGAAGCTATGTTGTTGAGCGTTGATTGAGAGAGCATTTGAAGAGATTAGGTCTTTGTGATTTCTTGGGTTCTTGGTGCTTCTTTACTTTCTCTTTACTTCTTCTGTGTTAGTTGATAGTGGAGACTTGGTGCTTCTCCAAGTTATTACTCACTTGAGGGTGAAGAAGAAGCCGGTGTAAAATCTTGTAATCTCATTCCAGATCGTGGATCGTCTCGGATGCTGGAGTAGGCTAAAAATTGACCGAACGAGGGTAATTGATGTGCATCATTTACTTTCTTAAGTGTTGTTTCTTCGTTTGTTTCTTTGCTCCCGCAAGATCCTGATTATGTGAGATTATTTGTTGTTGTGGTGATCCATTTTTGCGAATTCTACTTCTTAGCTAGCGGTTGGATTTGCTAGTTTTGTGGGGACCTTTCCGCAACAATTTAACAACAATATAAGAGAAATGAGAGCCTGTCCAAAAAATTAAATATAAAAAATGAAAAAAAAAACAAGAAGAAGAAGAAGAAGAAGAAGAAGAAGAAGAGACACTAAGATTCATTTGAGTACATTAATGAATGATGCAGCTACAGATTTTAGCCACCTTGAAGAGTAAATGCTTCTTTGTTTTATGTTGTTGTGTCTATATGAACCATAGAATTGCACACTCGATCTCTTGCCTTTCTAACCTGTCAAAGGGTCAAGTAATAAAATCAGATGAGCCCCAATTTTACGTCAATCGTAGAGTAGAATCGAGTAATATGAATTAATATATGGAACCTTGGTTACATTCGGCTATTAAAGAGAATTTTATCTTTTGTAGAGCTTCACAAATGGAAGATATATAATACCGGATCGAAAATCAGTGGCTTTACAATAAAATGTTTCTAAGGTTACTTCTTATATAATTATCGAAGGGGTCAGCCTAGTCACATATTTGTATATGAACTTACTGCAGCTTCCCAATCGGTGCATAAGGTAATGATGAGATATAGAACATCTTGAAGACAAAGTGCGCAGACCATTCCAATCCAATGACCATGTTATTAAAAATTTTGTAAATGTGTTGGCGAGTTTTGGATACGATACGAGTATGCAGATACATAGTATATACGGAAAAAAACCCAAATATCTAATCATTTTAGTAGAATCGCGGATGCATATATGATACAAGTGTCAGATACATATCTGATATGATACAGGACCCTTTTAGAAGAGTTACGGCGCTATCAGATTTTAGCGTATAAGCAATTTGGACAGCATCAACAAATGCAAACATACGACTAGCTAGAACAACAAAAGAGCATGACATAACCTTTGTTCATATATGAGCAACAAAAGCCAAGATCACAGAAGATGGAATGCCCACAACATAATATGATCCAAGATTAATGAAAGCTCCAATGTTTTGCCAGCCATATCCTCTTGCAGTGCCATTCTGATATGATACGCATAAGAAGAGAATCCAACTCCTCTTCGAAGCACAAGCAAAATTTGTCATCATTTTGATAAATCTGAACAAACACCGAAGCATGCCATGGCCGAATAGAGAGGGGATCATCCACTGGGCATACAACCCGGCCTCGGACGATATTTCTTTGTCCTGACGAAATGCTGTGAGTATGTCGCCGGCGTAGGCCCATACGACGGCGACGGCGACGGGGATGCTAACAAGAGTAAGCACGACCATGGCCCTCTGCATATGGACTCCTAGCATGTGGTATCGCTCGGCTCCAAATGCATGGCCGCACAATGTCTCCATTGCGCTTCCCATGCCAACCTCCATTTAAACAGAGAGTTTGTTTAGAATAACAGAGGACATCATCATACGACATCACACCAAAATCAATCATCAGAACAAGAATCATGTATAGCAGCAGGCTGAAACCGGTGATGGAGCCGAAGGAGGTGGCCATGGAGGCGCCGGAGAGGGCAAGCTCCCCGAGATGCCCGACGAACATGACCGAAATCACCTCCAGGCTTGCGAGTATCAGAGCTCCTGCGAGCTTAATCTGGCTTCTGATCTCGGCCATTTCCATCGATCTGTTCTCCATCTCTCTCGCCCTCCTCTCTTGCTCTTCTCTCCCTAAGGAGGAATGCGATGATCAATTTTGTTCGTTTCATATGGTAATATGCTGCCTTCATGGTTGAATGCAGCATATTAAACAAAATTGATCATCATATTCCTCCTTAGGGAGAGAAGAGCGAGAGAGGAGGGCGAGAACATATAGGTGGAAATGGCCGAGATCAGAAGCCAGATTAAGCTCGCAGGGCCTCTGATACTCGCAAACCTGGAGGTGATCTCGGTCATGTTCGTCGGGCATCTCGGGGAGCTTGCCCTCTCCGGCGCCTCCATGGCCTCCTTCGGCTGTGTCACCGGTTTCAGCCTGCTGGTATACATGACTCTCCCTCTCCCTCCATCCCTCCCTCTCAAAGGAAGAAAATTGTGATCAGTTTCGTTCTTTTCAAATGGTAACATGCTGCGATCGACCATATATGTTAGAGAGCTGACAGGAATAAGGAAACTGGCCACTAGCAAACCCAGGTTCCTATGTTGGGTTGCAAATTATGACCAATTTGCTTTTTTCATGTGGGAAACTGGCCACTAGCCTGACGAGGTCACTATTTTGGGTTTAAAACCATCATCAACCTTGTTTTTTTTTCAAACGAAGGAAAAATTTCAAACCTCACAATTAAATGAATGCTGTTGAGATAGATTGAAAAAAGTGTAAACCATCTCCTATTAGGAGTAGCCATGGCATAAGCCATGGCTCTCAATATATTGACTTCATAATGGGATTTGGAGTCCAAGGGACTCCCCACTAAGTTAGTGGGGAGTAATTGTGAGATGATGAGGGGAGGGAGACCAAAAGCCTCCCTCAACTCACAACACTCCCCCTCATCTCTCCATTACCTTGGATTAAGCATATGAATACTTCAGGATTCAGTATGCTAATGGGGTGGATACTTCTGGATCCAGAGCCACTGTGGTTGCCTCGTTAAAACCTTAGCTGTGAAAAACCCAGTGGGAAAAACCAGCAGCTTAAAGGAAAAGAGTACAACTATTGAGGGACTCCCCCTGATCTGTACAAGCTTCAGGCTTGCAGATCTCCTATGTATGTATACAAGCATCTCCTATTCGTCTATACATCCATCATATTCTGAAAGAAAATACAATCATCGCTCATCTATACAAGTTTCACTCATCTAGCGGCTATTGGAAAATAGAGGCGCTCTGGAGTGGAATGCTCTTCAAAGTCGGTAGATGACTCCACTAAAGTATTCTTTGAATCAGTCTTCAGTGTGTCTGTAAGGTACTGCTGGACCTGGCTGAGCGTTTTCAATACTTGCTTCTTGGATGATGAACTTCTAAGAAGATGTAGACATTGGAGGATGATGTGTAGATATTTGGGAGGTGGCAGACCTTTTGTGTTTTAGTCATCGCGATGATTTTTAAACCTGCATATGCAATATATATTCCTTGACCCTTGGAAGTTGTGCAGAAGCAGCTTATCCTTGGTCTAGTGGTGCTCTCCAGGGCAACACTGTATCTGGTTAACAACTTTACTGCAGACGTTCTATCAAAAATACGTGCAGTAGGCCAGATAAAGAAGTGTAACAAGTAAACTAGAGATAGGCTCTTCGGGACCTAGGATGTCCTCCCCCTCTTCCAGCGACTGGAAGGTGTCATAAATAAGCATCTATTTTTAATAGGTTGCAAATGGACATCATTCTTCATAAACTCCAGGTGTATGAAGGATATTAAAGGGTTCCACCACGAAGATGTTAAATATATAAGCCGAGACAATAACTTGTTATACCTAGGTTTTTCATTTTCAAGGTATGCTTAAAGCTATCTGATATCTCAATGGTCTCTGCAGGAGATCCTATTAGCTTTAAGTTGATCACATGTACGGCGAATATCACAAATCCTGTCAACGATCTTTTGAAAAAGATACACGGGCAGAATATTGCTTAAGATCAACTAATGATCTTTGTAGCCTTTATAGAGAAGACGTTTCTACGTCTCTCTTTCATCTCTGGGGGGTAGGGTATACCCTTATGGAAGTTTTATATAGATCTCTATATCTATATTGCTGTATATCTATGCAGTCACAACGTCCATGAGCTGCATTTATTGGCTTTTTCAGAGAGGTTTAGGCTTTAGTAGGAAAATGATCATATTTCCTTCATTTCAATTTCTTATGAAATCCAACTTATATTCCACAGGTTTTACACATTCAGGTGTATGGACTACTGGTCCAAAGACTTTGCTTTTCAAGAGTGAGTCCAGCTCTACTCTTATTGCCTCGTCCCACTTTGGCCAATCTATGTGTTAATGTTATAGAAAAGTGGGTTGACGTCATCGTCGTATTCAGCGACGTGAACGGCAATAGCGAAAGCAAAACCGTCGTCGACGACTGTGCTATATCTGTCCAGTACCTCTCCAGTACGTACGTAATATAATGATTTTTCTCCTGTTGTTTCCTCTGCAGGGGAAATTAGGAGTGGAGAGGTTACTGGTCTGAGCTCAGCATCCTGTGGTTGGATCAATTTAATATATACAGGAATCTTCCTCTTTTGGGGAACTTTATTTTTGAACCTGGCAGCCGTCCTTTTTTCAATTGAGGTACAGCCAATTCTGCTACCGGTGGATTGCATCCATCTTTGGGAAGTCAATCCTAGCTGGCGTGTTGGCAGTAGGGACGTGTGAACGAACAATCTTCTGGTTGTCCGTAAATTTATCCGGCAATTGATGTACTTTAGTCTGAATGTGAAGGATCTTCTGGATCTCATATTCACACAGAAAAAGTTTGCGGATCATAACGAGATTAGGACTTTTGTGTCCCATGATATGGTCTCAGAAGCTTCAGGCTTCTTTTAGACTGAGTGCCTATTTCAATGAGACTTTGCTCATCAAATTCACATTTATCAAGACTTGGTGGTAAACCATAAGCAAGCGGCATCAGTAATAAGATATGACCACTAGTGGGCCGTATCGTGATAAACGATGCGGAATGCAGTGTGTTGGTCCCTGAACATCAACATGGAACTAGGATTTAACAATGGACATGAAATCCATTGGAGTCTCTTTACCAGAGACTCTAATAACCCATTATGAATATGAACATGCTACAAGATGTTCAATATCAATGCCAAGTCTTCAAAGATATGTGTAGTGAATTCACCCACATAATAAGCTTTTGAGAAAGCGAAGTTGCTAGTGAATATAAAGGCACACATAAGACCATATAGTAGATGCATTTATTAGTACAATGAAGTACCGAAAATGTGCCACTTGCGGGGTGAATAGGCCCGCAAAGGTCACCATATATTCTCTCAATCAAGCCAGAAGACTCTAATCCCACTTTCAGGAGGGAAGGTCTCACTATAAGTTTTCCCTTACGACAAAGGGGGACAAGGAAAATCAATCTTTTGAAGAATCTTCATGTTCTCCAATGGATTCATTTGATGACGCGTCCATCATCGATGATCCAGGATGACCAAGTCCATTGTGCCAAAGTTAAAAACTATGGCAATGAAAGGCACTTCTGGTGCTCAGTCGAGTTGGCTTTCTATAGGATGAATATCAGTAATTATAGGGGCCCGATGGGGGTCCAATGAAATCGTAAGTAGATGGGCTTCTGGCCATCCTCTTGACGAGTTACATATTGATATTCAATATTTATTATCCACAGTTTTCAAGTTATGTTCGTTAAACGAAATATCCTTGAAACTTGGAAAATTCCTATATGTTTAAGTGGAGAAAATTGCATCTTATAGTCTCGTTGTATGTGGGAGCAATATTAATGCTACACCAGTGCAACGAGGCACTGTCCACAATATTACATACTTCATCTATAAGTAAAACGAAATTTTATTTAAGTCAATGAAAAAGACATTTAAAATAAAAGTTCGTACTTAAGCAAATTAAAGATGAAGCAACATTGAATTTTAAATGCATAGATAAAAGATGAAGCTTAATCGAGCAGGTCGTCGTTTTCGAAGTCATTTGTAGTGAACATCATTGGTGGCTGAACAGCCACCAAATTTGTTTCAGGCAGAGACTTCTGGCTCGCCTGATATAGTTCCTGGAGGTGGCGAGGATTGCGGCAGATTCTGGACCAATGGCCAGTCATGCCACATCTATGGCATTTATCCTCCCAGTTCTTTTTTGGAAGTGACACTTGGTCAGTGTTCTTTTGCTTCTTTATGAAATTACTCTTTCCTGTATTGTTGTTGTTGGACGGGGGTGCTGCTCCTCGTCCATTCTTCATCACAGATTTCCCTTTGTTATTATTAGCCTTCTTCTTGTTTTTCCACTTCTGGGGAGAAACGTGGTGGGCTTCAGGGATAGGTGCAGTGCCAGCTGGACGTAAATTATGAGTGGCTAGCAGTAAATCTCGATTCTGCTCTGCCCTAAGTAGGCATGAGATCAAATCAGAGAATTTCGTGAAGTTGCGTTCACGATACTGCTGCATGAGGATTGCATATTTCTCGTGAAACGAGGTAAATGTCTTTTCCAACATGCGTTGTTCTGTCACTTCTTCACCGCACAACTTCAGGCGTGAGGTGATATTATGAAGTGCAGAATTATACTCAGCGACGGACTTATAGTCCTGAAGTCTGAGGTTTTCCCACTCATAACTGGCACGCGGTAATATTACATCAATTTGATGTTTATACCGTGCCTCCAGCGCTGTCCACAGCTCCATTGGGTCCTCTACCGTTAAGTATTCGGCCTTTAAGGTCCGATCTATATGTTTCCTAATGTAGATTATGGCTTTCGCCTTATCCACGTCGCAGACAATGGTAGGAGTGCTACTGCTAGGTGTAGCAGAAGCATCAGCCGCTGCTGGGGCCGAAGGAGGAGCCAAAATGGAGCCAAGGAGGGCCATCGAACGCAAGTGGAACTTCAGGTCCACTAGCCAACTCAGGTAATTTTTTCCTGCAGAATCGAGGACCTCGAAATTGACGCTTGCCAATTTTTCCATTTTATCTATGCAATTTAAAACATGCATGAATTAATTAAAATTGAAATTCACACATAAAAATAAAATAAGTAAAATGTGGGGATCGGCCAGATACCCAAAAGAATACAAAGTCCAAAGTCCGAATATACAGTCCATAAAGAAGAGAAAAGTACAATTTGGAAACCCAGAATGGGTCCCTATATTTTCCAATTTTCGTCTCCGTCTTCATTTGTCGGTACACCAGTCTTTGGCATTAATACATTTATTCCTCACTTACAAATTCTCTCAAAAAGAAAATAAAATTGCAAGGAATTTAAAAAGGGTATCAAATTGGCCGATCCCAAAAATCACATTTTAGCTTATATAAACATCCACGCAGTTTATAAATGCTACAGGCACAAAATAAACAACCACGTATGTATATAAGACAGGCATATATTAAATGGAAAAATAGGCTATAAAATATAATAATCTCTTGGACCACGGGGAGACGTCATACACCGTTAGGTTAGTTTACTTACGGCAGAGCGGTCGCAGGATCCTTAAGATGATTATATTTTGGAAAAAAAATCCTAATATTCCATAATTTAATAATAATGCAATAGTGTTATTATTTTAGCAATATGAAAGACTGTGCGACAGGCCCATGACAAGGAATTAAAATAAATTAATAGTTTGAATTGGGCTGTAGGCCCAAAAAATATTAATCATTTTAATATATTCCCATTTGCCAAAAAGTAACAAATTAATAATTGCAATCTTGGTTTCAGGCCCAAAAAAAGTCAAATTAAAATATTGTTAATATTTGTGCTTCAAGCCAAGTTTCAAAATTATAATGGACACATAAAAAATTGCAATTGGATTTATTGGGCTTCAGGCCCGATTTTAGTAGGCAAAAATAATGATTAAGATAAATGGGGCTGCGGGCCCATAGAATCTGTTAACATGGTTACAAATGGGCTGCAGGCCCAACAACAAGGATATCTAATTTATTTAAAATAAACAGAATAGAGCCTTTAACCACATTTTTTTTGAGCAGCTGGCCCATAGAATATATCTCCATTCTAGGCTTTTTTCCTTAGTCTGAATTTAGAGGATGCCATCTCGGCTTCAAGGATTTTGCAATCTTTTTATCTTGTTTATAGTTTCCTTGGCCATAAACTTAGCACCAAACCAGAGAGAGAGTTATTGTCAATTTGACATCCATTCATAAAATATGCTGACCTTTCATGAAGTCATTTACTTAAAAGCCAACCTAATTTAGATGGCAAAAGACTTATATGAAGGAAAAACAATCGCAAGGGTATTTTTACGAGTTGAATGTGTTCTGAAAAGTTAAAACATGTACGGTATGGACAGACCACATACCACACGATGCATCGACATGCACCAAATTCAAAGAAACACAGTGACACATCCAACGCACATCGGACACGACAAATTCACTAAATTCACCGTGAAAATGTTCGTGCTATATGGGTCAAACTCAAAACCCATACAGCACATTTCTGGGAAAATTCATGGGCATACTACTTTAATTAGTCTGAACCCCAATCAAATGGAAATGCACCAACAAACCCACAAGCCAATAATTGTCTGGTCAAGTGTAAAATGCAAAGCACTTGGTCGGTACCTTCAAACAACTAAGAACAAAAAAAGAAAGTAATCTAATTGATGCTGACATAATCAACCAACCAATCATCATCATCATCATGCCTTCATCGCAAAAAATTGATGAAATAATCAATATTGAAATTTTAACAACCGAGGGTACCTTCCCAGATTTTGCATTACAATTTAATCATTCCCCCCCACCATTTCACTTGGCGATCGAAGACACCGAGCCGAGCCCCCCTTCGGGGGGAAGCTCAAAAGGTTTTATTCTTTTTTTTTTTAATTATAAATTTTTTGATATTGTATATAGCAGATTTGAAACAAGCCAAAAATAAGCTGCGAAAAATCGTAGCTAAATCAAATTTTTGTTTGTAACTATCTATGAGATCGAAAAGCATTACCTCTAGATTAAAAATCTAGGGACGATCGTAAAAATAGAAGATCTGTAGAGATAAAAATCCACGCTCCTAATACGCCCAAGAGGATCGCCACAATGTATCTGCAACAAGAGATTCCTTCGCGCGTAGAGGATGGATTTTTGAGGGGAGACGGGATGAAAAAGCTCAAACAATAAGAGCGTTACGTGCTGATAACGTGTTGAGATAGATTGAAAAAAGTGTAAACCATCTCCTATTAGGAGTAGCCATGGCATAAGCCATGACTCTCAATATATTGACTTCATAATGGGATTTGGAGTCCAAGGGACTCCCCACTAAGTTGGTGGGGAGTAATTGTGAGATGATGAGGGGAGGGAGACCAAAAGACTCCCTCAACTCACAACAAATGCTAATAAATTACTATTTTGACAGAAAGAAGGAAAATACACTAGCTAGCAACGAGACGTATCATATTATAACGCACAAATATTCATTTGGCAAGAAAAATCTTTTGAAATAATTGATAGAATTGTTATGAATAGGCCCATTGGGCCAATTGGGTATCCAACCCACTATTGAAAGCTATAAATACAAGGGTAGGGGGCTCTTAACCCTCTACACCTATTCTCCCTATATTTCCCTTCACAACACGTTATCAGCACGATCACGCTCGTTGGAGGAGACGGTGGCTCGCGGGGAAGGAGATCCATCAATCGCTCAGATTCAAGAAGATCGTAATCTTCTCAACGGTGAGCGAAAAGGGCATCCTTCACCAACCGTCGCCTAGCTTCCTCGTCGAATCTAGAGGTAAAAATCCAAACTTTTTAGATCTAAACTTTCTTTTCTCATTAGATCTGCATGTTTTAGGATCAAAAAGTTTATAAACACGGTGAAATTAAACTTTTTTAATAGATCTGCATGCCTAAAACAATAAAAACTTGTTTTTTAGCGATCAAAATAGTTGAAAAATCCGTTTTTTAGCCCCCGCCATTGATCCAAAAAAAAATCCGCACGCCCGTAGGGCGGAACGGCGGCGCGCCTCTAGCGCCGCCGGCGGAAAACGCACGCCGCGGCCCGTCGCCGCCACGGCAGCCGCTTCCTACGCGGCCAGCCGTCGCGGCGACACGCCGCGGGCCCCCCTAGGGTTTCCTGAAACCCTAACCCTAACGGGCTATTTTTCGGGGGAGGCCCAATATTAACCCTAATGGGTTGTTTTCATGGCCCAAAAGGCCCGAAAATTAGCCAATTCACATAAATTATTTTTCTTTTATTTATTTTTGGCCCTAAAAAGCCCAAAATAATTAAAAGAAATTTTAAAAGGGTTTTTATAGCGGTAAAATAAAACATTAAAATATGGATCAAAAGGCAAAAGTTTTTCAAAAAAAAGAGTTTTTGCACGTCGCACACAATTTTAAATTATTTTAAATGCCTGTGTTTTTGATTATCTGCGTGGTTGTATGTCTCGAATATATTATCTGCGTGGATGTGCAATTTTAGGCTATGTTTTTAGGGATCAGCCAGGTTTCCGACACCGTTTTAAATTCCTGCAATTTTTCTTTTTTTTGAGAGAAATTTTGTATGTGAGGATAAAAATGTAAAAAGAAGACCGAAGGACACCAAAATGAAGCTGAAGGCGTTCGCTCAATGAAGATAGGGGCTTCTCTCTGAAGTTCCCGAGTTGTACTTTATTTTTCATGCATTTTATTTTGATGTAACTTCGGACTGTACTTCTTATTTTTCGGTGTCGGCTGGCTGATCCCCATAGTCCTAAGTCATTTTTCTGTTTCATTGTTTATGCATTAACTGCGTGGTTGTTAATTAGCTTAAATACCATGTTTAATGTCACAATGAAACTTTTTAACAGCATGCGTGAATGTTAATCTTTACTTATTAATTATTCACATTATCTGAAAAAAAAGCATGTATGTTAAAATCACATTAATTAAATTCATGCTATGAAAATGTTTACATTACATGCGTGGATGTCTGTTTTATTCAGTCTTAATGATACATGCTATTCTTATTTACATTGCTAGATTATTAAATGGCCAGGCTCGCAAATGTCGACTTCTCGGTCCTGAAGGCCGATGGGTCAAACTACCTGAGTTGGCAGTTGGACCTGAAGTTCCATCTGCGCTCTCATGGTTTCAGTCTCACACAGACTGAAAAGGCAACAACAAGTACTGCCCCAGCTAACAAGGAGGCTTCAGTGGAAGCACCTCATACAGAGGAAGTTTCCGATATATTAAAGGCGAAAGCCATTATATATATCAGGAAACACTTAGACTCGACCTTAAAGGACGAGTACCTCACTGTAGAGGACCCTTACGAGCTGTGGGATGCACTCGAGGAGAGGACAGACATCAGAGTGATGTCATACTCCCCCGTGCACAGTACGAGTGGACTCACCTCCGCATATAGGATTTCATATCCGTAGCGGAGTACAACTCAGCTCTCTTCCGCATCACCTCACGCCTGAAGTTGTGTGGTGAACCAGTGACGGAGAAGATGTTGCTGGAAAAGACGTTCACGTCTTTCCACGAAAAGGACATGATCCTTATGCAACAATATAGAGAGAGGAAGTTCACAAAGTACTCTGACCTGCTTTCATGCCAGCTTATGGCTGAACAGAACAGAGACCTGTTGGTTGCCACCCACAACCTGCGCCCTCCTGGCTCCGCTCCATAGCCACCTCCTGCAGAGGCTCACTTCCAGTCTTCCCTGAAGAAGAAGACGGACAAAAAGGCAAAATTCCAGAAATGGAAAGAACAGAAGCAGCCGAAGAAGGCCACTCCCCCAGCTCCTCCTCAGAACCAGAAGTTCGTGGACAAGAAGCAGAAGAGGATTCCCAACAAAGGTGGCACTCCCAAGAAAGACTGGGAGGACAAGTGCTCTAAATGCGGGATGACGGGCCACTGGTCCAGAATCTGCCGCACAGCAAAACACCTCCAGGACCTCTACCAGGCAAGCCTCAAGCCTCGAGCTGAGACAAACCTGATTGAGAGCGCAGCGTTGGCAGAGACCTCATGGACTCCTGAAGACTTCATGGGAGATGACACTCTCTAGATCTGGACCATTTTCTATGCACTAGCAATGTATCTTCTATTTCTACGCATCGTATCTAGCTTTATTTCCATGTCAAAACCAATATTTTGAGCATTTATCTTTATGAAAGTAGATTTTTTTCTCTTCATTTATTGCTTGAATGTCTTTCCCCTTTTTTAGATACGGAACTTATCTGCCTAGTGGACAGTGCATCGACGCACTCGATCCTTCAAAACATAGACTACTTCACGAGCGTAAGTAGCTATTCTGGCCAACTGAGAACAATCTCAGGACCGGCAAACATAATCGAAGGATCAGAGGAAGCAATTATATTGCTCCCCGGCAACACACAAATAACACTTAAAAATGCGTTATACTCCCCCTAAATCCATCCGAAACCTCCTAAGCTTCAAAGACATCCGTTTAAACGGATATCACTTAGAGACAGTCGAGGAAGATAAAAGGGAATACTTGTTTGTAACGGCTCTTACAAATGGTTCAAAAACCATTGTGGAACGTTTCAAGGGACTCCCCTCGGGACTCTACCAAACAAGTATACAAACTCCAGAAACATCCATGGTGGAGCACCTGCAGTGCCCCCAAACACCAGAATTCCAACTCTGGCACAGTCGACTGGGACACACTGGTTCTGTTATGATGTGCCGCATAATAAAGAACTCCAGGGGCATTGACCTGAAGAACTTGAAGATTCTTCAAAAAGGCAAATTCCCATGTCCACCCTGTTACAAGGGTAAACTGATCACGAGACCCTCTCCACTGAAAGTGGATGTGGAGTCCCCCAGTTTTCTGGAAAGAATCCACGGAGACATTTGTGGGCCGATTCACCCATCAAGTGGTCCGTTCAGGTACTTTATGGTCCTGATAGACGCATCTACTAAGTGGTCACATGTGTGCCTACTGTCCACCCGTAACCTAGCACTATCTAAGCTTTTAGCTCAGATAATAAAGTTACGGGCCCACTTCCCCGACCACCAGATAAAGAAACTTCGTCTGGACAATGCGGGGGAGTTTACGTCACAAGTCTTTCTAGACTATTGCCAAGCTCAGGGAATTGAAGTCGAACATCCTGTAGCGCATGTTCACACCCAAAATGGGTTAGCAGAATCTCTAATTAAGAGACTGCAATGGATCGCTCGTCCATTATTACTTCAATCCCAGATGCCAGTGAATGCGTGGGGTCATGCAATTTTGCATGCTGCATCTTTAATAAAATTAAGACCCTCTGGAGGTCAGTCATCTTCTCCAATGCAACTAGCACTTGGAGCCCCACCAATTGTCTCACATTTGAGAATATTTGGTTGTGCAGTATACGTCCCCATAGCACCACCACAAAGGACAAAGATGGGTCCACAACGTCGCCTAGGCATTTATGTTGGGTTTGACACCCCCTCCATAATTAGATTCCTAGAACCCCTTACGGTGGACGTATTTAAGGCACGTGTAGAAGACTGTGAATTCGATGAAACATCGTTTCCAAGACTAGGCTCACAGACAAAGAAGCCCGAAGCTTCAGAAAGTATCACTTGGGATACAAAAACTTTATGTCACTTTGATCCGCCAACAAGCCAGTGTGAGGAGGAGGTCCTGAAGATTCTCCACATCTAAAACACTGTCCATCTCTTGCCGGACAAATTTACTGACAACCAGAAGATTGTCAAATCACACGTCCCTGCTGCTAACACTCCAGCTAGGATTGACATACCGCAAAATGGATGCAATCCGCATGCAGCAGAAATGGTTGGACCTCTCAAAAAGAGAGGACGACCACCGGGATCCAAGGACCAAGTCCCTCGAAAGAGTAGGACCCTTGGCAATGGTAAACAAATACCACCACAGGATGCTAATTTAAGCCCTACTACCCCATCTCTCCCAAACTCTCATGAAGAGGAAAAACCGGGAGAAAATGAAGTATCGATACACTATGTACGAACTGGGGAGTATTGGGACAGAAAAAGCACAACAATAGATGACACATTTGCGTGTAATATTGCCATCAACGTCGCGTACTGCGACGATGATATTGAACCACGCTCTCTGACAGAATGTCAAAGCAGAGATGATTGGCCAAAGTGGAAAGCGGCAATAGGAGTGGAGTTGGATTCACTCACCAAACGCAAGGTCTTCGGACCAATAGTCCAGACACCAAAAGGTGTAAAACCTGTGAGTTATAAATGGGTATTTGTTAGAAAACGAAATGAACAGAATGAGATCGTACGCTACAAAGCAAGGCTTGTAGCGCAGGGTTTTACCCAACGTCCTGGGGTGGATTTTGAAGCCACATACTCCCCGGTCATGGACGCGATCACCTTCCGATTCCTCATTGGCTTAACAGCACAAGAGGGTTTAGATATGCAACTCATGGACGTGGTTACTGCATACCTATATGGCAACCTAGACCGAGACATCTATATGAGATTGCCTGACGGTTATTCTTTGCCTGCAGCACTAAAAGAGAGAGAACGTGACATCTACTCAGTGAAACTGCAAAGATCATTATATGGTCTAAAACAATCTGGAAGGATGTGGTATAACAGACTGAGCGACTTCTTTGCACAGCAAGGATTTAAAAACGACCCAGTCTGTCCTTGCATCTTTATAAGAGCAAAGGCAACATGATTTGTAATTATAGCCGTCTATGTAGACGACTTAAACCTCATCGGATCTCCTGAAGAGATCGCAAAGATTTCTAAAAGCCTGACAGAAACCTTCGAGATGAAAGACCTCGGAAAATCAAAATTCTGTTTAGGTCTTCAGATAGAGCATCTTAAAGATGGAATCCTGTTACACCAGTCAACTTACACATCGAACTTATTGAAAAAGTTTCAGATGGATAAGTGCCACCCCCTTGAGCACTCCGATGGTCGTCAGATCATTGGATGTACACAAAGACCCATTCCGACCGCTGGAAGAGGGGGAGGAAGTACTAGGCCCCGAAGTGCCTTATTTAAGTGCTATCGGTGCACTCCTTTACCTGGCTAACTGCACTCGCCCTGACATAGCATTTGCAGTAAACTTACTAGCCAGATATAGTGTTGTACCTACACAGCGGCACTGGGCCAGAGTTAAGCATCTTCTGCGCTATCTCCAAGGGTCCATAGACTTAGGTCTATTCTACAGGAAAGGGGCATCAACTGGTTTAGTTGGTTATGCTGATGCATGTTACAGGTCCGATCCTCATACAGAGAAGTCTCAGACCGGATACATGTTCACATATGGCGGCACTGCCATATCCTGGAGATCTGTGAAGCAGACCATGACGACCGTCTCATCCACTCACTCAGAGCTACTAGTGATCTTCGAAGCAAGCAAGGAATACTTCTGGCTACGCTCGGTGATCCAGCACATACTCACCTCCATCGGCCTAACGACCGGCGTTCTTGCACCCACTACACTCCATGAAGATAATGCAGCATGTATAGCCCAGCTACAGGACGGCTACATCAAAGGTGACAAGACGAAGCATATCTCCCCCAAGTTCTTCTGGACGCACGACCTTCAGAAGCAAAAGCAGATTGAGGTACAGAAGATCCAATCATGTAATAACTTGGCGGATTTGCTTACCAAATCCCTGCCTACTATTATCTTTGAGAAACTTGTATATGGGATTGGGATGAGGAGAGTGAGTAAATGTAAACTGGGTCAGGATGAGAGAACTATGAACTCATAGATACATAGGAGACTGATGTATAGATTCATAGGAAATCTGCAAGCCTGAAGCTTGGTCAGATAAGGGGGAGTCAACTGCAGAGTTGTACTCTTTTCCCTTGGCTACAAGTTTTTTCCCACTGGGTTTTCCGTAGTCAAGGTTTTGACGAGGCAACCTCGTTGACTCTGGATCCTGAAGTATCCACCCCTAGACACATCCCTAAAACAGGGGAAGTTATGGGTTAACTGTTCTTTCTTTAACAAGACAGTTACCCTAACTCGGATCCTGAAGAATCCACCCCTTATTCAATGTTGGTTGGATAAGGGGAAGTGTTATGAATAGGCCCATTGGGCCAATTGGGTATCCAACCCACTATTGAAAGCTATAAATACAAGGGTAGGGGGCTCTTAACCCTCTACACCTATTCTCCCTATATTTCCCTTCACACCAAGAATCTTTTTTTAAGAATAATACAAAAATTGTTCCCCTTTTAATATGTAGGTTTTAAGTTGATAAAGTTTTAAAAACATGGGATGATAAAGTTTTTGAAGGTGACATATGCAGCTTAGCCACGTGTATCATATTATTTCCATTATTTAATGTATGTAACTATGTGTTGGGTTGGCCGCAGCGGAATAATATAGATACAGTGCGCAAAAACACCATGTTCTCATATATTTTTTGAATTTTTTTAAAAAAGGTGTTATGCATATTCTAAAACCCTAAAACCCGAAATATGGGTTAACCCTAGGGACATTTGACCATCGATTCATCCGTTGTAAAAAGTCCTATTGTTCGGGAATCCTTGAATTTGCAAGGATTATTTGTGGGTTAAATAGCATTGGATTCAATTGATTTTTTGTGTGCTGATCATCCATGATGTGTACAACATTCTTATTAAAAAATTTAAAAAATGGAAAAATATTTTTTTTGTCTACGTGCACAGATAACTTAGTTGTGCACGTGCACATGCCTAGTTTTCATTAAGTATATATGGAAAAAGTGTTCCTAAGATGACTCCTCACGAAATTATATAAAGAGTCCTTATGTATATATGGAAAAAGTGTTCCTAAGATGACTCCTCACGAAATTATATAAAGAGTCCTTATGTATATATGGAAAAAGTGTTCCTAAAAAGTGTTTTCCTTATGTATATATGGAAAAAGTGTTCCTAAGATGACTCCTCACGAAATTATATAAAGAGTCGTTCTAAAATCACATCATTGTGCAACTTTATAGACGATCCACTCTATTCATCATGATCTTCTTTAGGGGTGGCAATTTTCGGCACGGCACGATAGCACGACATGGGCACGGTACGATAAGACCGTGCTGGGCCGACAATTTTGGCCTGAAATCCTTATCGGGCTGGGCCGGCACGGCATGGTTCATTTTCGTGTCAAGCCCGGGCCAAGCTATTCGGCCCATTGGACGGCACGGTACGACATAGAATCCTTTTGAGTTTGCTTGATTCAAATAAGGAGCTCGATTTACGAAATAAAGTAGCTCGATCATAAACCAATCTTTGAACCATACAATTATCACAGAACAAAGTAGCGCGATTCAAACTTGAAGACAAAAAAATAAGCTAGATGGTCATTTTGTGGATAGCTTGAGGGTTGGACGCAGCGGAATAATATAGATACAGTGCGCAAAAACCCCATGTTCTCATATATTTTTTAAATTTTTTTAAAAGATGTTATGCATATTCTAAAACCCTAAAACTCCAAATATGGGTTAACCCTAGGGACATTTGACCAGCGATTCATCCGTTGCAAAAAGTCATATTGTTTGGGAATCGTTGAATTTGCAAGGATTATTTGTGGGTTAATTAGCATTGGATTCACTTAATTTTTGGTGTGCTGTTCATCCATGATGTCTACAACATTCTTACTAAAAAAATTCAAAAAAAGGAAAAATATGTTTTTTGTTTACGTGCACGGATAACTTTGTTGTGCACGTGCACATGCCTAGTTTTCCTTATGTATATATGGAAAAAGTGTTCTTAAGATGACTCCTCACGAAATTATATAAAGAGTCCTTATGTATATATGGAAAAAGTGTTCCTAAGATGACTCCTCACGAAATTATATAAAGAGTCCTTATGTATATATGGAAACAATGTTCCTAAAAAGTGTGTTCCTTACGTATATATGGAAAAAGTGTTCCTAAGATGACTCCTCACGAAATTATATAAAGAGTCGTCCAAAAATCACATCATTGTGCAACTTTATAGACGATCCACTCTATTCATCATGATCTTCTTTAGGGGTTGCAATTTTCGGCCCAGCACGATAGCACGGCACGAGCACGGCATGATAAGACCGTGCCTGTGCCGACAATTTTGGCCCGAAATCCTTATCGGCCTGGGCCGGCACGACATGGTTCATTTTCGTGCCAAGCCTGGGCCAAGCTATTCGGCTCATTGGACGACACGACACTGCATGGAATCCTTTTGAGTTTGCTTGATTCAAACAAAGGAGCTCGATTTACGAAATAAAGTAGCTCGATCATAAACCATTCTTTGAACCATACAATTATCACAGAACAAAGTAGCGCGATTCAAACTTGAAGACAAAAAAATAAGCTAGATGGTCATTTTGTGGATAGCATGAGTTCATATTCTGAAAATTCTTCATTACACGAGAATTTACTTAGAGAAAAAAGCTCCTAGACTATCAATTTACTCTAGAATTTGCATGTAGTTTGCATTCTAAATAAAATTTTAGGAGCATTTAAAGATACATCATTAACAGAGGGTGTGTGGAAATCTAATAAACAACAGAGCCCAATAATTCTTTCAACCCTATTGTACTGGGCCGGTCGACCCGAAAATTTATCAGTCCGTGCCCGGGCCGCACCGGAATGGCCCGAAGTTCATTACGAAAATCGGACTAAGCCGGCCCGAATTGCCACCCCTAATCGCCTTGCTTTAAAATAGTTGACCATGAAAAATCTTGTGATTTAAAAACCTTTTGACCATTGATCAAATGACCTCATTTGTTATATTATTATGAAACTGTTCATTTGTAACCGCTTAATGCTTCGTTAAAACACATTTGAAGCTCATGATTTTTTATAAACAAGTATGTGTGTGTGTGTGTGTGTGTGTATGTGTGTGTGTCATAATGAACGGAATGGATCATCCATAGAACATGTACAAAATATGATTTAGGCCGACTCCTTACATAATTATCTAAGGAGTCACCTTAGGTACACTTTTTTTGGGAAAGTTAGAGCAATCTTTATTAAAATAAAACACGTAAGGTTACATGAGTAGTTAGTAGATACAATTAATGGGATAGTGTCAGAGAGAGGATAGGGCACAAGCGCCGTCACCCTCTACTGGCTAACCCATCTATCCTATCCTACTAATATGTACTGAATCGGGAGAAAAATTATCCCATATCCACAACTTCCCATCTATCCATTGCCAGTTTGGCTTCTTGGCTTTCTGGGTCTATATTCCCAAGACTAGTTCTAACATCCGCTGCAATCTCTTCGAATAGTATAGTCTTTGAACGTCTGGTGTCTTCAAAAATTCTTGTATTCCTTTCCTTCCATATATGCCATATCATCGTTGAGAGAACCGTTTTTGCTAAAGTGCTTAAAGAATCCTTTTTAGCAAAATGTGCTAAAAATAATCACCCACTTTGGCCAGCTGGGGGTCAATTGGGGCAGTCACTCCCAACTTTAGCAGACTCCTTTTGAGTATGTAGCTAGTGTAATCACACTCGAAATACAGATGATTAATGTCCTCATCTAAGCCCGCATCACAGAGAACACATGACATTTCAACATTTGCACACCAAGTCGCCAGGTTGGATTTCGTTTGCAATTTTCCCAGGAAAGCTCTCAAGATGGCAAGCGACATCTTAGTGACATTTTTATTGAACCAAATCAATTTAAATAATGGAAATTTCTGACCTAGATTCATGTTCGCATCCCAGGCAGCCGAGAAAGTGAAATTTGTGCCAGCCGC
Organism: Scilla litardierei; assembly: GCA_030789695.1. NCBI lineage: Eukaryota > Viridiplantae > Streptophyta > Magnoliopsida > Asparagales > Asparagaceae > Scilla > Scilla litardierei. The sequence continues at coordinate 87,068,555 of CM061141.1, read as the reverse complement.
CCATGTCCAATGATCCGATCCTGACTCCAGGGTCACATGTTGAAGGGCTGGCCTAATGCAGTCAATGGCTGTGTCTTGAATCCAGCTTGTTCCATTCCAGTAATCTGAAACTTTCTTGCAAGAAGCCTCTTCCGGGACCTCATGCGAGTCACTAAGCCGTCCGTTTGGCAGCCAATTATCATGCCAAAAAGGGTGGAAGTTCCATCCCAGACTTGCCTCTTGATCAAGTGTTTTGAGTAGAGCCTGCAATGTAGCATGAATTTCCAAGAGCCCGACTGGGTTGCCTTTACTTTTTCCGCAAAGAAACTAGCTGAGTCCTTGTAGTTGTGCCTCATATAACTAGCCCATAGCCCATCATTAGATAGCAAATGCCATGTCAATCTCACCCCAGCTGCCATATTTAAATCAGGAAGCAGTCGTAATCCCACACCACCCTCATCTTTAGGGGTACATATATCCTTCCAGGCCCATATATGCGATGTTCCCCAGATAAATTTCCTACAGGCAGACGTTATTGTGCGAAGAATGGATTTTGGGATGCGGTATACCTGCATCTAGAAAGAAAGCATGCCATAAATAACTGTTCTGACTAGTTCAATACGCCCCGAGATTGATAACAAAGAAGATGTCCAGCCTGTTAATCGCTTCTTGTACTTATCAACCAGTCTGCTATACATTGAGGGTTTTGGGTATTTAAAAGATAGCGACATACCCAAATATGTTGTAATTGAAGTCCTAAGTTTAATGCCTAGCTGGTAAGCCAAATCAATTGGATTCCTAGTTCCTTTACCGAAGATAACTGTACTTTTGTCCCAATTAATTTCCAAACCCGTAAATTTGTTGAATTCCTCCAGCAACAGAGATAGGCCATGAAAAGAGTGTTTATGCGCACGACAAAAGAGCAACAAGTCATCAGCAAATAGCAGATGGGATATAGATCCGGAATGTCTCATGGGATGTATACTGCATGTAGCAATAGACTTTTCCAATAACAAAGAAAAAGCTTCCATGCAAATGACAAAAAGATATGGGGATAGAGGGTCTCCTTGTCTGATACCCCGATTTCCCTCAAAGTACCCAACTGGGGAGCCATTCACCATAACAGAGAAAGTAGGGGTGGATATACATTCCTGAATCCAAGATATAAATCTCCTGCCAAATCCCATTCTGTGAAGGATATAATAAATGAATTCACGATTAACACTATCAAATGCTTTACGTAAATCCAACTTTAAGCAAGCCCTGGCTCCCATAGGGTTGCTAAAGTCTCTTATCTGTTCATGTGCAAGAAGGGCACAATCCGATAGAAATCTCCCTTTTAAAAAAGCAGACTGGTTTGGGGATATAAGATCATGAACGATAAATTTCAGCCTGCTACAAATGATCTTGCTGATAACCTTGTAAATTACATTGCAGCAGGCAATGGGTCTATACTCTCCCAGACTAGAGGCATTAGCATTTTTAGGGACTAAGGTTAGATTAGTATGATTTATTGGATGCATAATCGAACCCGATAGGAAAAAAGAATGGACGGCATCAGAAACATCATTACCTACTGTGTTCCACCCATGCCGAAAGAAAGAGCCATTGAATCCATCTGGTCTAGGGGATTTATCCACCCATATTTAGAAGACTGCCTCCTTAATCTCATCATTTGAAACTTTCCTCTCAAGCCATACCACTGCGTCGAGAGTAACAATTCTCTTGGTAACCAATCTAGGAAAGACATTCCAATAGTTGCTTTGAGTATATAAACAATCTAGGAACACTTATATACATATGTGTGTGTGTGTGTGTGTGTGTGTGTGTGTGTGTGTGTGTGTGTGTGTGGAGATGTGCTGACAGCACATGGATTTCCTGTGCTGTCGAGTTTTTTTGCAAAAAACGCGTCGCAAAAGTTGAGTAGCGCTCACGTCTCAAGTTAACAAAGCTCGTGCCTTACTTGATGTCTCCTCCCTCAATCTCCACACTGACGCACTGTCGCTCCATTCCTTAAATTTCCTGGTGATCTTCAACTTACCCAGCGACCCTGGATCGACCCTCTCGTAGCCCTCGATACGCCCCTCTCCCAGCCTTAGCTCGACCCTCTCCCAGCCCTCGATATGCCCCTCTCAAAGCCCTCGCTGGACCCTCTCCCAGCCATCCATATGCCCCTCTCCCAGCCCTCGTTCGACCCTCTCCCAGCCATCGCTCCACCCCTCTCAAAGCCCTCGCTCCGCCCCTCTCCCAGCATGCTTCCCTTGGATAGTTGTTTCTCTTTTTGTTATTTTTGTGGCGTTCTCTGTGTTTTATTCATTCTGGAGCATTACATGTACTCTCCCAACATGTGCATAGTGGCATGTAGTTGTCTTTTTTATTCTCTCTCATTCTTTTCTTCATCACACCCGCCTCTTTGGAAATACATGGGATGGATTAGTACTTCTCGGGTATCTTGGGGAGCGGGTCGTGACAGTCACATCATTCACTTGGCCTCTAGAATTGGGCTCAGGTTGTCCTGGTAATTAGCTTTGTAATCTAGAGAGCTGAGTAACCTGTTGTGCTAGTTGGGCTAGCTGAGTCTCTACTACTTTGTTGCTCATATACTAACTGTTGTATGGTGGCAGTGTGCTGATGGATGGAGCTCTGAAAGAAGTCATTCTTTTGACCATACATCACCACAAAGTTCTCCATAAGTGTCTCCAGATTTGACTTCACAGGAGGAGGCAGGGGCAATTGATTTGGCGATGTAACGGCATATATTTTAGACGTGTTTGTTTTCCTGTGTGCTTGTATTTTAATTCAGTTTTCCGAGTGTTTTTCGTCCGTATATTTTTCTACGCGTCAACGCAAGCATGCCTTTGCTTTTAGAATGTTTACCATATCGTAATTAGTCACTTTTATCCCTAGCTAATTACTCTTAACCCAACTGTACCCACCTACCCTAATCAAACCCCTAACACTACCCATTAATCCCACCGAAATAATTCGGTGAGATCCAACATGCACACCCCCACATACAACTCACACTCATCATTCTCTTAACCCACATTTCATTGTTCTTAAAAGAAACAACAACAACACAAGCAGGATCTTCATCTCCTCCACTCTCTCTGTTCATCCCCTTCCTCTTTCGTTCTCAATCAACAAACCCAAACACATCATTCAAACCAAATCAACATACAATCCAAATCAAACACGAAGACCAGATCCGAAATCGGAGAATTGAGAGGGAAGAAATCCAAATCAAAATAGATGTGAGTTCGGATCTGAATCTGAAATCAGATCTCCCTCAGCCCCGTTCCGAGCCCCCACCTCCCTTAGCCTGTTCCCCCTGGTCAAACCACCCCCTGATCCTCGTGCCCTGCCTACCGCGTGATGCCCGTCCTTCAGCTGCCTGGTCGCGCCGCCCCTGCTGTAGCCTACACATCCAACCGCTGCCAGCCCTGTGGACCGCCCCGCTGCCGCGCGCTGATCCGCCCCTAGCCGCATGCGCAGCCGCTTGCACAGTCGCCCTGACCGCGCAGATATATTTCCCTCCACCTGCCTAAGCCCCCTTGATCTCCTCCCTTCCCAGCAAAAGAAAAGAAGAAAGAACAAGAAGATATGGAAGAAAGAAAGAAAAGGAAGAAGAGAAGTCAAGTGAGTGAGAGAAGGAGGTTATTAAATTATAAGGCGTATTGGGTTATTGGAGTTAGGACTTATTAGGTTATGGGTTATTGGATTATTAAAGTTAGTATAAGTTATTAAGTTATTTTGAAGTTAATAATTTGTATAAGTTATTTTAAGTTTTTTTTGAATTATTTAAGTTATGTTAAGTTATTAAGTTTTAAAATTATAAAATTTCTATTAAGTTATTTTAAGTTTTAAAGTTATTAAGTTACTAAAATGTTAATTAAACTATTTTAAGTTATTTTGAGTTATATTAAGTTATATTCTTAAATAAGTTTAGGTTATATATTAGTTTCATACTAAGTATTTATAAATTAGTTTAAATTTATATAAAGAGTTTCATACTAAGTATTTTATAAGTTAGTTTGATTATTTTACATAAACAGTATTCATATAGATTAGTTTTATGTTATTTTAATTGGTTAAGTAACGTATTAACCATTTGATCATGTTGAACAAAATAGAAAACCAACCTCACCATAATATCACATTTGACGAGACGAACACGAGTACACCAAAATCACCAAACAGGCAAGTGTGCATTTTCTCCATGTTTTTCATTTGATGCGACACCAAACTCCATATGTTTATCTGTTGTGTAGATAAAAACCCGCATGCATGCGTATGGTCACTTTAATAAGTTAATTGAATATGCCTTGTGAATTACAATATTTCTCGACGTATATGAATTGCTCGAACTACTTGAAAAATCATAGACATTGCAGGCCGGTTTGGCTAATCATAGATATTGCATGCCAAGATTTGGCTATCGTGTGGGGCGGTTTGGCTAGTCTGGCTCGTGTTCCAGTATTATAAAACATGCGGGCCGGTTTAGCTGATTCTGGCTCGTGGTCCAGAAAAGTACATGTGGGTGGGGTGGGGTTCGCGGGTACTAGTCAGAAGTAAACGGGTCACCTTCGAGGACATGATAAGACAGATTCACTTGCTTGTCGCCTAACGACGTAAACCTTAGTCACTAAGTTGAACACACTCATGAACGTCTTGAAAACTCTATATTGAACATGTATAATGTATAAAACTGCTACTGTTTCCATTTAAAATAGAACTGCCATGCTAATATAAAAATTTGTTCTTACTGCTTAGAAATAGAATTGACATGCTAATGTAATCTCTGTTTGAACTGCTTAGAAATTGTAATTGTTCATTTATTCATAAATGATTAACTGCCGTGTAAACTATTTCGAAAACCTTGCCAATGGTCCCACTCTCACTTTTGCTTGCCCAGGACCCTTGCTGACATACATTTCCATGTTGTTTAAAATGTATGTCAGGTCACGAGACAGGTTACTTCGAGGAAGAGCTGCTTGAGGAGACTGACCCACATGACCAGGAGTACGTTGATACAGAAGTTCTTCCCACTGAGAACTAGTTGCTGAGCACTACCTGCTATTGTTTAGGATTTCTTTTACTACACTTTTGTAGGGTGTGTACCCATCTTTGTAAAACTATGTTGTTGTGGGCCATACATGGGGCCTATATTACTTTGTGTACTCTTGTCTGGATGTTGGCTTTGAATTCATAGTTATTTCTATTATTTCTGAAATGCATGGAAGTTCCTGCGTATAGTTTATTCACAGATGCTTATTGGGTCTGAGCTTCACCGCTTCAGCACATGCGTATCCGCTTGCGTCCTCGCTCCCAAGTATAATTGGAAGCAGGGCATGACAGGTTTTTGTGGTGGCTCATGTAGGTCATAACTTCAGAACAATAGAAATACTATCATTAGTCAAAACGTCTAGAAGTATCTCGAACACAAAATTTACCCGAGTTTCTTGCTTCAGCATGGCAGTGAGACTTTTTGTTCCAACATAGAAGTGGGTGCATTATACAGGACATGAGCTCTATGCAGACTTCATGGTCCTGGACACGCCCAACTTTGATTCCATTCTCGGCATGGATTGGTTAGGAACCTTCTATGCTGTTATCGACTGTCATAAGAAGAAAGTAGTATTTGAGATTACCGATCATCAGTGTTCGAATTCATCAGTGGAAGTCGTTCGCTCGGACCTATCAAATTTTGGGCCCAGCCAAACGAAGTGATCGTCGCATCTATGCAAGTCAAACCCGAGAAGCCTGCAGTGGTTCGAGATTTCAAATATGTATTTTCAGATGATATTTCTGGATTACTGCCTGACCGAGCTTTGGAATTCAGCATCGATCTTATGCCGAATACTCCACTGATCTCGAAGGCGCCTTACCGTATGGCTCTTGAAGAACTTGAAGAGCTATGAAAGCAATTGGACGATCTGCTGTAGAAAGGATTCATCCTTCCCAGTGTAACTCCCTGGGATGCACCTGTTCTGTTGGTCAAGAAGAAGGACAGATCGAGAAGGATATGCGTGGATTATTGGGAGCTGAAAAAAGTCACTGTGAAGAATAAGTACTCGTTACCTTACATTGATGACATCTTCGATCAACTTGGTGGATCACGAGTTTTCTCGAAGTTGGATCTCAGGAGTGGATACCACCAGGTGAAGGTCAAGAATGAAGACATCTATAAGACGGATTTCTGGACCAAGTATGGACACTTTGTCATGTCATTCGGTGTGACCAACGCCCCTACAGTATTCATGAATCTCATGAATCTCATATTCTACGAGTTTTTTGGATAAATTCGTAGTGATATTCATTGACAATATATTGGTCTATTCGAAGAGCGAGGAGGAGCATGTCGAGCATCTGCAGATTGTTTTAGAGATGCTTTGCCGTCATCAGTTGTATGCCAAGTACAGCAAGTGCGAATTCTGGTTGGACCGAATTGCATTTCTTGGACATGTGGTATCGAGCGACGGTATCTCTGTCGACCTCGAGAAGGTTGCATCAGTCAGTAATTGGCCTACCCCTCGGTCGACATCAGACATTAGGAGTTTCAAGATTGGCAGGTTACTATCGTCGATTCATCCAGGATTTCTCGAGGATAGCCAAACCCATAACTCGATTGACGAGGAAGGATGTCAAGTTTATATGGTTAGACTCTTGCAAGTAGGCATTTAGAAATTGAAAGCAAGGATGAAGTCTGCACCAGTCTTGCCTATACCAGATAGGACTGGAGGATTTGAGATCTTTTGTGATGCATCAGGAAAAGGCCTTGGATGTGTCCTGTACCAGCATGGTCATGTGGTCGCATATGCTTCTCGGCAATTGAAGATTCAGGAGAAGAATTATCCGACTCACGACTTGGAGTTAGCAGCTGTCATCTTTGCCCTGAAGATTTGGAGACATTTCTTATGAGTGAGAAAGAGAAAATCTTCACTGATCACAAAAGTTTGAAATATATTTTCACCCTGAAGGAGTTGAATATGAGCCAGTGCAGATAGTTAGAGCTGATGGCCGATTACGACATCGACCTCCAGTATAATTCGGGGAAGGTTAATGTCGTACCCGACACTTTGAGTAGACTTCCAGTAGTCATGACTCGTACAGTTCAGTGGAGGCTACAATAAGATCTGCAAAAGATAGGTATGGAAGTTTTTTTTACTTGGAGTCATGTCATCGTTGATGAATATGCAGATACAGTCGACGATTGTAGATCAGATCAAAGCTACACAGTCATGAGATGCAAAACTGCAGAAGATCAGAGAGCAAGTTGAAGCTGGACTTTGGACGGATTTTCTTATTCATGAGGATGGTTCCCTGAGATACGGTAGTAGGATTTTCGTACCTTCAAGTGATATCAGAGAGGAGCTGATGAATGAGGCTCATAGCTCTCCCTATTCCATTCATCTTGGCAGTACCAAGATGTACCAGGACATTCGTCTGAATTTTTGGTGGCATGGTATGAAGAGGAGCATGGCTCGAAGTGTCGCCAAGTGTCGTGTGTGTCAGCAAGTGAAGGCTGAACATCATCGCCTTGCTAGATTACTTCAATCTCTACCGATTCCAGAGTGGAAGTGGCAGCATATCACCATGGACTTCGTGACTGGACTACCTTGGAACACCAAGCAAAATGACGTGATTTGGGTTATCGTTGACCGATTAACCAAGTCTGTGCATTTCATACCTTTCCGATTAGGACAATCCACAGAGATACTTGCGAAGAAGTATATAAAGGTAATTATCTTTCTCATACCTTTATAACTTATTTCTAGTATGTGTCGTGATGTGAACGATTATCGTGCAGGAGATCATGCGATTACATGGAGTTCTCATGAGTATCGTCTCCTACCGAGACACAAGATTCACGTCCCAATTTTGGAAGAGTCTACAGATGAATCTGGGTACCAGTTTGAGCTTCAGCACTGTGTATCATCCACAGACTAATGAACAGTCGGAGCGTACTATCCAGATATTGGAGGACATGTTGCAAGCTTGCATGTTGGATCTTAAAGGTTCATGGGAGGATCACTTGCATTTAGTGGAGTTCGCCTACAACAACAGCTATCAAGCCAGCATTGGCATGGCGCCATTTGCTGCACTTTATGGAAGGAAATGTCGATCTCCACTGAGTTGGGATGACATTAGTGATAGAGAGCTATTGGGACCAGAGATGATAGTTGAGGCTGTGGATGTAGTGCGTAATATCAGGGACAAGCTTCGTATCGCACATGATCGGTACAAGCATTGGGCTGATGCTAAATGTCGTCCTTTGGAGTTCAAGGCAGGAAATCATGTGTTTCTGAAGATATCCCCAAACAAAGGAGTGATTCATTTTGGAAGGTGGGGCAAGCTTAATCCAAGGTTCATTGGTCCTTTCGACGTGCTAGAGCAAGTTGGAGAGGTAGCTTATCGTTTAGCACTGCCGCTTTCATTAGAGGGAGTACATGATGTTTTTCATGTGTCTCAGCTGCGTCGTTACATCAGCGACCCTTCTGATCATACTGTCTATTACTCAGAGATTACGGATCGACCGAACCTGACATATGAGCAACGACCGGTGTAGTCTTAGACCGACGTCATAAGGCGCTCCGAAACAAGGTCGTCGAGCTCGTAAGAGTGATGTGGCATCATGAATCGTCAGGAGAATCCACCTTGGAGCTGGACGATAAAATACGAGAGCAGTATCCATATTTGTTCCATGCTCCTTAGTTGATAGAAATTCTGAGGATGGAATTTTTCTTAAGGTGGGTAGAATGTAACAGCCTGTATTTTAGGCGTGTTTGTTTTCCTATGTGCCTGTATTTTATTTCAGTCGTCCGAGTGTTTTTCGTCAGTATATTTTTCTACGCGTCAGCACGAGTGTGCCTCTACTTTTTGAATTTTTACCATATCGTAATTAGTCACTTTTATCACTAACTAATTACTCTTAACCCAACCGTACCCACACCCCCTAATCAAACCCCTAACACTACCCATTAATCCCACCGAAATAACTCGATGAGATCCAACATGCACACCCCCACAGACAACTCACCCTCATCATTCTCTTAACCCCAATTTCATTGTTCTTAAAAGAAACAACAACATCATCAGTATCTTCATCTCCTCCCCTCTCTCTGTTCATCCCCTTCCTCTTTCATTCTCAATCAACAAACCCAAACACAACATTCAAACCAATTCAACATACAATCCAAATCAAACACCAAGACCAGATCTGAAATCAGAGAATTGAGATGGAAGAAATCAAAATCAAAACAGATCTGAGTTCAGATCTGAATCAGAAATCAGATCTCACTCAGCCCGGTTCCGAGCCCCACCTCCCTCAGCATGTGCTCCCTGGCCGCACCACCCCCTGCCCCCGAGCCCTGCCTGCCATGCGTCGCTCGCCCTGTAAGCTGCCTGGCTACACCGGCCCTGCTGAAGCCTGCACAGCCTGCTGCTGAAGCCTGCACAGCCTGCCGTTGCTAGCCTTAGCCCTGTGCGCCGCCCCGCTGTCGCGCGTTGATCCACCCCTAGCCGCGTGCACAGTCGCCTGCACAGTCGCTCTACCTGCACAGATCTGTCGCGCTCCACCTGCCTGAGCCCACTCGATCTCCTCCCTTCCCTGCAAAAGAAAAGAAGAAAGAACAAGAAGACAGGGAAGAAAGAAAGAAAAGGAAGAAGAGAAGTCAGGTGAGTGAGATGGGGGTTATTAAATTATAGGCTTATTGGGTTATTGGTTATTGGATTATTAAAGTTAGAATAAGTTATTAAGTTATTTTGAAGTTAATAATTTGTATAAGTTATTTTAAGTTTTTTTGAATTATTTAAGTTATGTTAAGTTATTAAGTTTTAAAGTTATTAAAATTATATTAAGTTATTTTAAGTTTTAAAGTTATTAAGTTATTAAAATGTTAATTAAACTATTTTAAGTTATTTTGAGTTATATTAAGTTATATTCTTAAATAAGTTTATGTTATATATTAGTTTCATACTAAGTATTTATAAATTAGTTTGAATTTATATAAAGAGTTTCATACTAAGTATTTTATAAGTTAGTTTGATTATTTTACATAAACAGTATTCATATAGGTTAGTTTTATGTTATTTTAATTGGTTAAGTAACATATTAACCATTTGATCATGTTGAAGAAACAGAAAACCAACCTCACCATAATATCACATTTGACGAGACGAACACGACGACACCAAAATCACCAAACAGGCAAGTGTGCATTTTCTCCATGTTTTAAATATCGTTTCATTTAATGCGACAGCAAACTCCATATGTTTATCTATTGTGTAGATAAAAACCAACGTGCGTGCATGTCGACACTTTAATAAGTCAATTGAATATGCCTTGTGAATTACAACATTTCTGGACGTATATGAATTACTCGAACTACTTGAAAAATCATAGACATTGCAGGCCGGTTTGGCTAATCATAGATATTGCATGCCAAGATTTGGCTATCGTGTGGGGGCGGTTTGGCTAGTCTGGCTCGTGTTCCAGTATTATAAAACATGCAGGCCGATTTGGCTGATTTTGGCTCATGGTCCAGAAAAGTACACGTGGGTGGGGTTGGGTTCACGGGCACTAGTCGGAAGTAAATGGGTCACCTTCGAGGGCACGAGAAGATAGATTCACTTTCTTGCCGCCTAACTGTTGGATATGGACGACATGTATACACCCATGAGGGGATGTATGAGGGTCTATGGACCTCGGATGTCGCGTACATGAAAGCATGTACGGAGGGAACCTTTTCGTGTGTGAAAAGGACAACTCGATAAGTGGAAAAAGTCACTTTATAAGTGCATAAAGGCACTTGATAAGTGCATAAGGAAGAGGATAAGCAATGTTACTAATATAAGCTAATAAGCATATATGTAGTTATTTCCTACAATAACTACCCCCAAGGCCTATAAATAGGACCCAAGGGTATGGCTTTTAAGGCTAATCCTTCATGCCATAAGTTTGCATAAGGCAACCTTCTTTCCTCTTCTCCCTCCCATTAAGTTCTTCTTCCAAATAGAGATTTAGACGGTGAAACGCTGCTTCGATCCTCTGTGACGAAGTGCCGACCGTTGTGGCGAATCTAAGGGCGAAGTTCAGAGATTATAGCGAAGCGTACGCTAACATAAGTCTCCTCTCTTTCGATCCTCTATCATCGCATGATGGGATCCTACATTGGTATCAGAGCCATACGGGTTCGCTTCAGTCTCACCGATGAATGACGCGTTGTCTCTTTCACAAATGAGTTTCCTTCCATTATGGATATGGTAGGAGCGCATCGTGACGGAGAGAACGCAAAAGTTGTTCTTTTCACGTTAGGGTCTTTTGCCATTACGGATATGGCAAGAACTCTCTGTGACGGGAAGAACTGACCGTTAATCTCGCCAAACTCGCACTCCTCATGGATGCTGAGTCTCCATTCAATAGAGAATGTGAAATCTCTTCATGTAGAGCGTGAAGTTTGCGGTCTTGAAGGTGTGTTATTTTTTGGCACACGGCCATTAAAACATAACCACTTTCTCGATGAACGGGTGTCTCATCAGAGAAGAAGGTGGTTACAAAACTTCTCATCGGAGAAGAAGATCTCTTTGGTGCATGATCACCATGGCCATGCGGGACATGGTGGCTATGCACCCCCTCCCTAAAGGGGAAGGGGTTGGTTTCGGCTAAATGACAACCAAAACCACCCCCCATAGGGGGGGTGTGCGGCCGGACTCCAAGGAGGCCAGCCAAGGCCTCGGCCAGGGCCAGGCCCTGGCCAGCCCTGGCAGAGGCCAGGGCAGAGGCCAGGGCAGAGGCGCCCTGGCCTCTGCCAGGGCCAGGGCCGGCCCTGGCCGAGGCCATGGCCACGGCTGGCCCTGGCAGAGGCCATGGCCAGGCGCCCTGGCCTCTGCCAGGGCCAGGGCCGGCCCTGGCCGAGGCGAGGGCCAGGCCGGCCCTGGCAGAGGCCAGGGCAGAGGCGCCCTGGCCTTCTGCTATGGCCCTGGCCGGCCCTGGCCCCGGCCAGGGCAGAGGCCCTGGCCGAGGGGCTATGGCCCTGGCCGGCCCTGGCCCCGGCCAGGGCAGAGGCCCTGGCCGAGCCCCGGCCATGACCAAGGAGATGGGGGGGTCTGCATGGCCGGCCCATACGGGACCGGCGGCAGTTGCATACGGCAAAAACCCATGCAAGGGTAATCCGGCCTTGGCACGGCCACGGCTCGACTCCGGCAATGGCCGGGGCTGGCCACTACCTCCCGTTGCAAAATACGTTTGCAAAATACATTTTTTCAAAAACGCTTTTTCACTGCAAGTACTATAAGAGTACTATTGTTTGATAAGTGATTGGGAAATATTGAAAGTTGTTCTAGATGGTGATTGGCATCGTAATGACCTTTCCGATTCTAGAGCAACATCTTCAATATTTTTCGAAAGTAACTTATCAAATATAAAATTTTATGCAATGTTTTTGATCAAATTTTTTCTTATGTCTTTTGCAGCATTTTAAAACTAAAATGTCTTCCGCTACTAAGAACATCGTCGCTGAGTTAAACATAGGTGAAAAACTCAACGGTGATAATTACAAACTGTGGTCCATGAAGATACAATATGTTCTAGAGGAGCAAGACGTGCTCGAAACTCTGAAGAACATAATGATTGAACCTGAGTTGGGCACTACGGCCCAACACAGAAGAGACAAGGAAGCTTTTGATGCTTGGTCTCGGAAGAACAAGATTGCTCGCATTACATTGTTGTCAAGTATGGCCGACGACATAATGCGAATCTTCCGAGAATATGACCTAGCTATGGACATATGGTCCAAGGTAGAGGAGAAGTTTGGTGGCACCTCGGTGACCAAACTTCGCTCTTTAACTATAAAATTCGATTCGTACAAAAAGCGTCGAGATCATTCCATGCGAATGCATCTGCGACACATGGCGAATCTTATTTCAGAGTTAAAGGATGCAGGTCATATGATAACTGATGAGCAAGAAATCCAAGCGGTCATATGTTCCCTACCAATCGAATGGGACAACATGAAGATGCATCTCACTCATAATGAGAGCATCAAGAACTTCAACAATGTTTCTAAGCACCTCGAGTTAGAGGAAGAGCGGCTTGCGGCCAAGCCAAGTGCAGAAGTGCACATGGTTGCTAGTTCCTCACACGGGGGAAATAAACATAAACAACACTCGAAGTTTGCTTATGACCAGCAAAAATAACCAGTGTCTACCAAGAAACCCAAACAGAAGGGTGGGAACAAGAAATGGCACAAGAAGAAAGACTTGAAGAGGATCAAGTGCTTCAAGTGTAACAAGTTAGGTCACTATGCCCGTTCATGCACGGATGGAGGTGACAAGGTAACTTGTAATAATACTAGTTACATATGTGTTTCTAGTTCAATATTTCTTGTAGAATCTAATCCTTTTTGGATAATTGATTCAGGTGCCACCGACCACATAGCAAGGGACAGACGATCCGTCGTGGAGTATCACCGGATACCCCAAGGAATGAAGTGGATATATGTAGGAAACAACACACGTGTTGAAGTGAAAGGCGTTGGGACGTGCAAGCTCGTCTTGGACAACGGCTGCACTATCTTACTACATGATGTTCTTTTCGCTCCGGATATTCGAAGGAATATAATATCTGTGGTCGTCTTAATGGGTCTTGGTTATAGTTGGTTCTTTCATAATTGTAATGTGGATTTGTCTTGTAATAATTCTGTAATTGGTTCGGGGTATGTTTTTAAAGGATTCATTATATTAAATACGATGTATGATTCCTCAAATTTTATTGAAAATTTCCTTGTTGCAAATTCTTCGATTTATGAATCAGATGTAATTTGTTGGCACGCAAGGCTTGGTCACATTGGACCAACACGTATGGATAGACTTACCAAACGCGGCCTTCTATCCAATGTTTCAAAGGTAGAAATGTCGACTTGCGAACATTGCCTTGTAGGAAAATCTTGTCGCAAGCCATTTGGAACCGGTACAAGGGCCGAGGTTCCATTACAGCTCATCCATCCGGACATATGTGGTCCAATGAATGTCAAGACAAGACGCGGGAAGTCCTACTTCATCACTTTTATTGATGACTTCACCCGATTCAGACATATCTATTTGATATCCCACAAAAGTGAAGCATTAACCTGCTTTAAAAACTATATGAGTTTAGTGGAAAATCAATTAGATCGCAAGATTAAGGTCTTGCGAACCGACAGAGGCGGTGAATATCAATCAGCAAGTTTTAAGGAACTTTGTGATGAAAAGGGCATAGTTCATCAAATAACTATGCCTTATACTCCACAACAAAATGGTGTTGCTGAAAGGAGGAATATGACTTTAATGGAAATGGTCCGTTCAATGATGGCGCAAGCTAACTTGCCAATCACCTTTTGGGGTGATGCATTCTTGACGGCTGCTTTCATTTTGAACTACATACCCTCGAAATCAGTTAGCTCCACTCCTTATGAGTTGTGAAACCAAAGGTCTCCTGACTTAAGCATTTTAAAACCTTGGGGGTGTGCATCCTACGCACATATTTCCTCCTATAAGTATGTCAAACTTGGGCTAAGGGGGAGGAAATGTATCTTTATACGATACGCAGAAAACTCCAAAGGTTATGTTTTCATTGGTCAGGAAGACAATGGAGGACTGATTGAATTTGAGTCGAGGGATGTTACTTTCTTGGAAAATGAGTTTCCAAGACAGGGCGAGATAAGGCAGGACTTATCTCTATTTGAGATTTATGATCAAGAAGGATTACCTCATTCGAGTGGGAAAATTCTTGGTGAAGACGAAAATACGTGTCAACCTTCACCAATGGATGATACGAATGATGCGAATCCTATTCCATATAGGAATAATGATCCAAGTGGTAGAAATTCTAATCACATTCCAAGTGGGAGTAATATTAGAATTGATCCAACTTCGAGTCAATAAGGACTTGAAGAATCTCAAATACGACGTAGTAGTCATACAAGGCTAGCTCCTCTAAGATTTGAGGATGAATTCCCACAAACCTTTATGACTTTACTACAAGAAGATGACGAGCCTTCTACTTTCAAACAGGCCGTATCATGCCTTGCAAAAGACAAATGGATGGAAGCGATGAAGGAGGAATTAGAATCCATGAAAATTAACCGAGTCTGGGACTTGGTTAACTTACACAGAGGACGTAGAGCTATTGGAAACAAATGGGTTCTTAAGATCAAGCATAAGGCTGATGGTTCTATAGACAGATATAAATCTCGCCTTGTCGCGAAAGGTTTTACGCAACAGGAAGGGATAGACTACGAAGAGACCTTCTCACCTTTTGTTCGTTTTACCTCGATTCGCTTGATTCTGGCTTTGGTAGCGTGCTTAGACCTCGAATTACATCAAATAGATGTAAAGACTGCCTTTCTCAATGGAGAATTGGACGAGGAGATCTATATGGAACAACCAACAGGGTTTGTAAAAGAAGGAAACGAACATAAGGTTTGTAAACTTCGTAAGTTCATATATGGTCTTAAACAATCCTCGAGGCAATGGTATATACGATTTCAAGAAGTTGTCTTATCAAATGGTTTTACCATGCTTGATGAAGATAACTATGTATATATCAAGAGGATCAAAAGCAAGTATGTTATTATGTCTCTATATGTAGATGACATTTTAATAGCTGGAAATGACAAGGGCTTTGTGATGGATATCAAGGCTTGGATTTCATCAGTATATGAGATGAAAGACGTGGAAGAAGCCGCATATATCCTTGGAGTTAAGATTTCAAGGAATCGTTCGAAGAAACTTCTTTCTCTTTCACAAGAGACTTATATAAAGAAGGTTCTAGAACGTTTTAATATGCAGGACTGTAAGTCCATTGATACTCCTATAAGCAAATGCGATAATTTATGTCTGAAAATGTGTCCAAAGAACCAAAAGGAAAAGGAAATTATGGAAAAAGTTCCATATTCCAGTGCAGTTGGTAGTCTTATGTACGCTATGATGTGTACAAGACCAGACATCTGTTTTGCCGTTGGAATGGTAAGTCGTTACCAATCCAATCCAGGGCAAGCACACTGGAAAGCGGTTAAGAGGATAATGCGGTATCTTAAAGGGACTACGGACTATGCTTTATGATATCAAGGAAATTCCTTGAGGATCGAAGGCTACACTGATGCTGATTGGGCGGGTGATCTCGATGAGCGACGATCGACCTCAGGACATGTTTTTCTACTCGGATCTGGTGCAATATCCTGGAGTAGCAAAAAGCAATCCTGCATCGCACTTTCAACTATGGAAGCCAAATTTGTAGCATTTAGCATGTCGGTCCAAGAAGCGGTTTGGCTTAGGAGATTCTTAGACAAGCTAATTGATGCAAGTGACTCAGGTGCTGTACCAATATACAGTGACAGTCAAGCATCTATAGCCTATGTCAAAGATCCAAAATTCCATTGTAAGACCAAATACATTGATATCCGCTACAAATTTGCAAAAGACTATGATTAGAACAAGGAGGTAGACATTAGGTACATATCTACGCATGAGATGATAGTGGATCCGCTTACGAAGGCGATCCCCAGAGATGTGTTTTATAAACACTTATCATCTCAAGGATTGTGTAGAGCTGAGTTGTATCAATGTATTCCCATGTCTATGAAAGATCAAATTTAATAAAAGAATAAGTTCTTTTTAACATTGCATATGAGTTTCTTGAAAATGTTTGTGTACATTTCTTTTAATCTCAGCTATGTTTTTCTAGTATGTCGGACAGATTGAGGTTGGCTCTCTCACATGAGTAATCGTCTTTATTCTATCAGACGGATAAGATAAAGATGAGACCTGTTTAAAGTCAAAATCGTCAGACGGATGATTTAGAGTCATGAATTAAACAAAATGGTCGTATGAAAGATCTGCATCATATGGATGCTTACAAAAGATCTAAGAAGATTTTTTTTCTTATCTGTCTTATGCGAGATGTGGGTCCAGGAAATTACTGAGTAGTAAAAGGGACTCAAAGTCAGACATTGTGTTGTCTGATCATCATCCTTACAACATTATTAAGACATACGCTCCCTGGGAAAGGAGTGATGTTGTAATACGTATTCATACTACGTATGCATTTGACCATTGGGTTAGAATAGTAATTGTGTTTACTATTATGTGAGACCCAAAGACCACATGGGTCTTCAACTTCTTACCCTTATGGACTCTAATTGGTTCCTTTAGATTTGACTGGGTGATCTCTATCTTAGCATGTTGCTTATGGACTATGGTCAATTCGGTCCGACGGGGCATGTTAGAAAAGCGAGTCAAGTCAAGATCGAAAGGATCGCAAGAAGAGGAAAGATTAATTTCATATTCACATTTGAATTTTAGAGATTCAAAGCTGGCCAGCCAATTGTAATCCAAATGGGATTCAATTGTTGAATATAAAGTATAAGAAATGTGAAGAAATAATCTAGGGTAAAACATGCGTTGATCTACTCAACTTTGCACCCCAAGGAGTGTTGTGTATCTCTAACAAGTGCACAACAGCGGACTCTATGCGCATGACGGTCACACGGTCTATTTCTCAGTATGATAAATAGAAGAACTAAAGGAAAAGATGTTTCCTTACAATCCCATCAAGTGTGAGTGGGAGATGTTGGATATGGACGACATGTATACACCCATGAGGGGATGTATGAGGGTCTATGGACCTCGGATGTCACGTACATGAAAGCATGCACGGAGGGAACCTTTTCATGTGTGAAAAGGACCACTCGATAAGTGGAAAAGTCACTTTATAAGTGCATAAAGGCACTTGATAAGTGCATACGGAAGAGGATAAGCAATGGTACTAATATAAGCTAATAAGCATATATGTAGTTATTTCCTACAATAACTACCCCAAGGCCTATAAATAGGACCCAAGGGTATGGCGTTTAAGGCTAATCCTTCATGCCATAAGTTTGCATAAGGCAACCTTCTTTCCTCTTCTCCCTCCCATTAAGTTCTTCTTCCAAATAGAGATTTAGACGGTGAAACGCTGCTTCGATCCTCTGTGGCGAAGTACCGATCATTGTGGCGAATCCAAGGGAGAAGTTCAGAGATTATAGCGAATCGTACGCTAACGTAAGTCTCCTCTCTTTCGATCCTCTATCATCGCATGATGGGATCCTACACTAACGACGTGAACCTTAGTCACTAAATTGAACACACTCATGAACGTCTTGAAAATGCTACATTAAACATGTATAATGTATTGAACTGCTACTGTTTCCATTTAAAATAGAACTGACATGCTAATATAAAAATTTGTTCTTACTACCATGCTAATGTAATCTTTGTTTGAACTGCTTAGAAATTGTAATTGTTCATTTATTCAAAAAAGCTTAACTGCCGTGTAAACTATTTTGAAAACCTTTCCAAGGGTCCCACTCTCACTTTTGCTTGCCAAGGAACCTTACTGACATACATTTCCATATTGTTTGAAATGTATGTCAGGTCACGAGACAGGTTACATCGAGGATGAGCTGCTTAAGAAGACCGACCCACATGACCAGGAGTACGCTGATCCAGAAGTTCTCCTCACTGAGAACTAGTTTCTGAGCACTACCTGCTGTTGCTTGGGATTTCTTTTACTGCACTTTTGTAGGGTGTTACCCATCTTTGTAGAAATATGTTGTTGTGGGCCATGCTTGGGGCCCTTATTACTTTGTGTACTCTTGTCTGGATGTTGGATTTAAATTCATAGTTATTTCTATTATTTCTGAAATACATGCAAGTTCCTGCGTATGGTTTATTCACAGACGCTTATTGGGTCTGAGTTTCACCACTTCAGCCTATGCGGACCCACTCGCGTCCTTGCTCCCAAGTGTAATGGGAAGCGGGGTGTGACAGTCGACCTTGGTGGAAAGTTAGGTGGTTGAGAGATGGCGTGATGGGGTTTCTTTGGAGGATACTGTGGTTGAGGTTGGAGACCCGTACTCCTGTAAGAGAAATTTGGATGGCTCATCCATCCCAGATTGTATGTATTGGAGTATGGGTTATTTGGAGGCCATGTATTGTTACCATATAAAGCATTGGCTTGCTATATAGTCATCCTCTGTGGTGGCAGTGTAATATCATGTTTTCATATATACGGGTATTGTACTACGTATTTTTGATCGTATTTTATACACACATATTTTTATGTATTTGGGGATTTTTCCATAATTTTCAAAAGATTTTTAATAATAGTAAAATTATTATTAAATTTTTAACTACATTGTAATTTAGTAATTATGTATTATGTTCTATACTACTTGGATAATATATGGTTTAAATACTTGTATTATTATTTTTCTAAAAAGGAATATTCCAATTTTCTTATTATGCCACCTCACCATCCATGTGGTCCTCCTAATTATTCTCACCTACCGCCTTCCATGTGTCATGTTACCATGCTTAATTAGCTAGGCATGAGACACCTAACCCTCCACTTGTCTATCCCTAGTTAATTAGCATGATAAGTATGGATGAAGAAATACAAAAGAGAAAGAGAATGGAAGAAGAGAAGAGAAGAGAAGAAAAACATAAGTGAACTCTCTTCCTCTCTTTCTCTTCATCCATGGCTGGCCACCCTCTCTCCTCCTCCCTCCTCCTTGGCCGACACCACCACCACAACCCTTTCCTTCACTTCTTCCCTTGGCCGAGCACCACTACCACCACCACGCACCCCCTCCTTTCTCTTTTGGTGCAACTTGAAGCTTGAAGGAGGATGAAAGTATTAGAAGGAAGAAAGGATTAGTAGGAGGGAAAAAATAGAGGATCTCAATCTCTCTCCCCCTCCCCCCCTTCATATTAATCAAGGTAGTATTTCACAACTCAAGAATTGGGAGTATTATGTTTAAACTTGTTGCATCCAAATTCAAATTTTAGTAAACATGATATTAGTTGTAATAACATAATGTTAATTGTAGCTACATGTACATAATTCTAATTGTAACCTCATACCAATATGTTAATTGTAGCAAAGGCCATGTTCATTAGGCTTGTCACGCCCCGCTTCCTATAATACTTGGAAGCGAGGACGTGAGCGGATCTGCATGCGCTGGAGCGGTGAAGCTCGAACCCAATAAGCGTCTGTGAATAAAACCATACGGCCTGCATTTCAGAAACAACAGAATAACTTTGAATTTAAAAGCCAACATCCAAAAGAAGTTACACAAAATTAACAAGGCCCAGCATGGCCAAACATAAAGAGAGTTCTACAAAATGGGTACATACCCTACAAAAGTGTAGTAAAATAAATGCTAAGCAGCAGAAGGTAAAGCTCAGCCGCTAGTCCTCAGTGGGGAGAACTTCTGGATCAGTGTACTCCTGGTCCAGTGGGTCAGTCTTCTCAAGCAGCTCGTCCTCAATATAACATGTCTCGTGACCTGACATACATTTTAAACAACGTAGAAATGTATGTCACCAAGGGTCCTTGGCAAGCAAAAAGTGAGAGGGGGACCCTCGGCAAGGTTTTCAAAACATTTTACTTGGCAGTTAAAGCAATATGAATAATGAAACAATTACAATTTCTAAGCAGTTTGAATAGAAATAACTTTAGCATGGTAGTTCTAATATATGTGAAAGTAGTTAAAGTTTTACATGTCATACATTTTAAGATGTCGGTTTTCAAGATATTCTTGAGTGTATCTAACTAGTGACTAAGGTCTACTTCGTTAGGCGGATAGCAAGTGAATATACCTTTTCGTACCCTCGAAGGTGACCCTTTTACTTCCGACTAGTGCCCGCAAACTCAACTCCACCCACATGTACTTTTCTGAACCACGAGCCAGAATCAGCCAAACCGGCCATTATGATTTATAATACTGAAACACAAGCCAAACTAGCCAAACCAGCCCACAAGATAGCCAAACTTGGCCTGCAATATTTATGATTAGCCAAACCAGCCTGCAATATTCATGATTTTTAAGTTGTTCAAACAATTTATGTATGTCCAACAGTGTTTTGCATTTCATATTGTTACAAAGCATGTAATTTTAACATATAAGTTCGCACGAGTGTGAAACATGATTTAAAAGCAGTATTTAAATGAAATAATATTTAACAGCATGAAAAAATGCACACTTGCCTGATTTTGGAGTGATCTTAGGGTCCACGTGTTCGTGATGAGAGGCGTGATATATCTGTGTCAACGGATTTATAATATTAAGCTAAACCTTCTTAACCAATTAAAATAATATAAAACTAACTTATACACACAGTTTATTTAATATATGTACTATATACAACCTAACATATATATATATATATATATATATACTAGTCATAACTCATGCCCGTGGGCACGGTTCATTTAAGATTCCCCGTGAAATCTTTGTTCCCCAAAAAATTATTTCCACGGCCAAAATTGCACGGACAAACAAATTAGCGTAAAAATATTCGGCATGGAAGCCTTCGGCATGGAACAACAAAATCGGTGCATGCGTCTTCGACATGGAACAACAAATTCGGCGTGGGCGCCTTCGGTGCGGAACAACAAATTTGGTGTAGAACAGAAAATTCGGTGCAGGCGCATTCGACGCGGAACAACAAATTAGCGTAAAAAAATTTAGCCGGCGCCTTCAGAGCGGAACAATAAATTCATCGTGGGCACATTCGATGCGGAACAACAAATTCATCGTGTTCGCCATCGCCATCGGTGCAGAACAACAAATTCGGTACGAAACAACAAATTCGACGTATAACAACATATTTGGCGTGTGTGCTTTCTGTGCAGAACAACAAATTAGCGTTAAAAATTTTAGCATGGTTCGGCTTGGACGCCTTTGGCTGGGTATACCAAAATTTTGTTAGTCATCTGTTGGTCATCCCAAAAATTTTAGTTAATCCCAAAATTTTAATTCGATTCAGATTCAAGTTCCCCAAAAATTTCGTTTCTCTAGAGAATTTCAGTCAATGTTTTTAATTTTTGGTTACTCAAAAATTTGTCAGTGGTCACCCTGGATGTTTTAGTATCAATTTTTTTTTCTTATGAATATAGTGTTCATGATGGATTCCTAACCAGCATGACCATGTGCATCACTCTGGATAATTCTTTATCAGATTGGATCAATACACTTGTGTTAGCATTTTATGGCAGATTACCAGACAAATGTAAAAATTGGTGGAATAGATTCTCAAGAGAAGCTTCATGTGATACTCTCAGTGCTTGTGTTGGCATTATTTTATCACAAAATCCCATATTACGTCGCAAAAGAATGCTAAAAAAATATCTATAAAAGAAATGACAATAATTGAACCAGAGCCTCCTCAAATAGAAGTCCCTACGCAAAACATTCAAGCTTGAAATAGATCTAAAAATATAAAGAAGGGGAAAAGTAAAAAACATACAATAAAGAAAAAATAAAACAAATATGTTTAATTAAGCCAGCCAAATCTGGGAAATGTTCATCTTCTTATTTATTTAAATACATGTTACATCATTCATAGTCACTACAAAGTTGTATCAATATAGAATTAACAGTACAAATTTTGCAGCTACTAATTTCAAATTTAGCCCAAATGCAGCCTCATGTACTGATAGCACAATCAGAAGTTCCACCAAGCAAGGCACCTGGCCAACAACTCCCTTCTTGATCCCCAGCAGCATATTACACCTCATATACAGTAGCATAACACTTTCACGACTGATAATAAAGTAGGGTATACTGAATTTGATATTAGCAAAAGAAACCAAAAAAGCAAGCATACTTGAAGAATGAAATAAAGAGTATGTAGCATAAAATGTGCAATTATAAACTGGATCATAAATGACTAAAGGGAGCCTATTACATAAGTTCTTCATGTGAAAAGAATCTGACATTTTTATTTAAGCTTTCCTTCTATGTTTCATACTCAGGCATGTTGTAGAATGGCAATATGGTCCCATTTCAATGGCTTGCTTGCATAACGTCTACATTAAACTGACTTGTTTCAATTAGGCTTTCACCTAGAAGTCAATTAACTGCCCACCTTTACAATTGGTGTGATGAATTCCACCATAACCCCTTAACTCTAAGTAGTGACGACCAAAGTGAGTGAATAAAAGGATCAAGAGTCCCTTAATATGGGTACCATCATGTATTGTATCATCAAACAACAACAGGTTATTGTAAACAAATCAGCCAGACTTTCCAAACGAAGATAAAAAGATTTTAAAAAAACTATTGTTAAGCCCAACCTTATCGGACGTAATCATGTGATGACCAAATCTTAAATGCTTAACAAAATCATAATCCTTTCCCTATTGCAAACCAAGAATCTATTTTACATTTTGAATCTTGACATTTTGCATTATTTGATGGTGTGTTGCTTCATGAACATCAAGAAAGACATGCACTTTGAAATGGTATTAATTTAGAAAAGAGCAAAATGATTGCTGAAATTTCTAACATGCACGGTTCATTTAAGAGCTCAATACAAAAAAGATTGCTCAATACTAAAAAATCTGTCATTGCTCATATTGGAACTGTTTACGGGTGTTTTCTCACCACAGCTCGTTGACCGCCAGATGTGTGGTCAACGTGGTCAAGGGGCCGGTTTGGGGGTCCCTTGGGTTCGCCGAGCCCGCTTATACTCGGTGCAGGAGAGCTGAGGGGAAGCCTCGGCTCGGTGAGTCGCGCTCGGCCTCGGTTGGGTCAGGCTCAGCCTCGGTCGTATCCGCGTCGAGGGGTAGCCTTGGCGCCTTGCGAGTGGGTTGGTGCTTGATCAGTTATTCTCCTGGTGACTGCGACGGTGATGGCCGATCGACGCTGAGGGTTAGCCTCGACACCTCGGATGTCTTCTTCCTGGACAGATGAAGAAACTAGTCAGGGAGGCATGACCTAGGTCCGGCCAAAGCCCCTCCGACGCCTAAGTCAGATCAGGGTCTGAAAGGATACTCGGCGGGGGAGATCCGGCTTGTGAGGAAGCCGGAACGTCGACCCAGGCGACGCGAGTTTTGGGGGAGGGAGGAAATGGAGTGGCGAAAGCCTAGGTCGTTGATGGAGTACCTCTGTGTGGGTTACCTGAGTTTCGATCCCCCTCTCCGTCGTCCTGGCCTTCCCCTTATAGGGTCTTCCGCGATTGCCCCACGTCCTGCCTCTTCTCACGTCCCCATGATCCGCCTCCGCCTCCTCCCACTCGCGCGTTGTCGTAGGGTGGCTCTTTAACGGGTATGTTAATGGCCATCATGGGATCGCGGATTCAGAGGGGCGGTTAATCCGGCCGAATGGGGGCCAGTTGGGTGTACCCGAGGGCGAGGTGGCTGGGCCTCCCGCTCCGTCCGTGGGCCCCCATCGGGCGGGCTCGTCTTCTCTAGTGGGCTTCTCCTTTGAGGTCGGGCCGTGGGCCGTCGTAATTTGGGCCCGTTGATATTAGTCGTAACAATTGCCCCCATCGCCCGGACCGTTCGGCTTCCGTCGGTTCGGTTCGGGTGATGTGACCCTTTCATGATCCGACGGGTGCGTCAGTCGAGGTTCCGCTATTAAATGGGGGTCATTATTACCGCTCCATTTGAACTCCCGTTGGTGCAGTTTTCAAAGCGTCGCCGCCGTTTTGGTGTCGCCACGCGCCTTCTCCTAACGGTTCAGATCCCACCGTTGCCCTTTATATATACGTTCCGATTCCTCGGGCTTCAACTCTTTCGCGCTCATTCCTTCTTGATCTCCGTCCCGATAGCTTCTTCCTCCCAACCTTTGTCTTTACTCCAGCTTTGATCAAGGTAACTCTTCCACCCTTTATCTCTGGCCATGACCATGCTTAGAATAGGTGATACGCGCCCTGGAGAGCCGACGCCTGGTCCCGATCGTGCCCCTCCCTCAGGGCTCAAAGTTTCTTCGCCGTCCCCGGGGGTCCCGGATAAAGGAAAAGGAAATCTTTTTCCGGATCCCATTGGGGACTATGTGGCCTCGTCTTCCGAGCGGTTGGGCATCCCTCCCTCGATCCTTCGGTCGTCATCTATGGCCCCGTTCTTAGTTACTAGGGAAATATTGGAGAGGTATCTATGTCATCCTTATGACATCTGAATTCCCTTTGGGGACGAGCGGATATGCTTCCCGCAGAGTAACGAGGTCGGCGTCTACATCGAGATGTTCCATCTGGGGCTCCGTTTCCCCCTCCACCCCTTTATCATTCAATTCACTGACTCCTTGAAAGTCGCCCTGTGTCAACTAATGCCATCCTCTGTCGTGGTGTTGACCGGGTTCATTACGCTTTGCATCACTCATGGCTTGGAGACATCTCTCCCACTCCTCTTTTACTTTTACCGGATCCGGACGGTCGGCCTCGGATCCTGGCTGTACCTCCTTGGCCGTGCGGGTCGAGTGTGCCATCTCGGTTTGCCACCTGGTTCGAGAAATTGGGATTCTAGCTTCGTTTTTGTTGTTTTCCCCTGGGTCTTGGTGATCTTGACAGGTTGGGGGAGTTCGCAACACACCGACAGGGCGGCACCCTTATCCGAGGCCGAGCGGGCCGCGGCCCGCCTCATCTCATCTCTTTCTCTCGAAGAGAGGTCGGTCTGGCATTTGCTGGACGACCTGCTTCTTAAGCGCACTCTGTGGTCCCCTGGTTAGTTGTCTCTCTTCCTTCCATTTAACCCCTGGCTCACCCTGATTTCGCTTCCTCTTGCAGGAATGGCGGGCCGTGAGTTCATCCACGATGTCGACGAGCTTATTCGCCTGGGATCCCGCCGGGGCCGCGAGAGCCCTTCCGGACAGGCACCTCGTCGCTCTGTGGATGAAGAGTTGCTCCAGTCCGAGCCTCCTTTGGGAAGGATTGAGGCTAGGTCACCCCCACGGGTCGCATCTGGTGTCCCCGAAAGGGAAGTCTCTGGAGGCGACCCCCTCCCTGTTGAGGATCCCGGATCGGCTCCTCGACTGTATGCTGGCGGGAGTCGCAAGCGCTCCCCCCAGCAATCGTTGCCCCCATCGGGAAGAAGTCGCGGAAGAATGGCGGGCGCGCCTCTTCTCCGACCCCTGCCGTCGCGCCGACGGATCCCGGCAGGGCGGTCGCGACGACCGCCGCCGCCGGCCACGCCGTTGATACTCCCTCGGCTACCCCTTCGGTCTCGGGGGCTGTCCGTGTCCTGCCGAGCGCCTCAGCGTGCCTCGCTGATCCTCTCAGGGGTTCGGTTCCAGGTCTTGATTTGGCCTTGGTGGACCGGCCGGCGGCGGACGCCGTCCCTTCGGGGGACCGTTCCTTTTTGGAGTTGTCCCCCGTGGACGTATTGTCGGATTCCCTGGTCGGTCACCTCCAACAGGTTCGAATTCCTGCCCCTTTCAGATGATTGTTTTGCCTTTCGGTCCTCCTCGGTATAATCCATCTCCCTTTTATGTACAGGCCACCGCGATGGCTCTCGAGGCGCAGCGCCGGGCAACCCAGTTGAGAAGCCTCGAGGATTCTCTAAGTCGGGAGCGTGCCCGGGCCGGGGAAGCTGACGTAGCCCTTCAGGGTGCCCGTATGGAGGCCGGCAGCAATGCCGTCGTGCCGACGAACTCGAGTCTCAAGTGCATGATCTCAAGCGGAAGCTTGAGGATGTCCATGACTTGAGCCGAGAAGTGGAGGAGAAGTTCCGGCAGGAGAGGAAGGATCTTTGGGGCCAGCTTGTCGAGCTGCGTCGGAGGCTCTGCTTTGCCGAGGAAGCTGAGAAGGGCGTCGACACGGCCATAGGGCCGAAGATTGCGTCGGTCCTGAAGGAAGTCTTCGGGACTTACGAGGACCTCCTCGCCCCTGGCATAGTGGAGGTCATCAGGGAGTCGTTTCGGCAGTTCACGGAGCTCGCTCAGGAGCCGATCCTCCCTCCTCCGGGACACGCCAATCCCCATGGCTCGGAGCAAGGCGAGGCACCGGATGACGCTATCTCTCGTGCTCCGGACCCCTGAAGTGCCTTCATATGATGTCCCCTTTCTAGGGTGACAAATTTTGTTGTCATCAACGGTGCTGCGGACTCCTGGCGACATTGTCTCTTGCGCTCCGGACCCTTGTAAAGCCCTTGTATCCCGTCTCCTTTCTTGGGTGACAAATTTTGTTGTCAACAGCTGTGCTCGTGAGGACGTTGTTGAGCGATATGTAACCCATACCATTAATGAAAATGATTTCTTTTAGTTAGTTCTTCTTGTTCCACCGGTCTCTTTTTCGGAATGGCCTTTATTGTTCCTAGGCCGGACGGACGTCGTCGCCCTCGTCTTGGGGTGTTGTCCTGAGCTCGCCCGGCTCGGTGTGTCGTTCTTCCCGCCGAGTCTGTTTGTCGGGGCTATTGTTCTCATCCAGGCAAGCGAGTGGGTCACTTGACCCACGAGGGAGGTCATCCCGTGGCTTGCAGCCGGCGGTCATGTTCGTCGTCCGGGGAGTTTCCCCCAGTCTTAGGCGTGGGTGATCTGCTCAGTCTGCAGGGGTAGGTACCCCTCGGCTTAGGATTGGTAGTCGCGCTCCTCGGCAGGGGGAGTTACCTCCTACCTTATGAGCGGGCGGTCTGCTCAATCCGCGGGGGGTAGGTTCCCCTTAGCTTATGACCAGCAGTCGTGCTCCTCGGCTGGGGGAGTTTCCCCCAATCTTGCACGCGGGCGGTGTGCTCGGTCCGTGGGGGTAGGTTCCCCTCAGCTTATGACCGGCAGTCGTGCTCCTCGGCTTGGGGAGTTGCCCCCAGTCTCATGAGTGGGTGCTTCGTTCAGTCCGCATAGGTGAGCCCCCCCGGCTTGTGACCGGCGAAGGGGATCTGTTCGGTGGCGAGGGGAGTTGCCCCTCGGCTTACAGCCGACGGTTATGCCCCTCGGCTGAGGGAGTTTCCCAGCCTTATGAGAGGGTGCTTCGTTCGGTCCGTGGGGGTGAGCACCCCTCGGCCCACGACTGGGCGTTGCGCTCGTCGGATGGGAGAGTTGCCCCCAACGTTGCGATCGAAAGCTTCGCTCCGTCTGCGGGGGTGGGTACCCCTCAGTTTACGGTTGACGAAGGAGATTCAGCGGCGAGGGGAGTTGCCTCCCGACTCACGGCCTACAAGAGAGGTTCGTTCGGTGGCAAGGAGAGTTTCCCCTCGGCTTACGGTCGACGAAGGAGATTCGTTCGGTGGCGAGGGGAGTTGCCCCTCGGCTTACGTCCTACAAAAGAGGTTCGTTCGATGGTGAGGGGAGTTGCCCCTCTGCTTACGGCCGACGAAGGAGATTCGTTCAGTGGCGAGGGGAGTTGCCCCTCGGCTTACGGCCGACGGAGGAGATTCGCTCGGTGGCGAGGGGAGTTGCCCCTCGGCCTCCGGAGGAGATTCGCTCGGTGGTGAGGGGGGTTGCCCCTCAGCTTCCGGAGGAGATTGGCTTGGTGGCGAGGGGGGGTTGCCCCTCGGCTTACGGCCGATGCGATTCGGGCTGGTCCATATCAGTCGGACCGCGGTTGCCTTGGTTGAGTCCTCCTACGCATCCTGAATTGTCTGCTCAAGATAGGTGATAAAGTTTGCATATTATGCCTTCATTTCTGTAAGAAAATACATTTGGAGTAATGAAAAAGAAAAGGTGACAGGACACGGGGGAGGTTCTGGTAGGGTAGCCCTCCTCCGGTGGATCGGCAGTTGTTTCTTTCTATCTCCTCACTCGATGATACACGCAACTGTCTGGACCGCATTCACCCCTTTTCCACTGTCCTGCTGTTTGGACGTTCCTTCTCCCGAGGCGGGGTCGTTGGCGGAGTTCTTCAGGTGCCCACGGCTCACAAGCTTCTCAATGTCTTTCTTTAGGTGCCAACAGTCGTCGGTATCATGGCCGTTGCCCTTGTGGTACTTACAGTATTTCTCTTCATCCCTCCCGCCTTTCCTCATTCTTCGGGGAGGTCGGCCCGCGTGTCCCTCCTTCTGGGCTTGCGCTAGGATCACGTCCGGGGCGTTGGTCACCGAGGAGTGCCAGAACTCTTCCCTTTGTGGTCTTCCTCTAGCCTTCTTCTCCGATCGATGCTCCTCCGTGCTGCGGCGCTCCTTCTCACCGCGCTTGGTCTCGCATCTGATCTTTCCCTCATCCTCGGCCAAGGCCTCTTCTGTTAGCATGAAGCATTCCGCTCGGGCCATAATTCCGGCGAGGTCCTTTGGCGGGTCGCTATGTAGCGACTTCTTCAAACCCCTGTGTCGAAGGCCTTTCTTCAGGGCCGCCTTCACAACCAGTTCGGGACAGCTATCCACGCTCAATCGCTCCACATTGAAGCGACGCATGAAGTGCCTTAGAGATTCGGCCGGTCCCTGCACCACATTGAATAAATGTTCCGAATCAGGTTTTACCTGTCGCCCGGCCATAAATTGCTTGCAGAACAGCTGGGTGAGCTCGTCGAAGTTGTCTATCGACCGACCGGGCAGGCTGAGGTACCAGGTCTGGGCGGCCCCCCGTAGGGTGGAGTAGAAGCCCCTGTAGAGCAGGGTGTCATCGTCTCCCTGGAACGCCATGACCACCTCGTAGTCCATCACATGATCCGCGGGGTTGCTGACGCCGTTGTACTTCTCCAGCGTCGGCACCTTGAAGTTCGAGGGTATTCGTGCCTCAGTTATCCTCCGGGTCAGGGGGCATCGTTCTCCGCTGATGCACCCGGGTCACTCCCCTTTGCTCGCCTCCTTGCCGTTCGGCTGCAGCGAGGGGGCTGGTGGGAGCTTCACCTCCTCTTGAGTCTTCGCCAGCTTGGGCGCAGGTCTCGATCGGCGCGAACATTCTTTCCGGCACTCTTGGTGGTGGGTTCGTCGGCTGCCTCCACTCCGTTCAGACCGGACGCTCGTTGATCGCCGATCATCCCGCCTACGCTTGTTTGACCTCAAACGCGTGGACGAGGCCGTCCTGGAGACGTCGCTCGTCTGCTCTGAGTCCCCCCATTTCCCTCTCTGACTGATGTGGGAGTGGGAGATCGTGCCGGGGAAGAGCCGGGCCTGGTGAACCTCCTTTCCATATTCTGCACTCTTTTTCTGTGGTCGGTGACCACAGTGGAGCGAAGGGGTCGATGTTCCCTTTCCTGGCGGTGACCCTGTCCCCCCCCACCTTCGGGGGGTGGGAGTGCTGCTGACAAGCTGTTGAATCGTCACGGCCAAGGTTTGGATGTTGGTGTTGGTCTCCTGCGCATAGGCTCGGAGTTGCCCCTGCATGGCTAGTAGGGCATCGTTGGTTTCCCCGGTAGCGTGACCGTTCAGGTTCTCGATAGGGGAGTGGTATGCGCCCTCCTCCGGGATGGGTGGCATGCACCCCAGGCCGTTGCTGATGGGTTCCATTTTGGTGGGTTGACGTGGGTGTTAGTTCGGTTCCCACAGACGGCGCCAGATGTTTACGGGTGTTTTCTCACCACAGCTCGTTGACCGCCAGATGTGTGGTCAACGTGGTCAAGGGGCCATTTTGGGGGTCCCTTGGGTTCGCCGAGCCCGCTTATACTCGGCGCGGGAGAGCTGAGGGGAAGCCTCGGCTCGGTGAGTCGTGCTTGGCCTCGGCTGGGTCGGGCTCGGACTCGGTCGTATCCGCGTCGAGGGGTAGCCTCGGCGCCTTGTGAGTGGGTTGGTTCTTGATCAGTCGTCCTCCTGGCGACTGCGACGGTGATGGCCGATCGACGCTGAGGATTAGCCTCGGTGCCTCGGATGTCTTCTTCCTGGACAGATGAAGAAACTCGTCAGGGAGGCTGGACCTAGGTTCCGGCCAAAGCCCCTCCGATGCCTAAGTCAGATCAGGGTCTGAAAGGATTCTCGGCGGGGGAGATCCGGCTTGTGAGGAAGCCGGAACGTCGACCCAGGCGACGCGAGTTTTGGGGGAGGGAGGAAATGGAGTGGCGAAAGCCTAGGTCATTGATGGAGTACCTCTGTGTGGGTTACCTGAGTTTCGATCCCCCTCTCCATCGTCCTGGCCTTCCCCTTATATGGTCTTCCGCGATTGCCCCACGTCCTGCCTCTTCTCACGTCCCCACGATCCGCCTCCGCCTTCTCCCACTCGCGCGTTGTCGTGGGGTGGCTCATTAACGGGTCCGTTAATGGCCATCATGGGATCGCAGATTCAGAGGGGCGGTTAATCCAGCCGAATGGGGGCCAGTTGGGTGTACCCGAGGGCGAGGTGGCTGGGCCTCCCGCTCCGTCCGTGGGCCCCCATCGGGCGGGCTCGTCTTCTCTAGTGGGCTTCTCCTTTGAGGTCGGGCCGTGGGCCGTCGTAATTTGGGCCCGTTGATATTAGTCGTAATAGGAACAAACTAAACCAAACATAAAAACACATGTATCTCTCGAAGGATCACTGACATTTGGCTTCATATTGCTCATTCTATGATTTGGTGAGCTTTCGTTGAGTTCAGACCTTTTGGTTTCATCCACGATTTCGTCTAGAGTCACTACTATTATCAACTGTTGCCCAATGGATGCTATCGTCTTTTGGCATTCAACCAGCTTCTTAGTAGAAACCGTGAGTTATTTTTCCTGCAGTAGAAGGTAAGCACGCATCGCAAGCAGCTATGGAATTAGTAGGTATTAGCAATGCTCAAACAATAAAATGATATTCTCAGAATTTGGAGCATCCAAGTATTCGGTGTGTAGCATTGTGTAATGTAAATCACATGATTCGTCTCGTAATATCCGAAAAAGCAAGTTGCATAGATTGATTTAACAATCAGTGTTTGTATCTTTAATCTCATTTATTTAGCTCAATGCATCTCCCAGAAACCAAAAAATTGTAATATTGCTAATTTCTAACGTCTACTACTTTCAACATAACTGTTTTAATGTCAGATCTCCATTTGAGCATGATATGGCTTGGAGTTCAGCTTCTTGCCTCTTCCTCAAAAGCTCCTCCTCCAGGTTTTTCCACTTCACTGCAAATTGGGTACATAATTTCCTCTCATTGTCCAATTCCACTGCTAACAAATCCACCTTATACTCGAGCTCATACTCGCAGCAAGAAATGTAGACAAAAATATTCCATCTTAAATTCTTTGTCCTAATAGGTTCACCCTCTCTTGTAGATTTCTGACTTCCAAATCAGTTGACAGATACATCAGGCTAAAAGGCAAATACTAAGAGAACCTAGTATAGAATAAGATTTGTGGATTGTTTAACATTAAGAAGACATACCACAGACTTGGAATAACTTCAAATTGTTTTCGGAACATAACCACTGAAGTGGTTATTCTGCAGAAATCTGTAAATAAATTAGTAATCAACGCATAAAGATTAAAAGGAGTAAATACCTAAAAATATCATGTATGCTTATAATATATGAGAAACTTTCAGTATTTAGAGTGGAATATTTGTTAAATAAACAACTGATCCCATCGACTTATTGTTCTGTTCAGTCAAGGAGACAAAGCTCATGATAAGCTTATTAATGTACATGCAATACTTAGTCAAATTCACAAATACAGACTTACATTGTATCAAGATTTGCTAAAGAATCAAACGATCAAGGGAGATCACCCGTAAAGTGGATGAATGATAAATCATTGATATTATTCACCACTTAATTTACAGAATCCTAAAATCCTAAAAAATACAACTCAAACAAATTACCTTGACTTTGTAGCGCAAGAAAAATTCAAATCATTAAAAAACATACCTTGAGAATTTCCAGATCCTTCTTCAATTCTGGGGTAATTGTTGGGGCAGGCATATTAAACCTACACAATAAACTTCAATCAGATATCTCAGCAACCATGAAAAAAGGAAAAATATCATCTACCATATCACTCATTACCTCTGGCCAGCTGTGTCCATGACACTTTTCTTCATTAATGTGTTCAACTTTATTGGAATTCTCGAAGACACAAATAACCCATCCTTGAGCACATTCTCAGATTTCCCAAACAACTCCAAGCTGCATGCTTTGTGCCTTCTCATTTGATGGGGCAAATGATAGAGATAAAGGGAAAAGACCGAAGGCAGTAGGGTCTTTTTGTTAGCGAGATCTCCTCTCTCTTCTTCTCCTTCGAGATCTCCCCTCTTCTTCTCTTTCCCTGAAATTATGCACCCCTTAATTTACAAAATCATGGAATCCTATAATATACAAACAACCCGTTCATTACCAAAGAAGGGATACATACTGAATGTTTGGAGTAACTCCATAGACTGTCTTCATTACCAAAGGTTTAGTTTTAAAATTGAACTATTCATACATATGCAGCTAAACTCATCAACAAATGCATGATTATTTCAACCTCTTCCAGCTATTTAAGGGGAGAAATCAGAATTTAGCATCTTTTTATATCCCCTACTTGTTGCATACACCAAATAAAATAGAAAAAAAGGAAATTTATTGGTTAACTCACCAATTTTCTTCCAATTCTCGACATATTGGCCAAAAGTGCCAGCTTAATTTCTCTAAATAGTGTTGTTGCTTGCCTTGTCAAGCTCTCATGAAGATCCTGTCTCTATAGAAGACAACATGCATGATATACTCTCCAATTTGATCACCATTAAATTTGAGAACTAATACAATTTCGTCGAGGGAATATCATGTTAACTTGGATGTTTTAAAAAAAGCCATAGTATCATGAAAAACAAAATTGTGTCATTAAAAGCCAAGTATCATCCAAGTAAAACATCAGTTGTTAACATAGAATTGTATCGTAGAATCTGAAATAAGAATTTGTTAAAATAGAAATAGAATTTGAAAATTCATACCATCATCCAAGAAAACCAGAATTAATTTGAAAAGCCATCCAAACTAAATTAGTTAACAAATGTAGCAAACTAATTAAGTTAACAAAATGTAGCAAACTACCTTTACTTAATTAGTTTGCTACATTTGTGAGGTAACACATTTAATTCAAAATCTGATAAGCTCTGCAATGAGCATATGATTGAATTCAGTGTAAAATTGCCTTAACTCAATTGTAGGCCCACTATTTTGGTCAACATTTGTAGTAGCCGTTGCTGCTGCCATCATTGCAAGTAAAGTTGTGATATCTTGTGTATTTTCAATTATCACACATGCACAGACTCTAGGTTGCTTCCCTAGAGTTAAGGTTATCCACACTTCTCCAAAGTATGAGGGGCAGGTGTATATTCCAGAGTTACACAATGCTATGATGATCACATGCATATTAGTGATGGGAAGTTTCAAAACAACCGAACATATTGGTAATGCCTATGGTAAGTATACATCATTATTACTAATTTTTCATAGGTTAATTGACCTTTAATTATCTGAACACTATTGTTCACAACATTTAAAATGGTACATAGTTGTAAAATATCATTCTGAAATCCAGACTATATCACACTTAGCAAATAGACATCTGTCATTTAGTATATTTGGTTGCTCAACTTGATACAAAATCAACACCCAGTATCAACATTCAGTTCAAAACTGAGTAGAGAATATGTTGCTCAAATGCCATAACAAAATTGATTTCAAAATAACATAACTCCCATTCTCAACTCTCATTTCATAACAAAACTGAGTTCAAAATATGTTGCTCAAATGCACATTCAGTTTTGTCAAAATATGTTGCTCAAATGCACATTCAGTTTTGTCAAAATATGTTGCTCAAATGCACATTCAGTTTTGTCAAAATATGTTGCTCAAA
The DNA here is from genome assembly GCA_030789695.1 of Scilla litardierei. Taxonomy (NCBI): domain Eukaryota; kingdom Viridiplantae; phylum Streptophyta; class Magnoliopsida; order Asparagales; family Asparagaceae; genus Scilla; species Scilla litardierei. Next base: position 87,034,121 of record CM061141.1, on the reverse strand, counting down.
TGAAAATATGTATCAAACTGAGTTGAGAAAAAACTCTAATGCATATCCTGTCAAAATATGTTGCTCAAATGAAAATTATTTGGTTAATCAGCTTGATACAAAAATTATTTGGTTACGCAGCTTGATACAAAAGCTTGAGTATCAACACCCAGAACAACAATTTTTGCATACCCATCTTTCTCAATTCATGGAAAAATATTATACTCAGCTTGATACTCAGCGTGAAAAAAACTAAACTCTCATTTTTAGTTACTGATACTCAGCTTAATATTCAGCTTGATACTCAACTTGATCAAGAAAAAAAACTGATACTCAGCTTGATATTCATGGAAAAAAATTTGGTTACTCAGCCAGGAAAGCACAAACTTATTTTTTAAATGACAGGATATGCATATCAGAGAACAGGAATTAGTACTCTGATACTCAGCTTGTATCAGAGTATCAAGCTGAGTATCAAAATCTTAATATTTAAAAAACACAAACTGATTTTGAATGAGAATCACAAACTGATTTTTAAATGACAGTATATGCTCAAAATATGAATGCATAACAAAATATGAATGGGTAATACAAAATTTCTCAATTGACAGGATACGCATATCAGAGAACTAATTTTTGCATATCCAGCACGATACAAAAGCTTGATACAACACCCATAACAACAACATGAATGAGCTTCCCTCCAATGGTCAAAGGAAAACAACAACAATATGAATATCATGTCCAACGGTGAGCAAAAAAATTTTGAGCTGAAAAAATGATGAAACCAAATAATTCCAGTTCAGCTCAAAGCTTGAGCTGAAAATTCAATTAGATGGACAGGATATGCCTCCATCTAATTCCAATTCTCAAGCTCATTCAGTTGAGGTAATTCATGAATGACATCCTGTCTTTTCTTTCTATTGGGCAAAAATATGCATATCATCATGTCTAATAACATAACTCCCACTTCATGTTCAAAATATCATCCTGTCAAAAATATGCATATCCAAAACGCATCCTGTCTAATTCATATTTGAGCAAAAATATGCATATCAAAACTATTTTGAACTCAGTTAGGAAAAATAGGCATCCTGTTTTATAACTAAAGGAAAAAATATGCATAATGACATCACTACCACAAAAATGGTCATTAACAACTTTTAAAAAAAGTTGTAATATGGGTCATACAACTTTTTAGCAAACGTTGTAATATGCGAAGTTGTAATAGGGTCGGCTCCTTCAACCACTTTTTCCTCATGTTGTAAACAATAGTTGTAATAGATACATATTACAACTTTTTTTGGAACGTTGTGTAAACTTCTATTACAACATTTAGAAAAGGTTGTGTATAAAGATAATACAACTTTTAATAAACGTTGTATAAGCTTCTATTACAACTTTTTTTAAAAGTTGTATAAAGCAATATTACAACTTTCTTTAAAAGTTGTGTAAACTGATATTACAAATTTTATAAAAGGTTGTGAAAACTTTTATTACAACGGGTTTAAATAGTTGTTTCAAACTCTACTACAACATTTATAAAACGTTGCGGAAAAATCACAAAATTAAAAAATATATTCGCGGTTGCAGCTGTTCCAAATCTCCATGCAGTAACTGTACATATCATGGTAAACACACATAATGTTATTCAAAAAACAATATTAATTAGAAATTTATACATAATAATCACCAAAAATAGTATTACATTACCAAAAACAGTATTACACAAGTTGTTGCTGTCAAAAAAATAGACTTCCTTAATTTTTTCATGACTGGATGTCAGCTTCTCATCTTCATCATCACCACCACTCTCACCACCATCATGGTGGCAGCATCCAACTGCCCCTCTAGCACTCCTCGCCGGCCCTACTCCCATCTCTCCCCATCTCCACCATCCTCCTCAACGACGACCACCACGTCCAGTCCCTCGACGTCCGGTCCTAAACACATCATGTGCCCTGGCATGCCAACAGGGATGCATATAAGAGGGGAAGATAATTTATCAGATGACTGGTCTGAAAAGAATTTTACCGCATTTAAAGCTTGACACCAAATATTCACAACTTTTATATAAACATGCACAACTCTTATAACCTTTAGTGAACTCCACATTCATCGATTTCAAATATGACCTGTGTATTAGCAAACATCGTGCAGTAAGTTGCATTTTGGATTTTACCATAGCAAATACAGATTTTTACAGTAACATATTTAACAATAAAAAGTTCAATGTCCTCCGTATATGTTGGATTCCTGCCTGAATATAAAATTATTGGCACTAAGAAAAATTGAAACATGAACACCCGAACTTTGGATTTTTATGTTCTGGCATAATAACTCTCTTATCTTTTCACCATATTGAGTCAAAAGGTTGACAACTAAACTAGAATATATGAAGTTTCAACCACAAATGTGATCCAATAAGACAAGGCATAGAACATGGGCTTCGAGATTACTTCGAGATTAGGTCATTTCTAGCTGGTATTTCAACATCATGAACCATATACAAGTAGGACAAGGGAAGATATACGTGATGTTGGCAAATTTATCATGATTTAAAGGGCATAACAAGTCAAAATTCTAGGCAATAGTCTTATTTGTGCTTCCCTCTCTACTCTCCACATCGAACTAATCAAATTCAGATCATGCATCATCATACAGTCATGGGCCTGCCAAAAAATCTGTCTCAGAGAAATTTGAAGTACCTTTGGTGAGTTTCTGGCCAGGGCCTCAGTAGGGCTCAAATCTTTGATGATACCCAACAGGTTGTGAGCCTGATCATGATCTAAAGCACCGCCCACCTCAATCTCTTCTTGCAGCCTCTTGATCCTATCCCAGAGCTCCTTCATGTAATCAATGGTGTCTCCCAGTATCGAAGTCCTGTCCATCCTGTCCAGTTGCAACCCTAAAGGTCATTTCTTATTGTAAAAGAATTAATTCCTATGCATAAAAATATGAATAAATCGAATTACTAATTTATAAAATGTGGATACATGCGATTGAGCCAAACGCTGCAGATGATGAAGAGCTGGTGCATCAATTCACCAATGCAAGGGAGTAGGTAACTTTCACGCACAATATCTACAATATACGGAAAAGAAAACCGGCCCAAAACCCAAAAAAGAAGAGAAATCTTACAATGAGAAACAAAGCGGATCCTTCCAACGCAAGGGGGATAGCAACAAATGTTATCATAGCGTCCCTTTAGGTAGGTATGCTTATGGGTGCTCTGAAAAATCTGTTGGTACTTCTGAAGCTTCTCCCTGGGCCTAAAAGGTTGTTCGGTGGCATCAGCCATCCTGCACTATGAGAAAAGCATCAATATAAATCTCCAAAGCAAACAAAGAATGTCAGCACTCCAAGAACTACTGAATGGAAAAACACCATTTGTGCCCAACAGAATTCCATTTTAACCTCCAAGCTAACAAATACAGTTTACACTTTGTTAGAAAAAAAGGGTTAGGCTTCATAATAAAGGGAAAGGTCTGGAAATGAAACGTTTGAGTTACGAAAAATGCACATCATCAAAGAAACACATAATGAAAAGAGCTTTTCCTTTGCCTGTGGTTAGGCATGACTAATGCTATTGTGAACTAACCTCAACTTCAAAATTTTTTTTACAAAAAATAACAGCAGTGTCATATCCTATATGGATGTAAACATGCTTGGACTATCTGAACCAAATTCATTTATGTATCCTCTTAAACGAGGCAATGAATACATGTCTGACCAGTCTCGGATTTGGACCCGCAAGTGTAAAGTGAGCTTTTCCTGGATGCCAGTTCAAATGTGCATTTAGTGTTAAGAAACCAATTCGAACTCAGGTAACCTGACAAAGATAATTGACATACTCTTTGTCATGTGTATTTGGTCACTCTCACCCATTACCCATATATCTCATGCGTATCTAGTTCATTGTCTACCCAATGACATATCTAGTATCATTATTAATTCCTTCACAGCTTTGCATGTTCCCTACAGAATACACCAACATATCCTCCCTTAAAACTGTGGATTTTCTTCGGTATATTATTAATAATGATCTATTTTTTTCTTTTGTGACAACATGTCTACATACAATATAGATCCAGTGATTTTTCATGGGTTAGATAATCAACAATAAAGAAAGCTAAAACAACAAGATATTTAAAGAAATGAAAACTCAGAAAGATAGATTATGAACATAGAAATTAAGGAAGGATTTTATAAGCACATTTTCAGAAACTATGTAGGAAGAGATAGAGCTCTCGAAGAATTTAACAATACCGGAACAATTACGAATAACTCAACATTTACCTTTAGGCCGAAGAAGATGATTTATGGGTTGTATAGTGGAGCGCCACTCGGTGGCAGTGTATGCACGGGTGGATGAGATCCCTCGAACTAGGGTTGGGGAAGGAATCGAAGTTGGCGCTGCCGTGAAGGGGGATGGCTTCGTGAAGGTGGGGTCGATGGGTGGAAGGAAGATCCCTCGAACTAGGGCTGGGGGAGGGATCAAATTTGGCGCTGCCGCAATGGGGGGAGAGGGTTTCGCCGTCGATTTAGAGGATTGGGGATGGCGATCTAGGGCAGAGGATTTCGCCGTCGATTTAGAGGCTTGGGGACGACGATCTAGGGCTTGGGGACCTCGAGAGATGATCGAGTAGTGAGCTGAAGAAGATGGGAGGTGGGGAATCTCGAGAGGTGGTCGAGAGAGGAAGAGTATGGGGGCAAGAGTCGATCACCAGAGGGAAAGGGGTGGGGGGGTTTGAGGTGATAGCGAGAGGAGGGTTGCTCAAATTCGTTGCCAGTGATAGCGAGAGGAGGGTTTGAGGCATGAATTGCTGCAGGCTGGGGAGAAGGGTTGGACTATACGAGCAATTCAAGAAGGGTTAGTTTTTTCTCCGGTTGGATTTTATTCATTTGACCTTTGACTCTAAATGTTTTTCTTTGTAAAGTTTCGGAGGATTTCATATACAGAAGAGACTTTTTAGTTTGGGCCCTTTCTGTGTAAAAAGGGAAGCCTAACATGCTAAGATATGTGTATATGTTACCACTTGTTTGCTTGACCTAGCACACAACGAATGACAATTAGCTTTAATTCTTCTGGAATGGTTGAACTTTTTTACTAATCCCAAGATTAGGATGTTTACCATTAGCCATGGAATATGCAGTTGAAATTAATGGACATTAGGTGCACTTTGAGATTATTCTTTTCTCAAAGTAATTAGGATCAAAAGGACATTCACCATTTGTATTTATACTAGTCATAATCTTTGCCCGCAGGCACTGTTAATTAAAGATTTTCCCCTGAAAAATCTTTGTTCCCAAAAAAATATTTCCACAGCCAAAATTGTGCGGAACAACAAATTAGCGTAAAAACATTTAGCGGCACGGGCGCCTTCCGCGCTGAACAACAAATTCGGTGCATGCGCCTTCGACACGGAACAACAAATTGGGCACACGGTCCATTTTTTACAACTATCCAAATAAAAAGTTGTAATAAACATTTTTACAACTTTTAGAGTAAAAAAAGTTGTGGTGTCAAAATTAACATTTACAACTATTCTCGAAAAATAAGTTGTAATAACCATTTTTTACAACTATCCAAGAAAAAAGTTGTAATAAACATTTTTTACAACTTTCGGAGAGAAAAAAGTTGTGATTTCAAAATTAACATTTACAACATTTCACGAAAAAAAGTTGTAAAAACCATTTTTCACAACTATGCGCAAAAAGAAGTTGTAATAAACATGTTTTACAACTTTTAAAGAGAAAAAAGTTGTGGTAAACATTTATTACAACTATCAAAATAGAAACGTTGTCTCATAAAAGTTGTAAATGACTAGTTTTGTTGTAGTGTATCAAGACAGGATCATGCATATCAACTCTCGTTATGCATCGTGTCTTTTCTTTGTATTGAGCAAAAATATGCATATCATCATGTCTAATAACATAACTCCCACTTCCTGTTCAAAATAACATAACTCCCTCCCAAAAATATGCATCCTGTTAATTAATATCACACAAAGTAATGTTATATGCGAGTTTATGCCATTGAAGCAGATTAAAGAAGCATTCTATTATAAAAATTGGTCAAATTTTTCTATGCATAATTTTGAAGGGATCAAGGTTTTTAGAAGTATAAGAGAGATCAAATTCTAGGGGATGAAAAACGACCTTGCTTAAGGCAATGGCAGGTCTCCTCAGCTGCAATAGTCGAAGCTGCAACCTACATGAAAAATCAAAAACATCAAATTAGGCATAAAATCAAAAAATCCACTGAAAAATTCAAATTGGAGATGAATTTGAGATAGAAGTATGATCTCGACCTTAAGGAAACCATCTACTGTCTTGTTGAGAAAAAGATTCCCTAAAACATCCAACATATCATAAGTGTTACCTAGGTATATTGTGGTTAGATGGAAGGGTAATACAAAACACACTTACATGCTTATACTCAACAATGCACAGATTAATTCCAAATAAACCCAATAAAACTTAAAGGGTACTTACTGCATCCTTGACTTTAGCTTTTGAAGTGCTGCTTGCATGTTAAAGACAGAAATTAATTTTAATATCACATAGAGTAATGTGAACGGGCAAGAAGAGAATTTTTTTCTAACTTCTCTTAGCAAGTGGTTATTTTTTTGTGTCATAATTTCTTATGAGAGATGTGTATTTCAACAAAAATTTAAAACGAAAAAAAATTTGGGCAAGGCTGGCACTCATACAAAGAAATGAGGAATATAATTTATCTTGCAAAAATTAAAAATGCAACAAAAATTTTTTTTGGGTGAGGGCTGGCACTCATACAACATAAGGAGGAATATAATTCATCATGCAAATATTAAAAAGACAAAAGGGATCAATTTTACAATAAACATTGGCATAATAAAAGTGACCCACTCTGTAATGAAGGTGAACATAGTAAAAATGTCACTTCTACAATGAAGTTAGATATTATTCTGTCAGAATGTAGCCTGTAAAATCGGGGACACAAAAGTCGTCATTTATATAGCATGGTAAAATCTCACGGCTATTAAATTGGGACACAAAAGTGTGAGATGAAAGTGAGGGAAAAGTGGGATTCAAATTTAAAGCCCTTTAAAAGAGATGAAAGCCCTTTAAAAGGTTTAATCCCTCACTTTAAATTTGAATCCCAGATTTTACAAAAGAATTTACAGGCTACATTCTACAATGAAATTAGATAAAATCCCTCACTTTCAAAAAAATTAAAGCCATCTAAAAGCAAAAGAATTTAATTGATATCATTTAAAATTTTGTGTACAAAAGAATTAATGGCTTTCATCTCACGGCAAAAGAATTAAAGCCATTAACGTTGTGAGATGAAATCTGGGACACAAAAGTTAGGTATAATTCATAGAATACAGCCATGAGATGAAAGCAATTAAAAAGAAAAATAATTTAAAAACATCTCTCATTTATAGAGGCGATACTTAAGACAGTGAAAGCTTCTTTCATTCACATGAACTCTCACATTTTCCTACCTTCAGGACATGCAGATAGCGGTATACAGATATACACATAGTAGATACTCAAGCCTCAAATCTAATGCAAAATAGCACTCCTATCTTAAAATCTCTGGTTGATTGATGTGAAGTTCAATACTGTCATCACTTATAAATGGGTGGACTGTAATTTAAATTATCCAAGTTCAAAATGAACAATTTTAGTAAATGATGGTAATTATTGCAATGTCTATAATTTTTTATTTTTTCAAAAAATATATGGGGATGTACAAAGAGAGGAGCATAAATATACATCAGATATTTGATTCATGATAGAAAAGGAAACATTGAATAAGCATCATCCTCAAATCAATAGACAACCTTGTTTTTTTATTTGTTGCGGGGCATAAAATATATGGAGATTTTTTTGATTCTTTGTTTGAAATATTTTCACAGTTCAGAAAAATAAACAGTTTTGTAAGAATCAAAAGTTTTTTGAAATCAACAATTTTATGGAAATCAACAATCTGTGGAAATCAACAATCTATGAAACAATTTGAAAATTGTTGTTCAAAAAACCGAACCTTTTTTAAATCAAAGAATAGGATGGGATCAAAGAAAACTCAACACGTTTGCATTACTGCCTTGCGTTCTATGGATATCAACAATCTGTGGATATCAACCAAGCACAGCATTTTGCACTTCCTTGCTAAGTTCCATGTCCACCCACAGATCAAAATTCTCATTTCCAATTAAAACAAATATTGGTTTGCCAACAAAAGTATTTTTATTTTATCGTAAAACAGATTATTTAATTAATTGCTAATGAAAACTTATTCAATATCGAAATCTTATAAGATTATAACAATTATTTACTATAAAAATAGCATATATTTCAACTACCTCAAGAAAATAAACCATGCTTACTTCAAGATTTTTTTAAATATTATTGTTTCAGAGTGTTTTCTCACTACAGAAGCGTTGACCGTGGACTGCCCGGTCAACGTGGTCAAGGGGCCGATTTGGGTCCCTTGGGTGCGTCGAGCACGTGTAGACACGACGTGAATCGGAGATGCAGTCGACGGAGAGCACGTCAGATGGGCCGGGTCTGGATCCTCGGCCTCAGAGGGGGCTGAGGGGAAGCCTCGGCCCAGTGTGAGGTGCTCGGCCTCAGACGGTCGGGCGACGAGGAGTAGCCTCGGTCGCCTTGGCTTGGCGTGCGTCCGACGCGGAGCGGAGGGGAAGCCTCGGCTTGGAAGGGCGCGCTCGGTCTCGGTCGGTCGGACGACGAGGGGTAGCCTCGGTCGCCTCGATTGATGCGTGGCCGGCGTGGAGCCGAGGGGAAGCCTCGGCACTTGGATCTTACGTCTTCCTGAACAGACAAGAACACTCGTCAGGGGGGCCGGACCTTGGTTTCGGCCAAATCCCCTCCGATGCCTAAGTCAGATGACGATCTGAAAGAGGAGGCTCGGCGGGGACTGTTCGACTCGAGACGAGATCGGAACGACGTCCTCCGGCACGAGCGGGGGGGAGGAGATGGAGTGGGGAAACTAGGTCGTTGACGGAGTACCTTAGGTTTTGTTACCTGAGATGCGGTCCTTTGTCCAGTCATCCTCCTAGCCCTTTTATAGGCCTCTCGTCGCGTCCACCCATGATTCACATCCCTCGTCCGCCCCCAATCGTGCCCCCTCAATCCGCCTCCCCATCGCCGCTCCCTACGCCATCCCAGCACCTCCCCATAACGGCCATTAAGTGGTAGCGGGCCTGGGGGAACGGTTATCGCTGGAGTGGGCGAGTGACTTGCGCGTTTTCGGGGTCGGGTCGGATCGACGTTCGGGGGTCCTCTAGGGGGCCTTATCGGGTGGGCCTGATCTCGCAGATGGGCTTCTGATCGGTAATCGGGTTTCTGGGCTCGTGTCTTTCGGGCTTCGGCCAAATAGGCGTAACAATTGCCCCCATTGGTCGGGTCGATCGGCCTCGGCCGGTTCGGCTCAGCCGATGTGACTTCCGCCGATTTCGACAGGCTCGTTAGTCGAAGCTGATTCATTAATTGGGCGTCATCATGAGTTGGTCCGTTCGATACTTTTAAGACGCGGGTTCCGAAGCGCCGTCGGTCCCCTGATGTTGCCACGCGTAACCGCGGGTTTATCCCCACCGTTCGCGGGGTCGTCTTTGGAACTTGGTTAGTTGGTTAGTTGGTCTTTATCACATTGGAACTTGGTTAGTTGGTCTTTTGGCCTGATTTATCACATCTAAGCTATTGCAAGGAAAATGTGCTAGAGCATTCAAAATTGGTTATATTAATACACCTTTGGACTTTACCATAGTAATGAGAATTCTAAATTGAATCTATTTTCATTGCAACAATATTAGATTCAATTCATATAATTTATGCATATGGTCATATTATCAGTTTTGGCAAACATGTACATGATATGATAATTTGTTTTTTTGCAGGTTGGACATGATATTATTGTTGGCAATGTACCCGTGTTGGAAACTATGTTGCTATATAGTTTTAAATTCTTTGTCAAGTTTTTTTTTTGCTTTTTGCAAGTTGGACATCATATTATTGTCGGCAGTGTACCCATGTCACCTTAATCGAGTTGAATATTCAACATTGTTGGCAATGCTTGCAATGAGTTCGAGTTGCATCCAACAAAGTCAATATTTGACAAATCTATTAGATAATTACCATTGGATCCACTAAACTGTTTGAACTAACAACATATACTTTTTTGGATAAATTTGTTGATTTTTCTCACAAACCAATTTAGATAATGTAGATAAACAAATATATTTGAGAACACAAGAATTTTTAGCAAATCCATTGTGTGCCAATGAGGGTATAAGAGGGACATGGAGAGACTCGGATTCTGGCTTAACCATAGCCCTTTGCTGCAAAAATTTGTTATGATCATTATGCATATTATAAAGCCCTTTTGACTGATTAACATAATCATGATGAAGCTGCCTTTCCACATGAATCTCCCCATCAATTTTGATATTATTTTAGTTTTAAATTCTTTGTTTTATGAATACTTATATATCAGCCTGAAATCAACATGAATGGAATTTAGCCCATAATGTATCTGTCTGGTGCAAGAGTCATAATAGAACCAACTGTAGTGGTTGAAAAGGCTATAGAGGTGGTGGATTGCTAGGAAAATCAACTATCTGAATGTAAGGACAAAGAGCTAAGTACCAAGATACATGCAAGCCTCAAAAAGTCAAGTACAAAAATATTACTTTTGTTATTCTTCAAATCTTACTAAAATTTGACTTTTTTCCCATTTTAAAGGAAATTGTTGTGTGTCTAATGTAAGATTCTCTTTTTCGCAAACATTTTGGAATGTTGTTTAGTTAATTCGTTGATCTTTAACTATTGTAAAATCTCACTTCTAAGTTTTTTTCCTTTTTTTCTTTTTTCTTTTTTCTTTTTTCTTTTTTCTTTTTTCTTTTTTCTTTTTTCTTTTTTCTTTTTGAGAATAAATCTGAAACTTTCAGTGTAATATGAAAATGGTTTTTTGTTTTCATTTAAAAGCTATTGCCTTAAGTGCAGTATATCCTTTGATGGAACGACCAAAAGTTTAAAAGTGCTTTGTGTGTGTAATATTTGCTGCCTTTCATATGAGACATTGGATGTTTTGATACCTTTGAATTATGTGTGTGGAATATTGTTTGTAATGTGATGTATTATTATCAAACTGTATGTTTTGATACCTTTTAATTATGTGGGAATCGAAGATTGGCATGTAAATACATTGGATATATTATTTCTAGAACAATGATGACGTGATCTAAATTGATAGGGAATTTAATCATTTGACATAATACAGGTAAAGGCCGGTTCAGTTTTTGACAACATTAAGATATGTGATAACCAAAATATGCAAAGCGGTTTGTAGAAGAAACTGTACAGAGAAAAAGAGAGGTGAGCATACAGTACTCATATTCTCTACATTTGATGTAAATTTCATTATGATTCATCATTTAATATTTAACTCTTTCCTCTGATCAAACTCAGGCAGAGAAATAGGCTTTTAAGGAAGCAGAAAAGGCATGACAAGCAAAAGCAAAGGTGTGTATTAAACAATGTTTTTATTCCTGCTCTAATAACGTCTGTGTTATTGTCCTCCAAAATGAGCTCCAAAATTAGCATGTCCAAGTATACATTTACTTGGGCTGTTACTATGCAAGTGCATGGCTAAATTCCATGCTTAGTATTTTTTGTATTGTGCTTGCAAAACTAACCAATTCCAATCATCTGTATTGTGCTTGCAAAAATAATCGTGTCCACGTAAGTATTTACTTGGGCTGTTTCTTTCAATCAGGGAAAAATATATCTAATTCTTCACTGTGCCCCACCAATTTTGAGGAGGAGCAGGTATGTGCCTTTCGGATTGCTCTGGAGATTATTATCTATTGATTCAAGCCTTTAAGTTTTATCTTGAGTTCATTTTATTAAAAATTTTACAATTAGTAATTTGCATATCTATTAGAAATTTCTCACCCCTTTTGAACTATTCATTCAATCACAAATTTTGCATACACTAAAATTTGTGTGCAGATGCCAACTGTGAAAGAAGCACTACATGTAGCTACATCACCAACCAATATCGTGTATCATGAAGAGGAGCAGATAAATTTTCTTGAGTTACTACTGATGACAAAGCCATAGCATTCGATCGTGAGGGACGGCTCGGACGTCGAGAAAGGAAGCGTAAAGAAGCGGATCGAGTCGAGTTTTATTATGCTTTTTGGTTGGAATTGTGACGTGGATTACTAAACAAAAATTGTATGGGTTTAAATGTTATTTTTTCTTTAAAGTATTTGAAATTGTAATATGTTGGATATATGTTGAGTGGAGGCTAAGTTTGGTTTTGTTTTGTAATGATTTATCATATGTAGTTGTGAGCTAAATATTTCATATATATTTTCCAAAGTTTGTAATATGGACTACAAAGGATGCTCTATTTACTTGGCATTTCTTTTAAAGAAAGTAAAACTAATTAAGAAAAGAAGAAATTGGACCTGCTCTTTCCTGCAAAGGGTCTACCACACATCATAGTATTGGATCGGACCATTTACAATGTATGAGTATCATGCATTTTTGAATGTTTTTTGAATGTCGTATGTTTGCTTTAATATGTTATCATGCGTTTACTAAGGCATGTCGTGCATGAGTTGTAGTCTAATCTGGCAAAGTTTGAACATGCATATTGTACATAAGTTTTCATGTATTTTAGACAACACATCAAACATTAGTTGGAAATATCACAAAACCATGATCATATCAATTATTTTATTTTATTTTCCACTTTATTTACATTTTCAATTTGTACCATTGATTACATCAAACACTACTTAAGTTTCTAATATGAACAAGTTGCGTTGCAGCGACCACCTCAATTTCCGTGTGTCTGTCTATTCTTATTTTTATTGTCTAAGGTTCTTAAATCAAAGCCACCTTTGTGGTATGCTATTTGCAATGAATTTATTAATATATATAGTATAACAATTGGCCATCATCTATTGCTTTTCAATTAAAATTTTTTAATTGAAAGTTGTGCTAATGTGCATGAATGAGGTGCTGCAGAAGGAGTTTGCAAATGATTAAAGTAAGCGTCAAAGTGGATATTCTAAAGACAATGTTCTTTAAGTCCATATGTAGAGTAAGTTGTTATAATTAATTATTGTGTTCATCATACAAAATTTGTTTAAACAATGGGGGAAGATGATCTAAATTTGTCTAAATTTTTCAGGTGAAACTAAATGTTGGGGGGACTAAAATTTGCAGGGAACTAAACAAACAATGTGGAAACTAAATTCTTTGGAGGAACTGAAATTTTTAAATTTTTTGAGTGATACTAAATTCTCTTGGTGGAACTAAATTTTGGAAGAACTAAAATTTTAAGGGGACCTAATAATTATTGTGCTTTAATTATTGTTGTTTAAAATTAAAGGATCCAAAATTTTGAAGGGTGAGTATCTTAAACGAATCGTGCCCTTAGGGCATGGGTTATGACTATATATATTACATTTGATAACTGTTTTTAAATTCTAGGGCTGACTGGGACATGTTGACTAGGACAACATGGTTGATAGAAGAACGGCTAAGATGTAATCTTGAGAAATGAATGGGTGAGATGAGATTTTGTGGAAATTTTTGGAGGGAAAACATTTCTAGGGAAATGAAAGTTTCTGGGGATGAAAGTTTCTGGGGAATAGCAGAGTGCACGCACTTAATGCATTTGGGGGAAAAATTTTAACTTGTATTTAATGCTGCAAATCGAATGCTGCTATAAATCGAATGAGCCCTCCCTTAACGCGGTGCCCACCATCTTTTCGATGCATGTGTCAAAAAATGTGAGAATAATTTCCTGCGCCGAAGGCGCCCGCTAAATTTTTTTACGCCGATTTGTTGTTCCGCACTGAAGGCACCCGCTCCCAATTTGTTGTTCTGTGCCGAAGGCGCCCGTGCCGCTAAATATTTTTACGCTAATTTGTTGTTCCGCGTAATTTTGGCTGTGGAAATAATTTTTTGGAAAACAAAGATTTCGCGGGGGAAAATCTTAAATGAACCGTGCCCGCGGGCACGGGTTATGACTAGTATATATATATATATATATATATATACATCGTGTGTCCATTTACTTCTTTTGTTCACATTATCTTTTTGTCTCTGATGTTGACTTCGTCGCTCGACGATTCAATTTGATTTCATAGGATTTAATTCTATGAAAACATAGAATTGTTTTCCATGCACTAAATTCATCAAGAATGTTGATATTGAAGAGTATATTCCATAACTCAATTCGTGAAATTAATTTGAGTTTTGATGCTTTTATTTTTCAATAATCGACTATGGTCTTGTTGGCACGCTTTGATTTACTTCGTATTTTACTTTGGTGTCATTTGAACCGTGGTCGTATTCTACGACTCCCGTGCTTTTATTTTTTAGCCATTGTTGTTGTCGTTGATCTCCTCCCGCTCTTTTTGCTTATGCCAAAAGGGGAGAGAATTAATAATGACGATGTGCTACAAGATAATTCAAAGCAATTTACCATGAATCTAATTTGATATGTTAGATTCAGGGGGAGTTAAGATATAAAAATGGATTTTAATCTGATATTTCAATAATTGAATTCTCATTTTTTACTTTCCTCGTCTGCTTGATGCGTATGATTATTATTTAATTTGGAATTAACGTGTCATCAATGCAGGGGGAGTAAGTAAATTTCATTTGAATCATTATTATTTATTATTATTTATGTTGGTTTGTCATCACCAAAAAGGGGGAGAATGATGAGTATTGATTCCCCGGATTTGGTTTTGGATGATGAACAAACATAAATATTGTGAACTAACTCTTTGTGAGCGCAGTTATGGAGATCGTCGCCAATATTCAACGTATATCAAAAGCGACGTCTCGAGACTTCTCAAAGCGCATGATCGTATGCTTGAAGCTTCGTTGAAGCTCAAGGACCTTTATTGAAGTCAAGAGATTCGGATCGAAGCGATTGAAGACGATTCGTCAGGTTTTATTTATAGTCTTCTAGCTTCGTTTTGTAGATTGTTAAGCCTTGAGTAGGTCTTACGTTTTAATCTTCATAACGTTCATATCTTAGAGCTAGGATCTTATTAGAAGCCCTCACAAACTTTCCCAAAGCATTGCGCTTCATTTCGAGGCTTCTTGTGCATGTTAGTTGGTTCAAGAAGAAGAACCAACCGACTAGATGGCAATCTAGTCGGTCGGCAATGCTTCTTGAACCGACTAGAATGCCTTCTCTATTTCTAGCTCATTTACTGTTTACAGTTAGTCGGTCCAAGAAGGTTCACCGACCGACTAGTTGTGAAACTAGTCGGTTAGGAATCCTTCTTAGACCGACTAGTTGAGCTTCCACTGTACAGCCTAACTTACTGTTTACCGTTAGTCGGTCAAAGCACAACGACCGACCGACTAGTTGAGAAACTAGTCGGTTAGAAGTTTTTCTTAAACTGACTAGCTGTATTTGAATTCAGACTATTTGTTTTCATCGTTAGTCGGTCAAAGAACACTCACCGACCAACTAGTTGTGGAACTAGTCGACTGGCAAGTCTTCTTGGACCGACTAGTTCTATATTCCCTGAACTTCTCTATTGACTGTTCACCTCTTAATCGGTTCATGTTGTTTCACCGACCGACTAGTTGATGAACTAGTCGGTCAGTGGTCCTTCTTTGACCGACTAGTTTGCTTCAGAATAGAGACGTTGGAGCATTAAATGCCACGAATTTTGCTCTCTCTTTTCTCTATCCTATATATACTTGGAGTGTTGCTTTCATAGCATTCAAGGCTGATACTAATTGATCTTTAGAGAATCAAAGAGAAGCATTTAATCCTCATTCAAAGCTCTTTCATTTCTCACTTGAATCTCTCCCTCACTCTTATTTCAAAAGAGAGATTCATTGATTATGAGCCTTCCATGCCAAGAGCTTGATCCAAGGTCACCAACATCCTCCTAGGCTTTCATTGCTGGTCAATATCTTAGAGCTAGGGTTTGGTGCCTTCATCTTCCCCAAAATCCTCTTTGCCCTAAATCGTAAGTTTTACTCAAGGCATAGGTTTTTTTGGAAAGCATTTCTTATTTCAATTAGATTGATATTCCAAGTGTTTTACTCTCGGTTGTGAGAGTTTGTGTGTGATCCCGACCTGTGGGAGTCACATTTCAGTTGTGTATGATTTGACTTTGTAGAAGTTTTCTACAAGTATTTCATAGTGCAAATTTGAGTTAGAAGTTTCTAACTCAAGTATCCGGAGGGGATCCGGGTGGTTGGGACGTAGGATCACCGGGAACAAGTCGGGGAGACTTGGGTGGATCCGAACCCGTTATATCGTCTGTTTGCGATTGCATTTCTTTGGTGTCAATATTTACATTTCCGCATTGTTGGTTGAGTTTGCAAGATAATTAGGAATTATCTTCTTAATTATTTTAAAGTACTATTCACCCCCACTCTAGTACTTGTGCAGTAGCTACGTAGGGCATTACATTTGGTATCAGAGCCAAGTACCTAGCTATGTCTACCAACGACAACAAGAACGTTCGTCCACATCAAGACTACAGCACCTTCAGGAACCGTGAAGGAGCTTCTTTGGTAATGGAAGGACACTCCTCGACTAGGCCTCCTTTCTTCAACGGTACCAACTACGGGTACTGGAAATGCCGGATGGAAACTTTCCTCCGGAGTGCTTCACTATGGAAAGCCACGTTGACGGAGTACGTCGAGCCCGAAGAAGAAGATTTCGCTAAGTGGACTACCGCGGAGGTCACCGCAGAGGTAAGCAATGCCAAGGCAATGAATGCCTTGCAATGCACTTTGGAGCCCGAGGACTTCAATATGATATGCACATGTAAGAGTGCATATCAAATCTGCAACACCCTCCTCATCTTTCATGAAGGAACGAGTAGGGTAAGAGACTCCAAACTTGTAGTTGTAAATAAAGATTACGAGTTATTTCATATGCAACAGGGTGAGAAGATGAAGGAGTACTATGCTCGCTTCGTTGACATCACCAACGAATTGGAGGCTCTTGGAAAAACCTACACCCAAAAGCAGAAAGTCTCCAAGATCATTGACGGACTTCCTTCTTGTTGGGAGAAACATACCTTCGCCATCGAGGAAGGTAATGATATGAGTAAGTATACCGTCATTCAACTAATGGGTACGTTAATGTCTTATGAGGTACGTAAGGATAGCAAACTAAAGTTGCAGGACAAGATGAAGTCCTACTTGAAGCAAGACGAGCCAAAGAAAAAGGCGATTGCGTTCAAGACGGCTCCATCTACATCTACATCTACCGATGATGAAGACTCGGAAGACGAGTTGGACTTGGAATCCATTGCCCTCATGGAAAAGAAGTTCAATCGGTTCTTCCGAAAAGGTAATTTCAAGAACAAATCAAAGTTTAGTTCTTCTAACGCCTCCGCTCCTTTGTGCTTTAAATGCAATAAGCCAGTACACATGAAAGTGGATTGTCCTCAAAATAAGCAAAAGGAGAAGTGGAAGGCGCCAAAGTTCGACAAGTCAAAGAAGTACAAGAAAGGGTACAAGAAAGGACTTGTCGGGACATTCACCGACTCCGACGAGGATTCCTCAAGTGGAGAGTCGGACGATGAACAAGTGGAGTAAGCACTCATGTGCTTCATGGCTAGAGAGGAACATGATCAAGGATCTTCCTCCGATGATAGCGAGGATGAAGGCGACAATGAGGTAACTATGGATGACATTAGATTAGCTAATGAGCAAATATGGTCTAAGTATTCTAAATTAGTAAATAGATATACTAAGATAAAAGATGAGTTAGCTAGCATCCAAACCTCGCCTAAACCTATCATCATCATCAACGACACCGTTGTTGAAGGTTTGCGAAATTAGATTGAAAATCTCAAATCTCAACTTGAGCATGTTCACATTGAGGATTCAGAGGAACACAAGATAGCGGATTTGACTTCTCAAAACTCAACGTTGAGTATTGAGAATGAGAATCTCAAATCTCGTGTTTATGTGCTCACATCGCAAGTGTCCACCTTGGATGCTTCTATGCGTTCTCTCACCGAGAAATATGAGTGCACATTAGGCCGAATTAACAAATTCAATAAAGGTAAGGACCATTTGGATAAAATCCTAAATGACTTACTTCCGGCCAATCATCACATTGGCTTGGGGTATAAGATGGGAAATTCATCCAAAGCGGCCACTACCTTTGTTAGGCTAACTTCCTATGCCTCAACGAGTGGTAGCAAACACTCTATTGGTAGTTCATCTACCAATGGTGCTTCCACCTCGTACACACTCTCATTTGAAAAGAAACCCACTTTGGGTGGACCTCCAAAGAAGGGTCATGCTTATATGCACACCAATACTATGCCATATAGGAACACACATCCTGCTCCAACGGTTCACAATTATGATGGTTTTTATGCACCACATCCACGGGCACGTGCACACCATGTGAGACACACTCACGCACGTGTTCCTCCACATGCATATGTTCACCCACATCATCATATGAACAATTATCATCATGCACCATTTCATCATGTACCTTATGCCTATCTACGACATGCATCACGTAGAAATCAACAACGCTGCATGCTCCCAATAGGAATAGGGCTCCCAAAATCTTCACTATTTGGAGTCTGAAAGACACAAGCATGAATGAAAAACAAGCATACATGAATTCATATTTTATGAATGTAGTGCATAATGATGATTATGTAGGGAAGTCTAAGTCCAATTGGACTTGGCTTCCAAAGGTCTAATCTTTTAGGACCCAATGACCATGGGTACCATGATACGATATTTTCTATCTTTAGGTACTCAAAAAAAGAAACAGAGCAACAAAACCAAATTTGGCTCCAAGAATGATTGGATACTCGATAGCGGGTGTTCAAAACACATGACGGGTGATGCTCAATTGCTCTCCAAAGTGGTGCCCATTGTAAATGGAAACCGGGTAGTCTTTGGAGGCAACGAGAGCGGAACCATCATAGGTGTTGGAAAAGTTGGTAATCCGTCCAAACCACTAATAAGTGATGTTTACCTTGTTAAAGGATTAAACCACAATCTTATTTCAATAAGCCAACTTTGTGACAAAGGTTACAAAGTTAGCTTTGCGAAAGGAATGTGCCATATTTTAAGAAAGGATAATAATGATTTATTGTTTTCTGGCACACGCCATAAGGATATTTATATATTAGATCTTCCAAAATCACATGAACAATGTCTCATTGTCAACACAAGTGAACAACACTTATGGCATCGAATTTTTGGTCATGTGAACTTTGGAACACTTTTTAAGCTTTCCAAGTTAAATTCTATTAGAGGCTTTCCTAAGCTTGTCTTTCAAAAGAAAAGCTTTTGTGACTCGTGTCAACGAGGCAAGCTTCCAAAATCGTCATTTAAACCTAAGAAAAGCATTTCATCTAAGCGGCCTCTAAAGCTATTACATCTAGTTCTTTTTGGGCCAACTAGAGTTGCTTCATTAGGAAATGCACGATATGGACTTGTCATCGTTGATGACTTTTCTAAATTTATTTGGGTATTTTCCTTAAGTAATAAAAATGATGCTTTTGAAAACTTCACAATATTTGTTAAGAAAGTACAAAATCTCATTGGAACCACCATTGTCACTATTCGTAGTGATCATGGAGGGGAATTTGAGAATGAGTCTTTCTCAAATTTTTGTGATGAAGTTGGTATTACTCACACCTTTTCCTTCCCTCGCGCACCTCCTCAAAATGGTGTTGTTGAGAGAAAGAATAGGACGCTAGTGGAATGTGCTCGCACTATGCTTGATTATAACCAACTTGGCCATCAATTTTGGGCGAAAGCGGTACATACTGCTTGCTATGTGTTTAATAGAATACTTTTGATGCCCGGCACCAAACAAACTTGTTATGAATTGTTGTTTGGTAGATTGCGTCAAGTTAAACATTTTCGAGTTTTCGGCGCTAAATGTTTTATTAAAAACACGTATGGTAGTTTGGACAAATTTGATCCAAGATCCGATGAGGGGATATTTGTTGGATATTCCTCCCGTAGCAAAGCCTACCAGATATACAACAAACGAACCTCAACGATTGAGGAATCACTTCATGTTTCATTTAATGAAGGTTTTGTCCCGACTAGAATTACTAACGATGATGACTCCATGGATGTCTTATGTGATTCTATTGGTAATTCTAATTCTATTGATTCTATTAATACTAACCCGACTAATGAATCTTTTGAGAATGTTCCAAGTGATCAGGGAATTCCCAAACGGCTTCATACAGTTCGTGACCATCCCCATGAGCAAGTCATTGGCAACATCCTTGATATTGTCAAGACGAGATCTCAAGTCAACTACTTTGCTCATTGTGCCTTTGCCTCCTCAATAGAGCCAAAGAATATTAACGAAGCGTGCGAAGATAGTGCTTGGATCCTTGCCATGGAAGAGGAACTCATTCAATTCGAGAGGAATGAGGTTTGGCAGCATGTTCCATTGCCTTCGAAGAACCACATCGTTATAGGAACGAAGTGGATTTTCAAGAACAAGACCGACGAGAACCAAGTCTTCGTCCGGAACAAAGTTCGGTTAGTAGGTCAAGGCTACCGGCAAGAGGAAGGTATCGATTTCGAAGAATTTTCTCCGGTAGCTAGATTAGAATCTATTAGATTATTGTTATCTATTGCATGCCATAAAGATTTTAAACTCTTTCAAATGGATGTAAAAAGTGTGTTTTTAAACGGAGATGTTGTTGAGGAAGTTTATGTTTCTCAACCTCCGGGTTTTATAAATGAAAAATTTCCAAATCACGTTTTCAAACTTAAGAAAGCAGTTTACGGTTTGAGACAAGCTCCTCAAGCTTGGTATGACCGTCTAAAGAACTTTCTTTTGGATTTAGGTTTTAAAATGGGTGAAGTTGATTCTACATTATTTGTTAAGTATTCGAATAATGATATTATTTTAGTTCAAATTTATGTTGATGATATCATTTTCAGTGCTACTAACTTCACTCTTTGCGAAGAGTTTTCTAATGTCATGAAGGATCAATTTGAGATGAGCCACATGGGTGAGCTCAAATATTTCTTATGTCTCCAAATTCGCCAACTGAACGATGTAATCTTCATCCATCAAACCAAGTACACGGTGGAGTTGCTAAAGCGTTTTGGAATGGAGAATGCTTCCGGGAAGAAGACTCCAATGAGCACGACTACACATCTTGATAAAGATACGGCCGGCAAAGATGTAGACATTCGTCTATATCGAGGTATGATAGGTAGTTTACTATATCTTACCGCAAGTAGGCCCGATATTATGTTTGCCGTATGTGTATGTGCTCGTTATCAGTCTCAACCTAAGGAATCTCACTTAGTAGCGGTAAAACGTATTTTCCGTTATTTAAGTTACGCACTCGACTTTGGATTACTTTATCCAAAGTCTAGCACATATGAGTTAATCTCACATAGTGACGCAGATTATGCGGGATGCAAATCCGACAGGAAAGTACTAGTGGCACTTGCCATTTTATAGGAAATTCTCATGTCTCTTGGTTTTCCAAGAAGCAGAATTCTGTATCACTTTCAACCACCGAGGCGGAATATATTGCCGCCGGTGCTGTGTGTGCTCAGGTTCTTTGGATGAGACACACTCTTAAAGACTTTGGTATAAACTGTAATACTTGCCCTTTCATGGTGGACAACCAAAGTGCAATATGTCTCTCTAAGAATCCGGTACACCATTCCCGTTCTAAACACATAGATGTCCGTCACCATTTCCTTGATGATCATGTTGCTAAAAAGGACATCATTTTAATGTACGTTGAAACCCAGAAGCAAATCACCGATATTTTCACGAAACCACTCAAGGAAGACTCCTTTGTGCGGTTGTGTCGAGAATTAGGGATTATGGGTGAATCCGAGATTTAGGATTCATATTTTGTTCAATAATCTTGCATGTTATTAATTTTTGTTTAGATATACTCATGAAAGAATTATTGAGATTTTCTGGATTTTTGGTTGAATTTTTGGAATTTATGCTCGATTTATTCATGAACGTCAAATTTAAGATTTTCGATATTTAATGGGGCAGTATAATGATTAATGAGAGTATTACGATGTTTCGTCCAAGTGCGATTTGGAAAGAACTCAAAATTTCAAATTCTAAAATTTTTGGACTCTTTTAGTCGGTCCATGTTCATTGACCGACCGACTAGATTGAGTTCTAGTCGGTCAGTGAATGAACTGTGACCGACTAACTCAAGCCCTAATTTTGGCTTCAGTTACTGTCTGCACTTAGTCGGTTCAAGCTCATTGGCCGACCGACTAGATCGTCATCTAGTCTGTCAGCGCTTGAACTGTGACCGACTAATGCATCAGGGGCTGTTTGGTCTTTTCGCATTCCGATCGTTTTTAACCCACTCCGCACCGACTAGTTCTCTTTCTAGTCCATGCAAAAAACTTTCTCAGCCTAAAACCCCTCGACTTCCTCCCTCTCCTCCGTCGATTGTGTCAGTTTTCCGGCCATCTCCGACCCTAGCCGTCGATCTCTCCTCGTTCTAGGGTAAAGCTATCACTCTCCTCTATCTATTTAGGGTTTGATCTCAGCTTCTAGGGTTAGTGTTTCTTTGTTTTTCAGTTCGGCCTAGGGTTTGTTCTAGGGTTCTATTTCGACCGAGATTTCGATCTCGTTTGTTTGCGCGTGTCTCGTCTCGATTATGGCGAAGACACACATCCCCATCGAATCCTCGCATCTGTCACCTATGACCAGAGTCTCCGTTTACGGACCCCCAGCAACCTAAACGCCGATCCAAATCGACCCGTCCATCCTCCTCTTTGCCTCCTCTTAAGAAGAAGAGGACGGCGATAGCGAAACCTAGAGCCCGATCTCAGCCCAAGACCAAGCCAGCTTCATTCCGTGCTCCCGCTCCTCCTGACTCCGACACGGAATATATTCAGAAGACCGAGCATACCACTAGGGATCCTACTCCTCCACCTTGATCTAGCACTCGACCATCTAAGGGGAAGGCTCCCATGCCAGTAGGCGGTGTCGATATATCGTTGTGTCGCGATGACCCTATGTGTCTCTCGGCTTACAACCGTATCGAGCACTGTCCTCTGCTATTGGAGCACTTCGTTCAGTTCTCCGACTTCCCACACCTCACCGATCTTCTTTCGTCTAGTGGTCTCATAGATTATCTTCGCTATGACCCTAAAGCAAATCCACACCCGTACCCCCGTCTAGTCAAGCTTTTCTATGCAAACCGTGTTCACGGTCAGTATGACGAGACCCACTCCATTAAGACGACTATTTTGGGGACAACGATTGTCCTCACGACAGAAATCTTAGGGGATTTGATAGGTGTCTCCTCTTCTGGCCTCCTTCCTGCCGATATCTCTGTCGATATCATTTTTGATCTTGACCAGGTCATGCTCTCCGAGATATTCCATGTGATCCCCCCTGCCATGATTGGCGTCCCTTCAAAATCCTTCAAGCCAAATGCATGGGTATTGAATCTTATCCTGAAGTCGTGCCTCCTTCTGAAGTACGGCTCTTCGAGCTTGCCATCCCAGCCATTTCTTAAGCTGATCTACGTCATTTTCATGGGGAGCGAGATCAATTGGGCACGGATTATTCTTGACAAGATGGACTCTTTCAAATGTATTCGAAAGTCCACCAAGTCAGCCCACATCTCATACCCTTGCCTATTGACTCTCGTTTTCCGTCATTTCGGTGTCCCTCTCCCTCCAGATGATGAGCGTCCTCTTGGTCCTCCTCTGAATGCGACGGCCGTCAAGAAGTCTCATGCGGCGCTTCGTCATGTTCAGAGGACGACTCCTGCTGCCTCTGCTTCAGCTGCTCCTCCTACTCCTTCTCTCGCTGAGCATGCACGTTCGTTGAGACGCGTGGAGTCTCGATGTACTCGTTCTGAGGCGATGCTAGCTCGCATTTGCTCTCACTTGGGCATTGAGATTCCTCCGTCAGTTTCTGACGAGGAGGAGATGGATGAGGATGAGCTCCAGGAGCCGTTGGATCTGCTGCTGCTGCTGCTGCTATGTCTGCTGGTGCCCCTGAGAGCACACCTACGGCCACCATACCTTCGGTGGATACTTCGTCTGGTGCTCCCGAGGCCACTCCCGTAGCGACTCTACCGTTTGTGGACACTCCTGTTGACCCAGTGACCACCACCCCGTCTGCAGAGCCTGCTGCTACTGCTGACCCTGCCTCTACCTCCTGAGCTTGCTTGGAGGGCTCTCCCTATGCACTTTGGATGATATATCCTGTAGTGAGACTGTGGGTTAGGATAGTTTGGGTGGTTCTGGATTTTTGATGTATTTTGGATGTTTTCATGATGTATTTTGATGTATTTCTGATGGATTTTTGTATGTTTTGGGATACTTTGATATCTGTTGTGATATATGTTGTATGATGTGCTCCGATCGTTCGATCGTTATTATGTATGTTGGCGGATGTATAATTTTGTTGTACCATGTTCGATATATATATATATACATCGTGTGTCCATTTACTTCTTTTGTTCACATTATCTTTTTGTCTCTGATGTTGACTTCGTCGCTCGACGATTCAATTTGATTTAATAGGAATTAATTCTATGAAAACATAGAATTGTTTTCCATGCACTAAATTCATCAAGAATGTTGATATTGGAGAGTATATTCCATAACTCAATTCGTGAAATTAATTTGAGTTTTGATGCTTTTATTTTTCGATTATCGACTATGGTCTTGTTGGCACGCTTTGATTTACTTCGTATTTTACTTTGGTGTCATTTGAACCGTGGTCGTATTCTACGACTCCCGTGCTTTTATTTTTTAGCCATTGTTGTTGTCGTTGATCTCCTCCCGCTCTTTTTGCTTATGCCAAAGGGGGAGAGAATTAATAATGACGATGTGCTACATGATAATTCAAAGCAATTTACCGTGAATCTAATTTGATATGTTAGATTCAGGGGGAGTTAAGATATAAAAATGGATTTTAATCCGATATTTCAATAATTGAATTCTCATTTTTTACTTTCCTCGTCTGCTTGATGTGTATGATTATTATTTAATTTGGAATTAACGTGTCATCAATGCAGGGGGAGTAAGTAAATTTCATTTGAGTCATTATTTTTTATTATTATTTATGTTGGTTTGTCATCACCAAAAAGGGGGAGAATGTTGAGTATTGATTCCTCGGATTTGGTTTTGGATTATGAACAAACATAAATATCGTGAACTAAGTCTTTGTGAGCGCAGTTATGGAGATCGTCGCCAATATTCAACGTATATCAAAAGCGACGTCTCGAGACTTCTCAAAGCGCATGATCGTATGCTTGAAGCTTCGTTGAAGCTCAAGGACCTTTATTGAAGTCAAGAGATTCGGATCGAAGCGATTGAAGACGGTTCGTCAGGTTTTATTTATAGTCTTCTAGCTTCGTTTCGTAGATTGTTAAGCCTTGAGTAGGTCTTACGTTTTAATCTTCATAACGTTCATATCTTAGAGCTAGAATCTTATTAGAAGCTCTCACAAACTTTCCCGAAGCATTGCGCTTCATTTCGAGGCTTCTTGTGCATGTTAGTTGGTTCAAGAAGAAGAACCAACCGACTAGATGACAATCTAGTCGGTCGGCAATGCTTCTTGAACCGACTAGAATGCCTTCTCTATTTCTAGCTCATTTACTGTTTACAGTTAGTCGGTCCAAGAAGGTTCACCGACTGACTAGTTGTGAAACTAGTCGGTTAGGAATCCTTCTTAGACCGACTAGTTGAGCTTCCACTGTACAGCCTAACTTACTGTTTACCGTTAGTCGATCAAAACACAACGACCGACCGACTAGTTGAGAAACTAGTCGGTTAGAAGTTTTTCTTAAACCGACTAGCTGTATTTGAATTCAGACTATTTGTGTCATGCCCCGCTTCCCAAAAGGTTGAGCAGCGAGGCATGGACATCCCGCATGGACTAGAGCCGTTGAGGCTCGGGGTCCAATTATTATCCATGGCAAGTTATGATGCGGAGGGGAAGGTCCGATCGAACGATTTAGTATGAAACAATAGAAATAGCAGTAAAATAAGATATTATTCAAACGTAGAAGGTAACCAACAAGAGTTTAACATAGAGACTAAAACTGTACGTACCGAAGGCAACTAGAGAGGAAAGAGTCTGCTGGGGTCCTCAGGGTGTGGCAGCTCTGTCAAGTCTGTGACATGTGCAAGACACATGTCAGCAACGAACTAATGAGACCATAAGTTAATGCAGTTATACAATTCTAGCAGTTCTAAATGAAATTTAAAGACAACTACACAGGCAGTCCTAGAAAGCAGGAAATAAGTAATGGTTATTCTAATCGATCTGCTAGGGGTGTCCATCTAGTCAGATAGTCTAAGAGTTGTTCATGTAGTTCTATCAATCTGCTATGGGTGTCCATCTGGTCAGATTTTCCAAGTCTAGAAAAGGTCAAACGACTGGAATGCATCCATGTGAAGCAAACAGGAGTGCACCAACTGCGATACAAAGATAAAGCCTAAGGACTAAAGCTGCGTAGGCGGAGGGGAGCTACCTCCCAGGCCCAGCTAGACTCTTTTGTCCTACCCCACCCGCGAGTCGTTTGTGTTATGGACACGAGCCAACAAACGCTCCATCTAGACACGGGACAAGACAAGGATCACGAATGATACGGTGTATCATACCGGAGTGCACCAGTCACGGGTGAGCCAAAGCTGTGGAGCACCAGTTCTCAATGGTCACCCCCGTCGTCGATCCGAAACAAATCATTAATCATGAATGATACTACATATCATACCGGAGCGCACCAGTCACGGGTGAGCCAAAGATGGGGAGCACCAGTTCTCAATGGTCACCCCGGTCACCAATTAACTATCCGTAAGCGAGACTTTCCTTGACGAGCCAGCAACGCTCCACAAGTCCGTAAGCGAGCCGTCTCTGGGCTAGCCAGCAGACGCTCCACGAGAGTAGTGCCATCCTCCGTATAGGAGAGGCCCACGCCTGTGCTCTTCTACGAAGATCCACACAATTATAATGTCTGGCTTATTAATTAGCATGTGAGGTTTAAGTTGCATCTTAAAAGTGGGTTCGAGTAGAAAGTAACATGTGATTATTTCAAGTATTTTGCAGAAATAAATCTAGCAGTTCTAACATCAATTCTAGAAAAGCATAAAAGCAGAAACTAAAGTCTCATTCCTTGCCTGAAAGATTCCGGCAAGTATGTAGTCCAGCAGGGTCTGGGTCAACCAACGGATCTACGGAACCTGTATGATAATCCTATCATCACAATCATGCACTCTAACATCCACAAGCAATGACATAAGATAAGCCAGATTAACTGGGCCCGCTTGGGTCACCAGACCTATGGTTTGCTGCCTAGTTCGATCGATCATTCCATCTATCCTATGTGCATATCAGAGTAAGTCCATTGATCGATCGAGGCGATTCCCTAATGAGTTCGTTCTATGTGAGTTACTTCATGCAAGTTGGCCCTAATTACTAGAGCAACAAGGCTTTTGAGAATCGTTACCTAGCCAGATGCGAAAGCTCCACGTCGGTGACGATTCTGACACAACGCCGCGTCACCCGACGATAGGTCAAGGGTGGGAGGCCTGGAGCACAGATTCCTATCAGCGATCCGTCAGTTCCACGTTGTCGCAATCAGCGACTGAGGGTACCCAGAGGTGATCGTCAGTGGCAGAAGTCACCGGATCGCCCTCGGGACGTGTGAAATAGTCGATCAAAGCCCGGATCTGCGACGAAACTTCAAACGATGTTCGTAGTCGCTGTTCGGTCAGTCAAGGCGTTGCACCGGTAGCAGCTATAGGAGGAGGGTCTGTGGCTTAAAGGGAAAAAACGGCATCTTGCTACAGGGGGTTCACCGAGCAAGGAGGAGAGGCGCCGGAGCATGGGTGGTTGCCAGCGGTCTTGGTGGCCGGAGCTAGGTTAGGGTCAGGAGGCATGGCTGTTTGAGGGGGAAGGGGGATGGCCGTGCGGTATTGGGAGGAGCAGCAGGCCGGAGTGCTAGGGCTGACTCGGGGTTTTCCGATGGTATCAAGGGCTGCTGCCATGGAGATCGCGGCTTACGGCAAAGGAGGAGGGCATTGAAGGGGGTCTTGCTGGCGTCGACTCCGGCCATGGTGGCCGGCGAAGTAGGAGGAGCGGCGGCCATGGAGGGGTTGGCAGCTCGGCAAGGGGAGGAGAGGGGATGCGGCTTTTGCAGGGGTTGGTCGCGGCCTTTGCAGGGCTGGAGTGTACTGCGGTGCTCACCGGAGTGGTTGAGGGCCATGGTGGCGACCGGTGGCCCTGGAGAAGGTTGATGCGTGCGGAAGTTTAAGGGAGGGGGCGGCTAGTTGTTTTTGCTATGAGAAAACTAATAGGCTAGGCTTTATAAACAACACCCTAGGTCAAAAGTTATAGGATATGGGCTGTTCTCGTGAGCTAGGGGCATGGGTTAGGTTATAGGGTTTATTTAAATGTATTTTGAACGGGTGAGGGCTGATACTTGGGCTAAGCTAAAGGCTAGAGTTGTTATTAGGCTTTAATATTATAAAAATTACAAAAAAAGCACAATCTCATCCCCTATCTCTCTCAAGCGTGGGATGGTGCGGCCAATGGAGGAATGTGGGCTTGGTCAACTGAATATTGGATGTATAATATAATAAAATAATCAGGGTAGGATGCCATCTGAAACTTAGGGTAAAAATATATGATATGTTGGCCAAACAGTGAAAGTAGATCAAACGAAGCCCAAAAATTGTGAAATAAATACTGGGGTAACCGGGGCGACGAGAGAAAGAAGACAGAGAAGACGGATCACAATTTTGACGACGAGAAACGTAACTAAAAATGAAAAGGTCTCACGATAAAAGCGAAAGTCGCGACGTCTCATCAAACAAAGTCAAATTGTGGGAGATCGACCCGTGAAATGACGTTCCAAATTAGCGTCACAATTTAATACCTTCAGAGAGGGTTACAACGAAATATCACACAATAGGGTTCGGTTACGGACAAGGTCTAAAATAAATACGTGCACGAACAAGGCTACGTGCTCGTAAAGCGTATAAAGGATACGGGGTCCAAAGGCGACGGTAATTCTAAGTTGGGCACACGTCGGGGTTGGCTTGCTAAGGATGCAACCAAGGTGCTACGTCCCTATCGACTCAACGACACGACTCACATACCAAGCACAAAACCAATCAGGTACTCGAAATTGCTATACGCACAGCCGTATGACAAATAGCGAGTACTGGCCGTTACATCCTACCCACCTTAGAATAAAGTCCGTCCTTGGACTTTCTTAATTTCAGGCAGGGCTAGACTCCTCTAGTTAACTATAGTAACTACCCCGATCATTCCTAGCACAGTACTTCAACCAACATATAACTTAATACATCTATCTATATACATGCTCAGTAATAATATACATCAATTATTTTCCAACCATTATAACTTGTACTTATATCTAGGTTAATATTATTTACGCATACATTTCTAACTCATGGAAGTGCCTCCGCACATCCATACATACGCACAATCATATTCCAACATTCAATAATCACCCCATCATATACAACCATTGTATTATACATATAGTACACATATACTAACCAGTGTATTTAAATTCATCACGATTTTAAAACCGAAAATACATATATCTACTCAATACAACCTACAAAAGGTATATCCCCTAGTATACATTCAACACATCAATCATAACAATAATACTTAGCTATATTATAACTATTCGCCACAACACCAAACGACAAACAGTTTCTTATTACAAGCAATACATAATCACACTATCATGTTAATCTATTCCTACAAACACAATGCATCCAGCCTAATAACTATGCATATAGCACATTTCACTCCTAGTTTAACTAACACATACTCATTCAAACATGTAAACCCTTCATTCATAACTATAGAATAAACCTGTATCTATATATGGTGTAGCTACGCACGTTCAGGTGCGTAGCGTAACCCAGCACAAACACCTATATAACTACTTTCACCATATCCTATCATGCACGGATATATATAACACTATACTCACATCCGCAAACCACAACCACATTATAAAATACTTACTGAGCATACTCACTCGCTCTCGAGTGAGACTCCAAGATACATACCAAACAATATACAATCTATGTATTTATACACACACTCCTATGTATCTATATGACCCGACTCATCATATGTAGCCTTAGTAAATAGCTAGACATCACTATACAATCATTCACACATCAGAACATGTAATTCATACTTATCCCATATATACGTATACACAATCACGCAACACATTCTTATCCTAGTATCTATAAGCATGTCCACTCATACTCAAGGGAACACTAAGACTTATATGTATTCACAGGCATTATATATTCACACCTATTATCTTACATAAGTATCTATACTTATTCATGTACTATATACACATAACCATTACATTCATCGCAATACACATATTCCATTATTCATCCATAAGCCCACATAGACCTAAGTAATAATACTAAGCATGCCTGACAATGATATATATATATATATATATATATATATATATATATATATATATATATATATATATATATATATATATATATATTCACACGAGCCGGGTAATCCTCCTCATGGATCTACGGGGAAGGCAGAACGAATACAAGGCTCTAATGTGCAGACACTTCCAATATTTGACATCTAGGGTGGTTAAACAACCTCCAACTAACCAGCCCTAATTGGCTGGTCCCAATCATTCTAAACACCAATAAAATTTCCAACTCAAAAGCCCGTTCATGAGAACCTGTTATAATGATCCTGTTGTTCTCCGCTTCAATTGGTTCTTGGCTCAGCTGCCTCTAGGAATCTCTAAAGTGAAACTACCAACCAATTCTAGATTTTTGGGTGTCAGACTTACTTACGATTTCCTTTTCAATCCAAACAACCAAGGCAATCTACTAACTCTTTTCCCATATTTCCTGATCATTGAGCACTCGTAAAACCAAACATGCTCACTTGACTTGATCTAGAATTTTCATTGACACTTAAACTGCTAGTCACTGTTGACTATAATCCATCCACATGATCTGGAGAAGTCATCGCCTTTCACCATTTCGTAAACTGTAACTGGAATCCAGTGATCAGTACGCACCCGGTGCGTATTCGAACGGTCGACTTTGAAACTCCCATAACATTCCCAAGATCCTTAATTCCTTTAAATCACTGTGTCCAAAACAGATCATGTTGTCGACCTTATACAATCCATCATAAGATCAATCTCGTCATCATATTATCACTCTGAATCTCTTCCGTTCATCTCAAATGATCATATTATTTACTTCAACCACGTTGCTATCCTTGACTAGTTATTTTATTCAAAACCCAGGCTATACTGTTGCTACTCGGCTTTTTTTTGAAACCCAGAAAAATCCCCAACCCCCTCCCCCTGCATTTGGCTTTTTTAGGAGGGTAAGGCGAGAGCCCGGTCGAGACTATGCAAACTGGGGGGTGACTGTCGTTCCCTCAACGGCCCCCGGGTTAGTCCGAGAGGGGAGATGTAGCCCCAGGTTAAATAATTCCACAACAAATTCCACAATAATTACCAAGTCACGGCGGCCATAGGCCTCGAACCCCACACCCCTTGGGCTACTCGGCTTATATACATGTATACATGTATACATGTATATACATGTATACATGTATACATGTATATACATGTATACATGTATACATGTATATACATGTATACATGTATCTATATATATATATATATGTATGTATGTATATATATGTATATATATATATATATACTCATAATATATATATGTATATATGTCTATATATGTATATATGTATATATATCTATATATATGTATATATATCTATATATGTGTATATATATATATATATATGTATATTTTTTTTGGCGAGTAAATAGAAAACTTTATTAATATCAAAAACCATATACAAAAAAATTGGGGGATCGCTCCCTTGCAGTAGAAGATAGTAGAGCGAAAGGGGAGAGGGCACTAGCGTCGTCACCCTTTACAAACCAATATCAGCTAAAGCAAAGAATTGGTCCAACCCAATAAAGAAGATGTATACACAAGTCAGCCTGTATCTATAAAGCCCCAGTTCGAGAAAGGCGTAGTGTCAGATGCCTTTTCAAGAGCCAGGTCTCTCAGGGAGATAGTTACATCAGCAACAATGTCCTCGAACATCAAAGTCTTCCCCAATGATTTGGACTCGAAGATCCTCTTATTTCGTTGTTTCCAAATATACCAGACCATGGACGCAAGGGCAGTTCTAGCGAGGACACCAACCGGATCAGATTTTTTGTAGGTAGATAGGATCCAGTCGCACACACCCAATAGATTTGTAGGGACAGTACCAGTAAACCCAAGTTTAAGAAGACTTCTCGTAAGGATGTAATGGGAGTACTCACACTCAAAGAATAGATGTGGAACGCTTTCCGGAATATCAACATCGCAGAGAACACAGTTATTGTCTGAAATAATCCCCCACTTGGAGAGGATATCTTTGGTCGGCAACTTCCCCTGAAGGGCACGCAAGAGGGATAAGGCCATCTTTGGAACATGGAGACTGTACCAGAGAATCCCATCATATGCAAATTTCGGCCTAGGGTTGCGAGATCCATTCCAAGCAGTGCTGTAGGAAAATTTCGGCCCAGGCTCCCATTTCCAGCTATCCCCAAGCCGGCCAAGGGAGATGCTTTGTAGATCCGGGAGTAGGGGTTGGATCTCAGGAGTATTGCGCCACCTTCCATCATGCCAATAGTCCCGAATCACAATGGTCTCAGCCCCTAGCGGAGGGGGATAAAGGAGATGCAGAGGCCCTTTGGCATGCCAATTGTCAAACCAGAACAAGGTGGTGCTCCCATCCCCAATAGTGCGCTTTATTAAATTCTGAGAAAAGCATCGGTTTCTTAGCATAAATTTTAGAGTGCCTGAATGCAAAACACTTGGCCGCATGCTGAAGAATTCTTTAGTGGCCCGGTCATTACGCCTCCTCATGTGCATAGCCCATAAACCCTCGGAATTTAGGAATCTCCAAGTAAGTCTAATGCCCGATGCCGCATTCAAATCATGTAGTTGCCTCAACCCCACTCCTCCTTCCTTCTTTGGTATACATGATTCCTTCCAGGCCCAAATATTAAGCTGGCCCCAAATGAATTTTCTGCAAGCCGTATTAATGGATCTAATAACAGAAGCCGGAATGTGATAAGCTTGCATCCAGAAAGCCACCATGCCATGGATGACGCTTCGAACCAATTCAATTTTGCCCGAGGTGGATAGAAGAGAGGAAGACCACCCTAGAAGTTTTTTCTTGCATTTGTCAATCAACCTTCCATACATGGAAGCTTTGGGATATCTGGAAGAGAGGGGAAGGCCAAGGTAGATAGAGAATGAGGTTACCATTTTAATGCCTAGGGACAAAGCAAGGCCCCTGGCATCGCGCACACCCTTGCTAAATATGGCAGAGCTTTTATCCCAGTTTATCTGAAGCCCTGTAAAAAGATGGAAATTATATAAAACATCCTTCAAGCCTTCAAAAGATCGTGGGTTGGCACGGCAGAAAATAAGTAGGTCATCTGCGAACAACAGGTGAGAGATAGAACCCACTCTCTTCAACGGTTGAATAGAAAGTGTTGTTTCAGCCCTTTCCATCAGCAGTGAGAAAGCCTCCATTACCAACACGAAGAGGAAGGGGGAAAGGGGGTCACCCTGGCGAAGACCTCTGTTGGAATTAAAATACCCTTCAGGGGATCCGTCAATAAGGACAGAAAACATTGGCGTTGAAATACACTCTTTTATCCAAGTAATAAAAGTGCTATTGAAACCCATCTGATGCATAATGAAGTAAATGAATTCCCTGTTTACACTGTCAAATGCTTTGCGAATGTCCAATTTAATGCATGTTCTGGCACCCATGGGATTGCTGAAGTCTCTAATCTGCTCATGAGCAATTAGAGTGCAATCAGCGAGGAGTCTGCCCTTAAGGAATGCAGCTTGGTTAGGAGAGACCAAGTCAGAGATGACATGCTTCAACCTGTTGCATAAAACCTTACTGATAATCTTATAGATAACATTGCAGCAAGAGATAGGCCTATAATCACCTAGATCAGAGGCAGTGGTGCTTTTAGGGACAAGGGTCAGGAAGGTATGATTAATATGATGGAGCATACAACCAGTACCAAAGAAGTGAGAAACAGCAGATATAACATCAATACCAATGATATCCCAAGTCTGATGGTAGAAAAACGCATTGTAACCATCAGGCCCGGGGGCTTTATCTTTCCCAATTTCAAAGACCGCATTTTTGATTTCTGCCTCAGAAACCTGCCTATCCATCCAACTAGAAGCCTCAGGGGTTAAAATACGCTTGGGAGTAAGGCGAGGGAAGACATTCCAGTAATCAGACTGCTTATATAAATTCATATAGAAAGTAGAAGCTTCATGGCGAAAGGTGATTGGGTCCTTACTCCACTGGCCATTAGCAGACATTAAGTGGGAGAGGTTGTTACGGCATTGCCAGGATTTAATTGCTGCATAAAAAAATTTTGAATTCCTATCCCCCAGAGTAAGCCAATTATGTCTGCTTTTCTGCATCAACTCCTCCTCCTCAACATCCAAAGCTTTTACGAGTTGGAAAGAGGCCAGCTTTTCCATTTCTTGCAACTTAGGGTCGAAGGCAATATTTGGGTTAAGTTGTAAGCTTTCAAGTTCTTTGCGACAAGAGGCAACATCCAATTTTGCCCTATAATTTGCAGCCCAAGGCTTAATATAGGTCTTAAGGTATTTTAGGTTCGCCGCCAACCTATGCAACGGGTTACCATTATCTCCAGTTTTCCAATTAGAATGCACCAACTCGT
The DNA here is from genome assembly GCA_030789695.1 of Scilla litardierei. NCBI lineage: Eukaryota > Viridiplantae > Streptophyta > Magnoliopsida > Asparagales > Asparagaceae > Scilla > Scilla litardierei. The sequence goes on along the minus strand of CM061141.1, from coordinate 86,999,262 downwards.
GAAAACCAGGATAGTTGACCCAAGAATTATAAAACCTAAAGGGTTTAGGAAAAGAAGGTACCTTAGGTTGAGGCCAAACCATCATACCAGAATGATCACTCGTACCAGAGGCGGTGTATTCATAATAAGAGTTCGGCAAGCTCTGCATCCAGGCAATATTGCCGAAAATATGATCCAGCCTAGCTGAAATACGGGAGGCCCCTATGCGGCGATTACTCCAAGTATACTTGCTTCCGGTGCCTTTAAGCTCAATGAGCCCACATCTGCCAATACAAGAGTTAAAAGAGTCCATACTGCTAGAGTCAGCAACATGCCCACCAACCTTATCAATAGATTTTCGTATACAGTTGAAATCTCCTCCTACCAGCCAGGGATGGCCGTTCATTAGCACAGAGTCAGAATCAAGTGATGACCACAGTGGCAGTCTAGAAGAAGCAATATTATGCCCATACACAGCAGTGAGGCCCATGATGAAGCCACCAATGTTAGAAAAAATAGAAGAAATATGCTGATCAGATTCCGAAATCGTCACACGGCTCCAGATAGTGGTGTCATAAAAAATAATTATCCGACCCCCTTTATGGAATTGCCGATTATCAATACTCCTCCAATTATTAGCAAAGCATTTGGCAACCATTGCTTCATTAGCAGCCTCCACTTTAGTCTCAAATAAACATACAATAGACGGGGAAAGGGAACTCAGCTTATACCTCAAGTCTGCAAGCCGCGCAGAGTTGTTGAGCCCCCTAGAGTTCCAGAAGAAGACAGACATTAAGAAGGAGTGGGGAGTGGCTGGCACTGCGCCAGTCTAGAGCTTCTTCTAATAGTATTTGGTGATGATTGCAAAGGTTTAGAATGAGTAACTACTGCCTTTAACTTAGCCTGCTCAGCCTCCCAAGCGGGGTTGAGGATAGTTAGATGTTCATGTGGCTCAGCATAGTCCGAACTCTGAATGATCGAGGGTGATGGTTTATGTTGGCCGGCCAGTCGAATGGACCCAATGGTCACTCCCGGATCAGTGGCAGGGGGGAGTTTCTGACCTCCGGAGAGGGGGCCTCGAGGTATGCTACACTCGCCCTCCTCCAGTATGGAGTTTTGGAGGCTTTCATGACCCACATCCCCCGTCGAAAGAATGGACGTTTGGGCCTCCGCCACAGGGCCTGGGGGGTCATGGATCTGAGCTTTGGGTACCGGAGAAGCATGGGCCTCAGCCACAGCATGGGACGTCTGTAGAATGGGAGAATGGGCCTCCGCCACAGGGCCAGGAGATGCAGCGTTGGCGGATAAGGAGGCTAGCACCGGAGTATCAAATGAGCTCGCAGGTACAGGGGCAGGGGAGCTCACAGACTCATTAGGCACAGTTGCTATATATATATGTATATATATATGTATATATATATATATATACTCATAATATCCGACGCATAACATTTCACCTGATCGATATAGGTCTACGCTTTTAGTTGTTAAGCCAATACTTCTAATCACCACACACCACACTTCTATCACGAGCAGCATACAAAGAGTCGATCTCATTCCCTCGATTTAATGTTCTCCCTTCCATGGTTCCTTGTCGAGTCGAGAATCCAACCTTATAACCATCCAATGTGTTAGAAATGCATCACTTAAAACGTCATCTTATTCCTGTATTCTCACTCAAATCCAAACTATGGGGGCCAAGGAACTAGTCTAAACCTAACTAACTTATGTCAGACTCGAATATTGTTGGTTGTTTGAATAGTTACTGCAACACTATTGTTTCGATAAATCATTCGATCAAGACCTGCATCGGCCACCACAAAAACTGTCACGCCTCGCTTCCCAAAAGGTTGAGCAGCGAGGCATGGCCAGCCCGCATGGACTAGAGCCGTTGAGGCTCGGGGTCCAATAAGCGTCCATGGCAAGTTATGATGCAGAGGGGAAGGTCCGATCGAGCGATTTAGCATGAAACAATAGAAATAGCAGTAAAATAAGATATTATTCAAACACAGAAGGTAACCAACAAGAGTTTAACATAGAGACTAAAACTGTACGTACCGGAGGCAACTAAAGAGGAAAGAGTCTGCTGGGGTCCTCAGGGTGTGGCAGCTCTGTCAAGTCTGTGACATGTGCAAGACACATGTCAGCAACGAACTAATGAGACCATAAGTTAATGCAGTTATGCAATTCTAGCAATTCTAAATGGAATTTAAAGACAACTACACAGGCAGTCCTAGAAAGCGGGAAATAAGTAATGGTTATTCTAATCGATCTGCTAGGGGTGTCCATCTAGTCAGATAGTCTAAGAGTTGTTCATGTAGTTCTATCAATCTGCTAGGGGTGTCCATCTGGTCAGATTGTCCAAGTCTAGAAAAGGTCAAACGACCGGAATGCATCCCTGCGAAGTAAACAGGAGTGCACCAACTGCGATACAAAGATAAAGCCTAAGGACTCAAGCTGCGTAGGCGGAGGGGAGCTAGCCCCTAGGCCTAGCTAGACTCTTTTGTCCTACCCCACCGACGAGTCGTTTGTGTTATGGACACGAGCCAACAAACGCTCCATCTAGACATGAGACAAGACAAGGATCACGAATGATACGGCGTATCATACCGGAGCGCACCAGTCACGGGTAAGCCAAAGCTGGGGAGCACCAGTTCTCAATGGTCACCCCCGTCGTCGATCCGAAACAAATCATTAATCATGAATGATACTACATATCATACCAGAGCGCACCAGTCACGGGTGAGCCAAAGCTGGGGAGCACCAGTTCTCAATGGTCACCCCCGTCACCGATTAACTATCCGTAAGCGAGACATTCCTGGACGAGCCAGCAATGCTCCACAAGTCTGTAAGCGAGCCATCTCTGGGCTAGCCAGCAGACGCTCCACGAGAGTAGTGCCGTCCTCCGTATAGGAGATGTTGGATATGGACGACATAAATACACCCATGATGGGATGTATGAGGTTATACGGACCTCAGATGTCGTGTGCACGAAGGCGTGCGCGAAGAGAACCTTTTCTCGTGTGAAAAGGACCACTCGATAAGTGGAAAAAGCCACTCGATAAGTGGAAAAAGCCACTTTATAAGTGCAAAATGGCACTTGATAAGTGGATAAAGAAGAAGATAAATGAATGTGCTAATATAGGCTAATAAGCTTATAATTGGTTATTTCCTACAATAACCACCCCTAAAGCTTATAAATAGGACCCAAGGGTAAGGCATTCATTGACACGTTCCATGTCATAAGTTTGCATAAGGCATCCTTATGTTCTTCTTCTCCATTCCATTAAAATCCTCTTCTAGTTAGAGATTTAGGCGGTGAAACTCTGCTTCGATCCTCTGTGACGAAGTATCGACCATTGTGGCGAATCCGAGGGCGAAGTTCCGAGATTACGGTGCCGCGTACGCAAGCGTAAGTCTCAACTTCATTTATCGATCCTAACGTTGTTTTGACAGGATCCTACATTGGTATCAGAGCCATACGGGTTCGCCCCGGTCAAACCGTCGCCCCGTCGAACCGATGAACGAGGCGTTGTCTTTTTCATGAATTGGTATCCTACCATTACGGATATGGTAGGAACGCTTCGTGACGGAGAGAACGCAGCGGTTGTTCTTTTCACGTTAGGGTCTCCTACCATTACGGATATGGTAGGAACTCTCCGTGACAGGAAGAACCGACCGTTCATATCGTCAAGCTCGCTCTCTTCATGGATGCTGAGTCTCCATTCATAGGGAATGTGAACGCTCTTCATGTGGAGCGCATAGTTTACGAACTTTAAAGTGTGTAATTTTTCATTTTTGGCACACGGCCATTAGAGAATAACTACTTTCTCGACGAACGGGTGCTTCATCGACGAACGGGTGCTTCATCGACGAAGATGATGGTAGTTATCTACATCGGAGAAGATGACTTTTGGTGCATGATCACCATGGCCAAATGGGCTATGAAGGCAACGCACCCCCCTTCCCATGCGGAGGGGGTTGGCTACGGCCAATAACCACCACGGCCACCCCTCCGGCGGGGGTGTGCGGCAACCCCATATAAGGGGGTGGCCGGCCATGGCCATATGGGCCATGGCCAGCCAAGGCCAAATGGCCATGGCCCGGCCATGGCCGGACCTGCCGGCCCCGGCCAGGGCCAGGGGGCCCTGGCCGTAGCCAAGGCCTGGCCTGGCCGAGGCCAGGCCAGGGCCAAGGGGCCCTGGCCGGCCGAGGCCAAGGCCAGGGGCCGGCCCTGGCAGTGGACAGGGCCGGTGCCCTGGCCAGGGCCAGCGCCCTGGCCACTGCCGGGGCCTGGCCGGCCTCGGCCAGGGCAGAGGCCCTGGCCGAGGGGCCAGGGCCCCTGGCAGGCCAGGGCAGAGGCCCTGGCCGGCCCTTGGCCAGCCTCGGCCAGGGCAGAGGCCCTGGCCGGGGGTGGAGGGTGCCAGAACCCTTGGTCGGCATTGGTCGACCAATTCGGGTTTTTTGGTCGACCAATTCAGCCGGAGGCCTTGCCAGTAATTTCGGCCACGGCCATCTGTAAGGCTAGTCAATACGGGGCCAACGGCAGTCATTTGCGGCAAAATTCTCCTATAAGGGGGGAAGCGCCTGGATCCATACGGGAGCCGGCGACAATTGCTTGCAGAAAAATCTCCTCAAGGGGGGGATCCGACCTTGGCACGGCAACGGCTTAAACCCGGCAATGGCCAGGGATTGCCGAATATTTCACTAATATCATAAGGGTATTATGTTGAAATATATTTTTTGAAAAATACGTTTTCATACGTTTTGAAAAATACGTTTTCAAAAATGTTTTTCCGCTGCAAAGTACTATAAGAGTACTTTTATTTGATAAAGTGATGGGGAAATACTGAAAGTTACTCTAGATGGTGATTGGAAACGTAGTGACCTTTCCGATTCTAGGGTAACGTCTTCAATATTTTTCGAAAGTAACTTATCAAATTATAAATGGCATTCCAAGTGGGAGTTGAAATTAGAACTATCCAAATGGGATATTCTATTATCACTTCAAATGGGAATTATATTTTAAGAATTTTCAATGCAATGTTTTTGATCAAACCTTTGGTTTTGTGTCTTTTGCAGCATTTTAAAAGTAAAATGTCTTCCGCTTCAAAGAATATCGTCGCTGAGTTAAACAGAGGTGAAAAACTCAACGGTGATAATTACAAACTTTGGTCCATCAAGATACAATACGTTTTAGAGGAGCAAGAAGTGCTTGAAACTCTAAAGAACGTAATGATTGAACCCGAGTTGGGCACTACGGCCCAACACAGACGAGACAAGGAAGCTTTTGATGCTTGGTCTCGGAAGAATAAGATAGCCCGCATTACGTTATTGAGCAGTATGGCCGATGACATAATGCGCATCTTCCGAGAGCATGACTTAGCCATGGACATATGGTCCAAGCTAGAGGAGAAGTTTTGTGGCACATCGGTGTCCAAACTTCGCGCCTTAACTATAAGATTCGATTCATATAAGAAACGTCCAGATCATTCCATGAGGAAACATCTGCGACATATGGCGAATCTTATCTCCGAGTTAAAGGACGCAAGTCATGTGCTCACTGATGAGCAACAAATCCAAGCAGTCAAACGTTCCCTACCAAATGGGTGGGACCAAATGAAGATGCATCTCACCCACAATGAGAGCATCAAGACTTTCAGCGATGTTTTTAAGCACCTCGAATTAGAGGAATAGCGGCTTGCGGCTGCCAAGCCAAGTGCAGAAGTGCACATGGTTGTTAGTTCCTCACACGGGGGAAAGAAACGGAAAGATCGTTCAAAGTTCACTAATGAACGTAATAAGCAACCTGAGTCTACCAAGAAACCCAAACACAAGGGTGGGCACAAGAAATGGCATAAGAAGAAAGACTTGAAGAGGATCAAGTGCTTCAAGTGCAACAAGCTCGGTCACTATGCTCGTTCGTGTACGAGTGGAAGCGACGAGGTAACTTGTAATTATACTAGTTACATATGTGTTTCTAGTTCAATATTTCTTGTGGAATCTAATCCATTTTGGATAATTGATTCAGGTGCCACCGACCACATAGCAAGGGACAGACAGTCCTTCGTGGAGTATCACCGGATACCCCAAGGAACGAAGTGGATCTATGTAGGAAACAACACACGTGTTGAAGTGAAAGGCGTTGGGACTTGCAAGCTAGTCTTGGACAACGGCCGCACTCTCCTACTTCATGATGTCCTCTTCGCTCCAGATATTCGAAGGAATATAATTTCTGTGGTCGTGTTAATGGGTCTTGGCTATAACTGGTTTTTCATGATTGTAATGTGGACTTAAGTTGTAATAATACTCTTATTGGTACTGGGTTTGTATTTAAAGGATTTATTGTAATGAGTACAATGTAAGATTCCTCGTGTAATGAAAATTTCCTTATTGCAAATTCTAAGACTTATGAGTCTGATGTGATTTGTTGGCACGCAAGGCTTGGCCATATTGGACCAACGCGTATGGATAGACTTGCCAAACGTGGCCTTCTATCCAATGTTTCAAAGGTTGAAATGTCGACCTGCGAACATTGCCTAGTGGGGAAATCTTGTCGCAAGCCGTTTGGAACCGGCACAAGGGCCGAGGTTCCATTACAGCTTATCCATTCGGACATATGTGGTCTGATGAATGTCAAGACAAGACGCAGGAAGCCCTATTTCATCACTTTTATTGATGATTTCACCCGATTCGGACATATCTATTTGATATCCCACAAAAGTGAAGAATTGGCTTGCTTTAAAAACTATATGAGTTTAGTGGAGAATCAATTAGATCGCAAGATTAAGGTCTTGCGAACCGATAGGGGCGGTGAATATCAATCAACGAGTTTTAAGGAACTTAGTGATGAAAAAGGCATAGTACATCAGGTAACTATGCCTTATACTCCTCAACAAAACGGTGTTGCAGAAAGGAGAAATAGGACTCTAATGGAAATGGTCCGTTCAATGATGGCGCAAGCTAACTTGCCAATCACCTTTTGGGGTGATGCATTATTGACGGCCGCTTTCATTTTAAACCGCGTAACCTCGAAATCAGTTAGCTCCACTCCTTATGAGTTGTGGAACCAAAGGTCTCCTGCTTAAACATTTTGAAACCTTGGGGTTGTGCATCCTACACACATATTTCCTCCCATAAGTATGTCAAACTTGGGCCAAGGGGAAGGAAATGTATCTTTATACGATACGCAGAAAACTCCAAAGGTTATGTTTTTGTTAGTCAGGAAGACAATGGTGGGCTAATTGAGTTTGAGTCGAGGGATGTCACTTTCTTGGAAAACGAGTTTCCAAGACAGGGCGAGATAAGTCAAGACTTATCTCTATTTGAGATTTATGATCAAGGAGGATTACCTCATTCGAGTGGGAGAATTCTTGGTGAAAACGAAAATATGTTTCAACCTTCACCAATGGATTATACGAATGACGATTATCCTATTCCATACGGGAATAATGATCCAAGTGGGAGCAATTATAACGACATTCCAAGTGGGAGTGATATTAGAATTGATCTAAATTCGAGTCAACAAAGACTTGAAGAATCTCAAATACGACGTAGTAGTCGTACAAGGTTGACTCCTCTAAGATTTGAGGATGAATTTCCGCAAACCTTTATGACTTTACTACAAGAAGATGACGAGCCTGCTACTTTCAAACAGGCCGTATCTTGCCCTGCTAAAGACAAATGGATGGAAGCGATGCAAGAGGAGTTAGAATCCATGAAAGTTAACCGAATCTGGGACTTAGTTGACTTACCCAGAGGACGTAGAGCTATTGGGAACAAATGGGTTCTCAAGATCAAGCATAAGGCTGATGGCTCTATTGATGGATATAACGCTCGCCTTGTCGCGAAAGGTTTTACGCAACAGGAAGGGATAGACTACGAAGAGACCTTCTCACCTGTTGTTCGTTTTACCTCGATTCGCCTGATTCTGGCAATCGTAGCTTGCTTAGACCTCGAATTACATCAAATGGATGTAAAGACTGTCTTTCTCAATGGAGAATTGGACGAGGAGATCTATTTGGAACAACCAACAGGGTTTGTAAAAGAAGGAAACGAACATAAGGTTTGTAAACTTCTTAAATCCATATATGGTCTTAAACAATCCTCGAGGCAATGGTATATACGATTTCAAGAAGTTGTCTTATCAAATGGTTTTACCATGCTTGATGAAGATAACTGCGTATATATCAAGAGGATTAAAAGCAAGTATGTTATCATGTCTCCATATGTAGATGACATTTTAATAGCCGGAAATGACAAGGGCTTTGTGATGGATATCAAGGCTTGGCTTTCATCAGTTTTTGAGATGAAAGACATGGGAGAAGCCACATATATCCTTGGCGTTAAGATTTCAAGGAATCGTTCGAAGAAACTTCTTTCTCTTTCACAGGAGACTTATATAAAGAAGGTTCTAGAACGATTTAATATGCAGGACTGCAAGTCCATTGATACTCCTATAAGCAAAAGCGATAATTTATGTCTGAAATCATGTCCTAAGAACCAAAAGGAGAAAGAGATTATGGAAAAAGTTCCATATTCCAGTGCAGTTGGTAGTCTTATGTACGCTATGATGTGTACAAGACCGGACATCTGTTTTGCCGTTGGAATGGTAAGTCGTTACCAATCCAACCCAGGGCAAGTACACTGGAAAGCAGTTAAGAGGATAATGCGGTATCTCAAAGGAACTGCAGACTTTGCTTTATGCTATCAAGGAGATGCCTTGAGGCTCAAAGGCTACACTGATGCTGATTGGGCGGGTGATCTCGATGAGCGACGATCGACCTCAGGATATGTTTTTCTACTCGGATCTGGTGCAATATCTTGGAGTAGCAAGAAACAATCCTGCATCGCACTTTCAACCATGGAAGCCGAGTTTGTAGCATTTAGCATGGCAGTCCAAGAGGCTGTTTGGCTTAGGAAATTCTTAGACAGGCTAATTGATGCAAGTGACTCCGGTGCTGTACCCATACACAGCGACAGTCAAGCATCTATAGCCTATGTCAAAGATCCTAAATTTCATTGTAAGACCAAACACATTGATATCCGCTACAAATTTGCAAAAGACTATGATAAGACCAAGAAGGTGGACATAAGGTACATATCTACGCATGAGATGATAGCGGATCCGCTCACGAAGGCGATCCCCAGAGATTTGTTTTACAAACACTTATCATCCCAAGGATTGCGTAAGAGCTGAGTTGTACCAATGTAAATTCCCATGTCTGTAAATGATCAAATTTAATAAAAGAATATGTTCTTTTTCAAACATTGCATATGAATTTCTTGAGAAATGTGTGTATACATTTTTGAAATCTCAGCTATACTTTCTAGTATGTCGGACAGATTGAGGTTGGCTCTCTCACATGAGCAACCGCCTTATTCTATCAGACGGATAGAATAGAGATGAGACCTGTTTAAAGTCAAAATCATCAGACGGATGATTTAGAGTCATGACTTAAACAAAATGGTCGCATGAAAGATCTGCATCATATGGATGCTTACAGAAGATCTAAGAGGATTTTGAAATCCTATCTGTCTAAATGCGGGATGTGAGTCCAAAGGATTATTTGAGTAGAAAAAGGGACTCAAAGTCAGACATTGTGGTGTCTGATCATCATCCTTACAACATCATTGAGACATACACTCCCTGGGAAAGGAGCGATGTTGTAATACGTATTCATACTACGTATGCATTTTTGACCATTGGGTTAGAATGGTAAATAAGTTTACTATTATGTGAGACCCAAAGACCACATGGGTCTTAACTCGTTACCATTATGGACTCTAATTGGTTCCTTAAGATTTGACTGGGTGATTGCTATCTTAGCATGTTACTTATGGACTATGGTTAATTCGGTCCGGCGGGGCATGTTAGAAAAGCAAGTCAAGTCAAGATCGAAAGGATCGCAAGAAGAGGAAGATTAATTTCGCATTCACATTTGGACTTTAAAGATTCAAAGCTGGCCAGCCAATTGCAATCCAGATGTGATTCAATTGTTGAATATAAAGCATAAGAAATGTGAAGAAATAATCTAGGGTAAAGCATGCGTTGATCTACTCAACTTTGCACCTCGAGGAGTGTTGTGTATCTCTAACAAGTGCACAACAGCGGACTCTATGCGCATGACGGTCACACGGCCTATTTCTCGGTATGATAAACAGAAGAGTTAGAGGAAAATAAGTTTCCTTACAATCCCCTCAAGTGTGAGTGGGAGATGTTGGATATGGACGACATAAATACACCCATGAGGGGATGTATGAGATTATACTGACCTCAGATGTCGCGTGCACGAAGGCGTGCGCGAAGGGAACCTTTTCTCGTGTGAAAAGGACCACTCGATAAGTGGAAAAAGCCACTCGATAAGTGGAAAAAGCCACTTTATAAGTGCAAAATGGCACTTGATAAGTGGATAACGAAGAAGATAAATGAATATGCTAATATAGGCTAATAAGCTTATAATTGGTTATTTCCTACAATAACCACCCCTAAAGCCTATAAATAGGACCCAAGGGTAAGTCATTCATTGACACTTTCCATGCCATAAGTTTGCATAAGGCATCCTTATGTTCTTCTTCTCCCTTCCATTAAAATCCTCTTCTAGTTAGAGATTTAGGCGGTGAAACTCTGCTTCGATCCTCTGTGACGAAGTATCGACCGTTGTGGCGAATCCGAGGGCGAAGTTCCGAGATTACGGTGCCGCGTACACAAGCGTAAGTCTCAACTTCATTTATCGATCCTAACGTTGTTTTGACAGGATCCTACAGGAGAGGCCCACGCCTGTGCTCTTCTACGAAGATCCACACAATTATAATGTCTGGCTTATTAATTAGCATGTGAGGTTTAAGTTGCATCTTAAAAGTGGGTTCGAGCAGAAAGTAACATGTGATTATTTCAAGTCTTTTGCAGAAATAAATCTAGCAGTTCTAACATCAATTCTAGAAAAGCATAAAAGCAGTAACTAAAGTCTCATTCCTTGCCTGAAAGATTCCGGCAAGTATGTAGTCCAGCAGGGTCTGGGTCAACCAACGGATCTACGGAACCTGTACGATAATCCTATCATCACAATCATGCACTCTAACATCCACAGGCAACGACATAAGATAAGCCAGATTAACTGGGCCCGCTTGGGTCACCAGACCTATGGTTTGCTGCCTAGTTCGATCGATCATTCCATCTATCCTATGTGCACAGCAGAGTAAGTCCATTGATCGATCGAGGCGATTTCCTAATGAGTTCGTTCTATGTGAGTTACTTCATGCAAGTTGGCCCTAATTACTAGAGCAACAAGACTTTTGAGAATCGTTACCTAGCCAGATGTGAAAGCTCCACGTCGGTGACGATTCTGACACAACGCCGCGTCACCCGACGGTAGGTCAAGGGTGGGAGGCCTGGAGCACAGATTCCTATCAGCGATCCGTCAGTTCCACGTTGTCGCAATCAGCGACTGAGGGTACCCAGAGGTGATCATCAGTGGCAGAAGTCACCGGATCGCCCTCGGGACGTGTGCAATAGTCGATCAACGTCCGGCTCTGTGACGAAACTTCAAACGACGTTCGTAGTCGCTGTTCAGTCAGTCAAGGCGTTGCGCCGGCAGCAGCTATAGGAGGAGGGTCTACGGCTTAAAGGGAAAACACGGCATCTTGCTATAGGGGGTTCACCGAGCAAGGAGGAGAGGCGCCGGAGCATGGGTGGTTGCCAGTGGTCTTGGTGGCCGGAGCTAGGTTAGGGTCAGGAGGCGTGGCTGTTTGAGGGGGAAGGGGGATGGCCGTGCGGTATTGGGAGGAGCAACAGGCCGGAGTGCTAGGGCTGACTCGGGGTTTTCCGGTGGTATCAAGGGCTGCTGTCATGGAGATCGCGGCTTACGGCAAAGGAGGATGGCATTGAAGGGGGTCTTGCTGGCGTCGACTCCGGCCATGGTGGCCGGCGAAGTAGGAGGAGCGGCGGCCATGGAGGGGTTGGCAGCTCGGTAAGGGGAGGAGAGGGGATGCGGCTTTTGCAGGGGTTGGTCGCGGCATTTGCAGGGCTGGAGTGTACTGCGGTGCTCGTCGGAGTGGTTGAGGGCCATGGCGGCGACCGGCGGCCCTGGAGAAGGTTGATGCATGCGGAAGTTTAAGGGAGGGGGCGGCTAGTTGTTTTTGCTGTGAGAAAACTAATAGGCTAGGCTTTATAAACAACACCTTAGGTCAAAAGTTATAGGATATGGGCTGTTCTCGTGAGCTAGGAGCCTGGGTTAGGTTATAGGGTTTATTTAAATTTATTTTGAATGGGTGAGGGCTGATACTTGGGCTAAGCTAAAGGCTAGAGTTGTTATTAGGCTTTAATATTATAACAATTACAAAAAAACACAATCTCATCCCCTATCTCTCTCAAGCGTGGGATGGTGCGGCCAATGGAGGAATGTGGGCTTGGTCAACTGAATATTGGATGTATAATATAATAAAATAATCAGGGGAGGATGCCATCTGAAACTTAGGGTAAAAATATATGATAGGTTGGCCAAACAGTGAAAGTAGATCAAACGAAGCCCAAAAATTGTGAAATAAATACTAGGGTGACCGGGGCGACGAGAGAAAGAAGACAGAGAAGACGGATTATAATTTCGACAACGAGAAACGTAACTAAAAATGAAAAGGCCTCACGACAAAAGCGAAAGTCGCGACGTCTCATCAAACAAAGTCAAATTGTGCGAGATCGACCCGTGAAATGACGTTCCAAATTAGCGTCACAATTTAATACCTTCAGAGAGGGTCACAACGACATATCACACAATAGGGTTCGGTTACAGACAAGGTCTAAAATAAATACGTGCACGAACAAGGCTACGTGAACGTAAAGTGTATAAAGGATACGGGGTTTGAAGTCGACGGTAATTCTATGTTGGGCACACGTCGGGGTTGGCTTGCTAAGGATGCAACCAAGGTGCTACGGCCCTATCGACTCAACGACACGACTCACATACCAAGCACAAACCCAATCAGGTACTCAAAATTGATATACGCACAGCCGTATGACAAATAGCGAGTACCGGCCGTTACAATTTGTTTTCATCGTTAGTCGGTCAAAGAACACTCATTGACCGACTAGTTGTGAAACTAGTCGGCTGGCAAGTCTTCTTGGACCGACTAGTTCTATATTCCCTGAACTTCTCTATTGACTGTTCACCTCTTAATCGGTTCATGTTGTTTCACCGACCGACTAGTTGATGAACTAGTCGGTCAGTGGTCCTTCTTTGACCGACTAGTTTTCTTCAGAATAGAGTCGTTGGAGCATTAAATGCCACGAATTTTGCTCTCTCTTTCCTCTATTCTATATATACTTGGAGTGCTGCTTTCATAGCATTCAAGGCTGATATTAATTAATCTTTAGAGAATCAAAGAGAAGCATTTAATCCTCATTCAAAGCTCTTTCATTTCTCACTTGAATCTCTACCTCACTCTTATTTCAAAAGAGAGATTCATTGATTGTGAGCCTTCCAAGCCAAGAGCTTGATCCAAGGTCACCAACATCCTCCTAGGCTTCCATTGCTGGTCAATATCTTGGAGCTAGGGTTTGGTGCCTTCATCTTCCCCAAAATCCTCTTTGCCTTAAATCGTAAGTTTTACTCAAGGCATAGGTTTTTGTGGTAAGCATTTCTTATTTCAATTACATTGATATTGCAAGTGTTTTACTCTCGGTTGTGAGAGTTTGTGTGTGATCCCGGTCTGTGGGAGTCACATTTCATTTGTGTATGATTTGACTTTGTAGAGGTTTTCTACAAGTATTTCATAGTGCAAATTTGAGTTAGAAGTTTCTAACTCAAGTATCCGGGGGGATCCGGGTGGTTAGGACGTAGGATCACCGGGAACAAGTCGGGGAGACTTGGGTGGATCTGAACCTGTTATATCGTCTGTTTGTGATTGCATTTCTTTGTTGTCAATATTTACATTTCCGCATTGTTGGTTGAGTTTGCAAGATAATTAGGAATTATCTTCTTAATTATTTTAAAGTACTATTCACCCCCCTCTAGTACTTGTGCAGTAGCTACGTAGGGCATTACAATCATCTCTCTTTGACTTTCTACTCTATCTCTCTATCTCTCTATCACATTACATCTTACTTCTCTATCTCTTTTCTCTCTCTCTCTCTCTCCCCCCTCTCCCTCTCCCTCTCCCTCTCCCCCCTCCCCCCCCCCCCCCTCTAACACAAATCTTTACGGGCTCTTTAAGGCCCAATGGTTATGGCACTTGTTTAACACAACTGAGCTAGTGAATATATGTACAATACTATTTTGTAGCTAGTGAATAATTAACGCTAGTTAACATTTAAACTTTTTTGTTTTGATATTTTAAAAAAAAATGTTCTGTAGAACATCTTTATCTTCGCCCAGGACAAAAAAAATCCTGGTTATGCCCCTGCACATACTTCAATATCCCAACCGAAGTACATGACTGTTGTATTCACACACGCACACAGATTCATTCAAAGAAGGCATATTCATAGCCATCATTTTTGATCATGTTCTCTTGTCGACCACTCTCAATTAACAATCTCCATCCCGCCCGGTAAACACAAACAATTCTTATCCCTATTCCTATGAAAACGTGACATAAAAACACGAGGACCCCATGCTTCTCTTCATACAGTCAAACAAACAAACACACACACACACACACACACAAAGCACACTTCAGGCTTTTAGCCCATCAACACAACTAAAAGGCCTCATCTTTCATAGAATTGCAAAACCCCACCCCCCAACCCACCCAAGTGGGCATGCATCATCATCATCATCATCATCATCATCATCATCTCTCTCTCTCTCACTCACTCTCTCTCACTCTCACTCAAGAGGTGAAAAAGAGCGCATGCATGAATTCCTCAGCCATGAAATGAAAACAAGTGGCCATCATCAGTATTGGATCCCATTGGGGACATGGCGACGTCGGGTGGTGGTCGAATTATGGCACGTGATGCGTCTGCGCAACGGCCATGGCATACACTGACCAGTTTGTGGCCAATGAGCACAAAATTTTTCCCAAATTAGGGCGGCGAGCGCGGGCTTACTGGATTGATCGATGTCTCTCTCTCTCTAGACTCTCTCTCTCTCTCTCTCTCTCTCTCTCTCTCTCTCTCTCTCTCGTCTACGGCGAACGCACCCCCCACGCTCTCTCTCTCTCTCTCTCTCTCTCTCTCTCTCTCTCTCTCTCTCTCTCTCTCTCGTCTACGAACGCACCCCCCACGCTCTCTCGATCTTCAGCTATGGGTTACAAGAACGATCCGTAAGCTCTCTCGAACCCTTCTGAAACCCCAAATTTTCCCCCTAATGTCATCTTAGAGCGAAATTAGGGTTTATAATTTGCGATCCCTTTTCAGGTACATCGACTAGGACGGCGAGCCCTTGATGGATCTCGACGCCCACTCAGACCGGGTGACGTATCCAGATCCCCAATTTCCCGTCGACGACGATGAAGGCGAGGAGGATTGGCGGAGATCTCGATGTTACGATCAACCGAAGAAGATGAGCGACCGCGTCACAGCTCGGCGGTGGGGAATTAGGTTGTGTTGGTGAATAGAGGAGGAAGAAGAAGAAATGCATAATGACAATGATGTACAAAATACCACAACAGTTCTTCATCCTTTGTGATTTTGCTCTGTACTTTGATTATATTATATTACATTGTATAAGCTTGCATGTATTGTATGAATTCCTGACACTGCAATTTAATCATTTTACCGTATTATTGATTTTACATAATGAAATTTCTTCTATCCTATTGTTCTGGATTAACACAATGTTATACGCTAACTCTGTTTGCTTCATGTACAGATGATAACATGACCATTTGATGGCTTTTCGAACACCAGAGATAGAACTCTTATGCTTGACAACAATATTTGGTAATTGCAATACCGAAGATTCTACCCGGAATGCGTTACTTCTGGTATATACCTGTCTTATGGCATATGTTGGAACTACTACTTTTCTTGTTGAGTGCTCGTTTTGTTCAATATTATTTTGAGGCAGTTGGACATATCCATCATTACGTATTATTTAACAATGTGCAAAGGGATACTGTGAGCTCGCAGGTTGTATGATCGGGGTTTGAAGTGCTACATAATTGTTATGTGCAAGAAATGGAGACCAAGGAATTTGATTCTTCTTCAAGGCATATGTGAGGAAAGAGGTAATAATATCTGGGGATTTCTCTCTCTCTTTTATGTGTCAGATCTACGTGAAATCTTACATGAAGCTTCACTTATATGAAGTGATTCTGTGAAGAGAATGAAGGAAGAGATTTTAGGAGCTTCTGAATCTTTTCAGCATCTTAAGTTGGTATTAATCTTCTCAAAGTATTGAAGTCCCAGTATTTATTGTGCAGTGTTTTTAAATCTCTGTTGAATATTCGTGAATCTTTGCACGGATGGGTTATTTGCATATTAATTGCAGAGCTTGTGAAACCTCCTTTGACAATTAATGCGCTTATTATTGAGGAATAAAGAGCACTGCTTTTGATCATGTGTTGATTTTTATAGCTAGGATATGAGCAAAGCCAAGGTTCTTGCCGATGAATTAATTTTTTGTTTTTTGTGTATCTTTATTACTTTGAGCTTGTAGGATTATTTTTGCAATTGCATAATTTGTTGTTTCTTTGCATAACATTCTTTTTGATACGACAGGAGTGGGAGAAACCATATAGAATTGTCAGTTCAAACTTGAATTTCACTGGGAAGCTTTCTCCTAATGCAAGCAACAGAAACACCCAAGTGTACATGAGTGTCAGGGAGATCACAAAGGTCCAACTGAGGGTGCTAAAGGTACTTGTTGTTTGGCATAGCAATGAATGGCTTGGTAGTATATTTAGCATGCATTTTTTACTAATGTCATTTACATGAATTTCAGCCATATCAATTCATTTCCTTTAACTGGATATGAATACCAATGGATTCAGACAACGCCATTCGCTACTAATTCAGCAAACAAATATATTGTTGAATATATATTTGCTGAAGGTCTGTAGGAAGGGGCTCCTCATGTCAGGGAGGGCTCACATCTCTCTCGGCTCAAAACTTTTCCCTTATCTTATGTTTAATTTGCTACTTCCGATAACCATCCCTACTCATTGCATCTATATATGGTTGAATTTATCTTATGCAATTCAGTTCTTAAAATTCAGTTTTATTTGCATTTACTTTACATGATTTTTGAAGTTAGGTGTATGCATGTTCCTTTTTCTGATCGGACACCTTTTGAAGGTCATTGTTTTTGTACTCTGGAATATTTATTGATTCTTAAATATATCATGTTTAGCAATATATTCCTTTGCATTCTTGATTCAGTATTTTAGTGTCCACCTCAAAGCAACACAACTGTGATCGTAACAATGAAATTTCACGTTTGTTGGGGACCATAAGTTTGAGCTGCAAATGTGCATCCTGGCTTTTGCTTATATCTGAATGATCTGGTGCTAAATTTCAGATTAATGGATCTGCAATGTTGTGCATGAATTTATGCTGAACAGAAATAAGTAAATGTTATATTGGTAAAGAAAAGATTCTTTATACAGTGGGCATTTATTGACAAGAATGTGATCATATAGTAATGGAGAGACTCATATAATCCTAATTTTAATCATAATTAATTAAAAAACACCGATAATCTTTAAGAGAAAAGTTACCGCATCATGTTATTTATTGTCACATGTTCACTTAGTGCTAAAATAGAATTCGGGCCACTTTACACAACAGTCCTATATATTGATTAAAACACAATAATGTGAAGTATAGCCAATGCTACAGTACCCATTATATTTGCTTGCTGAATATATATTTGCTAATGGTTAATATAAAGTCAAAAAATAACAGTATGTTTTGTAGTAGTAGCCTTGATAGGTAAATTGCCACACTTGCATATACAATGAGAGTTTTGGAAATTTTTGCATATTTCTCATCCAAAATTGTAAATTAGAAACTTCAGAATTGGTTGCATGATGATCTACATATAGTCTACACACCTGTAGTTAAACCCTAGTGGTATCTGATTATTCCAGTATTTACAATTCCTGGATGAACATCGTTATCCGTCACCTTCGTGTTTCTTTTCTGTAAATTACGGTTCCATGAAGAAAATGATACTCAGAATACTTTGGTTAGGGTGACGAGAGCTAGAGTGTGCAAGCAACTTAATGAAAGGAAGGGGTCGATGGCAAAGTTAAGACTATGACAATGATTGAGGATGAAGGATCAAGATTGACAATAGGACAAATCAAAATGAGAATCAAGATCAATGAGAGAGGGGTGTCAATGGCAAGTCAGTTAAGGATAGGGATTAATGTCAGGGTAGTTGAGGTCATGGTAGGGATTAATGTCAGGGTAGTTGAGTCATGGTAGGGATTAATGTCAGGGTAGTTGAGTTAATGTATCAGGAGCTAGTTGAGGTCATGTATTAGGAGCGACGATAAAGGAGGAGTTGACCATATGAGTATTGTCGGTGGGTACCGATCTCACTTTATTTAACAAATTATGTTTAAATTCATTTATTTATTATTAAAAATGAAATACCAAATTAGGTTCAAGTCCAACCAGCAATTTTGAAAATGGACACAAACTTAGAAATCAATCCCAATAAACAAATAAGACATGCTTGAGCTTATATAACTTTTCATTAAGTTTCATATCTGTCCTGCATAACAGTCCTCCATGATTCATATACTCAGCATCAACTAACAAAATGCGGCAGGAAACAATATATTATTAAACAAGAAAATCATTCATGGATTCATGATGATGATCATCATCATTCTACTTCATCTCTCTCAATTTACTTTAGGATTTGCAACCATAATCAATTGATTTAACAGTAGAAACTAGATACTGTAAGCATAGAGTACACAAGTTGTTCAAGCTCGGGGCAGATGAACACAAGCTTGTTCGAGCTTGGTTAAAGAGCAGATGCACACAAGTTACTCAAGCTTGGCCAAAACCATTAAGCCATGACTCGCTCCTGGATTCTTTATCCCTTCTCAATAAGAATTAACCAAGTTATCCAAACATACTGATATGTGAAGCACTCCTTGAACTTCTTATATGAAATTTCTGTTAACATGTAATGAACATCCTTGGTCAGTTATTCTTATGTGCTTAGCTATTTACATTGCATCTCAAATTTTTAGCATGAATGCAAAATATCCTGTTAACATACTATTTGCTAGTCTTTTGGGTCCAATCCATCTATTCATCTATGATGTAACATTATGTTAGCCATCCAGTATGATGTGAGTTCCATCAAATATTTCATCTATTAGTTTTCCATGTATGACAATGTTTAGGAACTGTGGTAATTCAATACCTTTTGCCTGCAAACCATGCGTTATACGACCTTGTTTAGGTGTATGTGCGTGTGTGCATGTGTTTAGGTATATGGATGGAATGGGGTGGCCTTTTTCTTTCTTAACGTGTTTTTTTGAAAATACTTATTTATTTCAATTTTTGTTTCAGGAATCACGTCCGCAAGGTGGAGCCGGTGGAGAACCGGAGGGTGGAGATATGAGGTGAGAGTTTAATTTTTTTTTTTACTTGGCGTTTGGGGACTGATGAGAGAGCCGAGGGGTCGTTATGTTGATGTATGTAAACTTTTTGTATTGAGGGGGCCACGGGTCCGTTATGTTGATGTGTGGAACATTTTTTATTGAGGGGGCCGAGGGGCCGTTATGTATTTGTATGTGGAAACCTTTTCTATTGATGTATGTTGAAAGTTTGTAATGATGTAGTTTCCTGGAATTTGGTGAATGAGAATTATTTAATTGGAAATTTTGATATTGTTTATTTATGTGAATTTTGGTTGTACTGCTTCGCCACGGCAAAGCGTGCCTATTCACCGCGGACGATCATGCTATATAAAACGAAAATAAGAGACTAGCCACGAAATATCCATGGCTATTAATTTATTATTGCCATGGAAGGCCATGGCTAATAAATTGTGGCTACAGAGTTCTATTTGGAAAATATTCGTCGCCAATAACCTTTAGCCACGGACTATTCGTGGAAAATAAAAACCTATTGCCACGGAATATCTGTGGTGAAATAGTATTAGCCATAGAATAATTTTGGAAATTTTCCGTAGCGAATTCGTTTTAGCCACAGAATTTCCGTGGCCAAAGAACTTTTTAGCCACGGAATTTCCGTGGCTATAGGTCCGTGGCTAAAGTTTTTCTACCACGGAATTGCTCTCATTGGCCACGGATTTTTCGCATTTGCAATGCCACTTTCCCCCACGGAACAATAGCCACGGAATTTATAAAATTCCGTGGCCATTTTGTATTAGCCACGGATTTTGGGGCTTTAGCCACGGATTCGTCCGTGGCTAATGTCCAATTTTCTAGTAGTGATACCTAATAGTTAGGCGTACCTTGTACCAAATATCTAATATTATTGCATTCATCCATTGCCCATGCTCAAAATAGTTGAGGCTTTGCATTCTTTCTATATTGCATTCATCCATTGCCCATGCTCAAAAAAATTGAGGCCTTGCATTCTTTCTATATTGCATTCATGTCCGCATGTGATCAATGGCGTCCAGTGCGTGCTTTCAGGTATGAAATACTTTCAGGTATAAATATTTCTTGACTTTGCTTTCAATTGTACTAAATTATGAGCAATGGCCATGTCTATGTAGGCACTGCAAGAGGGCGTGGATGTCAAAAAAAAACAAGTCTGATTATGGTTTTCGACCCCAAAAATAGTGACCTCGTCAGGCTAGTGGCCAGTTTCCCACATGAAAAGTGCAAAATTGATCATAATTTGCCACCCTTGTTCCTGTCAACTCTCTAACAAAAGGTCGATAGCAGCATGTTAAATTGATCATAATTTGCTTCCCGAGAGAGAGAGAGAGAGAGTCATGTATACCAGCATGTCTAAACAGAGAGAGAGAGAGAGAGAGAGAGAGAGAGAGAGAGAGAGTCATGTATACCAGCATGTCTGAACAGAGAGAGAGAGAGAGAGAGACATGTATACACATGCTGAACAGATTCAACCTACGCACGTGGTATGGACACATTGCTGCATAGATATAGATATTAACTATTTGTCGGGACTTCTCGATATAGATATGAACTTAGCTTGTCCAAAATTTAATTGTGTGTCACTTATCTAGTCATTTGTAACCATTTCACCAATTGCATGCGATTGCAAGGTTGTCAAAATGCGAGCTTATTTTATGATATTAGCCAATTTGTTAATCGCCAACTTTGCCAATATCGGTTCTATGACGACTCTGATTTGTTAGAACTTTGCCAATTGCAAACGCTCGCCGTCTTCTTGAAATGAAGAGCGTCCAAGTCTTGTGTTTCTTAATTTCCACATGACCATCTTTGTAACTAAAAACAAGCACCCGATTCGGCTAATTTTAATGTCGAAAACGGATGTCGAATTCGTTTTGTACGATCAACTCGTTTGATCTCATATTATTTATACGAGGTGATGCATTTGTGGAATATAATGTCAAACCCACATACGCTAGGTGAGGGGGTTTGAGGGGTATATATATATATATATCTATATTATAAAAGAGGGATGTTATCAAGAGAAATTGGATAAGAGATATTGGACATGAGAAATTGGATAAGAGATATCTATATTATAAAAGAGGGATGTTATCAATATTATAAAAGAGGGATGTTATCAAGAGAAATTGGATAAGAGATATTGGACATGAGAAATTGGATAAGAGATATCTATATTATAAAAGAGGGATGTTATCAAGAGAAATTGGATAAGAGATATTGGAAAAGAGAAATTGGATAAGAGATATCTATATTATAAAATAGGGATGTTATCAAGAGAAATTGGATAAGAGATATTGGAAAAGAGAAATTGGATAAGAGATATCTATATTATAAGAGAGAGATGTTATCAAGAGAAATTGGATAAGAGATATCTATATTATAAGAGAGGGATGTTATCAAGAGAAATTCGAAAAGAGATATCTATATTATAAAAGAGGGATGTTATCAAGAGAAATTGGATAAGCGATATTGGAAAAGAGAAATTGGATAAGAGATATCTATATTATAAAAGAGGGATGTTATCAAGAGAAATTGGATAAGAGATATTGGAAAAGAGAAATTGGATAAGAGATATCTATATTATAAAAGAGGGATGTTATCAAGAGAAATTGGATAAGAGATATTGGACATGAGAAATTGGATAAGAGATATCTATATTATAAAAGAGGGATGTTATGAAGAGAAATTGGATAAGAGATATTGGACAAGAGAAATTGGATAAGAGATATATATATTATAAGAGCGGGATGTTATCAAGAGAAATTGGATAAGAGATATCTATATTATAAAAGAGGGATGTTATCAAGAGAAATTGGATAAGAGATATTGGACATGAGAAATTGGATAAGAGATATTTATATTATAAAAGAGGGATGTTATCAAGAGAAATTGGATAAGAGATATTGGACAAGAGAAATTGGATAAGAGATATCTATATTATAAAAGAGGGATGTTATCATGAGAAATTGGATAAGAGAAATTGGACAAGAGAAATTGGATACGAGATATCTATATTATAAAAGAGGGAAATTGGATAAGAGATATCTATATTATAAAAGAGGGATGTTATCAAGAGAAATTGGATAAGAGATATTGGAAAAGAGAAATTGGATAAGAGATATATATATTATAAAAGAGGGTTGTTATCAAGAGAAATTGGATAAGAGATATTGGACAAGAGAAATTGGATAAGAGATATCTATATTATAAGAGAGGGATGTTATCAAGAGAAATTGGATAAGAGATATCTATATTATAAAAGAGGGATGTTATCAAAAGAAATTGGATAAGCGATATTGGAAAAGAGAAATTGGATAAGAGATATCTATATTATAAAAGAGGGATGTTATCAAGAGAAATTGGATAAGATATATTGGACATGAGAAATTGGATAAGAGATATCTATATTATAAAAGAGGGATGTTATCAAGAGAAATTGGATAAGAGATATTGGAAAAGAGAAATTGGATAAGAGATATCTATATTATAAAAGAGTGATGTTATCAAGAGAAATTGGATAAAAGATATTGGACAAGAGAAATTGGATAAGAGATATCTATATTATAAGAGAGGGATGTTATCAAGAGAAATTGGATAAGAGATATCTATATTATAAAAGAGGGATGTTATCAAGAGAAATTGGATAAGAGATATTGGAAAAGAGAAATTGGATAAGAGATATCTATATTATAAAAGAGGGATGTTATCAAGAGAAATTGGATAAGAGATATTGGACATGAGAAATTGGATAAGAGATATCTATATTATAAAAGAGGGATGTTATCAAGAGAAATTGGATAAGAGATATTGGACAAGAGAAATTGGATAAGAGATATCTATATTATAAAAGAGGGATGTTATCAAGAGAAATTGGATAAGAGATATTGGAAAAGAGAAATTGGATAAGATATATCTATATTATAAAAGAGTGATGTTATCAAGAGAAATTGGATAAGAGATATTGGACAAGGGAAATTGGATTAGAGATATCTATATTATAAGAGAGGGATGTTATCAAGAGAAATTGGATAAGAGATATCTATATTATAAAAGAGGGATGTTATCAAGAGAAATTGGATAAGTGATATTGGACAAGAGAAATTGGATAAGAGATATCTATATTATAAGAGAGGGATGTTATCAAGAGAAATTGGATAAGAGATATCTATATTATAAAAGAGGGATGTTATCAAGAGAAATTGGATAAGAGATATTGGACAAGACAAATTGGATAAGAGATATCTATATTATAAAAGAGGGATGTTATCAAGAGAAATTGGATAAGAGATATTGGACAAGAGATATTGGATAAGAGATATCTATATTATAAAAGAGGGATGTTATCAAGAGAAATTGGATAAGAGATATTGGAAAAGAGAAATTGGATAAGAGATATCTATATTATAAAAGAGTGATGTTATCAAGAGAAATTGGATAAGAGATATTGGACAAGAGAAATTGGATAAGAGATATCTATATTATAAGAGATGGATGTTATCAAGAGAAATTGGATAAGAGATATTGGACATGAGAAATTGGATAAGAGATATCTATATTATAAAAGAGGGATGTTATCAAGAGAAATTGGATAAGAGATATTGGACATGAGAAATTGGATAAGAGATATCTATTTTATAAAAGAGGGATGTTATCAAGAGAAATTGGATAAGAGTTATTGGACAAGCGAAATTGGATAAGAGATATCTATATTATAAGAGAGTGATGTTATCAAGAGAAATTGGATAAGAGATATCTATATTATAAAAGAGGGATGTTATCAAGAGAAATTGGATAAGAGATATTGGACATGAGATTGGACAATAGAAATTGGATAAGAGTGATGTTATCAAGAGAAATTGGATAAGAGATATCTATATTACAAACAAGAGATGTTATCAAGAGAAATTGGATAAGAGATATTGGACAAGAGAAATTGGATAAGGGATATCTATTATATAAAAGACGGATGTTATCAAGAGAAATTGATAAGAGAATTTGGACATGAGAAATTGGATAAGAGAATTTGGATATCTATTATTTAAAACATGGAAATTGAATAAGAGAAAATATAAGAGATGAGATTTTGAGGGATAAAAGAGGAGGTAGGAAATTTTGCACATACAACCCCGGTTTTTTTATTTTTGCCTATGGACCCTCCCCACACACACACCCACACTTTTTATTCTCACCCCTTCCGGCCATTTTTTTCCAGTTCTATGAAGATTTTGAATCTTATCCTACTAGGACAAAGCTTTGTCCTACGTGACAAGTTTGTCCTAGGTGGTGATGACAATTATGGGGGGACTTAAATTTTGGGGGAAAACTTAAATTTGGGGGGAAACTTGAAATTTTGTGGGAAAACTTGAAATTTGGGTGAACTTGAAATTTGTGGGGGAGAAAAACTCAGCCATTAAATAAACCGTGCCCTATGGGCACGGGTAATGACTAGTATATATATATATATGGAATTAAATCTACATTGGTACGAAACATATTTGAGAGAGCCCAAGAACAAAGCCATACAGGCTTGGCCCAAAAGTTGACAATATTATCTCAATGTGGAGATTGAGTTGTGCGCTCATAGTTTATAGACCCCAACAACATTCACACCTCTTGGCAAGGCACACTATTTCATTTTTACTCGTTCTTCAAACCCTAAGGGCAACTAGTCGCGTGAGCAACTCAATCTTTCAGACTTATTTAATATTCATTCATAAAAAAATATACTACATGTGTTTCAGGGTGTCCAATGGACCAGCCCGGTCGGGCTTTGACCGGGCCGATCGGGCCACGGGCCGGACCGGCCCGTTTGACCTTTCAGCCGGGTCGGGCCGAGCCGAGAAGGGGAACCCCCGGAAGCCTGGCCCGTAGTCCGGCTCCCGATCGGGCTCGGGGGCCTGAATTTTATTTTAAAACCCTAAATATTTCTTAAAATTTCTTAAAATTTCTTAAACATTTAAAGCGTATTTAAATAAATTTAATCATTTAAACATAATTAAAAAGACAAAAATATTTATAAAATGAAGTATATTAAATTTTGTATTATTAATTAAACGTATTATTAATTAAACATATTATTAACTAAAAATTTTATTACTACATTCACAATCAAATATTTAAACATATTATAAATTAAACTTTTATGAGGGGGAACATAAGTCGACCAGCCCTAACCCTCATACAATGGCCATAAAAATAAAAACACTAATGCAATACAAATACAAGAAGAAATACTAATAGAAGAAATGTTGGAGCTTTTGAGTTTTTCTAAAGGATTTGGACTCTATTTGGTTTTCCCTCCAAAAGCTTTAGTCCCACATTGCTTGGGTAAAAAGGCTTGGAGAAGTTTACATAGAGTTTGTTGAGCATTAGGGGTGTGCCCCTTGGGGTGTGACTCTTTTGTGAAGGGGAGAGAAATTAGTTGAACTTGGGTTCAACACGCGCGCGCCGCCGCCGCCCGCCGTGACGTGTCGTGCACGCGGTGATTATATTTTTGGATAAAATAATTATGATATATAATTAATTTGATAAACCGAATTTCAAATTTCAAACGTTTTTAAACGTTTCAAATTCAAACGATTTCATTTATTCAGATCCAGAATTTATACCCATTAATTCCCAGATCCAGAATTAAACTCACGTTAATTTTAGATCTACAATTTAAATCGTTTTAAATCTTCCCGTTATAATTTCATTTTATAAATAGGGTGCGTGGTTTATCTTTTGAGAGGTGCTAAAATATGATGTCTTTCTCTTCCTCCTGCCTCCGAAAATTCTTCAAATAAACAGATTGTTTTTTTCTTTGATTCCAAGCAATAGCAGTATCAAACAGATTTGTTGGTTGTTGTTCTTTTTTTGCCATCTTCCAATTCAGATTTGATCGATCACAGAGGTTCTTCTTGGCTGTTTTATTCTGGGGACGGCGGGGCTGTACACTGCTTGCATAACATTGGGCAGCGCCGCGAAATGTCTTAAAGAGAGCGACCTAGTCCGCGAGTCAGCCCTCTTTATTTGGTAAACTCGTTCATGTCTCCTTTTAGTTTCTGCAACAGCAAATCTCAACAATTTTAAGACGTTTTCTCTCTGCAATGATAACCGAGACCGATGCTGTTGTTATTTTCTCCGATCTTAACAAACCGTTCTGTTTTGAAGGCTCACATTTTAAAAGATGTCGGCAAAAGATGTTATTTTTCTTAACAATGAAAAAGGTTGCCTCAGCTTGTACTTCTGATAAACATGCTTTTGTGCTTCTCGAAAACCCTACTGAAGCACAGATCAAGGAATCCCAAACATGGGATGAAACAGATTTCCTGTGTTAGAATTATATACTAAATGGACTGTCTGATTATCTTTATGATTATTACAGTTCTCACAAACAGCTAAGGAGGTTTGGAAGGCTCTGCAGAAGAAAATAAGACACTGAGGAAGATGGGTCAAAGAAGTATGATGTCAGTCGTTATCTGAAATTTCAGATGACTGACGATAAATATGTGGAAGCCCAATCTCACGAGCTTCAGAAAATAGCTCATGAAATTGTGTCTGAAGGTATGTCTTTGGATGAATAATTCCAAGTTCATGTTATGATAGACAAACTTCCCCCTAGCTGGAAAGATTGTAAGAATACACTTAGACACAAAACTAAGGAATTTTCTTTAGAAAGTTTGATAACTCGTCTTCGAATTGAGGAGGAGGCTCGAAAACAAGATAAGAAAGATGAAATTAATACTGTTTCAAACTGTAAAAAATCTGCTTCTGTAATTCTGAAACCATAAAGTAAAACTATGAAGAATCAGAATCAGAATCGTAATTGCTACAACCAGTCTAATAATCAGTCTCAGAATCAGAGAGGCATTAAACCCCCTTCAAGAAATGATTCGGTACAGTTTGTATGCTACAACTGTAAGCCATTTGGCTAGGAACTGTCGGAATAAGCATCGTCCTGCTCTACAGGCGAATCTTACCGAAGAAGAACTGATTGCAATGATTTCTGAAGTCAATGTAATTGGTGGATCCGAAGGGTGGTGGATATACACTGGTGCTTCACGCCATGTCTACTATGATCGTGGATCATTTAAGTCCTATTCTGAAACTACGGACTAGAAAGTGTTGGGAGATTTCCACTCCACTATAGTAGCTGATGTTGAGGACACTACTACAGATTTGGGCTTGGGTAACGCCATTTAGATAGCGCTTCTACAAAGCGCTATCTAAGTGAGCTCTTGTATAGCGCTTCTGCACTTATAGAAAATAAAAATAAATCAAAATTAAGGTAAAAATCACTTTGATAGTGCTTTTTGTTAAAGCGATATCCAAGTAATACCTTAAATAGCGCTTTATTTTAGCACTATGGTACTAATCGTAAACAAAAATATCCGGGAAAATTTCCCGATTCCCTCTATTTTCCGCTCTCAAGCTTGCCATTTTTCTCTTACGCTCACGAAGTTCTGATCTAAAGAGATCCATTCATCAAACAAACAAATGGCGGACTCTGCAGACCATCCGGCCTCCGCTCGTCGCATCCGCACGAGGGGCCCTGAGTCCGCCGCCCGATCCGAAGCCCACCAGCGCCTCAAGGCCCTTCGAAGCTCCACCAGCCGCCGGTCCGAATCCAACATCCCCCAGATCAAGCTCTCGGATCCCATCTACGACACCGTGCCCGAATCCGACTACGACGCCCTCGTCGCCAGGTGCCGCGACGACTTCCGCGACTTCATCGTCGATGACGACGGCCTCGTGACCCCCTATCTCTCTCTATCCTAGCATCCAGGCCCGTGACCCCCCCACTCTCTCTCTCTCTCTCGAGCTCCCTGGAGATTCTGTCGTTCTCCTTCCCTCTCTCCTCTGGTTTCATTATGCGATCCGTAGTCAGCTACCTCCATAGAGTTCGTGGGTTTCTCCTTCGCCTCTGATTCCTCTCTCGCAGCACCGCCATCCTGACTGATTTGGGGCTTTAGGGTTTTGGATCGTGGGTTTCTCCTTCGCCTCTGATTCCTCTCTCGCAGCACCGCCATCCTGACTGATTTGGGGCTTTATGGTTTTGGATCTTGCTTTCCTCCAATTGAACGTGAACCCGTCTGATTTTCTGAGGTAATCATCCAATATGTTTTCGCTATAGCTTCAATTTTACTGTTTCCATTTCAGAAATTTTAGGGTTTGCAGTTCGGTGAACAATTTTTAGGGTATTTAAATTGCTTTTCTCATCCCCATGGGGCTTGCAAGCAAGTTAGCAAGAGCATAACTACTGATTTGAACGACTATATAAAATATGATATGGATGTTGCTCGGGGTTTCAAACATTTTGAAAGAGTTGTAGATGATAATCATCATAAATAGCTAGAAACTGGGGTTTAATAGCAAGAAATTGCCTAATTTGATATTGAAAATGTGTCCAATATGTGTGACAAGCAACATCAATTTCTCAACCAATTGTTTACGTAGTTGTTTGTTTATCAATTTGGCATTTCACAAGTAGCTTCAAGAAGCAGTGAAGATCATGAATATGCAACTTATATTCCATATGAGAGTTATGTAAAGATGCTTAAAAAGAGCAGAGCCCCAGGAACAACATTTTGCAACAATTATTCGAAGTTCTTCCAATACTTGGTATTTTTTCATCCTCGTTCTCATACTGTATCAAGTATCTGGGTTGCCTTAGTCAATTAGTTGTCGTAAACCAAAAATGTCTTCTACAATTGATAAATGCGATAAAAGGATGGATGATTGGATCTCTAATTTGATATCGATGTCCGGAAAAATAGATTTGATAAGAACAATAACTCACAATATGCTCTCATACTAGTTTTAGAGTTTTACTGTGCCTTCTACTGTGCTGTTCAATCTAGAAAAAGTTATGCATGAATTTTATATGAGGGAACTTTTTTATATTATGGCTCATGTTCCCATTATCTCGCATCAACTTTTACACTATATATCTTTACAAATATGTCATATCACACTTTGAGGCAAGTATTCCCCTGTCAAACTTGTTCCATTTGTTGCAGTCTCAATGCGGGTGATGTAAAGTTGTGGGCCACAAAACTGAGTGTTTCTTTTAGTTCATGTGAAACTCTTGCTTTTTTGGCAAACTGTATCTCTGCTTTAAAAAAATTGATGTCAACTAATACATGCATTTATTGCAGTGATAATTTTTCTTATGTGCAGTCTATATCTTTTTTTCTCATTATTGTGGGAATTTACTTATGATATTCTCTGATTCAGATGCATCTCTTTCTGTTTACGTGCCGATATTCAAATACATGAAAAATGCAGTTTCCATGTGGTGAAAAAGTTGTGGTATGCATATCCTAGATTACTCGGCGATAATGATTTTCCCTTCATAACAGTTCCTATATGATGGCAAGGCAACTAGGAGGGTAAGCAACAATTTTCTTGCAACCGTTGCAGCCAATGGAACATTTTGGATTCATGGAAGCAAATTGCATACATACATTACATATACGATGATGAGGCAAGGGAATGTCTGAGCCTTTGCATACATACATTTACATTTTCTACGCTAAAGGTAATCGCCAGGTAACATTTTTTGTTATATGCTGACACAATATCTCACGCATCCTTCTATTGATACCAAGTTGTTTCTAACATGTGCTGCTATGAGATGAAGAATTTTTTAAGCTCCATGTTCTGCTATGAATGCTAGTAGGAAATATTGAGTAGCTTGTTAGATATTGTGTCAGCATACAATGAGTAGCTAGTATGAAAGATTGTTTTTTATGAAGCGTTGAAAGATTGTTTTTATGAAGTGAGATGCTTTCTTTTTCTTTGCAACTTGTTGAGTGTTTACCTTGATGTGAAATCTACCAGCAATTAATGTTCAGGTTTGTTTTCCTGCGAATTGTGTGGTTTAGAGAGGGGTTTGATAAGAAAATAATTTGCTTTTACATATCAGATTTCATTTTGCAATTAATGTGAAATCTACCACTGCAGAACTCATATTGCAGCCCTCTACTTGCTTTTGCATATCAGTATTTATTGTCATGCACCTCTCTTATGATCTTGCCCGGTATTTGCATTATATGATACTAGTGTAATGAGCTCAAGTCATTCTAGAGATCCCAACTCAGAGTTCATTTTCGCTGTATATAATCAACTTCTGGACGAGTCTATAACGGAAGCCATATCAACCGCGCAAATTGTTGATTATAACTGCAGGTGCTCGGAAATTTCAGGACGAGTCTCGGTTTTCCTTTTCTCATTAACTTTCCTTTGCTTATCTTCTTCCTGCAAGTGGACAGCATGAAAGCTATATTGTGGGCTCACTTGTTCAACTGACTGAAAAGGAGGAAGATATTTCCCAGTTCCCATGAACATGAGAAATTAACATAAAATTATCTGCAGCAGATGAGTCATATGCCATATGTGCAGAGTTGATGGAGATCTCGGTAACTGTAAGTGATACAGTTTTACAGTCCTGTCACTTTCTGTTATCGTGACAGTCTTATCTTTATCTTTAAGGACAGTACCGAGCACGCCTTGACCACAATCTTAACATACCAGAACTGGATGCGTGTAAAGTAAATTTCATAACTGTAAATACATGAAAGGCATAGACCAAAATGTGCAACTACATCTACTAGTTGCGAAAGATGCTTGCCTAGTTGCGAAAGCATCTGTTCCTGTATCGGTCAGGTCTATAGCGAGTGAATGGTGGTGTAGGTTTTCTTCAGACCATCATTGCTGATGCATGACAGGTTCAGAACCAGGGCACTGTCAGTGCATATACATACAATGTAGCTCTTGTTGTCAATTCTATTGTCCATTCGGGCTCAACAAATGTTAATTTTCCGGAAACACAGGACTGCTCATGTTTCTGATCATATTTGCAAAATGTGCAAAAGACTTCTTAATCATCTCATTACTTGCTTTTTAGAGTCCCTTTCTAGAGATGGTGGATTTATGTCATCCTTTTTTCATAATGGT
Source organism: Scilla litardierei (assembly GCA_030789695.1). Lineage (NCBI taxonomy): Eukaryota > Viridiplantae > Streptophyta > Magnoliopsida > Asparagales > Asparagaceae > Scilla > Scilla litardierei. Next base: position 86,967,801 of record CM061141.1, on the reverse strand, counting down.
TTCTTTGTGATCATCTTTTTTATCATAGCTAATGTTTTATTGAAGCCTTTTGAACGGCTGCAACCTAAGTACTCAATGTTTCCGATGATTTTACTACATGTTATCTGCCAACTGATGTATTGTAGCGAAAGAGAAGACAAAACAAGTTCCTTGAAAGTATATTGCCCTCCCCGGATACGAGTCGAAGAGCAAATACTCTTTGTAGGTCATACACATGATACCGGTTTGGTGCTAATGCATTTTTCTTTCTTGTAGTGTCATTCTCAGCAAAGCTGATTGATGGCGGCAACCAATGTCGAGAATGACGCAGAGCACTGTTGCTTGCCTGTTTCGGATAGTATAAGGCCAAACGTAAGAGTAATTTATTTAGCTCTAATTTGTCTAGATCGTTTCTATTGGTGCGTTAGTAAGCAGTGTTTGGCATCATCAGGAGGTTGTGTGTGTTTATTGTGTCGGTTGCTTCTTAGGCTGATTTTGGGTGCTTGCATTGAGTTGAAGGATGCTTTGATGCTGTCTGTCGACCCAAATGGATTTGACGTCAGCAAGGTCCCTGTCGCGGCCACCTGCAACGGCCTTAGCCAACGGTATGTGTGCAAGGAGTTCTGGTTTGATTTCGGAGAAGCGGCAAGCGACATTGAGGATTTCTGCCTGTCGAATTAGAAGAAAAAGTTCTTCAAAGTTCTTCAAAGTGTCGCAGCCTTCGCTTCATTTTTCAAGCCTGCAATCAGAGTCACTTTAGCAAGCAAAAGAGATTTGCGATGTTGTTTAGCAATTGACATGCTGTTTCGCAAAATATGCTGATTGTCGTTAACTGTCTATGTTGTTTTCTACAGAGTTTTGTACAGTGTTTGAATAGATCATACAGCATCCAAGTGTTTGGTGTAAGACCGGCCCTAATACTGGGCAGTGCGGCAGGAGATTTTCCGTTTACTTCCAACTATTTGTACTCCACGGACCACGGGTAAACAATAAATCAGAAAAGATAGTAAGAGATGCATCAAGATTCGGTTATTGAAGACATAAACTGACGGAGAATGTAACTACTATATTAACGAACCAAATGGAACAAACAGATCTAGACGAACTAATAGCTTGCTATATAATCTACAATAAGCTTATAAAACAGCTATGTTATGAAAATCTACAGTAGCACTTATTAGGCGCTATCTTAGTGGTATCTGGTATAGCGCTTAGAAAGTGCTATGCACACTACTATAAAAAGGACCTTTAATAGCACACCTTTAATAGCGCTTGCCAATTATAAGCGCTGTTAATTAGAGGCACAGAGAATAGACATCGCTTCTTTCTGCAAGCGCTGTTAAAGGTCAGAGAATAGACAGCGCTTCTTTCTGCAAACGCTGTTAAAGGTCGGAGAATAGACATCGCTTCTTTCTGCAAGCGCTGTTTATTAGAGGCATAGATAATAGACAGCGCTTCTTTCTGCAAGCGCTGTTAAAAGTCAGTTAATAGACATCGCTTCTAGAAAAGAAGCGCTGTTAAAGACCATATGTTAAATGACATCGCTCCTTTTTAGAAACGCTGTTAAAGTTAAGGTCAAATTTTTTCAATACCCATGGCGGGCGGGCGCGGTCATTTTCGTTTCCCCTCCAATTTCGACGAGGGCTACTCAACAAACCCTCATCGATGGCCTCCCCTCGCCCTCAACCCCCCAAATCCATCCTCGATCTCGAGATCACCGTCGTCCCGCCAAGCACCTCAAGAACGTCAACTACGCCGTCGCCTACCTCGATCCCGACCGCCGTCCCGCAACTAAACCCGACGATTACAGCTCAACCCGACCCGTTTGGAACGAGCGCCTCACTCTTCCCCTTATAGACTCCTTCCTCCTCCTCCATGATCTTAACCATGGATGTTTTCCACTCCAAACCCTCGGAGACCCCCAAACCCTTGGTCGGCACCGCCAGGGTCCCACTTATGGACCTTGTCGACGTCGACGATCTGTCCTCCTTGCCGGTCATGAAAGCCCTAGACCTCCTTCCCTTTTTATACTTCTAATGGTTTCCAGTATTTTTGTTTAAATGATGAACATGCTCAAAATTTTATCTTCTTCATCCAGCTTGGATACACAAAGAAAGAAGAGGAGAGGCAATTCCGTGGTGTAATTATTTTGGAGGTATATTTTGTCTTGATTCCTTCGAAATCTTTTTGTTCTGTATCACAGAGCAACCTTCAATTTCATTAAATTTTGCTCACTTGTTGAAATATGCTTAGAACTTTCCTAAAACATTTTTTATTTGTTGTTAAATATGGTGATGTTTGGATAAAATTAAGGCGTCACACGATTTACTACCATTGCTGAATCTTTACAAGGATGTTTTTGTAGTTGCACAACAGCTATTGATTTTAACTGTATTGTTGTGGATCTATGTTATGAAAAATGTAATTTTTACACACATGTAGCATGCTTTACATAGGTTTCTATCATGATAATTGTTGATGATGCTATCCACCGTTGTTGCTATTGTCTTGCTCGCCTTCTATCATGATAAAAGGAGAGAAAGGAGTTATGATGAATGGGTTTAGGGGTTTGGCCTCAACTACTTTAAAGTAGAAGCATGTTGGGGCTGCTTCTAAAATTAATGTGTTTGTTTTGAGAATTCAAGCTTGTGGGTTTCACAGTGGAAGATCTTTAAAGTAGAAACTTGTGGGTTTCACAGTAGAAGATCTTTGGTTGCTTCTATTAGTTACTATTATAGTAGCTTTCTTTAGCAAATTTTGTTCATGTTTAGTTAAGAAACCCTTCGATTAAGTTCTTGATGATTCTGGGTTTGTTTGTTTTCCCATTAACATCCATATTTTAAGTTCCTTGATGTTATTGAACTCTAAAGTTTACTCCAATTTTCTGTTTCATATCTGTTGTATGTGTTAAATGCATGGATCCAATTTTCAGTCTCAAATCTTTGCCGACTGAGCATATAATTTGCTTGAGAAGCAGCAGGTCAGGGTGAAATTTACTCAGTTTTGTGTACTTATGGTTTCCAATTCTTTGCCTTTGTTTGACAGTGAAAAAGCTTGTTGATGTGAAAAAGCATTTTTGTGTACATCTGGTTCATAGTGTGCCTCATATGCACAATATGATCCCTTATTTAATTTATTTAAGGCTGACAGTGAAAAAGCTTGATGAAGTGTTTTGTCAATCAAACCTCTTTCGATTTATTGTCATCTCCACTTACTCTTGCTTGAAATTTAAAACACAATTCATTAAATTCCTTTTGTTGTTAAATCTCTCAGCTACCAGGTAATACAAGTTCTTTCTCATTTTGAAGCTGTAGATTTTCAAAGCTACGGTTTCCTGGCTTCCCCTAACTCCAAGATGTGAGTATCCTGTCTCTCTTAATATTTTTCCTCATTTTCATGCTATATTATTATGCTGTTGCACTCATGCTAGATACAAAAGCTTCTTATGTGTTTGTTATTAACTATTTTGTTATTAACTATGATGTTTCCAAACAACAAGATTTGGAGCTGGCAAACACAGCATTTGCTGAAGGAATTGGTCACATGAAAGTTTAATACTGGCAATACATAAAGCATCAGAGTTGAAATTTTGATACAAAAGCTAGCGCAAAAACTGGGTGTCTGTGCAATTTTGTCAATAATTAACAAGAAAAAGGGCCCATCAAGTTTTTCTCCATGCAATTTTGTTGATCTATTATGGAAACATGGTTGACATTAACAAAAGTTTTTTGATTCATTATGCCTTTTTTTTCCAACTATATTTGGATTATTTTTGCAGTTTGCTGCAAAGAAGCTGGACAAAAGGCTACCAGATCTTGGGGCTAAACCAATTGTGGAGAATGGTTTGGGGGATGATCAACACCTTAGGGTATGCTATAGTTAAGCCTTATCTTGGACATATTATTTTAAACTTCCCATATATGCTTCTTGTTGCACATCTTATTTATTTATTTATGCAATTTTCACTATATGTTGTCCTGTTCTTTTTTGTTTTCTTCAACGATGTATTTCAATAACAATGGTTAATATCCAGATATTAATACAATGAAGTGCTTTTATATGTTAATATATGGATAATTTTTGTTTCAGTTTCTGCAGAGTTTTTGAATGTCATGTAATTTGATGACAATTTTTGATCTGTGTTAGTTGATGCTATTGATATCTTGTTTGGATTTAACTTGTAGCATGCTATTCTGTCAAGTTTAAATGCTATTTAACTGCCTTTTCCATAGATTTGCCGGTGCCTGTGACCCTTGGTTGGTCTCTTAATGGAATATGATGAATCAAGAGTATAATTAGTAGATTTAAAACTGCCTATCTTCTGTTCTATCTATGTGAATAAGTAACTCTTTGTAATAGCATGATTTCTTGTATTTACAATTTTCGATGGCAATGATGTAGTATATACGGAACTTAAAGACAAATCCTAATCTTCGACTATGTTTGAAAATAGATTTCAAGAATGTGGTTGTCAATAAACACAAGAAGCCCATAAGAATAGAAGAGCTCAAAAAACTTAGAGAACCAAAGCTGTGATAAAGACCTATGGCTGTGAGAAACCCCTGACCTCCAGAAAGGCAGTGGATCCTGTATCTAGGCCAACCTTGGCAAGGAGCTATTTATAGATTATATATGCACAGTACCATATTAAGCATGTATGCTTATTAATTGAAACAATTGAAAAAATTAATTTAAATGTTGGGAACCTTGTGCCTTTTCGTATTTTGTTTTTTTAGAGAAACATTTTGTTTTTTTGTTTTGGACAAGCTGGATGTCTAATTGTGAAAGATAAAAGAGAACAATCAAAAGGGAATATATTAACGAATTATGCATGTTTTCCATTTTGCCAGTCTACTGATGGGTAGCCATTAGCCATCAGTTTCTTATTCAGAATCCTTAACAAATGTCCAACACTTGAAATATGAGCTCACAATCTTGACTTGCATGCAATTAATTTGAATCTGTCTCCCTTTTAGGAACACATGCGGCTGAATATACCGGGCTTCAAATGATCCCTCAGCTATTAGAACCCTGTGCAAATTTAAGTTAAAAGACAAACAACATCAGAAATGCTTGCACAACTATGTGGCTTTTAGCAATATGATGAGCACATTTAGCATATTATTTTTTTTGTTTTTTGAGCGAACTTCAGCAGCTCATTGTTGCCCTTCTCCAATATGCAGATGGTGCACCTAAATCTGAAGCATATACAAGTGAAGACTTGTTGAAGATTACGCAGGAACAACTGGCTGCATCTCCAGGAGGACCTCAAGCATTGGAATCCAGCACTCAAGGACAACAACAAGGTCTGTATTATGATCACAGAACAGTTTATTGCAGTATATTGCAGTCAATCTCCAAGAGTGTTGTTGCCATTGTTGCACCTCATGGTTAGTCTCTCCCAACTCCCACTGAGCAGATTGATCACAAAACAGTTTCATTTATGGACTTGCCATATTTTCTGTCTCTCACAAAAATACTTGCAGGTGCCCACAATGTCGATCTCCTGTTCTCAGAAGAGAATGATCCGAAGTGGCTTGAAATTGTGAAGGAGCGAGAGGTTGGGATCATAGAGAAGTGGATTGAACAGTACATGGAAGATGAGGATGCGCCGCGAGGGCTTCAACTCTACACGTTGCACTAGACAAATAAATGTATAAAATGTCGGTGTATATTAATTAGTTCATCGATGAACCGATCTTGGGTGGACTTGTTTCTGAATATATAGCCTAATTCTTATGTTAAATATTTTTTTGGTTAATTTTTCAGCTTAACACATCTACCGGCATGACAGCGTCAGTATGATAGGAGAATGATCCGCAGGGGAGAATACACTGCAAGAGGCAATAGCTAGGTTTATATGGAGATCTTGCCGATGATCTTTGAGATTAAATACAAGCAATAGCCCCTGCATTTCATTACTAAGCTTTCGTACTACAAAACGAAGGATGCAAAAGGACAAAACTATTGGTAAGCATCATCTACTGAAGTATGCAACTACAATGTAAGACAGCAAAGGCCAAGCAATGCAAAATGACTTCCTTTGGTAGTAAAAATCCTATCTGTCAATCATTGAATTAAAGCATGCACCTGTATACTCTTCACGATTTTTTGGATTAAGTCATGTCACCATTTAACCTTATGCGATGTGAACTTCAGATGCCACCATTCTTTACAGCATCATTTTGTACTCTCGGTTGCTTTTCGGAGTTCTGATTAAGGTTGGTTGGTTGCGGTTAAGATTAAACTTCAAACTCGAAACTGGTAATTTCCATTTGATGCAATTATTGGTTAGTATTCTTTTTACCCCTTCCCCATGCATTTAACTACATCTTGTGGATTCCTTTAGCAAAGATTTATTCAGAAAATTGAAGGTTTCCTTATAGGCATTCTGGACACAAAATTCTCATTCGTTGGCTCGTTTCATGATATGTAAGTTTTTCATTTTTTGTTAAGGTTAATCATGATTGTTTTACTAAAGTAATTACTATGGCTTATGATCATTGTTGCCGCACCCTTAATGAGGTTTTCTGGTAGGATTCATGTGACTGCGAGTTTTAATAACAATCGCTGTGTCATTGGAGGTGATTTCAACATGGTTAGATTTGTCATTGAGTGCATGGATGGATATGGTAATGGCTGAGATAGCTGGCTTAAGTCTGATTGAGTTTGGGATCTCAGGACATCATTTTACTTGGTTTTTATATGAGAGTGGATTACTGTGTTCCCAGACTGGATAGTTTTGCTTATTTGCAAAAGACATGTTTATTTGCAAAAGATGTGTACCTGTCACATCTTTTTGTTTATGTTTTAATACGTAGTGTACATAAAAGAACCTCAATGCATATGACATCAACGAAGTTGTTAATTTACCCAAATTTTCTAAATAAAGGAATAATACCATTCAGTACTATAGACATGATGTCAACTTGAAGGTACGACAACCTAAATCCTCTAAGGGTATCTGCATATTATAGATCTTTCTGATGTATTGTTCAACCATTCAGTGACCTTACGTTATTATGTATCATGTTTGGATCATTCTATGTAAATGACTCTCACTGATGATTGTTGATAGAGAATCGTGTGTTTAATTTCTCTTTCCCCTCATACCCATCATGTGAACCTTTATTAATGTCTGGTATGGACCACTGAAAGATTTCTTTTAATGCCTCGACTCTTTCGACTAGCCATATGCTGGAATAAACAGCGTTGGAAATTCCAACTTCTGAACTGTTTCATCTTCTACATGGGGGTTTTGTTCTTTTCTGCCTATTCAGAAAGCCAGAGGAGACAGTTTCTGGTTTTTGTTCTTTTCTGCCAATGGCGCCTGCAATCTTGAAGAACGATGCCGACCCCAAATCTTTGGATAATTTCACAGAAAAAGATCATTGTGAGCCAAGAAACATAGCCATCACTTTAGAATCGAAAGAAGGTTCTCATCCAGTGGGTGACAAGCAGAAGATGCTCGAGAAGGAACTTCATTCTAATGGAGAATTTGATTCTCTCGGTGGACGTGAGTCTCCTCCCCACAAGCGCGCCAAAGGCTAGATGGAGGCTTCTTCATCTTCCACGCGACATTTGTCTGAGCGAGTTGCTGATCGACGTGTGCAATTTCCAACAGAGTTACAGTGAGACTAGAAGCGCGCGTGGTTGTGCTGAGCAAAAAAGACTGCTTCACATGATGAGATATATGGTCATTATTTTGTATTGATGTTGGGATTTAAAAAAGCTAGACATCTAACCATTGAATAGATTATAACGATCCAAGAGATTAGACTCTTCCATAAGCTGCAGACTCCTTGCAATGCTGATATGATCTGTATTTGAAGCATGCAAGTGTATTATTTATATAACGGATCATCGTCCAATATATGCACATCGTCTAATTTATGTGATTGTTGAATAAAAAATTTGATTGTTTCTTGTAATTTAATGTTATTGGTGGTTTATTTAGGCATTTTGAACATTAAATAGATCTATTTAAATATAAAATATAGAGAGAAACAATAAAATGAATTGAAACAATCTAGGATTTAACATCGCTTGTTTAGTACAAGCGCAGTCTTTGGTGGACCTTTAACAACGCTTGTACTAAAAAAGCGCTGTCTAAGGTCCCAATAGACATCGCTTGTTTAGTACAAGCACTGTGAAAGGTCCATCTTTAACAGCGCTTCTTTAGTACAAGCGCTGTTAAAGGCCCCCCTTTAACAGCGCTTGCACTAGCAAGCGCTGTTGGGGGGGGGGGGGGGGGGGGGGGGGGGGGGGGGGGGGGGGGGGGGCTATAACAGCGCTTGCTAGTGCAAGCGCTGTTAAAGGTGGGCCTTTAACAGCGCTTGCACTAACAAGCGCTGTTAAAGGAGGGCCTTTAACAGCGCTTGTAAAGCGCTATTAAAACCAGCCCCCCTTTAGCAGCGGCAAGATAGACAGCACGCAGAAGTGCTATTAAAGACCTTATTTAAGCGCTGTTAAAGGTCCCTTTTGTAGTAGTGGCAAGGTCAAAATCAAAATTTCTCGAGTAATCTTGAATAGCGCTTCTAAAAGCGCTAAGGTAGTAAAGCGCTATCTTAGTAAACCACTTAGATAGCGCTTAAAAAATCGCTATCCAAGCTACCATAGCGGTAACTTGGATAGCGCTTAAAAGCGCTATCCAAGTTTAAAAAAAGCGCTATGCAAGCGTTTTTTCGTAGTAGTGCGATCTCGAATCAAATTTTACCTCTGGAAAGACAGTTACTCTCAAAGAAGTTCTGCACACTCCAGAGATGAGGAAGAATCTTGTTTCGGGCTATCTCCTCACAAGGCTGGGTTCACTAAAACTATTGGGGCTGATTTGTATACTATTTCTAAAAACAATGTATTTGTTGGGAAAGGGTATGCCACTGATGGGATGTTTAAATTGAATGTTGATACTAATAAAGTTTCATCTTCTGCTTATATGCTGTGTTCTTTTAATACTTGGCATGCTAGACTTTGTCATGTTAACAAACGCATTATTAACAATATGAGCAACTTAGGATTTATTCCAAGAATGTCATTAAATGATTTTAATAAATGTGAATTCTGTAGTCAAGCCAAAATCACCAAAACCCCACATAAATCAGCAGTTAGAGAATCTGAACCACTTGATTTAATTCACTCTGATATATGTTAGTTTGATGGTGTTTTGACTAGGAATAACAAACGTTATTTTATCACATTTATTGATGATTGTTCTGATTACACTTTTGTTTATCTCATGAAGAATAAAAGTGATGCCTTTGATATGTTTAAATTATGTGTGACTGAAATTGAAAAGCAATGTAATAAGAAGATTAAGAGATTACGAACTGATAGAGGAACTGAATATGACTCTGATATCTTTATTGATTTTTATAATTCACATGGCATAATTCATGAGAAAACTGCTCCATATTCACCTGAAATGAATGGTAAAGCTGAAAGATAAAATAGAACTCTTGCTGAGTCTGTTGTTGCTATTTTACTTAACTCTGGTGCTGCTTCTTATTGGTGGGGAGAAATTTTATTGACTGTTTGCTATGTGCTTAATAGAGTTCCTAAGGCTAAGTGCAAAATTTCTCCACATGAAGTTTTTAAGAATAAAAAACCTAATTTGTCTTACTTTAAGACTTGAGGTTATTTAGCCTATGTTAGAATTCCTGACCCTAAGAGGAAGAAACTTGCTAGTAGAGCATATGAATGTGTGTTTATTGGTTATGCTATTAATAGCAAAGCTTTTAGATTCTATGATTTGAAAGATCATGTTGTTATTGAATCTAATGATGCTGATTTTTATGAAGATAGATATCCTTTTAAATCAAAGAATAGTGGGGGCTCTAGTTCTAGTAACTTACCTATCAGTAGAATTGATAAACATGATAAGGATTTAGAATTTGAACCTAGGCATAATAAACGTGCTAGATTATCTAAAGATTTTGGTTCTGATTTCTATACTTATACCTTAGAAGAAGATCCTATCACTATTAAAGAAGATTTGTCCTCAGTAGATGCCAACTTGTGGCAAGAGGCTATTAATGATGAGATGGATTCTCTTGAGTCAAATAGAACTTGGCATCTAGTAGATCTTCCTCCTGGTTGTAAATCAATAGGATGTAAGTGGATTCTTAAGAAGAAATTGAAACCGGATGGAACTATTGATAAATATAAAGCTCGCCTAGTAGCCAAAGGTTTTAGACAAAGAGAATATATATATTTCTTTGACACTTTTTCACCTGTATCTAGAATTACATCCATACGTGTACTATTAGCTATTGCTTCTATACATAATTGAGTAGTATACCAAATGGATGTTAAAACAACTTTTTTAAATGGTGAATTAAAAGAAGAAATTTACATGGATCAACATGAAGGTTTTGTCGTTTTTGGTCAAGAAGATAAAGTGTGCAAATTAGATAAGTCACTTTATGGATCGAAACAAGCACATAAGCAATGACATGAAAATTTTGATAACCTTGTTATATCTGATGGTTCAATGTTAATGAAAGTGACAAATGCATATATTATAAATCTAAAAATGGTATTTGCACCATTATATGTCTTTATGTTGATGATATGCTGATATTTGGTTCAAACATTCCTGTTGTGAACAAGGTTAAATCCATGTTAAGCGCAAACTTTGACATGAAAGATATTGGTGAAGCTAATGTTATCCTTGGAATTAAAATAACTAGGTCTGAACATGGAATTTCTTTGAATCAATCACATTACATTGATAAGATTCTAAAGAAATATAATTATTTTGATTGTAAACCAGCATGTACTCCTTATGATCCTAGTGGTACGTTGTTCAAGAACACCGGTGACGGTGTTAGACAAACTGAGTATGCGAGCATTATTGGCAGTCTTAGATATGCTGCTGATTGCACTAGACCTGATATAGCTTATGCTGTAGGGTTTATCTGACGGTTTACAAGCAGACCTAGTATTGAGCATTGCCATGCTATTGAGAGAGTCATGATGTACCTTAAGAGGACCATGAATCTCGGATTACATTATCAGAAGTTTTCCGCTGTCCTTGAAGGATATAGCGATGCTGATTGGAACACCCTTTTAGATGACTCCAATGCAACTAGTGGCTATATTTTTAGCATAGCTGGTGGAGTTGTATCTTGAAAATCCAAGAAACAGACTATCTTAGCTCAATCCACCATGGAGTCTGAGATGATTGCACTAGCTTCAGCTAGTAAAGAAGAAGGTTGGCTTAGAAACATGTTATTAGACCATCCTTTATGGGATAGACCGATACTAGCTGTCTTGATCCATTGTGGTAGTATTACAGCTATTGCAAAGATTCAGAACCGTTATTATAACGGAAAAAGGCTACAAATATGTCACAAGCACATCACTATTAGAGAGTATATGAACTCTGGAGCTGTGAGAGTGGATCATGTACGTACTGATGATAATTTAGCTGATCCTTTGACGAAAGGATTAGCTCGAGAAAAGGTTTTTAAAACCTCGAAAGGAATGGGACTCATGCCATTAGACCGATGAGTCACTTGTGAGGGAAACCCAACCTATTGATCGCGCCCGAATATACATCCGAAAAACGACTGTAGTCTTACAGCAAGTGCACGGCGTAGTGGCGAGTGGGTATCGAACACAGGGAGGACAATTGACAGTACTCTATCTTGATCACCTAGCTATTGATGGAACAATGGAATGGTTTTGATAATAATGTTTCACAATCGTTCAAATAGTAAATAGAATTCAATATAATAAAGCGTCTAGGGATAGGAAATCCCCACTACGCATCGTCACTTATCCTTGTGGATCATGAATCACGAATGTAGGTGAACTAGTTGTAACTTAATGTAGAACCAAGCTCACGTTCTCGCACTATTACCGGTCTATATCAACCTAGATTAGGGCCCACTCTCATGCAAATCCTAACCTAAGCTTCTAGCATGAGGGTCAACATCATCGTCCAATCGCACCTCGAGCCCACTCTCGTGCAAACTCGAGCTACGATCTAGGTTATGATAGTTCGTATTCGTCCAATCTCTTGCAAACAAATATTAGTATAGATTTATAATAAAAATCCTAGCTTTGGTCCAATCTCTTGCAAACCAAATCTAGGGCATCTCAATTATAAACCTAAATCAAATATCTAGGCCTTTCCATCGATTAGAATCCAATTTCTTGCAAATCCCAATCGATGGAAATTCCTAGCCACTCGTAGTAAATCAATCACAACCTAACCTTTGATCAATCCTAGCAACAATTCAATTCATTCATCACAATTCAAAGATCAGATCCATAGGGTTCATCCCCATGCCCTAGAACGACGAAACTACTCCCAATTCATCATAGAAATCTCAGAAGTAAAGAAATAGATCAAAGCACAATTCATATCTAAGAGAGAACAATTCATAAAAACAAGAGTTTTAAAGAGAAAGAACAAACCAACTTGCGCGTCTATGATCTCCAGCTGAGATTTACAATAAGAATAGCCGTCAAAATAATATCCAAGTCTCTCCTAAAACTCGGAACAAACCTACCCTTAAATACAAGTCAAAATCGTCCAGAAATTCCTGACAGAATTGCCCCTTCACAGCCTAAAAACCTAATTTGCGTAGCAGTCGGACTATGTCACTCGTCCGAGTAGAACATGTCACTCGGTCGAGTGACAGACCCAATAAAAAAACAGAGAATCCGGAGGTTTCGGGGGTCTGTCACCCTGTCATACTCGAGCGAGTGGGCTTCTTCACTCGGCCGAGTGAGCAATCTTGCTCGGCCGAGTGAGTCTTCTCAAATTTCCAGTAAGTTGGCTGCTTCTCGGAAGAAAATCCCTATCGTACTCGGGCAAGTGGGCTTCTCCATTCAGCCGAGTGAACTTTCTTGCTCGACCGAGTGAACTTTGAAAAATCGACAGTATGTATCCGTTTCACTCGGCCGAATGCACTCCGTCACTCGGTGACGTCCCCTAGTTTTGTGCTCAATGCGTAAGGAACGGGGATACCCGATTTAAATATTTATAACCGCAATCGCACGGTGTTGTAGTGTGGCTTGGGGGTCGAACACGGGGAGGCGTGTGGTGTACTTGTTATCAGACAGGAACCGGATCACCCGGTGGGTGAGCTAGCCCTATCGCTAGGTGGGTTGTCACGAAATAAAACTCCGAAAGATGTAAGATATAAAAAGGAACCTAGGACCTTAGTTTCCACCCGATCATGTGTCCTCTCTATTACGACCGATGGATAGGAATACGATCGGATTCTAGGGTTTAGTGGTGAGACGTTGCCTCTAAAAGTGATACCTAGGGTCCCATGGGCCCGATATTCCGGTCGATGCCCAGAATGATACGTTAGGACTACCCGGGTTCGGACGGTGGGCATTCCCATGTCCATTAACACCGACCGACTCTGGAAGCACTAAGCTCGCAACGATTGCTCCCGACATTTCATCCTGCCGTTCCCACGCGCTAGGATTCAATGTTTACGCTAGGGGTGTGAGCTGTGGTTAGGGGATCAAACGCCAGTTTTATTTCCCCTTGGCCCGACGGTCAGAGGCGGTCTTTCTCCCGCCAATGACAATAAAATGTCCCGCGTAACCATCTAAATTCCTATATCCTATTGAAACCCTAATCCTATGGTCGTTCTAGGAAGAACCCACGAAGAGGCTTCCACCAATGTCCCAGATTAGGAAACTACTCACAATTCATCGCAAGAGATTCAATAACACAAAATATAGCCATCAAAATTAAGATCAAGCAATAGAATGGAGAAGCCAACAATAGTATTAATGCAATATTAGAGTATAAAAACAATCGGAGAACTTACAAAACAAAATAAATTCGCAGCCGTCAAAATCCCAAAAAGACAGTCTAAGAAAAGGAGATCGTTTTCTGGAAAAACCTATGGTTATATATATATAATAAACATCCCAACCGATCGGTTGAAGCATCAACCGATCGGTTGAAGCATCAACTGATCGGTTGAGACGACCATTGAACAGGTCTCCAGCTCCTGAGATACTTCACCCGGTCTCTGGACCGATCGGTTGATGTCGTCGGGTCGTGAGCTGGAGAAGATCAGCTACAGGTGAACCGATCGGTTGATAAGTCAACCGATCGGTTGGAATTCAGCTTCAAAGAAAGAGAGCTCGGTCACCACCACCTGATCACTGAACCGATCGGGTGGGGTCTTCTGTACTGCTGGCTCCTGATCGGGTCTGATACGCGTGCACAAACCGATCGGTTGAGGCTGTTCAACCGATCGGTTGAGGGCTGATATGTGCTCTGAATCGACGTTTGGCCCTCAGGTTCTCGTGTGACACTTCCTGTTGCTCCGGGGACTCATGATATTTGCTTTATATGTCCTCAGTGCTGGCAATCTCCTGCAGTGGCACAAAAACACAAAGAAAGTGAAAAGAAACTAAAAACCACAAAAGAATGGATACGAAACAACGGAAAACAACGGAAAATCATGGAGAAGGTGTGTGTGAATATATAAAATATAAACGCACGTCAAAATCCCCCAAGCGGAACCCTTCCCTGTCCTCGAGGAAGACGAGTGAGAGTAGGAGCTCGGTAGGAAAAATAGAAAGGAAGAAACAGAAAAAGAAAGCAAAGTCCTAGATCACCCGTCAAAGCCAATGAAAACCAACACTCACCATACTAAGCAAGCATGCGATAAACACATCACTAAACCCAGGAATATGAGTCCATGCAAGTGTCATGGGTCCACGCAGTGAAGCGCGAGTGAGTGAGGTCGTGAGCTAGCAGACAGTGTAACTATCTAAATTGTGCAATAAAGCTCCATATACACATACCCAAGGATTGACCCAAATATCGATTCAATTTGAATTAGCGGTGAATAATAGCTCAAGCATGCATGAGAATAGAATAAGAATAGAAAACATATCATGTGTCAGGGACTCCACTGCTAGGAACTAGAAGATCACCGCACTATTGGCTAGATAATCGCTAGAAAATTCCTATGCCAAGTGTGTTCGAAAACGAAGGAGGTTGAGAAGGTGTGGAGTAGAACACTTGGTGCAAATTCTCGCATTCCCTTTATTCACGGTGGATAGGAATAATATTCACAACGGGATTTTTTTTGGGTTTTGGGTATTTGTATATTTTTTTGGATTTTTGGCTATACACATATTTTTTTTTCTTTTTGAACTTTTCTTCTCTCTCTCTTTTTTTGATTTTTGGATTTTGGGCTATATATTTGTGTACTCTCACAAGTGGGAGAACGGTACACGACGAGGGGATTTGCACCAAGTAAAACAAAAAAGAAATCGAATTCTAAACACTTGGGCAAAAGAAAATTTTTTTCGACTCAGAGCGTAAGCAAAATGGGTTATTCTAGTCCTATTGGTAAAGTCCCAACACATGCGATTCGAAGCGTAATATATATATATATTATTCATGCATAGAGAAACAGACAGTGGAGGCAAAATACCGCATATTCGAAATTTGAAGCATGATAGTCTAGGGGTCAACCAAGGACAGGCATATAAAACAAAATCACAACGTAGAATCACACCAACTAGCTAGTCATGACAAACAACTCACACAAAAGCAAAGTGAACCCACGAAGCATGAAATGCAATAAGACTCGGCTTCCTAGGGTTAGTGAAAGTGAATATCGTGGCTAAGCTAAGTGTGTGTGGTTCCGTGGCAGTTCATCATATGGGGTCATCTCTAGGAGAGGGGGAATAAAAAGAAGGAAAGAAAAATAAAAACACAATAAAAACGACTCAAAACGGTGAAAAAGACGCAACTGACGCACAAAGTGCGAATCCCCCAAGCTGAATCTTGCATTGCCCTCAATGCAATAGCAATAAGTGCGGGAGGGCAACGAAATAAGGGAGGGAAGTACGCACCGACAAATGAACGTGAAAAACATGTAAAACACACGAAACGAGACATAGAGAAATAAAGAAAATAAACACTCAAACCAACTATACAACACACACGCACACGAACACATATAAACAAGCATACAACGACGACATGACACGACAACAATCACACTAAAAAAATTTGATTTCCCCCAGGCTGATCATGACAATGCTAGCAAAAATGTGTGATCATGGTAATGCAGAATAAATGGCAAGGGGAAAATTAGAAAAAAGGACAATCAAAGTGCATGAGAGGCAGTCTCCTCACCCTCCTCGGAAGAGGATGGAGGGGTGTGGGCGGGAGAAGTGATGGGCATGCGGAGAAGTGGAGAAAGGGGTGGAGGTGGTGGATGGATGGGTGCGGTAGTGGTGTGAACGATGGGTGGAGTATCGGTGGTGACGGCGGATGGATGGGATACGTCGACCAATGAGGTGGGTGTGGGTAATGATCTCGCGCGCGCAGCAGGCTTCATGCGGCGCGAGTAGGCGGTGGTGATAGATGTGAAGGGTGGTGGTAGTGTAGGATCAATGGTAGTGGTGTTGGGGGGAAAGAAGTGGCGGGAGGAGGGGATGATGACCTTGGGGTGATGGAGGAGGTGATGGGGGTGGAGTAGGTGGAGGAGGACCGTGAATGTGTATAAGAAGGCAGAGAATGTCGGCCAAGTTTCGCTCGAGTGCGAGGAAACATGGTTGTGAAAGGAAGGAAGTGGATGGGTCCGAGGAGGTAGAAGAGGATGCACCAGCGCGCAGAGTAGCTAGCTCAGCCTCAAGAGCGAGGCGAGCAGAGCAGCGCGGTGCATCGTAGAGTGCGTGCCAGCGGTAGTGATCGTGCTGGCATCAGAGGCTAGGCCTAAGAGGGCCGTAGGAAGTGCCTCAGAAGAAACAATAGTATCACCTGGGGTGGTGACACTAGGTCCAGCACCGGGGTCCTCTCTGAATGCTGGAATATCCTGCTCGCCCAAATGGACGGTAGGGGAAGGAGTTCTCAAAGCGTCAGGGAGAGTAAACTGTAGATGTAACCCCCCTACAAACTCAGGATCAGGAGGAAACGACCAATCTGCCTCAAGATGGATAGACATGCGGCCAGGATTGGGCAGAATGGTATATGGTGCAGGGGGTGGCCGTAGAAAAAAGCGAACCGACCGTCGCCATG
Source organism: Scilla litardierei (assembly GCA_030789695.1). Classification (NCBI taxonomy): domain Eukaryota; kingdom Viridiplantae; phylum Streptophyta; class Magnoliopsida; order Asparagales; family Asparagaceae; genus Scilla; species Scilla litardierei. The sequence continues at coordinate 86,950,799 of CM061141.1, read as the reverse complement.
CGACCGGATCATGTGGGTGTGCCTCAGGACATTAAGATCGAGATATGTAGATCCTGGGGTAAGCGGCAAATTGGGGGGGATGAAGATGTTGAGGGGAGGGTGTAATGCAATAAGAGTGATGAGGCCGCCGTAGCAATATTTACCCTTGTTTGCACGGCTGATATCAATAAGCTTTTGAATCAGCCACGCAGCGGCGTTAATGCGTACACGCGGGGCCTCGAAGGTAATCCCGTCAACACCGGGAATGAAGGGGAACGTCATCGCCCAACGGATGAAAAGATCGGGGATGGTCATGGTACCAGACTCATCTGGCGGAAAGAAAGCGCTAGAGATTATACGGTGGGCGAGACGGAAGACGGGGTGAATGATGGAAGAGGCCTTGGCATTGCCTCTAGGAAAATGATCGTGGATAGTGAGGCGTCCCCAGAAATGATCGACATCGAAGTCGCGATGCCATTCATAGGGGAGGATGCTGCCCTTTGGATTCGGGAAACCGAAGATATCGTTGATTATGGTCACAGGGACACGGAAGTTTCGGTTTCGGATGTGAAAATCGATAGTTGACCTCTCCTCAGTTTTGATTGTGGAAAGAAATTCTAGTGTGAGGGAGAGGTAGGATGGGGCATGGGATTGGAGGAAACCTAGCCAACTTAAGTTTGCAAAAAGGGACTCGACTTCGGTGAAAACACCGAGAGCCTGTAGGGTTCGAACGTGTGCAAACTTGGTGGCCAAGTGGTCGAGCCCCGGGAGTACACACACCCAGGGCAAGCGACTCGTAATCTTACTGCAAGCGCACGGTGTAGCGGCGAGCGAGTATCGAACTCAGGGAGGAACAAATGACAGTGTCTTCTTCCAATCACCTAGCTATCAAGAGGGTCGAGAATAATTTGGGGGTAAAATAGTCACAATCGTTTAAATGTCGATAGAAATATCAATAAAACGAAGCGCCTAGGGATAGGGAATCCCCGCTACAGACTGTATCTCATCGTTGTGATTCATAGGTTTTGTAACGACTGGTTTTTATCTATGTTTTGGCTATTATATATATATTCTGGTTGTTCCCTCCCTTGTGTGTTTTCCCCTGTTGGACGTTTTCTTTCAGTTCTTCTGATCTTCTTCTTCGATGAGCTTCATAGCATCCATATCTTACAGTTAGGTTGATCTTAGAAGCCATAGGAATCTTCCCGAAGCCCCGCGCTTCAATTCGAGACTTTTCGTGCATCTTAGTTGGTTCAAGAAGGAGAACCAACCGACTAGATTACAATCTAGTCGGTCGGCAACTCTTCAGGAACCGACTAGTTCATCTTGATTATTTCACCTGAGTTACTGTTTCCTCTTAGTCGGTCTAAGCACATTCATCGACCGACTAGTTCCTAAACTAGTTGGTTAGAACTTGTTCTCAGACCGACTAATTCTGAGATCTTTCTGACAGCCGAGTTACTGTTTACGGTTAGTCGGTCAAAGAACGACTATCGACCGACTAATTGATAAACAAGTCGGTTAGAGTTTCTTCTCAGACCGACTAACACTCAGTGCTTATTTGTCTATCATATTCAACCCTTAGTCGGTCAATGAATATTCACCGACAGACTAGTTCCCAAACTAATCGGTTGACGGACCTTCACAGACCGACTAAATCTGTCTACCCTGTGTCGACCCTGTTCACTGTTTACCTTTTAGTCGGTCTCAGTTGGACGACCGACCGACTAGTTCCCAAACTAGTCGGTCGACCACTCTTCACTGACCGACTAATATGCCCAGAAACCCTAGGTCAAGTTGTAGCCGCCGCTTTTTATTTCTATTTAAACCCTATACGTTTTCACTTCTTCCCTTACTTTTCTTAGCCAACCTTCTTCCCCAATCATTCCCCAACCTTCCTCTTGCCTTTCCTCATCCTCCCATGCTCTCTCTCACCCCCGTTGCGCCGGCAACTACCCGTAGGCCGCCGGCCGACCCCAAAACCCCCAAATTTTCCGTTTGCTCCAGTTTTCCCCTATATTCTCCATTCTACAGATCCATTATATATCAGCCACGAGGAGTTCCCTTCAACTGCAACTTCTTCCTCGGATCGCTCTTCCGTTGCCGTGCTAAGCTCAGATTTGGCGACGACAATCCGGATACGTCGAGATCCACTCATACCTGCAGATTCGTAGGCATCTTGATCGTTGTTCTTCCGCTTCATATACGGTTAGTGATCTACCATTAATTTTCCCATAACCCACACTATAATTTAGAAAACCTAATAAAAATGGATTACTAGACGTCGTAGGATTTCGGTTACAAATCTAGATGAGATCTTTCAGTTCTGATTTCTGCTTTGGCCATAACAGCGAACCCATTTCCCCGTAGAGTAGCGATTTTTGAGACGAACTCTTGTCGACCGTCATCACCGGAACCAGGCAAGTGAAACTTGCTGACCTTGTTTTAGGCCATGCCTTAGGCCATTTCTTTGCTTTTAGCGTGAAAGAGACTAGACCGTGAAATGATAGCGGTCTAGGCGCAATTTCAAATTCTAGCTTGACAACGAAGCTAGAATTGCCTTTTGTCATGTCATGTCATGCATTTGCTTGTCACGTTTAATTTCTCTAACGGTACGCCTTTTTAATTGAATATCTGCCATGCATTTGCATTCTTACATGCCATTTGATTTGTATGTTGCATCGTAGCACACGCTACCAAATACTTGTACAATCCGTGTTTCCGGCTAGGCACCTGCTATGCAGGCATAACCCTACACCATACTTGTTAAAAACACTTCCTGGCTCGTGATCCAGAAGCGGGCCACATGTGTTGGTTGATAACCAATGCCCGATACACGTGGAGGGATAGGGATAAACGGTCACTTGAGCGTAAGAGTTGGCCCGTACAGCCTCTCTAGCCAAAGGGCGAAATCTCTGTGCACGACGTGCTTACTATACTTGTACTTGTCCTTGTGAATGCATACTTGTTTTCCTTGCTTCCATGTCATGTTTACTCCTTGCCATGTCATACTTGCTGAGTTTACTTATTTGCTGCACATCTTATATATATGCCATGTCATGCACACTTTAGAATTGCTAGGTTGCTTTTACCTTTCTTTTAGTTTCCTTGCAAAAAGTCTTGTAGACTTTGCTGACATGTGCCCCTTCTCTTTGGGTGTCGCATGTTATTTGCTGAGCCAGAGACCGTAATTGAGGACGACGAGTTCGTGGAGTTCGTGCCCGATTCCGTTGTTGACGTGGAGTACGAGGACACCGGTGACCAATCTTAGTTCTCTCCGCTGTTCCTTGTTAGTTGTTGTTGTTGTTACTTGTCGGTGAGTAGCACCTTTTTGTTAGTTGTTTCTTTGTTGGCCATATTGGGCCTTTTCTTTTTGGACTCTTTTGGTAGCCTGGTGGCTTTTCTGGTTGTTGGACAATTTTATTGGACATTGAGATGAATAATTTATTTATTTGCCTCTTTCTATTATTGTTATCTTTGTTACGATTCGCATTACAGGGACCTTACGTGGTTATTCCAGACGCTTTACAGGCTGGAGCCTCACAGCTCCAAGCCTGAGCGGGCCTCGTCACGCCTTGCCTCCATTTTAGGGAAGCGGGTCGTGACAGGTTTTGTTGGTGGCCCATGCAGGTCCACACTCTGTAACTGTGACTTAATCGAAACAACGATAAGAATTATAGAATGTCCGATAAATAATTTCGACACCCGAGTCATAGGCTGAGAGTCTGATTATTTAGTTTTTCTGTGTCATTAGATGGCTGGAAGACGGAATACCCGAGCTGCTGCTGGTGGTGTGCCCCCTCGTGTCGAGGAGCCAGACCGAGAGCCCACCAACGGGGAGATTATGTGGATAATGCATCCGATGATGCAGGTGCAGCAGGGCATGCTGCAGAATGCCCAGAATGTTCCGCCTGCTCGAGCAGCACAGCCAGTCCAGAATGTCCCTCGCTCTGAGCCAGGAGCGAAGCTGTTTCGGGAGCTGGGCCCCACTTACTTTGATGGGACCGAAGGACCTCTAGCTGCTGATGAGTGGACCAGGAATATGGAGGATAAACTGAAGATGTCGAAGGTCAACCTGGCTGGATGGGTTGACTTGGCGAAGAGATAGCTTAGAGATAATGCTCGAAATTGGTGGGATGCTGAGGAGGAGATACTGGAGGAGCCGATATCATGGGCTACTTTCAAGTCCAGATTCGATGAGGAGTACTTTTCGAAGGCTGCCAGGAGGAAGATGGCACATCGCTTCATCGACCTGAAGCAGGGGAGCTTGACGTTGGACCAGTACCACCAGGAGTTCACCAGGCTGAGCCGTTTCACACCGAAGATGGTGCAGGATGCTGATGAGAGGGCCCAGAGGTTTCTGCAGGGGCTTTCTTTGGATCTTCAGAGCTTTGTGTCTTCTTCTGATTTGGCGTCCTATCAGAAGGTTCTGATTGCAGCGAAGAGGCAGGAGAAGATTGTGAACCAGAAGAGAGGATGTGCTTCTGGAGCTGGGAAGAGGCCTGTGAAGCAGGCCAGGGCAGTGATGAGACCAGGGTTCAGGCCCAATCAGCCGGTACAGTTCAAGAGGCCAGGAGGACCTCCTACTCAGAAGACTTGCCATTTCTGTAGCAAGACTGGGCATGTCAATGATCAATGCAGGAAGATGTTGGGACAGTGCTTGGTTTGTAGTGATCCTACGCATGTCATGAGGGATTGCCCGAAGTCCAAGCAGCCGTGGAGGGGACCTGTTGCAGATCAGCCGTTGCAGCAGAGGGCACCTGTACCTGTTGGACGTGGAGCGCCTCACGTTCCGCAGAGGCAGGCTGTTCAGCAGGCTGTTTAGCCGAGGAGGCAGGCTTTCATGATGACTGCAGTCGAGGCTGAGACTGAGGATGAGGTTATTGCAGGTAACCCTCAGCCTAGTTGTTTCTTTTCTTAGTTAGTCTTGTTTGTTGGGATTTTGTTTGGCTGCTTGTTATGTTTGTTAGAGTAGGACTTGATTGTTAGATTGCTTGTTAGGTGTGATTTTGGTCTGCACATTTCTTGCACGAGTCCTCTTCGACTCTGGTGCATCGATGTGCATTATTTCCCGGAGCTTCGTGGAGAAGCATTCCTTGTCAACTTCCTCTCTTCCAAGAGTTGGGATATCGTTACAGGAAATGGTGTGATCTCGATGCATCGTGGTTGCAATTCTTGCCCTTTGGTGGTCTGTGGACATGAGCTCTACACTGACTTCATCGTCCATGACATCATCAACTATGATGCTGTCCTTGGGATGGATTGGCTTGGGAGTTTCTACGCCACGATCGATTGCTGGAGGAAGAAGGTGGTGTTCAGGCCAACTGTCACGACCCGCTTCCCTAAAATGGAGGCGAGACGTGAAAAGGTCCACACGGGAGTGGAGCGGTGAAGCCCCAAACCCGATAAGCGTCAATTTAGTATAAGCAGGTCCCTGTAATTGCAATCGAAATAACAACAATAATAATAATAGTATGAGACGGATATGAAATACCAATCCCAAAGTTTGTCCACAAAATATCCAACGTCACAGAAAAAGCCACCAGGCTAAAAGAAAGAGTCTAAGGGCCCAGAACAAGGCCAAACAAAAGCAACGACATAAATAGGTAAAGGTGCCACGCACCGATAACAAAACAACTGTCTAACAAAAAATAAAACACAACAGAGACACTAGGACTGGTCCCCAGTGTCCACGTACTCTCCGTCCAACACGGGCTCAAGCTCGGCGTCCGCAAACACCTCACCCTCAGCCGGCAACTCAGGCTCAAGGTCTAACATGCGTCACCCAAAAGAGAGAGGGGCACATGTCAGCAAGTCTAAAAAGACTTGGGCAAGGAAACTGAAAGTGACTAACAACCTAGCATTTAATTGGTAAACAATGGCATGACAGTTGAATATGATGCAACAGTTTGAAAGAGAGACAAGCATGCACGGTGTAGCAAAAGCTACCAATTCACTAATCACTAATCACTTATCACTTATCACTTATCACTTAGCACTTAACACTTAACACTTATCACTTAACACTTAGTGCATAGAGAGTCCACTTACTGGCCAGCTCGTTTATCTCTATCACTATCAACACTGAAACACTAGAGATTTCACCTGCTGGCCGGAGTGGCTGATCAAGCCACTCGGGCTCAGTCCGCTTATCTCTTACCCCACCCACATGTGACGAGCGTTGGGGTTTCCAACTCATTATGCTCGCTTCTGGTCACGAGCCAGGAAAATAAGTGTGTGTTGACATTCGAGCGTTGGGGTTTCCAACTACAGGGCTCGCTTCTGGAACACGAGCCAGGAAACATGGGATTGTAGCGTGTGCTACGCAATCACGATAAATAATCACTATGCAATGCCATGAACAGATAATTGCGTACCGTTAATGGAATTTAAACGTGATAGGTAAAATGCAATGATATGAACATATTCGCGTACCGATAATTTAAAGTAAACGTGACATATGAGCATGATGAGGGTGACGGACCAAGCTTCGTTGTCAAGCTAGGTCAAGGGCGTCTAAACGGCTATCCTTTCACCGTTTAGTCTCTTTTACGCTAAAACAAAGGAAATGGCCTAAGACATGGCCCAAATCAAGAGATGCAAGTTTCACTTGCCTATCACCGGGGATGACGGTTACGAAAGTTCGTTTCCGTGGATGCTAGCCTACGGGGGAATCGCTGTTATGGGGAACAATCATCAAAACACAAGTATTTTATTAGGGTTTCTTAAAAATTACAATAGGATAAGAAAACAACGGTAGATCGATTTCTTACCAAGAGGAGGCGGAAGAAACACTCCGGGGAACCCTAGGATCAGATCTGGAAGCAAATGGAGAAGTTTGGGGAAACTAGGGTTTTGGGGGATTTGGGGATTTTGATGGATGAGGGTGAGATTTTGGGGATGGTGAGAGGTAGATAGGGTGAATGGATGGATTGGGTGATGGATTTAGGGCTTGGAATGGAGAAATGAAGCTTGGAGGAAGATGGGGGCTCAAGGGGGAAGTTTTTAGGGTTTTGGGTCGTGTTGGAGAAGAAGAAGTCGTTTGGGTTGGGTATAAATAGGTTGGGCTGGCGGCTGCCCAGAAATTAGGGTTTTAACACTGGTTAGTCGGTCAAAGAGCAACCACTGACCGACTAGTTTGGCAACTAGTCGGTCGGTCGATCAACGCAGACCGACTAAGTGCAAACAGTAACTCCTGAACGAAAATAGGATTCTAGAGTTAGTCGGTCCATGAACAAGTACTGACCGACTAGTTTAGCATCTAGTCGGTCGATGAACGTTCTTAGACCGACTAAGAGTAAACAGTAACTGATACAAAAATAATATGATGAGTTAGTCGGTTCAAGAAGCATTGCTGACCGACTAGTTTGCAACCTAGTCGGTCAACCAACGTTCTTAGACCGACTAACGATAAACAGTAACTCCTGAGAAATTTAGAAAGCAAACTAGTCGGTCCAAGAAGGATTGCCGACCGACTGGATCGTCATCTAGTCGGTCGGTGGCCCTTCTTACACCGGCTAATGAGCACAGAAAAGTTCCGATACGGAGCGCGGGGCCCCGGGATCGATTCCTAAGACTCCTAGGCTTGATCTAATAGTTAGATACGACCGTTATGAAGTCCGTCACGAGTGACATACTTCGAAATCGACAATCCTAAGGAAGAATCGAGAAAATACGACGAATGGATCGAAAATGAAAACTACGGGGACGAAAACCACACAAGAGGGGAAAATCCACCAAAACATATATTATATTATATTAAATCCAGATACATGAAAAAAAACAGTCGTTACATCCTCCCCAACTTAAGAAAAATTCCGTCCTCGGAATTTCCAAAAACTCACGAGTCCGGAAACAAAAGCGGGAAACGCTCTCGCATCTCATCTTCTCTTTCCCAAGTGGACTCTCCCGGCGAACCGTGCCGCCACATCACTCTAACAAGATCGACGACCTTGTTTCGAAGTGACTTCTGACGCCTGTCCAGAATCTGCACTGGATGCTGGTCATACGTTAAATCTGAGCGAACGGCGATCTCCGAGAAATCCACGGCATGAGATGGATCGCTAATGTATCGACGAAGCTGCGACACATGGAAAACATTGTGAACTCCTTCCAAAGACGGCGGCAAGGCCAAGCGATAAGCTACCTCGCCAACCCTCTCCAAAACGTCAAATGGTCCAATGTATCGCGGGCTCAACTTCCCACGCTTCCCAAAACGAATCACACCACGATTCGGGGAAATCTTCAAGAACACATGGTCGCCCGGCTGAAATTCCAAAGGACGACGTTTAGCATCCGCCCAATGCTTAAAACGGTCCTGAGCAATCCTCAACCTCTCCCGAATATTCCTGACAATATCCACGGCCTCCACGATCATCTCAGGTCCCAACAACTCCCGATCACCAACGTCATCCCAACTCAATGGCGATCGACATTTCCTCCCATAAAGAGCGGCGAAAGGCGCCATGCCAATACTCGCCTGGAAGCTGTTGTTGTAGGAAAACTCCACCAAATGCAGATGGTCCTCCCACGAACCCTTGAAATCCAACATGCACGCCCTCAGCATGTCTTCCAAAATCTGAATCGTCCTCTCGGACTGGCCATCCGTCTGCGGATGGTACGCCGTGCTGAAACTCAGACGCGTACCCAAGCTCTTCTGCAAACTCTGCCAAAACTGAGATGTGAACCTCGTGTCTCTGTCCGACACGATACTCACGGGGACTCCATGAAGTCGCACGACTTCCTCCATATATCTCCTCGCTAGCACCTCCGTGGACTGTCCCACTCGGAATGGAATAAAATGCGCAGATTTGGTCAATCGATCTACGATCACCCAAATCGCGTCATTCTGCTTCGGACTCCGAGGTAGTCCAGTCACGAAATCCATAGTGATGTGCTGCCACTTCCACTCCGGAATCGGAAGCGGTTGTAGCAACCCGGCCGAACGCTGATGCTCCTCCTTCACTTGCTGGCAAACCAAACACTTGGCTACACTCCGAGCCACGCTCCTCTTCATACCATGCCACCAATAATTTAGACGAAGATCCTGGTACATCTTGGTGCCACCAGGATGCACAGAATACGGCGAACTGTGTGCCTCCACCATCAGCTCCTCTCTAATATCCCCAGCTGGCACACACAACCTGGCTCCAAACCTCAGCGAGCCATCCTCATGAATCAAAAAGTCAGTCCGCAGACCGGCTTCCACCTGATCCTGAATCTTTACCAACTTCGGATCCTCAGCCTGGCCAGCCTTAATCCGATCCACGATCGTCGACTGTACCTGCATGTACATCAACGAATAAGCCTCCCCAGGAAGAACAATCTCCACACCAGACTCGCAAAAATCCTGCTGCAATCTCCACTGCGAGGTCAACATCATCACCGCTGGCAGCCTACTCAAAGCATCTGGAACCACATTCACCTTGCCAGGGTGATATTGCAAATCAATATCATAATCCGCCATAAGCTCCAACCATCGTCGCTGTCGCATGTTGAGCTCCTTCTGCGTGAAAATATACTTCAAGCTTTTGTGATCGGTGAAAATCTTCACTTTCTCACTCAGCAAGAAGTGCCTCCAAATCTTAAGAGCAAACACAACGGCAGCCAACTCCAAATCATGCGTCGGATAATTCTTCTCATGAACCTTAAGCTGACGAGACGCATACGCCACAACATGCCCGTGCTGATGCAACACACAACCGAGACCCTTACCAGAAGCATCGCAAAAGATCTCAAATCCACCGCTGCGGTCAGGCACGACAAGAATAGGGGCACTCGTCAACCTCTCCTTCAGAATACCAAAAGCACTCTCACAATCACCCGACCAAACATAAGCAACATCCTTCCGCGTCAACCTGGTCATCGGCTCAGCAATACGAGAAAAGTCCTTAATGAATCGCCGATAGTAACCAGCAAGTCCAAGGAAACTCCGAATCTCAGACGCAGACGACGGAACAGGCCACTCCCTGATGGCCCGAATCTTCTCAGGATCCACTGAAATACCATCTCCAGTCACCACATGCCCGAGAAAAGCAACTCGATCCAGCCAAAACTCGCACTTCGAAAACTTAGCATACAAACGATGCTTCCTCAAGATTTCCAATACCGTCCTCAAGTGCGATGCATGCTCTTCCTCCGACTTCGAATAGATCAGAATGTCGTCAATAAAGATAACGACAAACTTATCCAAAAAGTCGTAGAAAATCAGGTTCATCAGATTCATGAAAACTGCGGGCGCGTTAGTTACACCGAAAGGCATAACCACAAACTCATAGTGTCCATACTTCGTCCTGAACGCTGTCTTCGGAACATCATCCTTCTTTACCTTCAACTGATGGTAACCACTCCTCAAATCCAATTTAGAAAACACCCTCGAACCTCCAAGCTGATCAAAAATATCATCAATGCGTGGCAACGGGTATTTATTCTTAATGGTCACCGCATTCAACTCCCGATAGTCCACGCACATGCGACGCGAACCATCCTTCTTCTTAACCAGCAACACCGGTGCTCCCCACGGAGACACACTAGGATTAATATAACCCTTCAGCAACAGCTCATCCAACTGCTTCCGTAACTCTTCCAACTCAGCAGGTGCCATACGATACGGCGCCTTCGAAATCGGCTGCGCACCTGGAACAAGATCAATAGAAAATTCCAGAGTTCGATCAGGCGGTAAACCAGACATCTCCTCGGGGAAGACGTCACCAAAATCTCGCACCACAGCTGGCCACTCCAGCTCCATCTGCATAGCCACAGCCTCCATCGGCCTGGCCCGAAATCTGACAGGACCAAGCGAACGGCTACCACGACTGAACTCGAACACTGGATGTCCGGGAATCTCGAACACCACCTTCTTCCTCCTGCAGTCGATCGTAGCATAGAAGCTCGCAAGCCAATCCATCCCAAAGACCGCATCGTAGTTGGTGATGTTGTGGACAATAAAATCAGCATAAAGCTCATGTCCACAAACCACCACAGAGCAAGGACTGCACCCACGATGCACCGTGACTACTCCATTCCCTGTGACGATATTCCAACTCTTGGAGAGAGGGGACGTCGACAAGGAATGCTTCTCCACGAAGATCTGAGCCAAAATGCACATTGACGCACCTGAGTCAAAGAGGACTCGGGCAGGGAACGTGCAAACCAAAACCACACCTAACAAACAGTCTAATCGATCAAATCTTATCCTAGCAACACCATACACAAGCATTCACATAATTTAACAATCAATTAATTAAGGGAGGAACAATCTAGATCGAAAGTTACCTGCAATGACCTCATCCATGGCCAAAACCTCCTCCTCAGTCATCAGAAATGCCTGCCTCCTCGGCGGAGCGGCCTGCCGAAAAGCCTGCCCCTGCGGAACGAGGGGCACCTCACGACCAGCGGGCACCGGGGCTCTCTGCTGCAACGGCGGGGCAGCAATAGGTGTCCTCCAAGGTTGCCTCAACCTCGGGCACTCCCGGATAGCATGGGCAGGATCTCCACAGATAATACATTGCCCCAAGAACTTCCTACATGATTCCTTGATATGGCCCTCCTTGCCACAGAAATTGCAAGTCCTCCGAACAGGCCCTCTTGGCCTCTTGAACTGAACAGGCTGGTTCGGCCTGAATCCAGGTCGAACCACAGCTCTCGCCTGCTCCACAGGCCTCTTCCCAGCGCCAACAACAGACCCTCTCCTCTGGTTCACAAGCAGCTCCTGCCTCTTGGCAGCGACCAGAACCTTCTGATAAGATTCCCGGTCAGAAGAGGTCACAAAGCTCTGAAGCTCTGAAGCAAGCCCCTGCAGAAACCTCTGAGCTCTCTCCTCAGCGTCCTGCACCATCTTCGGCGCAAACCGACTCAGCCTCATGAACTCCTGGTGGTACATGTCCACCGACGAGTTCCCCTGCTTCAGATCGATAAAACGCTGCAGCATCTCTTCCCTGGCAGCCTTCGGGAAGAACTCACCATCAAATCTGGCCTTGAAGGTAGCCCAGACGATTGGCTCAACCAACATCTTTTCTTCAGCATCCCACCAATTCCTGGCGTTATCCTTCAGCTGGCGCTTCGCCAAGTCAACCCAACTAACTTCGTTGACCTTGGACATCTTCAGATTGTCCTCGATATTCCTCATCCATTCATCAGCAGCTAGTGGACCTTCGGTTCCATCAAAATACGCAGGACCCAGCTCTCAGAACTGCTTCGCCCCGGGCTCAGGGCGAGGGGCTTCCACCACCCGAGCAGCTCGAGTCACCGGAGCATTCTGCACCTGCAGAAGCACACCCTGCTGAACCTGCATCATTTGCAACATCATCCTCATCATCTCCCCATTAGTGGGCTCCCGCTCAGGCTCCTCGTCATGAGGGGGCGCACCACTACCACCACCACGGGTGATTCGCCTTCCTGCCATCTAGTGACGCAGAAAACGAAACAATTAGACTCATAGCTTAGGGCTCAGATGTCGAAATTATTTGTTGGACAATCTTGTATTATTATTGTTATCCCGATAATCGCAGTTACAGAGGCGACCTGCATGGGTCACCACTAAAACCTGTCACGACCCGCTTCCCTAAAATGGAGGCGAGACGTGAAAAGGTCCGCACGGGAGTGGAGCGGTGAAGCCCCAAACCCGATAAGCGTCAATTTAGTATAAGCAGGTCCCTATAATTTCAATCGAAACAACAACAATAATAATAATAGTATGAGACGGATATGAAATACCAATCCTAAAGTTTGTCCACAAAATATCCAACGTCACAGAAAAAGCCACCAGGCTAAAAGAAAGAGTCTAAGTGCCCAGAACAAGGCCAAACAAAAGCAACGACATAAATAGGTAAAGGTGCCACGCACCGATAACAAAACAACTGTCTAACAAAAAATAAAACACAACGGAGACACTAGGACTGGTCCCCAGTGTCCACGTACTCCCCGTCCAACACGGGCTCAAGCTCGGCGTCCGCAAACACCTCACCCTCAGCCGGCAACTCAGGCTCAAGGTCTAACATGCGTCACCCAAAAGAGAGAGGGGCACATGTCAGCAAGTCTAAAAAGACTTGGGCAAGGAAACTGAAAGTGACTAACAACCTAGCATTTAATTGGTAAACAATGGCATGACAGTTGAATATGATGCAACAGTTTGAAAGAGAGACAAGCATGCACGGTGTAGCAAAAGCTACCAATTCACTAATCACTAATCACTTATCACTTATCACTTATCACTTATCACTTAACACTTAACACTTATCACTTAACACTTAGTGCATAGAGAGTCCACTTACTGGCCAGCTCGTTTATCTCTATCACTATCAACACTGAAACACTAGAGATTTCACCTGCTGTCCGGAGTGGCTGATCAAGCCACTCGGGCTCAGTCCGCTTATCTCTTACCCCACCCACATGTGACGAGCGTTGGGGTTTCCAACTCATTATGCTCGCTTCTGGTCACGAGCCAGGAAAATAAGTGTGTGTTGACATTCGAGCGTTGGGGTTTCCAACTACAGGGCTCGCTTCTGGAACACGAGCCAGGAAACATGGGATTGTAGCGTGTGCTACGCAATCACGATAAATAATCACTATGCAATGCCATGAACAGATAATTGCGTACCGTTAATGGAATTTAAACGTGACAGGTAAAATGCAATGATATGAACATATTCGCGTACCGATAATTTAAAGTAAACGTGACATATGAGCATGATGAGGGTGACGGACCAAGCTTCGTTGTCAAGCTAGGTCAAGGGCGTCTAAACGGCTATCCTTTCACCGTTTAGTCTCTTTTACGCTAAAACAAGGGAAATGGCCTAAGACATGGCCCAAATCAAGAGATGCAAGTTTCACTTGCCTATCACCGGGGATGACGGTTACGAAAGTTCGTTTCCGCGGATGCTAGCCTACGGGGGAATCGCTGTTATGGGGAACAATCATCAAAACACAAGTATTTTATTAGGGTTTCTTAAAAATTACAATAGGATAAGAAAACAACGGTAGATCGATTTCTTACCGAGAGGAGGCGGAAGAAACACTCCGGGGAACCCTAGGATCAGATCTGGAAGCAAATGGAGAAGTTTGGGGAAACTAGGGTTTTGGGGGATTTGGGGATTTTGATGGATGAGGGTGAGATTTTGGGGATGGTGAGAGGTAGATAGGGTGAATGGATGGATTGGGTGATGGATTTAGGGCTTGGAATGGATAAATGAAGCTTGGAGGAAGATGGGGGCTCAAGGGGGAAGTTTTTAGGGTTTTGGGTCGTGTTGGAGAAGAAGAAGTCGTTTGGGTTGGGTATAAATAGGTTGGGCTGGCGGCTGCCCAGAAATTAGGGTTTTAACACTGGTTAGTCGGTCAAAGAGCAACCACTGACCGACTAGTTTGGCAACTAGTCGGTCGGTCGATCAACGCAGACCGACTAAGTGCAAACAGTAACTCCTGAACGAAAATAGGATTCTAGAGTTAGTCGGTCCATGAACAAGTACTGACCGACTAGTTTAGCATCTAGTCGGTCGATGAACGTTCTTAGACCGACTAAGAGTAAACAGTAACTGATACAAAAATAATATGATGAGTTAGTCGGTTCAAGAAGCATTGCTGACCGACTAGTTTGCAACCTAGTCGGTCAACCAACGTTCTTAGACCGACTAACGATAAACAGTAACTCCTGAGAAATTTAGAAAGCAAACTAGTCGGTCCAAGAAGGATTGCCGACCGACTGGATCGTCATCTAGTCGGTCGGTGGCCCTTCTTACACCGGCTAATGAGCACAGAAAAGTTCCGATACGGAGCGCGGGGCCCCGGGATCGATTCCTAAGACTCCTAGGCTTCATCTAATAGTTAGATACGACCGTTATGAAGTCCGTCACGAGTGACATACTTCGAAATCGACAATCCTAAGGAAGAATCGAGAAAATACGACGAATGGATCGAAAATGAAAACTACGGGGACGAAAACCACACAAGAGGGGAAAATCCACCAAAACATATATTATATTATATTAAATCCAGATACATGAAAAAAAAACAGTCGTTACACCATCCGGTGTTCGAGTTCAGCCGTGGTAGCAGTTCACTTGGCCCTATCAGATTTCGGGCCAGACCGGTGGAGATCGTTGCTATGCAGATGGAGCAGTGTAGACCTGCGGTAGTGCGTGACTTTGACGACGTCTTTCCCGAGGAGATATCTGGATTGCTACCTGATCGAGCTCTCGAGTTTTCGATCGACCTTATTCCGGAAGTGCAGCCTATCTCGAAGGCGCCCTATCGCATGGCACCAGCAAAATTGGAAGAATTGCGGAAGCAGCTAGACGAACTTCTTCAGAAGGGTTACATTCATCCCAGTGTGTCACCGTGGGGAGCACCAGTCTTGCTGGTGAAGAAGAAGGACGGTTCGCGTCGCATGTGTGTGGACTACCAGGAGTTGAATGTGGTGACCGTCAAGAATCGATATCCGTTGCCTCGTATAAATGACATCTTTGATCAGCTTGGAGGATCGAGGGTATTCTCTAAGTTGGATCTGAGGAGCGGTTATCATCAGCTGAAGGTGATGAAGGAAGATGTTCCGAAGACAGCATTCAGGACGAAGTATGGACACTACGAGTACGTGGTTATGCCTTTCGATGTAACCAACGCACCCGTAGTTTTTATGAATCTGATGAATCTGATCTTCTATGACTTTCTGGACAAGTTTGTCGTTATCTTCATTGACGACATTCTGATCTACTCAAAGTCAGAGGAGGAGCATGCTTCACACTTGAGGATAGTGTTGGAGAGCTTGAGGAAGCATCGGTTGTATGCTAAGTATTCCAAGTGCGAGTTTTGGCTGGACATAGTTGCTTTTCTCGGGCATGTGGTGTCAGGAGATGGTATTTCGGTGGACCCCAAGAAGATCAAGGCTATCAGGGAGTGGCCTGTTCCGCAGTCAGCGTCTGAGATCCGGAGTTTCCTTGGATTGGCTGGTTATTACTGGCTGTTCATTAAGGACTTCTCCCGTATTGCTGAGCCGATGACCAGACTGACATGGAAGGATGTACCATTTGTTTGGTCTGATGGCTGTGAGGAGGCTTTTGGTGTTCTGAAGGAGAGGATGACGACTGCCCCTGTTCTTATTGTGCCTGATCGTAGTGGAGGATTCGAGATCTTTTGCGATGCTTCCGGTAAGGGTCTCGGTTGTGTATTGCACCAGCAGGGGCACGTGGTAGCGTATGCTTCACGTCAGCTTAAGACCCATGAGAAGAATTACCCGATGCACGACTTGGAGTTGGCAGCAGTTGTGTTTGCGCTGAAGATTTGGAGGCACTTCCTGCTGAGTGAAAAGGTGAAGATCTTCACCGATCACAAAAGCTTGAAGTACATTTTTACCCAGAAGGAGCTCAACATGCGACAGCATCGGTGGTTGGAGGTCATGGCGGATTATGAGATCGATCTGCAGTTTCACCCTGGCAAGGTGAATGTGGTTCCGGATGCGTTAAGTAGGCTTCTGGCAGTCATGTTGCTGACTTCGCAGTGGAGATTGCAGCAAGATTTTTGCGGGTCTGGTATTGAGATTGTTCTTCCTGGAGAGGCCTCTTCGTTGATGTGTATGCAGATACAGTCCACGATCGTGGATAGGATCAAGGCTGGAGACCCGAAGTTGGTGAAGATACGAGGGCAGGTGGAAGCCGGTCTGCGGACTGACTTCTTGATTCATGAGGATGGCTCGCTGAGGTATGGAGCCAGGTTGTGTGTGCCATCTGGAGACATGAGAGAGGAGTTGTTGGTTGAGGCACATAGTTCGCCGTATTCTGTGCATCCTGGTGGCACCAAGATGTATAGGGATCTTCGTCTGAACTATTGGTGGCATGGTATGAAGAGGAGTGTGGCTCGGAGTGTATCCAAGTGTCTGGTTTGCCAGCAGGTAAAGGCGGAGCATCAGTGTACGACAGGGTTGCTACAACTGCTTCCGATTCCGGAGTGGAAGTGGCAACACATCACTATGGACTTTGTGACTGGACTGCCTCGGAGTCCGAAGCAGAATGACGTGATTTGGGTGATCGTAGACCGATTAACCAAATCCGTGCACTTTATTCCCTTCCGAGTAGGACAGTCTACTGAGACGCTAGCGAGGAGATATATGGAGGTAAATCTTTTACTCTCCGTTTCTATTTCTTTTCCCTAGTTTAGATAGTGATGTAACGTGAATCATGCAGGAGATCGTACGACTTCACGGAGTCCCTATGAGTATCGTGTCGGACAGAGACACGAAGTTCACGTCTCAGTTCTGGCAGAGTCTGCAGAAGAGTTTGGGTACGAGTCTGAGTTTTAGCACGGCGTATCACCCGCAGACGGATGTCCAGTCCGAGAGGACGATCCAGATCTTGGAGGACATGCTGAGGGCATGCATGTTGGACTTCAAGGGATCTTGGGAAGATCATCTCCACCATGTTGAGTTTTCCTACAATAACAGCTACCAGGTGAGTATTGGAATGGCACCTTTTGCCGCGCTATATGGGAAGAAATGTCGATCGCCACTGAGCTGGGATGACATTGGAGACAGGGAGCTGTTAGGACCTGAGATGATCGTGGAGGCAGTGGATGTTGTGAGGAACATATGGGAGAAGCTGAGGATTGCTCAGAACCGTTTCAAGCATTGGGCTGATGCTAAACGACGTCCTTTGGAGTTTCAGCCTGGTGACCATGTGTTCCTGAAGATTTTCCCGAATCGAGGGGTGATTCACTTTGGGAAACGAGGGAAGCTGAGCCCGAGATACATTGGACCGTTTGACATTCTGGAGAGAGTTGGCGAGGTAGCCTACCGCTTAGCCTTGCCGCCATCTTTGGAAGGAGTTCACGATGTCTTCCATGTGTCGCAGCTTCGTCGGTACATCAGCGATCCATCTCATACTGTGGATTTCTTGGAGATCACTGTTCACCCCGATCTGACGTATGACCAACAGCCAGTGCAGATTTTGGACATGCGTCACAAGTCACTCCGGAACAAGACAGTCGATCTTGTTAGGGTGATGTGGTGACACGGCTCGCCAGGAGAGTCTACTTGGGAGAGAGAGGATGAGATGAGAGAGCGATACCCACTTTTGTTCCCTGACACGTGAGTGTTAGGAAATTCCGAGGGCGAAATTTTTCTTAAGGTGGGTAGGATGTAACGACTGGTTTTTATCTATGTTTTGGCTATTATATATATATTCTGGTTGTTCCCTCCCTTGTGTGTTTTCCCCTGTTGGACGTTTTCTTTCAGTTCTTCCGATCTTCTTCTTCGATGAGCTTCATAGCATCCATATCTTAGAGCTAGGTTGATCTTAGAAGCCATAGGAATCTTCCCGAAGCCCCGCGCTTCAATTCGAGACTTTTCGTGCATCTTAGTTGGTTCAAGAAGGAGAACCAACCGACTAGATTACAATCTAGTCGGTCGGCAACTCTTCAGGAACCGACTAGTTCATCTTGATTATTTTACCTGAGTTATTGTTTCCTCTTAGTCGGTCTAAGCACATTCATCGACCGACTAGTTCCTAAACTAGTCGGTTAGAACTTGTTCTCAGATCGACTAATTCTGAGATCTTTCTGACAGCCGAGTTACTGTTTACGGTTAGTCGGTCAAAGAACGACTATCGACCGACTAGTTGATAAACTAGTCGGTTAGAGTTTCTTCTCAAACCGACTAACACTCAGTGCTTATTTGTCTATCATATTCAACCCTTAGTCGGTCAATGAATATTCACCGACCGACTAGTTCTCAAACTAATCGTTTGACGGACCTTCACAGACCGACTAAATCTGTCTACCCTGTGTCGACCCTGTTCACTGTTTACCTTTTAGTCGGTCTCAGTTGGACGACCGACCGACTAGTTCCCAAACTAGTCGGTCGACCACTCTTCACTGACCGACTAATATGCCCAGAAACCCTAGGTCAAGTTGTAGCTGCCGCTTTTTATTTCTATTTAAACCCTATATGGTTTCACTTCTTCCCTTACTTTTCTTAGCCAACCTTCTTCCCCAATCATTCCCCAACCTTCCTCTTGTCTTTCCTCATCCTCCCGTGCGCTCTCTCACCCCCGTTGCACCGGCAACTACCCGTAGGCCGCTGGCCGACCCCAAAAACCCCAAATATTCCTTTTGCTCCAGTTTTCCCCTATATTCTCCATTCTCCAGATCCATTATATATCAGCCACGAGGAGTTCCCTTCAGCCGCAACTTCTTCCTCGGATCGCTCTTCCGTTGTCGTGCTAAGCTCAGATTTGGCGACGGCAATCCGGATACGTCGAGATCCACTCATACCTGCAGATTCATAGGCATCTTGATCGTCGTTCTTCCGCTTCATATACGGTTAGTGATCTACCATTAATTTTCCCATAACCCACACTATAATTTAGAAAACCTAATAAAAATGGATTACTAGATGTCGTAGGATTTCGGTCACAAATCTAGATGAGATCTTTCAGTTCTGATTTCTGCTTTGGCCATAACAGCGAACCCATTTCCCCGTACAGTAGCGATTTTTGAGACGAACTCTCGTCGACCGTCATCACTGGAACCAGGCAAGTGAAACTTGCCGACCTTGTTTTAGGCCATGCCTTAGGCCATTTCTTTGCTTTTAGCGTGAAAGAGACTAGACCGTGAAATGATAACGGTCTAGGCGCAATTTCAAATTCTAGCTTGACAACGAAGCTAGAATTGCCTTTTGTCATGTCATGTCATGCATTTGCCTGTCACGTTTAATTTCTCTAATGGTACACATTTTTAATTGAATATCTGCCATGCATTTGCATTCTTACATGCCATTTGATTTGTATGTTGCATCATAGCACACGCTACCAAATACTTGTACAATCCGTGTTTCCGGCTAGGCACTTGCTATGCGGGCACAACCATATGCCATACTTGTTAAAAACACTTCCTGGCTCGTGATCCAGAAGCGGGCCACATGTGTTGGTTGATAACCAATGCCCGATACACGTGGAGGGGTAAGGATAAACGGTCACTTGAGCGTAAGAGTTGGCACGTACAGCCTCTCTAGCCAAAGGGCGGAATCTCTGTGCACGACGTGCTTACTATACTTGTACTTGTCCTTGTGAATGCATACTTGTTTTCCTTGCTTCCATGTCATGTTTACTCCTTGCCATGTCATACTTGCTGAGTTTACTTATTTGCTGCACATCTTATATATATGCCATGTCATGCACACTTTAGAATTGCTAGGTTGCTTTTACCTTTCTTTTAGTTTCCTTGCACAAAGTCTTG
This sequence comes from Scilla litardierei, assembly GCA_030789695.1. Classification (NCBI taxonomy): domain Eukaryota; kingdom Viridiplantae; phylum Streptophyta; class Magnoliopsida; order Asparagales; family Asparagaceae; genus Scilla; species Scilla litardierei. The sequence goes on along the minus strand of CM061141.1, from coordinate 86,930,606 downwards.
TAGACTTTGCTGACATGTGCCCCTTCTCTTTGGGTGTCGCATATTAGTTGCTGAGCCAGAGACCGTAGTTGAGGACAACGAGTTCATGGAGTTCGTGCCCGATTCCGTTGTTGACGTGGAGTACGAGGACACCGGTGACCAATCTTAGTTCTCTCCACTGTTCCTTGTTAGTTGTTGTTTTGTTACTTGTCGGCGAGTAGCACCTTTTTGTTAGTTGTTTCTTTGTTGGCCATGTTGGGCCTTTTCTTTTTGGACTCTTTTGGTAGCCTGGTGGCTTTTCTGGTTGTTGGACAATTTTATTGGACATTGAGATGAATAATTTATTTATTTGCCTCTTTCTATTATTGTTATCTTTGTTCCGATTCGTATTACAGGGACCTTACGTGGTTATTCCAGACGCTTTACAGGCTGGAGCCTCACAGCTCCAAGCCTGAGCGGGCCTCGTCACGCCTCACCTCCATTTTAGGGAAGCGGGTCGTGACAGGTTTCATCATTGCTAGACTTGAATTTTAGGTGAACTATTCGCAACTAAATGTAGAACCAAGCTCACGCTCTCGTGCTATTGCCGGTCTATAGCAAACCTTGGGTAGGGCCCAATCTCTTGCAAACCCTAACCTAAGCCGCTAGCGTGAAGAACGACATCATCGTTCAATCGTATCTCGAGCCCACTCTCGTGCAAACTCGAGCTACGACCTAGGTTGAGATAGTTCCTACCCGTCCAATCTCTTGCAAACAGATATTGGTATAGAAATACGATTAAAAATCCTAGCTTTGGTCCAATCTCTTGCAAACCAATTCTAGAGAAGTCCAATCGTAAATCTAAATCGAATTTCTAGGGCTTCCTATCAATTGGGACCCAATCTCTTGCAAATCCCAATCGATATGAATCCCTAGCTATCCATAATTAATCAATCCCAACCTAACCCTAATCAATTTTAGAAAGAATTTCACCAATTCATCACAATTTAGAAATAGGGTCTATAGGGTTCATCCCTACGCCCTAAGACGATGGCACTACTCTCTAATCATCATGCAATACTTAGGAAAATCAATAATAAAATCAACACAATTCATTGCAATAGAGAAATTGTTAATAGAAATAGGGTTTTTTTGATAAGAGAATAGACAAACCAATGAGAATCCAATAGCATCCAACAAAAATAGCCTTTTAATCTCCCAAATAAAAGCTAAATCTAATGATCTAAAAAGCTCTCAAAAAGGCTGCCAAAAAGCTCTCCAAAAGTCCACTTAACTAGGGCAAAAACTGGGTTTAAATACCCTTCAAAATCGCCCAGAATATCGTGACCAAAATGCCCCTGCGCAGCCAAGAAATCGCAACTTACGCAGCAGGCGGAGCGGCTCACTCGGCTGAGTGACAAATGTCACTTGGTCGAGTGACAAACCCTGTAGATTTCCAGTAAGTCGGGGATTTTCGGGGGTCTGTCTTTGGAGATGACTCGGCCGAGTGGCTTTACTCACTCGGCCGAGGGGCATTCCATGCTCGGCCGAGTCGGAACTCTCAGGTCGACTGTATATTTCCAGTAAGTCGGCCTCTTTTTGGATGGATTTTCCTGTGTCACTCGGGCGAGGGGATCTCCATACTCAGCCGAGTGGTATATCGTCACTCGGCTGAGGGCACGCTGATATTCTTCTGTTGTGTGTGTCGGGTCTGGTCGGCCGAGCGAGCTTCTTTGCTCGGCCGAGTGAGTGCTTCACTCGGCCGAGTGACATGCTGTAGATGCCCAATCTTCTTCGTTTCTCATCCTAATCGCTCCTACGAAGTTCCTTCTTCTTCCACTCGTCTTCCATCGCTGAATGGCCCTCAAAAGAGCTGTGGGTGACACTCCGGAGTGGGTGCAAGTCCTCTTGATCTCAAAATCACTCTAAATCGCTCCATATCTCTTGAAATACGACAAAAACAAGAAATAGTGAAAAGCATCGCAATATTGTTGAATAATCGTGGAAAACGCGATATGAGCGATCAAAGTGGCATGCAAACATGCAGAAAAAGGGTGTAAAATATGGAGTGATCATAATCCCCCAAGCTTGCCTCTTACTCGTCCTCGAGGAAGATAAGTAAAAGACGAGCCCGATGGAAAAAAATAATAATAAAAACAAAAAGGAAAGATGGAAGAGATAGAAAATAAAGAAAGCAAGCAAAGAGAGAGGTGCTAGATCATTTTCTCAGGACGCGGGTTTTGCTTACTCATATAGCACACGCGAATGTAAAATTCATGCCAACGATTTTTATCTCGCTACCATAGTATGTGGATGCATTCAAAATTGAAAACCCCAGAATAGCAAAATAATATGAGATACAGAATCATTCTAGAATTAACATCGTCTGAAGCATCTAAAGCGGTATGCATAATCATAGACCACACACTTTTCAATTGAATGCTTTCTATCTGGAGTATAAGAGATATCACACAATATTGAGCAATAAGAATAGAAAAGTGTGGTTTTCATGAAATGTATGCTAAGTGTCAATTCCTGGATTTCGCAAAACTTTTAGTGATCTCACCAAGTATAGAAAATTACCTAGCTTAGGTTGTCATGCATACTCAGGTAGTCACTATCTCACACATCATTGGTTCCTCTCCCCCAAGCTTATCTATAAGCGTGGTGGCATAAACAAATCAGTATGTACATTCCCCATTTCTTTTGAAGCTCCAAAAAATAAATAATAAATAATAAAAAAACGACAGAGGGAAGAAAGAGAGAAAGAGTGTGAGATGGGATCATTTAAAAGTTTCTTCTCTCTTTTCTTTTCTTTTTCTCAATTTTTCTCTTTTTTTTGAATAAACATATATACATAGGCGATCCCAAATCAAAAGAGAGAAGGATATACAGGTATATTTTTTCTCTTTTTTTATATTGGGGAATTGGAGCATGGAAATTAATAGCGGGAAAAATGCCAATAATAGACTTGCTAAAGGGAGATTCACCAATGAATTTTAAGTAGAGAAATAATGCTCAAGATATGTGGAGAAAGAAATAAATGTATCACTCGGTTCACTCAATAGAACGTGCACGACAACTTTCAGCAGAGCAATGTAATCTACTCAGTTTAATCTCAAAAAGTAAACTAGTCCAGATATGTCATCCTAGCAGACATTCAATCAACCTGAAAGTGAAGCGTATAATTCATGCAATAAGAAGTGATATGAGAAAGGAAAGCAGTACTCCAGATATAAGCAATCAATGCATGAAGCTTGGTGTGTTTTCTACGAAAAGCATACATACGAATCATCAGACATCAGCTAATAACAGAATTTCATCCATATTCATACAGAAAAAGAGTGGGTTACTATTTCAAACGCAAAGCAAGACATATCATATGATATCTGAAACAAAAGCTATGACATGACAAAATATCATGCATACAGAGATAAGCTAACACCACGTCATCATCATCACAGAAAAGTCATCTCTAGCAAAAGATGAAAGAAATGAAGATAAAAGAAAATAGAAACTACTATGTACAATGCAGCACACTCAAAAAGATAAGAAAACGTGATGCATGATAAAAAAACGAAAAAGTGAGTGAAAATGGTGTAAAAACAAATAAAAGGTGGAAAAAATAAAAGTAAAAGGTGACAAAAAGCAAAAAGTGTGAGAACTCACTCCCCCAAGCTAAAGTGCACAGTGTCCTCAATGTGCGAAGTGTAGCACACTGAGAGACGTGAAATGGGTGGGGTGGGTGAGGATGCATGCATGATGAAAAAGAAAGAAAAAGAAAAAGAAAATATGATGTGAATGTAAATGATGCATGCAGAGTTCAGAATGATGCAGATAAAAGTGTCCCCAAAAAGACTCTCCCTCACTCCTAAAAAGAGATAAAAAGATATGACCAAATAGGTACCAAAATAGTATGTGGAGGAGGGGGGCAAAAATCATCAGGCTCCAAAAACAACCAGCAAAACAACAAAAATACAGAAGGCATCCAGTGTGTGCCTATGCTGGGGGTGGTGCACCAGCACCGTCATGTGGCGGAGGTGGTGTTGGAGGTGGTGGGCGTGGTAGCTGCTGGGAGGGTGTCGGTGGTGGAGGCAGACACACCAGAATCTGGTTCAGGCAAGCCTAAATACTGGGAAGGATGGCGACGCGGGTCTGCACGGCGCTGACCGTGGCAGAGAGAGCCTTAAAGTCCCCTCTAAGTCCACTAACAGCCCCCTCAAGAGCACGAATGCTCTGAACTAGAGTGTCTGGGGGAGGTGGAGCAGAGGGACGCATATGTCTAACCGGTGAAGTGCGGGGCTGTCTCAGGCGGGTGGTGTAGTGAATGGGCGCAGCAAGGAAGGGTGGGAGTGGTGCGGTGCTCGCTACGTGATGCCCAGCCTCGGTGTGAGGCTGGGACGTGGGCTGTGTCGAAGCGAAAGCAGCAGCAGTAGAAGAAGTGGAAGTGAAAATAGGCGACGAGGCGGCGGGAGAGGTCAGTGACGCAGACGTGGGGACAGATGTCACGACGCTCTCGGTAAAGACATGGGCGGTGGAGACCGAAAGTTCGATGACTGGGGAGGCCGTGAATGGCACAAAAGATGACTCCCCAGGAGTTGAGAACAGCAATCGGGAGAGGGTCTCCACGGCAGCGGTAAAGGAAGACTCGTCGCTCTCAAAAATGGTGGGTGGACGCTCGGGGCTCAGTGTGGTAATGGGCTCGACAGAAATAGGTGCAGTGGTGGTGGTGGTGGACGACTCAGCTAAAGTGCTCCTGACACTAACAGACGTGTGGACAGAGGTGTCGGGAGGTGCAGACAGTGCATGTGCAGGCTGAGGGATCACGGGGTTGACAGGTGGTGCATGGGGTGCCTGCTCAGCATCCTCGGGCTCAAGCACGTAGGCGGCGGGGATAAGGAGATCCATCGCTGGAATCCAGTCCCTGTGAGCCGATCCAATATGTGTCCGAGCGGGGCTCGGGCGAACCATATAATCAGCGCTGAAGGGACTGTGCAACCACACCCAGTGCTGACGACCATGTGGACGAAGCATCTTCATCCGGGCCATAACATCTATAGAAAGTGTAGTGGGGCCTGGAGGTTGATGCAAGTCGTCAGGTAGGTCCACGCCGGTCATAAGGGCCAAGAGGGTGATCAGACCGCCGCAACAGATAGACGTACGAGCGCCGACAGAAATGATAATGCGGTCCAAAAACCAACTGGCAATACCGATCTCGACAGCGGGGACCAAATCGTCACTACCCCTATCTAGAACCCTAGGGCGTGTCATCGCATAGAGCATGTAGAGCTCTGGCGTGGATAGCATCCCGGGCTCGTACCTCGCAAGGAAAGTAGTCGCCATAAGGCACTGTGCAATGCGGAGGCAAGGGTGAAGGATAGCTGAGGCCTTGGCCCTACTAGGGTCAAAGGTGAGCGGGGATCCCGTGATCCATGTCCAGAAGGTGTGGGTGTCGAACGACGGGGGTGGGATGTGCGTGGGAGCGTAGGCGCGGTCAGGGTCAGGGACAGCGGGCCACTGGAAAAATGCTCTAAGCATGTCAAGAGTGATCTCGCACTCTCGATCCATCAAATGGAAGGAGCATCCTACAGGGGTCCGGTCAATGGAACTAAGGACCTCTAGTGTCGGACGGATGTAAGTATCCGCCGACACCGACAGAAAATCACGCCATCCCACGTTGTCGTACAACGTGAGAAGCCCCTCAAGTACCCCTAGGAAGTTTAGGTCGGATAGATGTGCAAACCTAGAGGGTACTATCGAGCGATGGCAGATACGCTCGAATCTGGCGCGGTGTACGTCATTTCGAAACGTAATCCCTATCGGCCCGATGGCGGGAGCGGGTGGTGGAACGAGATCGGCAGGAAGCGGCTGTGTAGGTGGTGGTGGGCTAGGTGGAGGGGAGTACTCCCTAGCGAAAGAGGGACCAGGATCATCGGTCCTCTTTCGCTTGGCAGCGACTTCCCGTGTACGTGGCCTAGTGCGCGGTGGCATATGTGCAGCGAGACGTGCTCACCCAAATAAGTAATGCGACGTGCAAAATAATGGAACGAGTATACCTGAACATGCTGCAAGAGCAATCAGTAGTGTGTACGAGGAGATGCCTCCTCCGCGAAGCTCCGTACGCGTCCTAAAACTCCCCAAAGCTCCCCAAAGCTCCCCCAAGCTAGCCTGAAACGAAAATGATAAAATCAGTGAATAATAATCAATACGTATGGGGGAGATAAGGGAAAATAGATAGATATGGAAATTAATTTGAATTTGGGGAGTAACGGGCGTACAAATCAAGAGAAATGAGGAGAAAAGGGGATTTCGGGGCGAAAAGTGGTGATCGGCGGCTGGGGGGTGTCGGCGTCGTCGACGTCGGCGTCGACGGTGAGTCGACGGCGTCGATTCGGGCGAGGGAGGGTCGATCGTAGCAGGCGAGGGGAGATGAAGTGGCACCGGCTCGAGCGTGATCTGGGGTTTTTGCATTTCAAAAACCGCGCCGCTGTCGCTGCTGCTTATATATGATTGTTACGACTCGGCCGAGTGAGAACGCCACTCGGCCGAGGGACGTAAACTAAAAAAATTTGAAAATATCCTCGCCACTTACAACTCAGCCGAGTGGCTTTGCTTTACTCGGCCGAATGGAGAAACTCCATTCGGCCGAGTGGCTCTGCCACTCAGCAATTTTATAGAACTGGGAGGGTATCTGTTTCACTCGGCCGAGTGACAAGTCACTCGCTCGAGTGGCAATTAAGACTAAAACTTACAGAAAGTGACAGAGAGTTGGTCTGCAGAAACTTCCCTGATTGGTGCTCCACTCGGCCGAGTGGAGTCTTTGCTCGACCGAGTGACAGATGCCACTCGACCGAGTGACAGATGCCACTCGACCGAGTGACATGTCGTTTTCTGCAACGGCTCTCCGTTTTCGCTCCAGTCTCTATTTTTCTACCTCCAGTCAGTTTCTTCCTCCTCCTAAGGCCTGAGCGCGTTCCTGGAGCGCTCTCCCTTGCCTCGGTCATCCTCCATATGAGTGATCTCTCTTTCTCCATCTCCTGTCATGAAAATTAGGACCCGTTGTCACGATTTTCATAGACACTAGACTCTAAACACTAATAAAAATCTAAACCAAAAATGAAAATCAAATAAAAACAATGCAAAAACCGTCGGGTTGCCACCCGACAGGCGCTCGTTTAAGGTCATGAGCTCGACCCCTTTAGATATTCGTTTAGCTCGTGATGTTGGGCGCATACAAGATACGTCCGTCAAATTTGTCGGGAAGGCCACTTGGATTTGGGTCGTGATGATCATTGGTCTTCCTCGGAACCCCCTCATCATGGGTAATGTTGGGGGATAAGTCTCCCAAGCTAGAGCTCGTTCCTATCTTCTTCTTGGCCGGTGACACCGATCTTCTATTTGGTGGAGCTTTCTTTGGATTCTGGGCCGTCGAGAGCTTGCAAAGTTCCCGTATTCTTGTGACATCAGCATCGCCTTCATCATCGGCCGTGTAGCTATCTGGAGGGTCCTCTAACTTCTCTTCTTCGCTAGAAGGTTGGCCTTCCTCAAAGCCATCATCATGGAGAGCGCCAATAGAGTGGGGAATAGCTTCTTCAATCACTTCATCAAGGAGGTATGAAAGATCTTGGGGGCGTTCCTTGAGTAGATATACACGATTCACTTCACCGGAGGGGACTCCTTCGAAATAATGCTTGAGCCGTTGTCCATTCACCTTGAATGTGGCTCCGTCTTTTCCTTCCAATTCAAAAGCTCCCACCAGTTGTATGTGCTTAATGGTGAAGGGTCCGGACCATCACAATCTTAATTTTCCGGGAAAGAGTTGGAACCGAGAATTGAATAGGAGGGCTTTATCTCCGACCTTGAAATCTGTAACGGTGATGCGTGCATCGTGGAGGATTCTAGTCCTTTCCTTATAAATCCTTGAGCTCTCATAAGCATCACGTCTAATCTCATCAAGCTCATTAATGTCTAAGAGTTGCTTGACGTGCGTCTATATTTCATATATGCACGCACGTTTTCTTTTGTGTTTCTCCGTATTTTCCGCCGTCTCTTGTTCGTTTTCGTATGTTTTCCCGTTTTCTTTCACTTTTCTTTGTTTGTCCATGATTGCAGGAGTTCGACCACGTAGGGGACCTTTTACGATGATATCCCAAGTCCCCGGAGCAACGGGAGAAGTCACGCGTGATCCAGGGGGTCAAACGGCGAAGTACTCATCTTTCTGCCCCTCACCCGGTCGGTTGGTCATCTCCAACCGATCGGGTGATGCACACGTGCACCAACCGACCGCTACCGCAGCTCACGAAGAAGTCACCCGACCGGTTCACAGACCGGTTCTGCGGGCGGCTGTTCTCTGTCTTTTCGAGCAGAATTCCAACCGATCGGGTGACTCTCACCCGATCGGTTCATCTGTAGCTGAGAAAAAGAGCTGAAGACACGGGCGTCGAACCGACCGGTTCACCCGACTCCTCCAAGATCCAACCGGTCGCTCAAGAACTCACCCGATCGGTTCATGAGATCGGGTGAAAACTCGCCGTTTTCTGTGATTTATCTGTAACGGATCAACCGATCGGTTGACTTGTCACCCGATCGGTTGATCCGAAAATCTATATATAGGACCCCTAGGGTTCCAGAAACGAGAGAGTTGTATTTTTTTACTGTTTTATTTCCTTGTGACGGCTGTAATTGTTACTCTTAAGTAAGTTTTCAGATCTTTCTAATTTTTTAGTATTGTCTTTACTACTCCTTTACTTCCTCATTGCAATTGTCGGATTATGATTCTAACGATTAAATTTCATTTAGATTGCTTTTTCATGAATTTTTGTGAGTAGTTCCCAAATCTGGGATTTTGGTGGAAGCCCCTTCGGGGGCTCTTCCCGATGCGTCCATAGGGTTAGGAAATTGATAGGGAGTAGGAATCTAACGGTTACGCGGGGTGTTTCATTGTCATCGGCGGGAAAAAGACCGCCTTTGACCGTCGGGCCAAGGGGGAATAAACTTGGCGGTTGACTCCCTAGCCAAAGCTCACGCCTTTAGCGTAGACGCCGAATCCTAGCACGCGGGAGGCAGGATGAGACGTCGGGAGATATCGTTGTGGACTTAGTGCTCCAGGGATCGATCAGTGTTTATGGACACGGGAGTGCCCACTGATCGAATCCGGGAAGTCCGGTGTATCATCCTGGGCACCGACCGGAATATCGGGCCCATGGGACGCCGGTACCACTTTCAGAGGCAACGTCTCACCATTAGACCCTAATCCCGATCGCTATCCATACCCGTAGGCCGTAGCGGCGAGAGTCTCTCGTCGGGTCGGAAACCAAAGTCCCGGGTTTACTTTCTTTTTGTTCATACGCTTTCATTTCCTTTCGTGACAACCAACCACCGATTTGGGCTAGCTCGCCCCTCGGGGTGATTTAGGTCCTACCTGACCCAAGCACAACCTCGCCTCCCTGAGTTCGATATTCCCTCACCCTACACTAACCGTGAAACTTGCGGTAAACGACACCGCGCCGCCGCGCACATCACGCGGGGCGCCGGTCAAGTTTATGGCGCCGTTGCCGGGGAGGCAACGTGCTTGATATCTTAGGATCTCTTGAACCCTCGTGTCTAGCTCACATCCCTACCTCGCGATAATTTTCGCATTCTTGTTTTTCTTTTTCTTATTTGTTTTTCTTATTTTTATTTCTTATTTTATCTGTTTCTTTCCCACTTGTCGCTTCACGGGTGTCTGTTGTTTTTCATGCGCAGGAGTTCAAGGAGTCTTGACGACTTGATCCCCCTCAATCCAGAGATTAACGCCACCCTTAGGCGTTTGGCCGCCGAGAAGCGAAGAAGGGAAGATCCCGAATCCATGGAGGAGAACACCCCACCTCACAAGTCTCTGCTGGAGTACTCGATGCCATCCATCGAGTCGACTTCCGCCATCCGATCTCCAGCTATTGCGGCCCAAAGCTTTGAGCTGAAGCCGTCTCTAGTGACATGGATCCAGCAAGACCAGTTTGCGGGTGCGCCCATGTAGAGCCCGATAGAGCACTTAGACTCCTTCTTGGAGAAGTGTGACACCTTCAGAATTAATGGTGTCACTACAGAGGCTATCCGTCTGAAGCTGTTCCCTTTCTCTTTGCGGGACAAGGCCAAGCAGTGGTTAAGGGGGAAGGACCCCAATACTTTCAACACCTGGGAGAAACTCTCCAATGCTTTTCTGACGAAGTTCTTTCCTCCGGGGAAGACCATGAAGTTGAGGAGTGAGATCTCCTCCTTCTCCCAGGCCAGCCACGAGTCCTTGCATGAGGCTTGGACGAGATATAAAGAGATGCAAAGAAGATGCCCTCATCATGAGCTTCCGAAGTGGCAGATTATCAATCTGTTCTACAATGGGCTGAGGGATGACCTTAAATCTTCTATGGACGCCGCGGCTGGGGGTTCCTTCATGTCCCGAAGCGAGGAAGATGCCGGGAATATTCTGGAAAACATGGCATCAAACAATGAGCGGTGGTGTGACGAGAGAGCCACACCAAGAACTGGGGGTATACACAGAGTCGAGGACGTCGACAAACTTTCGAGCAAGTTTGACTTTCTTTTGACCCAGATCTCCGCACTGATGGTTGGAGCCGGTGGAGCCGGTACACAGCAAGTTTCTGCAGTAGAGTCCGAATTCCTTGGGGAATTCGACGGTGGTGACATCTCACCACCGTTGGATCAGGCGAGCGCACTATTTTACAACCCCACGGGGAACGCGCCATATCCGCCAAGGACAAATTCCAACCTGGCCTACTCTCCCAACAACCGGAACCACCCGAATTTCAGTTACCGGCCACCATTTCAGCCCTCGCCGCCTCAGCAGCCGCAGCAACAAATCTATCAGCCGGCTAGACCACCGCAGAATCAGGGTCAGCTGCAACCATTTCAGCAGCAACCTCAGCAACAAACGTACGCTCCCAGGAATCAGCAGCCGTTCCAGCAGCAGCAGTATGGCCAGCAGAGGGCCGTCTCTCCGGTTGAGTCTCTCTTGACTCAATATATTACCAACCAGGAGAGGATCAACCAAAAGCTGGAAATGGGCCAGCGGACCCTCACGGACCAAGTAACCCAGCTGGGGTTACAGGTGGCGAACCTCGCAAGGTCACAAAACCAATTGCCGCCACAACCGGAGGTGAACCCTCGAGGAGCAACACAAACATCGGCACTCGTGCACGAGCACGCGAATGTGTCCGCTATCATTCTGAGAAGCGGGACACAAATTCCTACTAGAGTGCCCCCTAGCAACCCGGAAGCACCATTGGTCGTTGAGAGACCGACTAAAAAATTAAACGACATCGGTGCTTCGTCATCAAATCCCACGACTCCGGAGGGAGTGTCCGAAGAAGAGAAGAAGAAGGAGGAGGAGAGCCCAAAAGTTTATAAACCCGTTGTGCCATTTCCCCAACGGTTGGCTCAAGCAAAAATTGATGAGAAATATGGGAAGTTCTTCGCCATGGTCAAGGACCTAAGCCTGCAAATCCCCTTCTTGGAGGCAATTGAGACAATCCCCTCCTATACAAAATTCTTGAAAGATTTGGTGACGAAAGGGTCGAGAAAAGAGAAAGTGGTGCTGACGGCAGAATGTAGCGCTCTTATCCAGAGGGATAACCCGCCAAAGCTCAAGGACCCGAGGAGCTTCTCTATCCCTTGCACGATCGGGGCTGTGAAGATTAATCGTGCACTCGTCGATCTAGGAGCGAGTGTTAGCTTGATGCCCTTGTCAATGTATAGAAGGATAGGAATGGGTGATTTGGAGCCCACCGGGATGACCCTACAACTAGCTGACCGGTCGGTCAAATATCCGGTGGGAATTGTTGATGATCTCCCCGTGAATGTGAGAGGGGTGCATGTGCCTGTGGACTTTGTAGTCATGGACATGCCCGAAGACGCACACACCCCCATCATCCTGGGACGGCCTTTCATGGCCACTGCTGGCGTTCTTATAGATGTGAAGAACGGAAAACTCTCCTTGAACGTCAGCGGAGAGAAAGTTGAGTTTGACCTGGGACTATCCATGAAGCACCCCGACCCTCCCGATGACCTCCGGTGTAATCTGCTTGAGATAGAAGAAGAAAAAGCTGTAGAGGAGAACTCCTGGGAGATTCTCCTGAGAAACCCCCCCGATGAATTGGGGAATTCTGAAGATGAAGAAGGCCCCGAAGACGAAGAAGCTGCTGGAAAACCAAGTGCAGCGAGAACGACCCCTCCCGGGTTCCCCAAGTTTCCTCCTGTGAAGAGAACGGGGAAAGAGCTCACGGACCTCACTAAAGACGAGGTCCGAATCCTGAAGAAGATGGCGGGAAGCGCCAACAGCAAGGAAAAGCCCCCGGATCTCAAGAACAAAGGGAGGGTGGTCGAGCAAGTATTTTTCCAGCTGCTGACTACCCCGAGCGCCTTCAGCTCCAACAAGGAAGAGATGCCTAAGTTTGGGCATCACCCGTATCAGCCACCATGAGCATCTCTTGCGGGCGTCGAGCCAACGACGTTAAACAAGTGCGCTTCATGGGAGGCAACCCATGTTCTAAACTTTTTCTCTAATTTTTAGCATTATTTTTTACTTTACTTTATCTATTTCTATAAATAAAGTCAGCCGCGGGAACATCCGTTAGGGGACTTAATCAAATTTCTTGGTTTTTGCAGGAAACAAGCCCCAACCGATAGGGTGATAACTCAACCGATCGGTTGGGATGTATCAAATACATGCCGAGATCTGTCCCCGAATGAACCGATCGGTTGAGTGTTGAAGAGACCGGGTGGAAGACCGGGTGAGCTGGTTATAACTTTCGGAAATTTTTGGGAAATATCAACCGATCGATTGAGATCATGCACGATCGGTTGACACGACCGGGTGAGCTGGGGAGAACTCTCGGAAAATTTTGAGGAATATCAACCGATCGGTTGAGTTTGAGCGCGATCGGTTGACCTGACCGGGTGAGAAGCCCTAAGTTATCGGGAAATTTAGTGGAGCGGCCAACCGATCGGTTGACTTACCACCCGACCGGTTCGCCTGTAGCTGTTGACTGACGAGAACTTTCGAATTTTGGCTACCCGATCGGGTGGGTTTCCACACGATCGGTTCGTTTTCGACCCTATAAATAAGCCTCAGCACACGGCGACCGCCACCCGACCCCAGAAAACCCCCTTCATGCGATTTCACATCTCCAGCTGTAGAATCGATCTTCTCGACTCTACATACTGTACCTAAACCCTCATCCCCAATCACTCCCATACTTCCCCACCTCCGCCACCTCGCCATCAAGGACATTCCATCATCAAAACCCCCAAACCCTAACCCTAGCCCCAAAATTCTCAAAATTCTGTTCTCGTCGGATCAGCGGGCTGCGGCTTCCCAAGTTGTTCCCTCCTGCTACGCAAGACCCCCAGGCGCTTGATCTTGCTACATCGATGGGTAACATTCTTCCACTCTGCACATCTTCAACTTTACCTGTAATATCGTAAGTTGGTGTGATAACTGTTTCACTTGCCCTTTATTCATCTCAAGTTCGCCACCCTATTAGCGGCCATGTCTAAGAAAGGGAAGGACATTGCATCATCTTCGCGCCGTGATCCAATCCACGGCCCCTTTTCCCCCTCTTTCCTTGGCATTAACCCTTCCACGGATGAGCAGTCTGGCCGGTTGCGAGCACTGCTTCATCGTCCGATGAGACCTACACTCTTCGTCGATCGCCCCACACTCGAAGCTCTAGGGCTTTCGAACGGCGTCGGCAGGATTTTCGACTGTATTGGGTGCCATACCCTCTCTCACATCCACGCTCACACGCACAGAAATCTCACGCTTGAATTCCTCAGTTCCCTCGAGTTATGTGACGGAGGTTTCTCCTTCCAAGCTTTCAATTGTGACTTTTCTCTGGGTTTCATCGAGCTGAACAACATCCTTAATCTACGTCACCCGGATCTTAACGCTGAACATTCCTCCCACGATCGAACTGACATTTACTCTCGATTTCGGGCTGATGGTGTTTGGCAACGATTTACACGGCACACCACCTTTCCACCTGAGGCTCCTGCCTCTTACATTATCCACCCGTGTTACCGCCTCGCCCATTGCATCCTTGCCAACACTGTTTTCGCTCGCGTGGATGTGTCCACTGTATCTAGGGACGAGCTCTTCTTTCTCTATGCCATGTCCGATGACAGAATCCTCGGGCACGTCCCTATGCCCATAAACACCGCTCATTGGATCATCCACGAAATTTTCGCTGTTAGCCGCGCCACTTATGGTTCCATCTGTTGTGGCGGGATGGTCACTCTTATTGTCAGCTGTGTTTTGAGGGTACCCCCCGACCTCCCTATTCTACCTGGTCGTATCCGTATTGATCGCGATTACTTGATCGACATCAATTTGCTCACTCCCTTCGGTGAAGACCGTGCTGTCTACCTTTACAGCCCCGCCTGCGAGCCTTTTGCAATCCTGCCACCTTTGGCCCCTTTGCGGGTACCCTATACCCCGTCTCACCTTCCTTGGGAGTTTTACCCCGATCCTTGGTATTCTCCACTAGTGCATCTACCACCCCTGGATCCTCCCGATTGGCACCCAATTGTCGGCCCACCTAGTACGGTCTTCTTCCACCACAGCCCTTCGGTGCACATCGATCCTCCCATGCTTCAGCCTGTCGCCCCTCCTTCGCCCATAGGCACACCCTCCTCTTCCTCTGAAGAGTCCTTCATTCACTATTCCCCTCCCTCCTCCCCCTCCCCCCTACCATTCCAGTACCAGTGAATCTGACTGATTTCCCCTCTTTTTGTTTTTGACTCCCCCTTGCACTTATCTGGATTTCATTGATCATATCATTTCGCTAGCACTTTCTGGTCTAGCTTGGGGGACGTCTGTTTTGGTGTGCTGTCGTGTTTTGTTTGTTTTTCTCATTTTTGTGTGTGTGCTTGTTTTTCACTTTTTGAGTGTCGTGTCGTGTGATTTTATCTTTACTTTTCTTTTCGTATTGTTTGATTTTGTTCTCAATTTTTCTCTCCTTTTCATTTTCATCTATGTTTTTTCCTGGTTTTCATTTCTTTTCGTGTCTGTGCGTATTCCCCCCCCCATTTTCATTGCCCTCCCGTACTCACTCTTATTGCATTGAGGGCAATGCAAGTTTCAGCTTGGGGGAGTCGCACTTCGTGCGTCATTTGTGTTGTTTTTCTACGTTATTTGAGTCATTTTCCATCGTGTTTTTCTTTTTTCTTTTTTCCTTCTTTCTTTAGCTCTTTCTCCTAGAAATGAATCCTATGATGAATCGCCACAAAATCACACACACCTAGCATTGCATCGATAATCATACTCACTAACCCTAGGATTTCGAGTCCTCTTGCATTTCACGCATCGTGGGTCCACTTAGCTTTTTGTGAGTCGTGTGTCGTGACTAGCAATTGGTGTGCTTCTGCCTTGTGATTTTACTTTATATACCTGTCCAGGAATGACCCCTAGATTATCATGCTCCGATATTGAATATGCGGTATTTGCTTCTATATGCATGCTATATATATATCGTATACTTCATTTCACATGCGTCAGGATTCCACAACTAAGGACTAGGATAACCCAATTAGCCTGAGCTCTATTTAGCGAGAATAGTTCCCTTTGCCCAAGTGTTTAGATTTCGACTTCTTTTTGTTTTACTTGGTGCAAATCCCCTCGTCGTGTACCGTTCTCCCACTTGGGAGAGTACACAAGTGTATAGCCAAAAACCCAAAAATCCAAAAAATGGGAGAAAAGAAATGAAAAACCCAAAAAGAAAAGAAAAAGATTGTATAGCCAACAAGCCAAAAAAAATATGCAAATACCCAAAACCCAAAAAAATTCCCGTGTGAATATTTTCATACTTGCCAAGAATAAAGGGAAGGCGAGAATTTGCACCGAGTGTTCTTCTCCACATCATCTCAACCCCCGTCGTTATCAAAGACACTTGGCTTAGGAGCTATTTAGCTAGTATCTAGGCTATAGTGGCGTGATTTCCTTAACCCTATTTGTGGAGTCCCCGATGCATGATACGCTCCTATTCTCTCTATTCTCATGCATGCTCGAACTTATATTCGCCGCTTAATTCAATTCGATTCGATATTTGGGTCATATCTTGGATTTGTGTATATCGAGCCTCGTAGCACATCGTAGAAAGCATCACCATTTGCTAGCACACGACCACGCTCACTCGCGCTTCACTGCGTGGACCCACGACACTTATTTGGACTTGCTTTCCTAGGTTTAGTGGTGTGATTTGGCGTTTGCTTGCTGGGTGTGTCGTTTTTGATTTTGATGGCTCTGATGGACGATCTAGGGCTTAGAGTTTTCTTTTTCTTTCTTCCTCTCTATATTTCCCTTCCGAGCTCCCACTCTCACTCGTCTTCCTCGAGGACGAGGAAGAGTTCAGCTTGGGGGATTTTGACGTGCGTCTATATTTCATATATGCACGCACGTTTTCTTTTGTGTTTCTCCGTATTTTCCGCCGTCTCTTGTTCGTTTTTGTATGTTTTCCCGTTTTCTTTCACTTTTCTTTGTTTGTCCATGATTGCAGGAGTTCGACCACGTAGGGGACCTTTTACGATGATATCCCAAGTCCCCGGAGCAACGGGAGAAGTCACGCGTGATCCAGGCGGTCAAACGGTGAAGTACTCATCTTTCTGCCCCTCACCCGGTCGGTTGGTCATCTCCAACCGATCGGGTGATGCACGCGTGCACCAAACGACCGCTACCGCAGCTCACGAAGAAGTCACCCGACCGGTTCACAGACCGGTTCTGCGGGCGGCTGTTCTCTGTCTTTTCGAGCAGAATTCCAACCGATCGGGTGACTCTCACCCGATCGGTTCATCTGTAGCTGAGAAAAAGAGCTGAAGACACGGGCGTCGAAACGACCGGTTCACCCGACTCCTCCAAGATCCAACCGGTCGCTCAAGAACTCACCCGATCGGTTCATGGGATCGGGTGAAAACTCGCCGTTTTCTGTGATTTATCTGTAACGGATCAACCGATCGGTTGACTTGTCACCCGATCGGTTGATCCGAAAATCTATATATAGGACCCCTAGGGTTCCAGAAACGAGAGAGTTGTATTTTTTACTGTTTTATTTCCTTGTGACGGCTGTAATTGTTACTCTTAAGTAAGTTTTCAGATCTTTCTAATTTTTTAGTATTGTCTTTACTACTCCTTTACTTCCGCATTGCAATTGTCGGATTATGATTCTAACGGTTAAATTTCATTTAGATTGCTTTTTCATGAATTTTTGTGAGTAGTTCCCAAATCTGGGATTTTGGTGGAAGCCCCTTCGGGGGCTCTTCCCGATGCGTCCATAGGGTTAGGAAATCGATAGGGAGTAGGAATCTAACGGTTACGCGGGGTGTTTCATTGTCATCGGCGGGAAAAAGACCGCCTTTGACCGTCGGGCCAAGGGGGAATAAACTTGGCGGTTGACTCCCTAGCCAAAGCTCACGCCTTTAGCGTAGACGCCGAATCCTAGCACGCGGGAGCGGCAGGATGAGACGTCGGGAGATATCGTTGCGGACTTAGTGCTCCCGGGATCGATCAGTGTTTATGGACACGGGAGTGCCCACTGATCGAATCCGGGAAGTCCGGTGTATCATCCTGGGCACCGACCGGAATATCGGGCCCATGGGACGTCGGTACCACTTTCAGAGGCAACGTCTCACCATTAGACCCTAATCCCGATCGCTATCCATACCCGTAGGCCGTAGCGGCGAGAGTCTCTCGTCGGGTCGGAAACCAAAGTCCCGGGTTTACTTTCTTTTTGTTCATACGCTTTCATTTCCTTTCGTGACAACCAACCACCGATTCGGGCTAGCTCGCCCCTCGGGGTGATTTAGGTCCTACCTGACCCAAGCACAACCTCGCCTCCCTGAGTTCGATATTCCCGCACCCTACACTAATCGTGAAACTTGCGGTAAACGACACCGCGCCGCCGCGCACATCACGCGGGGCGCCGGTCATTGCTTCACTGCCGCACTCTTGTAGTCATAGTTGAATGTCTTAATAGCCCAATATGTGCGGTGCTCCAACTCTACCGGCAAGTGACAAGCTTTCCCATAAACAAGTCGGCACGGTGTGGTGCCAATAGGAGTGCGAAAGGCCGTACGATAAGCCCATAGTGCATCGTTCAATTTCATTAACCAATCTTTTCTAGATCTATCTACGGTCTTTTCTAGAATTTGCTTGATTTCTCGGTTTGACACCTCCACTTGGCCACTCGTCTGAGGGTGGTATGCCATGACAACTCTATGATTTTCCCCATATCTTTTCAACATGGCTTCAAACTTGTTTTCTATAAAATGGCTCCCCCCATTGCTTATCAAAGTACGGGGCACCCCAAAGCGTGGGAAGATGTTTTGCTTGAAAATTTTTGAAACCACCATTGCATCATTGGTGGGGGTGGCAATGGCTTCTACCCATTTGGAGACATAATCCACGGCCAATAAGATGTACTTGTTACCCTTGCTTGTAAGAAAGGGACCCATAAAGTCCACTCCCCAACAATCAAATAGCTCAATTTCTAGAATGGGCCTCATCGGTATCTCATTTTGCCTTGATATATTCCCAGTCCGTTGGCATCTATCACATCCCTTGACGAAGCTGATCACTACATATTTTACACCTTTTTTCTGCATATTTGCATACCGTTTTGATCGCCCATATCACGCTTTTCACGATTATTCGACAATATTGCGATACTTTTCACTATTTCTTGTTTTTGTCGTATTTCAGGAAATATGGAGCGATTTGGATCGATTGTGAGATCAAGAGGATTTGCACCCACTCCGGAGTGTCAACCATGGCCCTTTTGAGGGTTATTCTGCAATGGGAGAGGAGTGGAAGAAGAAAGAACGTCGTAGGAGCGACGAGGGAGCGAAAAGATGAAGATTGGGCATTTTCAGCATGCCACTCGGCCGAGTGAAGGAGTCACTCGGCCGAGCATTGAGACCCCGCTCGGCCGGCCAGATCAGACACGCAACAGAGATGTATCGGCGTGCACTCGGCCGAGCATCGCACGCCGACTCGGCCGAGTGAGGAGACTCCGTCCGTCCGAGTGGCACCCAGACGACGGCAAGCCAAAATGTCCAACTTACTGTAATCCGTCAGTCTGCCCCAGAATCCCGACTCGGCCGAGTGACGAAAGCCGTCCGCCCGAGTACCAAATGCCCCTCGGCCGAGTGACATTTGCCACTCGACCGAGTGACTCCGAGGACACGTAGCGCCCAGATTTTCAGACATCCTCCAACTCTTTTGAAATCTGCTATCATTCCAGTGGGTAAATCATTTTTCTCATATTTTTTATGGATAGTAGACTTCATGACGATTCCAACGCCTCCAAGAACGTGCAAATCGGAGGTCGGATGAAATCTGGGGAATTTCTGCAAGTTGACGCTGCAGTGCTGGAATTTGCATGTCAGTGTCACTCGGCCGGGTCACATATTCCACTCGGCCGAGTGCGGCCTGGGCCCAGATTTTAAGTTGCGGTTTGGGCTGTTTTTGGGCACGAATTTGAGGGGTTTTCTAGGGTTTTTTGCTAGGGTTTTGGGGGAGTATTTAAGGGGTTTGTAGCCACCATTAGAGGGGATCCCCAATATGTTTTCTTAGTCCCCAAGATGTTTTAGGAGGGATTTATTTTAGAGGTTAGGCCATGCCCTAGGCCCCCTCTTGGATCTAAAAGCTTGTATTTTGGATTGAAGATCTTCATTAAAGCTAAGTATTTTCTTCTTTTTATTTGAATCTTTGTTTTTCTATCTTTTTGTATGCAAGCAATTCTATTGATTCTCATATCCTTATTGCTATGCTAGAGTAGATTTGTTGTTCTAGGGTTTGGGGATGAACCCTATGGATCTAATTTCATATTTGTGATGAATGAATTTCTAAATTGCTAGAATTGCTAGGAGGTTAGGTTGTGATTGATTTCCTACGGATAGCTAGGGATTTCCATCGATTTGGGATTTGCAAGAGATTGGATTCTAATCGATGGGAAGGCCTAGATATTCGATTTAGGTTTACAATTGGGTTTCTCTAGATTTGGTTTGCAAGAGATTGGACCAAAGCTAGGATTTTTAATTGTAAATCTATACACATATTCGTTTGCAAGAGATTGGACGAATACGAACTATCACAACCTAGATCGTAACTCGAGTTTGCACGAGAGTGGGCTCGAGGGGCGATTGAACGATGATGTCGATCCTCATGCTAGCGGCTTAGGTTAGGGTTTGCAAGAGATTGGGCACTAACCTAGGTTTGCTATAGACCGGCAATAGCGCGAGAGCGTGAGCTTGGTTCTCTATTCAGTTACGACTAGTTCACCTCAATGCAAGTATAGTAACATTGAGATTCACTATTTACGATGATGTATGACGATCCGTAGTGGGAATTCCCTAGCCCTAGACGTTTTTATTTGATTTTATATCCCCATACTTTGCCCGACGATTGTGACAGGATCGCCGCAAGGCAAATTCCCTCTTTTATTATATTGTATTTGAATCGATATTCGAACCGATTTCTCTATCACCGACACCGACATACATCACCATTTCCATTATATCATTCCATAGCCATCTCCACCAATAAAACATTCGTAGTCAAACCAACCTAGGATAGATTGGAACCGACACCACCTCCTCGTGTTCGATACCCGCTCGCCACTTTGCCGTGCGCTTGCGGTAAAACTACAACCGTCGCTCCGGGTGTGTATCCGGGGTGCGATCAGAAGCCATGTGTATCCTTGAACATGGGCGGCCAAAAGAAGCCGCATTGGAACGGGTGAAGAGGCAACTTGAAATGAATATGCTCATGCTTAAGGTTGAAGGGATTTCCAAAGATATCAGTTCTGCTTCTTCATTTTATGGGCAAGAAGCATCGCCAGACTTACTACCAGAGCCAGAATGTGCCGTCGTCGATCCCACTTCCTACGATACATCTATTGCATATGAAGAGTGGATGGACGAAGAGGCAGTGAAGGAAGCAGAAACTGAGTCATATGCGCAGCCAGAGGAGGACGCATTTCAGAGATTATTGGAGGGTCTCTTGGATTCAGTAAGGTTCACCGGTTCAGAGAGCATTACGGCAGGTGATGCATTTGAGCTACGATTTGCAGATTTTGTTATGAACCGTGTTTCAGCTGCAGGAACAATTGAGGAGGACATCCATGTCAGACTTGAGGGGGATAGAATATATTTTCGGATTTCTTGCGGGCATTCCCCTCCACATGATACATCCCCACAAGCTGACACACATGAGCAGCCAGCATCACCATCCCAGGGAGAGCCTACATTGATAGTTGATGAGAAGGCAAATGAGCACACTATAGAACCAGAGCATGCTTTTGAGGAGGCCTTACACACAGAGCCAGAGCTTATCACCGAGGAGGTCATGCATCGGGACGAGGACACAGCCATCCATGAGGATCCCGAGCACTATCCTCCTCCATTAGAGCTTCCGCAGCCACCTCATCCTCCCACTAACGCAGAGGACTACCCCACAGAGCTTATGGCTCCCCTTCAGGGAGATCTCTTTACTCCCTCGCCCTTTATCTTTGATTTCCCTCCAGTGTATGATGTTTTTTATGATTCATCGTGCCTTTTGCAGGATTCATGTACATATGATCAAGAGGTACGATGGGACGTATATGTGGAGGAGAGCGAGGAGTTAGCACCCATGGACACATATGAATATGATCAAGGGGTGCACTGGGATGAGTCCGACGATGAGGAGGAGCATCTTGATGGGGTCCACACCTATGATCTAGATTTACCTGAGCAGCATAGAGAAGACACCGTGGAGACAGCTATCACGGCACGTGAGGATATTGGATTATTTCCAGGGAAGTATCGTCCACCACTATTTATTTCATATATTTCTATTGACGATCCTCTTTGGAATACTTTTATTATGAGGGTGAAATTTTTGCAGCGAACTGATGCATCCTATTCTCTGCAGGGTACAGGTGGAGTCCTTGTGGGAATGCTGGAGGATGCATTGCTCGAGTTCGTTGGTGTCCGTGGACATACGCGCCTGGCAGAGCCACGGAAGGAGCAGTTGGAGCAATTGCCTGCACCAGCAAAGATACTGGATCCGCCTTTTGCTATAGGTGATATCAATCCAGTAGTGTAGAAAATTTTATGCTTTCAATAAACCCGAATTCTCTCGACAGCGAGAGGACCGTATAGATTTGCTTGAATAAATATCACCTCATATGATGGCAACAAAAATCTTTTACACCCCAAACCCATTATATATATTAATTCCCCTCTCCATATTTTGATACGCCACATCCTTTTGCTCATCACCATCGAGCTTTTCTTTCAAGCGAATACTCACTTTCTTATTCATTTGACTTGATCACGCTTTGCAAAGCCATGACATTTTTGATTGAGTCACTTGAATAGGATTGTTTGGTATAAGCTTGGGGGAAAGCGCTCTCATGCATCATTGTATGTGCATGTAGTTGCATTAGGATTTCATGTCATTCATTTCATCATTTTTCATTCACCTCCCTCATATTTATCGTTGTTCCTCATATTCTTTCATTATGATCACATTGAGGACAATGTGAAGTTTAAGCTTGGGGGAGTGCATTTCCATGCCATTTAGATGCATTAGTTGCATTTTTTACTTTATTTTAGGATTTTTTAAAATTTTCAAATTTTTGCATCATCTTTTTGATTTTTCCATCCTATTTTCCTTTTATGTGTGTTCATGCATCATATTCCGTGCTTGTTTTTCTTTTCTTTCCTCTCTTTTATTTTTTCTTATTTCTTCATTTTTCTTTCTTTTCTTTTGCTAGATTTGTTCCTTATGATGATATCTCTTATTGCTTTAGCAACCATCACGATGCTTATTATTCCTTGCCATGCTACTTAGAGTATTTCAGTATCCTGCTATCCTTGTGCTTGCTCATCTATTCTTTTGATGATTCCTCTATATGAATGCATGATATTAGTTGAAGCTAAATGTATGGATTAGTGTTTAGTATGCTTTTGTTGGAAGTGCACCAAGATTCACGCATCAATTGTATAACGGAAGCATCTGCCTTATTGTCTTATTCACCTTCTGTTGCATGCTTGATATGAAAGTACTCGTTACCGCTTGACTTCGCTTTTTATTGAGATGATTGAGAATATCCATGCTTACATATGAGTTTTAGTTGAAGTATTATTTTATTGAACCGTTCGTGCACATCTTAGAGTGAACCGAGTGTTACATTATTTCCTTCTCCACATATATCTTTTTTATTCTCTACATGTCACTTGAGTTCACCTCCTAAAGCTACTTATATCGCATCTATTTCCCAAAAATCCCCACAAAAGAAAAGTTAGCTCCAAAAAGTCCAAAAAGCCAAAAAGGAGCCAAAAACCAAAAATACAAATCATATAGCTCCTACAAAAATCTAAAAAGAAAAGTGAGAAACAAAAAAAGTTCAAAAAGAAAAAAAAAAGAAGAAAAAAAAATGTTTCTCTATCTCATTATTGGAGCCACAAAATACTTGGGAAAACCAAGGCAAAAATCCCATTTTCCACTATTATATTCCTTTGGATGCGACGCCTCAAGCTAAGCTTGGGGGGGTGAATTGATTTGACCATATGAGTGAGTATGACATTAGAGTGGAGACGTGCATGAATGGGAATATTCGATAATGCTTAGACTTTGCAAAATATATTAGATATGGAGATTTTTCATGATTTGAAATAAATATGTGAATGCCATGACTTTTGTTCTATTCTCTATTGCATGCTTGGTGTGTATCTTATATGCTTCATTTATAACTCTTGATTGAAAAGTGCATTGCCAACATTTGTATATTAAGTTCTATGAAATGTGTGATGTGGATATGAATTGATTGTATGAATTTAGAGAGTCCCTCTTATTGCTCTTAAAAGCTTGCAAGTACCATGTCTAAGTAAGATTTGAAATCCTTATAGCATGTGATTCGTATTTTCCAAGTTATCGTGATGTGTAGCTTATGGCTTGAGATCTGAGAAAATAATCTAGCAACCACTTCCACCTCGTGTTCTTTCTTTTTCTTTCGTTTCATTTTCTTTATTTTCATCTCCCGAGTTCGTCTCTCTACTTATCTTCCTCGAGGACGAGTAAGAGGTAAGCTTGGGGGATTTTGATCACTACATATTTTACACCTTTTTTCTGCATATTTGCATACCGTTTTGATCGCCCATATCACGCTTTTCACGATTATTCGACAATATTGCGATACTTTTCACTATTTCTTGTTTTTGTCGTATTTCAGGAAATATGGAGCGATTTGGATCGATTGTGAGATCAAGAGGATTTGCACCCACTCCGGAGTGTCAACCATGGCCCTTTTGAGGGTTATTCTGCAATGGGAGAGGAGTGGAAGAAGAAATAACGTCGTAGGAGCGACGGGGGAGCGAAAAGATGAAGATTGGGCATTTTCAGCATGCCACTCGGCCGAGTGAAGGAGTCACTCGGCCGAGCATTGAGACCCCGCTCGGCCGGCCAGATCAGACACGCAACAGAGATGTATCGGCGTGCACTCGGCCGAGCATCGCACGCCGACTCGGCCGAGTGAGGAGACTCCGTCCGTCCGAGTGGCACCCAGACGACGGCAAGCCAAAATGTCCAACTTACTGTAATCCGTCAGTCTGCCCCAGAATCCCGACTCGGCCGAGTGACGAAAGCCGTCCGCCCGAGTACCAAATGCCCCTCGGCCGAGTGACATTTGCCACTCGACCGAGTGACTCCGAGGACACGTAGCGCCCAGATTTTCAGACATCCTCCAACTCTTTTGAAATCTGCTATCATTCCAGTGGGTAAATCATTTTTCTCATATTTTTTATGGATAGTAGACTTCATGACGATTCCAACGCCGCCAAGAACGCGCAAATCGGAGGTCGGATGAAATCTGGGGAATTTCTGCAAGTTGACGCTGCAGTGCTGGAATTTGCATGTCAGTGTCACTCGGCCGGGTCACATATTCCACTCGGCCGAGTGCGGCCTGGGCCCAGATTTTAAGTTGCGGTTTGGGCTGTTTTTGGGCACGAATTTGAGGGGTTTTCTAGGGTTTTTTGCTAGGGTTTTGGGGGAGTATTTAAGGGGTTTGTAGCCACCATTAGAGGGGATCCCCAATATGTTTTCTTAGTCCCCAAGATGTTTTAGGAGGGATTTATTTTAGAGGTTAGGCCATGCCATAGGCCCCCTCTTGGATCTAAAAGCTTGTATTTTGGATTGAAGATCTTCATTAAAGCTAAGTATTTTCTTCTTTTTATTTGAATCTTTGTTTTTCTATCTTTTTGTATGCAAGCAATTCTATTGATTCTCATATCCTTATTGCTATGCTAGAGTAGATTTGTTGTTCTAGGGTTTGGGGATGAACCCTATGGATCTAATTTCATATTTGTGATGAATGAATTTCTAAATTGCTAGAATTGCTAGGAGGTTAGGTTGTGATTGATTTCCTACGGATAGCTAGGGATTTCCATCGATTTGGGATTTGCAAGAGATTGGATTCTAATCGATGGGAAGGCCTAGATATTCGATTTAGGTTTACAATTGGGTTTCTCTAGATTTGGTTTGCAAGAGATTGGACCAAAGCTAGGATTTTTAATTGTAAATCTATACACATATTCGTTTGCAAGAGATTGGACGAATACGAACTATCACAACCTAGATCGTAACTCGAGTTTGCACGAGAGTGGGCTCGAGGGGCGATTGAACGATGATGTCGATCCTCATGCTAGCGGCTTAGGTTAGGGTTTGCAAGAGATTGGGCACTAACCTAGGTTTGCTATAGACCGGCAATAGCGCGAGAGCGTGAGCTTGGTTCTCTATTCAGTTACGACTAGTTCACCTCAATGCAAGTATAGTAACATTGAGATTCACTATTTACGATGATGTATGACGATCCGTAGTAGGAATTCCCTAGCCCTAGACGTTTTTATTTGATTTTATATCCCCATACTTTGCCCGACGATTGTGACAGGATCGTCGCAAGGCAAATTCCCTCTTTTATTATATTGTATTTGAATCGATATTCGAACCGATTTCTCTATCACCGACACCGACATACATCACCATTTCCATTATATCATTCCATAGCCATCTCCACCAATAAAACATTCGTAGTCAAACCAACCTAGGATAGATTGGAACCGACACCACCTCCTCGTGTTCGATACCCGCTCGCCACTACGCCGTGCGCTTGCGGTAAAACTACAACCGTCGCTCCGGGTGTGTATCCGGGGTGCGATCAGAAGCCATGTGTATCCTTGAACATGGTCGGCCAAAAGAAGCCGCATTGCAATATCTTAGCGGTGGTCTTAGATGAGGCATGATGTCACCCGCATGGCATACTATGGCAATGTAAGATGATTGATGTGGCTTCCTCATTGGAAACACATCTCCGTATAACACCATCCTTGCAAATCTTAAAGAGATACGGATCTTCCCAAAAATAATTTCGGACTTCGTGTATAAATCTCCTCTTTTGTTGCGTGGACATTCCACTTGGTTTTATCCCACATGCCAAATAGTTAACAAGGTCTGCATACCAAGGCACCTCTCCGGGTCTTACGGCGAATAGCCTCTCGTCGACAAAGGTGTCATCGATTGGCAAGCTCTCATCCTCCTTGTCGCGAATACGTCTAGAAAAGTGGTCCGCCACAACGTTGTTTGTTCCCTTCTTGTCTCTAATCTCCAAGTCAAATTCTTGCAACAAAAGTATCCATCTTATCAATCTTGGTTTTGCCTCTTTTTTGCTTAGAAGACACGTCAATGCCGCATGGTCGGTGTGGAAAATAACTTTGGATCCAAGGAGGTAGGAACGAAACTTCTCGATGGAGTAAACAACCGCTAAAAGCTCTTTCTCGGTGGTAGTATAATTTTTCTGTGCATCGTCCAATGTTTTGCTAGCATAGAATATAGCATGAAGCTTTTTGTCTTTCCTTTGTCCTAGCACCGCTCCAATGGCTTGGTCACTTGCATCACACATAAGCTCGAAGGGAAGGCTCCAATCCGGCGGTTGTATGATGGGGGCAGAAATGAGCGCTTCCTTCAACATATTAAATGCTTGCAAGCACTCTCTTGAAAAGACAAAGGGGCATCTTTAGCAAGTAAGGAAGTAAGGGGTCCGGCAATTAGGGCAAAGTCCTTGATAAAGCGGCGATAAAACCCCGCATGACCAAGGAAGCCTCTAATTCCCTTTACATTAATAGGAGGATGAAGTTTTTCGATTACCTCAACTTTCGCCTTATCAACCTCAATTCCTCTAGAAGAAACAAGGTGCCTAAGAACTATCCCTTCGGTGACCATAAAATGACATTTCTCCCAATTAAGAGTGAGATTATTTTGTTGGCATCTTTTAAGAACTTTAGTGAGGTTAGCCAAACAAGAATCAAACTCACTTCCATAAACAGAAAAATCATCCATGAAGACTTCCATAATATTTTCAATGTAATCAGAAAAGATGGATGTCATACACCTTTGAAAGGTGGTGGGAGCATTACAAAGACCAAAGGGCATTCTACGGTAGGCATATGTGCCATAAGGACATGTGAAGGTGGTCTTTTCTTGGTCGTCTTCATGCAAGGGTTTTGAAAGAATCCCAAATAGCCATCCAAATAACAGAAGTATTTATGTTTAGCAAGATGCTCAAGCATTTGATCAATGAAGAGCAACGGGTAATGGTCTTTCCGGGTGGCTTTGTTTAATTTCCTATAATCAATACACATCCGCCATCCCGTGACGGTACACGTAGAAATGGGTTCTCCCTTTTCGTTTTTTATAACAGTCATCCCTCCCTTTTTAGGGACGACATGAACGGGGCTAACCCACTGGCTGTCAGAGATATGATAGATAATACCGGCTTCAAGTAATTTAAGAATCTCTTTCTTAACCACCTCCTTCATGTTAGGGTTCAACCGCCTTTGAGGCTCTATGGAGGTGGATTCGGTGTTTTCCAAGTGGATTCTATGCGTGCAAAGCCTAGGGCTTATTCCCTTAAGATCAGAGATGGTGTAGCCAAGCACATCCTTATGACTCCAAAAGACATCTAAGAGTCTTTCTAGTTGATCATGGTCGAGGTGGGCATTAACAATAACCGGATAAGTCAATTTATTACCCAAGAAAGCGTACCTTAGATTTGGTGGTAATTGTTTAAGCTCTACCTCAGGTGGCTCTGTACCCTCTACTTCCTCTCCTTGTGTAAGCTTGATTTATCCTGCAACATCTGGGTTTAGTTCTTTCTCCTTGAGTGGGCTTCTCCATGCCGACTCGGATTCACTTATCGGTGAGGACGGTGCATCAGAATAGACGCTGCACAGCTCTGCGTGGGCATCAATAGGATCACCATTGTGCTCCGGTCCAAGCCTGAGATCAAGAGATGCGTCAGTGGGTTCATAAATATAAGAGTAAGGGTCGTAAGTGTACTTCCCTGAATCTCGGCACGACCAATGGATTCCTCGGAAGAGTAGTACTCTTCGATGAATGCTCCGCCATTTTCAAAATATAACTTGCCGTCCATCACATCAACTCTGATGTTGCCCTCTATAGTCCCTTCTGGGGAGATTTGATCCATCACAAAAATGGCAAATTGTTGCTCAATGGGGTCCTCGATATCAACAGTGAATGCCCCTGTGCCATGGACCTCATCAACAAGTTCTTTAAGAAGGCTCGCAAAGGAGTCATCATCTCCCAGGCTTGACTCAGTCATCAACATTGCGTCCCCCATGTTCCTGTTAAGATCTTATGGAGAATTCTGGGAGAGCAAGTAAATTTGGCAGCAAACAGAGTCAAAAAGGAAAAATAAAGAAAGAAAGGTGGATAGATGGTAAGAGATAACCGGGTGATCAAAATCAAAAACCGTCAAATGCACCTCCCCGGCAACGGCGCCAAAAACTTGGTCGAGCCCCGGGAGTACACACACCCGGGGCAAGCGACTCGTAGTCTTACCGCAAGCGTACGGTGTAGCGGCGAGCGGGTATCGAATTCAGGGAGGAACAAATGACAGTGTCTTCTTCCAATCACCTAGCTATCAAGAGGGTCGAGAATAATTTGGGGTAAAATAGTCACAATCGTTCAAATGTCGATAGAAATATCAATAAAACGAAGCGCCTAGGGATAGGAAATCCCCACTATGGACCGTATCTCATCGTTGTGATTCATAGGTTTCATCATTGCTAGACTTGAATTTTAGGTGAACTAGTCGCAACTAAATGTAGAACCAAGCTCATGCTCTCGCTCTATTACCGGTCTATAGCAAACCTTGGGTAGGGCCCCATCTCTTGCAAACCCTAACCTAAGCCGCTAGCGTGAAGAACGACATCATCGTTCAATCGTATCTCGAGCCCACTCTCATGCAAACTCGAGCTACGACCTAGGTTGAGATAGTTCCTACCCGTCCAATCTCTTGCAAACGGATATTGGTATAGAAATACGATTAAAAATCCTAGCTTTGGTCCAATCTCTTGAAAACCAATTCTAGAGAAGTCCAATCGTAAATCTAAATCGAATTTCTAGGGCTTCCTATCAATTGGGACCCAATCTCTTGCAAATCCCAATCGATATGAATCCCTAGCTATCCGTAATTAATCAATCCCAACCTAACCCTAATCAATTTTAGAAAGAATTTCACCAATTCATCACAATTTAGAAATAGGGTCTATAGGGTTCATCCCTACGCCCTAAGACGATGGCACTACTCTCTAATCATCATGCAATACTTAGGAAAATCAATAATAAAATCAACACAATTCATTGCAATAGAGAAATTGTTAATAGAAATAGGGTTTTTTGATAAAAGAATAGACAAACCAATGAGAATCCAATAGCATCCAACAAAAGTAGCCTTTTAATCTCTCAAAGAAAAGCTAAATCTAATGATCTAAAAAGCTCTCAAAAAGGCTGCCAAAAAGCTCTCCAAAAGTCCCCTTAACTAGGACAAAAACTGGGTTTAAATACCCTTCAAAATCTCCCAGAAAATCGTGACCAAAATGCCACTGCGCAGCCCAGAAATCGCAACTTACGCAGCAGGCGGAGCCGCTCACTCGGCCGAGTGATAAATGTCACTCGGCCGAGTGACAAACCCTGTAGATTTCCAGTAAGTCGGGGATTTTCGGGGGTCTGTCTTTGGAGATGACTCGGCCGAGTGGCTTTACTCACTCGGCCGAGGGGCATTCCATGCTCGGCCGAGTCGGAACTCTCTGGTCGACTGTAGATTTCCAGTAAGTCGGCCTCTTTTTGGATGGATTTTCCCGTGCCACTCGGTCGAGGGGATCTCCATACTCGGCTGAGTGGTATATCATCACTCGGATGAGGGCACGCTGATATTCTTATGTTGTGCGTGTCCGGTCTGGTCGGCCGAGTGAGCTTCTTTGGTCGGCCGAGTGATTGCTTCACTCGACCGAGTGACATGATGTAGATGCCCAATCTTCTTTGTTTCTCCTCATCGTCGCTCCTACGAAGTTCCTTCTTCTTTCACTCGTCTTCCATTGCTGAATGGCCCTCAAAAGAGCTGTGGGTGACACTCCGGAGTGGGTGCAAATTCTTTTGATCTCAAAATCACTCCAAATCGCTCCATATCTCCTGAAATACGACAAAAACAAGAAATAGTGAAAAGCATTGCAATATTGTCGAATAATCGTGAAAAACGTGATATGAGCGATCAAAGTGGCATGCAAACATGCAGAAAAAGGGTGTAAAATATGGAGTGATCACCAAGTGAGATCGTTGGTCGAGTCCAGAATAGAAGTCCTTGTGTCCCTGACTCAAGAAACGGACTCCCTGCGGTCCCATCAGTGGGTCCACCACGGGAATGATTGGTTGGGGTGGTGGTTGGGTAGGCGGCAGAGGAGGAACACATCCACGTTTGGAGCTGTAGATTTGTGTCTCTTGCGAGATGGCTCCTCTTCTGCTATGATGCTCTTACCCCTGTCCTTATCTTTTGCCATGATTGTGTGGCGATTTAGTGAATATGTAAGATTATATGAGTGTGCACACAACCAATGACAAAGTAGCAAAATGATAATACTTGGGCAATGTAAAAATTAAGCTAAGGAGCGAGTATACCTAGTAATGAAGCGAGTCCTTGCTCCCGAAAGATCCACGCGCGATGATTGAGTGATTTGGAGAACCGCCACACGCTATTCCAACAAGAACAGACTTTTCGAAAATATTGGGAGTTAGGGCTTGGGTTTGGGCGATTTGTGGATAGAACGTGGTTGACGGAGGGTTTGGAAGTATGGAGAGTAGTGAAGGAAGTGGAGAAAAGCAATTGGGAGTAGTGGGAGTGAGGGAAAGAGATCGATTGGGAAGGTGGGAAGATGAACCGTTCGAAACGCGAGTTGGAAATCGGGTGAATGAAATCGGGTGGGGGAGTATTTATATGGTTAGGCGAACCGATCGGGTGAAATTTCACCCGATCGGTTGGGTAATTTTTCTAAAAATGCCTGTTGGATAGCAGCTATAGGTGAACCGATCGGGTGAGTTTTCACCCGATCGGTTGACCGCTCCCCAAATTTCCCGAGAGCTCTGTAATCGTCACCTGGTTAGCGAACCGATCACCTCTTCCATCAATCGATCGGTTGAATTTTCACCAAAATTTCCCGAGGATTCTGTCATCTCCACCCGGTCAGCGACCCGATCGCCGCATCAATCACCCGATCGGTTCACTAACATGTTGATACTGGCCATTTACTGATACTGGCCACCCGATCGGTTGATGCATGAATCAATCGGATGGGGGCAATTCCTGTACAGATGTAAAAAATTGTCTAAGTATCCTAGCGAAAGTCCCCATAGTAGTAAAAATTAGAAAAGTAATCCTATAAAAATGGCAAAAGTTCAGAACATGGGTTGCCTCCCATGAAGCACTGTAGTTTATAGTCGTTTGCTCGACTCCTGTCATGATCTTCATAGTGGTTTGTACGGGTGACGCCCTACGATCGACGTCCTCTCTGGTGTATGGGCAGGGGCTCTTGTTGTTGATAGTGGTGACATGTGAACAGTCTCAACGACTCTCCCGCTGGTGATGTCTGGGGCCTTTCCCTCATGTTGGCGTCAACCGCCACTCTTCTCAGGATTCGGACTTCATCAGCTATGAGCTCCAGAGGATCTTTTCCTTTGCTATTTGTAGGAGCAACCTTCCTAAATCTGGGGGGAGTCACCCGGGAGACACATATTTCTTCAGCGACTTCTTCTTTTTCCAACCCATTGTGCTCCTCAAATACATCTAAGCCATCGGGGGGTTCCTTGAAAGAATCTCCCAAGCTCCTGTTTCAACAACTCTCTCTTCCTCTACCTCCAGCAAATTGCATCTGTGTTCCTCCTGTGAAGACTTCATTGACAATACCAAATCGAACTCTACTTTTTGATCCCCGACATTCAGGGACAGCTTCCCCTTCTTCACGTCAATGCGTACGCCCGCGGTTGCCATGAAGGGCCTCCCGAGGATAAT
Organism: Scilla litardierei; assembly: GCA_030789695.1. Lineage (NCBI taxonomy): Eukaryota > Viridiplantae > Streptophyta > Magnoliopsida > Asparagales > Asparagaceae > Scilla > Scilla litardierei. The sequence goes on along the minus strand of CM061141.1, from coordinate 86,898,207 downwards.
CGGGGTATGACTATCCTCAGGCATGTCCATTACTACGAAATCGACTGGCACATGCACACCACTGACGTTGACGGGTAAGTCATCGACTACCCCACATGGTACTTTACCGATCTGTCTGCCAGCTGCAGAGTCATCCCGGTGGGTTCTAAATCACCCATATTTATCCTCTTGTATAATTATAGAGGCATCAGACTCATGCTTGCACCCTAGTCGACAAGCGCTCGATTGATTGACACCTCCCCTATTGAGCACGGGATAGAAGAACTCTCAGGGTCCTTTAGTTTTGGGGGATTTGCCCGTTGGATAAGGGCGCTGCACTCCGCCGTCAGGACAATTTTTTCTTTTCTCGCTCCCTTTGTAACTAAGTCCTTCAAAAATTTTGCATATGAGGGGATTGTCTCTATTGCCTCCAGGAAGGGGATTTGAAGACTCAAGTCCTTCACCATCTCGAAAAACTTGCCATACTTCTCATCGATTTTTGCCTTGGCAAGCCTTTGTGGGAATGGCACTGTAGGCTTAAAGACCCTTAGGTTGTCGTCCTCATCTTTCTTCTTCTCTTCAGAAACTCCCTCCGGAGTCATGGGCTTTGACGTCGAAGCTCCATTGTCATTTACTTTCAGATTTGGTCTCTCATTAACCAATGGTGCTTCAGGTTCTTTCACAGCCTCTCGCGCCGAAATCTATGTACCACTCCTCAAGACTATTGTGGAGGCAATGGCTTGACCATGCATCAAGGCTAGTGTTTGGTTGGGTCCCCTTGGGTTTACTTCCGGATGGCCCGGTAGTTGCCCTTGTGCTTTCTGAAGATTGGCCACTTGCAACCCCAGCTGGGTCACTTGATCGGACAAATTCTTCTGCCCAATCTGCAGCTGAAGGTTGATCTTCTCCTGATTTGATATATACTGAGTCAAGAGATTCTCGACAGGAGAGACTACCTGTTGTTGATTATATTGTTGCTGCTGTGGTGGGGGCTGCTGATTTCTAGGAGGGTACTACTGATATATCTGCTGCTGAGGTGGAGGTGGCAGATATAGCTGCTGCTGCTGCAGAGAGGGCTGATATAACTGCTGCTGAGCTTGCTGGGGCTGCTGGTAGGGTGACCTGTAGATGAAGTTTGGGTGGTTCCGGTTGTTAGGCGTATATGCCGGATTGGAACTTGTCCTCGGTGGATAGGGTGCATTACCCGTGGGGTTGTAGAAGAGGGCACTCGCTTGATCCATCGGTGCCGAGATATCTCCACCATCAAATTCTCCCAAGACTTCTGTCTCTACCGCTGCCACATGTTGAGTGTTGGCGCCACTGGCCCCCACCATGAATGCTGAGATCTAGGTTGAAAGCAAATCAAATTTAGACAGTTTGTCAACCTCCTCTACCTGATGCATTCCTCCAGATTTTGGTGTGGCACATTCATCGCTCCACCTTTCATTGTTCGATGCCATATTTTCCAAAATGTTTCCAGTATCTTCTTCATTCCTTGACATGAAGGAACCTCCCGCTGCGGCATCCATTGACGACTTCAAGTCGTCCCTCAGCCCATTATAGAACAAATTGATTATCTGCCAGCGGGGAAGCTCATGGTGAGGGCATTTCCTTTGCATTTCCTTAAACCTCATCCATGCTTCATGCAATGATTCATGGCTGGCCTGGGAGAATGAGGAGATCTCGCTCCTCAACTTTATTGTCTTCCCCGTAGGAAAGAATTTGTTTAGGAACGCATTTGAGAGCTTCTCCCAGGTTGTAAATGTATTGGGGTCCTTCCCCTTCAGCCATTGCTTTGCCTTGTCTCGCAGAGAGAAAGGGAACAATCTCAACCGGAAAGCTTCGGCTGGCACGCCATTGATTCTGAAAGTATCACACTTCTCCAGAAATGAGTCCAGGTGCTCAATCGGGTTCTCCATAGGAGCTCCAGAAAACTAGTCCTGCTGGATCCATGCCACCAGTGATGGCTTTAACTCGAAATTTCCGGTCGTAATGGCCGGAGGTCTGATGCTGGACGTGGACCCAATGGATGGCATTGAGTACTCAAGCAAGGACTTTTGAGGAGTAATATTTTCTCCCATGGCGACAATCCCTTCCCTTCTTCTTCTCTCGGCGTTCAGTCACCTCACAGTGGCGTTAATCTCAGGATCTAGAGGAACAAAGTATTCAAGACTTCTTGAATTCCTATGCATCAAAAGTCAAGATATACATGTGAAAGCGCGTATGATACTGTGCCAAATAAAACAGAAAATAAAGAATAAAGAATAAAAATAAAAATGTAGAATGTGAAAATTTTCACAAGGTGAGGATGTGAACTAGTCTCATGGGTTCATAGGGTCCTAAATGAAATAAGCATGTTGCCTCATGGCAACGGCGCCATAAAGCTTGACATCCCCTAGTTTTGTGCTCAATGCATAAGGAACGGGGATACCAGATTTAAGTATTTATAACCGCAAGTGCACGGTGCTGTAGTGTGGCTTTGGGGTCGAACACGGGGAGGCGTATGGTGTACTTGTTATCAGACAGGAACTGGATCACCCGGTGGGTGAGCTAGCCCTACCGTTCGGTGGGTTGTCACGAAATGAAACTACGAAAGATGTAAGATATAAAAAGTAACCTAGGACCTTGGTTTCCACCCTATCATGTGTGCTCTCTATTACGACCAATGGATAGGAATACGATCGGATTCTACGGTTTAGTGGTGAGACGTTACCTCTAAAAGTGATACCTAGCGTCCCAAGTGTAGGATCCCGTCGCGCGTGGATGTAGGATCGAAAGAGAACTTACGTTAGCGTACGCTGCACTGTAGTCTCTAAACTTTGCCCTTGGATTCGTCACAACGGTCAGTACTTCGTCACAGAGGATCGAAGCAGAGTTTCCACCGTCTAAATCTCTATTTAGAAGAAGAACAAAATGGAAGGGAGAAGAGGAAAAGTTTGCCGTATGCAAACCTTATGGCATGAAGGATTACCCTTAAAAGCCTTACCCTTGGGTCCTATTTATAGGCTTTAGGGGTAGTTATTGTAGGAAATAACTACATATATGCTTATTGGCTTATATTAGCACCATTGCTTATCCTCTTCTTTATGCACTTATCAAGTGCCTTTATGCACTTATAAAGTGACTTTTTCCACTTATCGAGTGGTCCTTTTCACACATGAAAAGGTTCCCTTCGCACATGCTTTCATGCACATGACATCTGAGGTCCGTATACCCTCATACATCCCCTCATGGGTGTATACATGTCGTCCATATCCAACATCTCCCACTCACACTTGAGGGGATTGTAAGGAAACATCTTTTCCTTTAGTTCTTCTATTTATCATACCGAGTAATAGACCGTGTGACCGTCATGCGCATAGGGTCCGCTGTTGTGCACTTGTTAGAGATACACAACACTCTTTGGTGTGCAAAGTTGAGTAGATCAACGCATGTTTTACCCTAGATTATTTCTTCACATTTCTTATACTTTATATTCAACAATTTAATCCCATCTGGATTACAATTGGCTGGCCAGCTTTGAATCTCTAAAGTCCAAACGTGAATATGAAATTAATCTTCCCTTGCGATCCTTTCGATCTTGACTTGACTCGCTTTTCTAACATGCCCCGTCGGACCGAATTTACCGTGGACATAAGCAACATGCTAAGATAGCGATCACCCAGTCAAATCTAAAGGAACCAATTAGAGTCCATAAGGGTAAGAAGTTAAGACCCATGTGGTCTTTGGGTCTCACATAATAGTAAACACAATTACTATTCTAACCTAATGGTCAAATGCATACGTAGTATGAATACGTATTACAACATCACTCCTTTCCCAGGGAGCGTATGTCTTAATGATGTTGTAAGGATGATGGTCAGACACCACAATGTCTGACTTTGAGTCCCTCTTACTACTCATTGATTTCCTGGACCCACATCCCGCATAAGACAGATTAGATTTCAAAAAAAATATTCTTAGATCTTTTGTAAGCATCCATATGATGCAGATCTTTCATACGACCGTTTTGTTCAAGTCATGACTCTAAATCATCCGTCTGATGATTTTGACTTTAAACAGGTCTCATCTTTATTTTATCCATCTGATAGAATAAAGGCGGTTGTTCATGTGAGAGAGCCAACCTCAATCTGTCCGACATACAAAAAACAGCTGAGATTAAAAAGAAATGTACACAAACATTTTCAAGAAACTCATATACAATGTCAAAAAAGAACTTATTCTTTTATTAAATTTGATCTTTCATAGACATGGGAATATACATTGATACAACTCAGCTCTTACGCAATCCTTGAGAAGATAAGTGTTTGTAAAACACATCTCTGGGGATCGCCTTCGTAAGCGGATCCGCTATCATCTCATGCGTAGATATGTATCTAATGTCTACCTTCTTGTTCTTATCATAGGTTTTTGTAAATTTGTAGCGGATATCAATGTGTTTGGTCTTACAATGGAACTTTGGATCTTTGACATAGGCTATATATGCTTGACTGTCACTGTATATTGGTACAGCATCTGAGTCACTTGCATCAATTAGCTTGTCTAAGAACTTCCTAAGCCAAACAGCTTCTTGGACTGCCATGCTAAATGCTACAAACTCGGCTTCTATAGTTGAAAGTGCGATGCATGATTGTTTCTTTCTACTCCAGGATATTGCACCAGATCCGAGTAGATAAACATGTCCTGAGGTTGATCGTCGCTCATCGAGATCACCCGCCCAATCAGCATTAGTGTAGCTTTCGAGCCTCAAGGCATTTCCTTGATAGCATAAAGCATAGTCCGCAGTCCCTTTAAGATACGACATTATCCTCTTAACCGCTTTCCAGTGTGCTTGCCCTGGATTGGATTGGTAACGAATTACCATTCCAACGGCAAAACAGATGTCCGGTCTTGTACACATCATAGCGTACATAAGACTACCAACTGCACTGGAATATGGAACTTTTTCCATAATTTCCTTTTTCTTTTGGTTCTTAGGACACATCTTCAGACATAAATTATCGCATTTGCTTATTGGAGTATCAATGGACTTACAGTCCTGCATATTAAAACATTCTAGAACCTTCTTTATATAAGTCTCTTGTGAAAGAGAAAGAAGTTTCTTCGAAAGATTCCTTGAAATCTTAACTCCAAGGATATATACGGCTTCTTCCATGTCTTTCATCTCAAATACTGATGAAAGCCAAGCCTTGATATCCATCACAAAGCCCTTGTCATTTCCGGCTATTAAAATGTCATCTACATATAGAGACATAATAACATACTTGCTTTTGATCCTCTTGATATATACACAGTTATCTTCATCAAGCATGGTAAAACCATTTGATAAGACAACTTCTTGAAATCGTATATATCATTGCCTCGAGGATTGTTTAAGACAATATATGGACTTACGAAGTTTACAAACCTTATGTTCGTTTCCTTCTTTTACAAACCCTGTTGGTTGTTCCATATAGATCTCCTCGTCCAATTCTCCATTGAGAAAGGCAGTCTTTACATCCATTTTATGTAATTCGAGGTCTAAGCAAGCTACCAAAGCCAGAATCAAGCGAATCGAGGTAAAACGAAAAACATGTGAGAAGGTCTCTTCGTAGTCTATCCCTTCATGTTGCGTAAAACCTTTCGCGACAAGGCAAGCTTTATATCTGTCTATAGAGCCATCAGCCTTATGCTTGATCTTGAGAACCCATTTGTTCCCAATAGCTCTACGTCCTCTGGGTAAGTCAACCAAGTTCCAGACTTGGTTAACTTTAATGGATTTTAATTTCTCCTTCATCGCTTCTATCCATTTGTCTTTTGCAGGGCATGATACGACCTGTTTGAAAGTAGCAGGCTCGTCATCTTCTTGTAGTAAAGTCATAAAGGTTTGTGGGAATTCATCCTCAAATCTTAGAGGAGTTAACCTTGTACGACTACTACGTCGTATTTGAGATTCTTCAAGTCATTGTTGACTCGAATTTAGATCAATTATAATATCACTCCCACTTGGAATGTCGTTAGAAATGCTCCTACTTGGATCATTATTCCCGTATGGAATAGGATTCGCATCATTCGTGTCATCCATTGGTGAAGGTTGAAACGGATTTTCGTCTTCACCAAGAATTCTCCCACTCGAATAAGGTAATCCTTCTTGATCATAAATCTCAAATAGAGATAAGTCCTGACTTATCTCGCCCTGTCTTGAAAACTCGTTTTCCAAGAAAGTGACATCCCTCGACTCAAATTCAATTAGTCCTCCATTGTCTTCCTGACCAATGAAAACATAACCTTTGGAGTTTTCTGCGTATCGTATAAAGATACATTTCCTCCCCCTTGGCCCAAGTTTCCCTTACTTATGGGAGAAAAATTTGTGCGTAGGATGCACACCCCCAAGGTTTCAATATGCTTAAGTCAGGAGACCTTTGGTTCCACAACTCATAAGGAGTGGAGCTAACTGATTTCGAGGGTACACGATTCAAAATGAAAGCGGCCGTCAATAATGCATCACCCCAAAAGGTGATTGGCAAGTTGGCTTGCGCCATCATTGAACAGACCATTTCCATTAAAGTCCTATTCCTCCTTTCTGCAACACCATTTTGTTACGGAGTATAAGGCATAGTTACCTGATGAACTATGCCTTTTTCATCACAAAGTTCCTTAAAACTTGTTGATTGGTATTCACCGCCTCTATCGGTTCGCAAGATCTTAATCTTGCGATCTAATTGATTTTCCACCAAACTCATATAGTTTTTAAAGCAGGTTAATGCTTCACTTTTGTGGGATATCAAATAGATATGACCGAATCGGGTGAAGTTATCAATAAAAGTGATGAAATAGGACTTCCCGCGTCTTGTCTTGACATTTATCGGACCACATATGTCCGAATGGATGAGCTGTAATGGAACCTCGGCCCTTGTGCCGGTTCCAAACAGCTTACGACAAGATTTCCCTACAAGGCAATGTTCGCAAGTCGACATTTCGACCTTTGAAACATTGGATAGAAGGCCACGTTTGGCAAGTCTATCCATTCGTGTTGGTCCAATGTGACCAAGCCTTGCATGCCAACAAATTTAGAGCAATAAGAGAGACTCTCTAAATTCATACAATCAATTCATATCCACATCACACATTTCATAGAATTTAATATACAAATGTTGACGATGCACTTTTCAATCAAGAGTTATAACTGAAGCATATAAGAATCACACCAAGCATGCAATAAAGAATGGAATAAGAGACATGGCATTCACATATTTACATCGATTCATAAGAAATCTACATAACTAATGTATTTTGCTAAGTTTCAGCATTATCAAACTTTCCCATTCGTGCACCTCTCCACTTTAATGTCGTACTCACTCATATGGTCAAATGAGTTCACCCCCCCAAAGCTTAGCTTGAGGCATCGCATCTAAAGGAATATGATAGTGGAAAATGGGATTTTTACCTTGGTTTTCCCAAGTGTTTTGTGGCTCCAATAATGAGATAGAGAAACATTTTTCTTTTTTTTTCTTTTTGAACTTTTTGTTTCTCATTTTTCTTTTTGGATTTTTGTAGGAGCTATATGATTTGTACTTTTGATTTTTGGCTCCTTTTTGGCTTTTTGGACTTTTTGGAGCTAACTTTTCTTTTGTAGGGATTTTTGGGAAATGGATGCAATATAAGTAGCTTTAGGAGGTGAACTCAAGTGACATGTAGAAAATAAAAAGATAAATGTGGAGAAGGAAATAATGTAACACTCGGTTCACTCTAAGATGTGCACGAACGGTTCAATAAAATAATACTTCAACTAAAACTTATATGTAAGCATGATATTCTCAATCATTTCAATAAATAGTGAAGTCAAGCAGTAAAGTTTACAACCATATCAGGCATGCAACAGAAGGTGAATAAGACAATAAAACTGATGCTTCAGATATACTAATGATGCGTGAATCTTGGTGCATTTCCAACAAAAGCATACTAAACACTAATCCATACATTCAGTTTCAATTAATATCATGCATTCATATAGAGGAATCATCAAAAGAAATAGATTTGCAAGCATATGTGAATAGCAAGACTATGGAATACACTAAATAGCATAGCATGGAATAATAAGCATCGTGATGGTTGCTAAAGCAATAAGAGATATCATCATACGAAACTCATCTAGCGGAAGAAGAGAAAAGGAAAATAAAGAAATAAAAATAAAAGAGGGGAAAGAAAAGAAAATCAAGCACACAATATGATGCATGAACACGCATAAAAGGAAAATAAAATGGTAAATTCGAAAAGATGATGCAAAAAAATTTTGAAAAATTTTAAAAATCCTAAAATAAAGCAAAAATGCAACTAATGCATCTAAATGGCATGGAAATGCACTCCCCCAAGCTTAAACTGCACATTGTTCCCAATGTGATCATAGTGGAAGAATATGAGGAACAACGATAATAATAAGGGGGTGAATGAAAAATGATGAAATGAATGACATGAAATCCTAATGCAACTACATGCAAATACAATGATGCATGAGAGCGCTTTCCCCCAAGCTTATACCAAACAATCCTATTCAAATGACTCAATCAAAAATGTCATGGCTTTGCAAAGCGTGATCAAGTCAAATGAATAAGAAAGTGAGTATTCATTTGAAAGAAATGCTCGATGGTGGTGAGCAAACGGATGTGGCGTATCAAAATATGGAGAGGGGAATTAATATATATAATGGGTTTGTGGTGTAAACATTTTTGTTGCCGTCATATGAGGTGATATTTATTCAAGCAAATCTATACGGTCCTCTCGCTGTCGAGAGGATTCGTGTTTATTTAAAGCATAAAAATTTCTATACTACTGGATTGATATCACCTATAGCAAAAGGCGGATCCAGTATCTTTGCAGGTGCAGGCAACTGCTCCAACTGCTCCTTCCGTGGCTCCGCCAGGCGCGTATGTCCACGGACTCCATCAGAGTCCAGCAATGCGGCTCCCAGCACCTCTCTAAGGACTCCACCTGTACCCTGCAAGAGATAAGCCGCATCAATCTGATGTGGATAATTCTTCCCTAAAATAAATGTATCCCAAAGAGGGTCATCAACATAAGTATTTAAAATTAAAGACGGGTGACAACACTTCCCTGGAAATAAATCTCCACTCTCGTATACCACGTCGATTAACTCCTCATTGTTCACCTCAGGTTGTTCAGGTAGCTTGGGCATATAAGCGTAGGTCTCATCAGGCAGCTCCTCATCATCGTCAGACTTATCCCATCGCACCTCCTGATCATATTCAATAGCTTCCATGGGTGCTAACTCCTCGCTCTCCTCCTCGTATACGTCCCATCGTACCTCTTGATCGTATGTACATGAATCCTGCAAAAGGCACGATGAGTCGCCAAAATCTGAATCATAAAAAACATCATACACGGGAGGAGAATCAAATGTAGGAGATGAGGGAGTAAAAAGATCTCCCTGAAGAGGAGCCATAAGATCTGTGGGATTGTCCTCAACATCAGTGGAAGCGTAGTCCTCTGAGGGATGGTCAGCCTCTGTAGAAGGTGGGGATGGCTGCGGTAGCTCGAAAGGAGGGGTGCACAATTCGGGCTCCATCTGTGTGCAGATGTCATCGTCCAAAGTCACGTCCTCCTCGATGGTCTTCTCCACTACTGTATGCATGACCTCCACAATAATATCCTCTGATGGTATAGGCTGCTTTGACTCAGGTGGGTAGCAGGGGGAGGCGACGACGGCATAAGGTGGCTCTATAGGCTCATGTGTCTCGACCATGGTGTAAAAATGGGTCTTGTGCCCCTCAATTAGAGTGTAGACTCCATCATCAATTGTGCATGTGGAAGAGATACAATGAGTAATAAATTTTTGAAATTCAAGCTCAAAATGATCACCTGCCGTTATTGTCAATGGACCGGAATTTCGAACTATGTCGACAATGTTTCTCAATAGGTCCGTGTACGTGTCCTCCTTTGGCAACTCAGATGTCTCTATTTGTGGAGTGTTGATGGTATAGAGGTGGATATGATCACCTTCAAGTGAAGCATATATTCCATCTATGATAGTACCTGCACTAGAGACATTAGCCATAACAAAATCGATGAATACTTGGTCGTATGGTTTACTTACCGTAACGGTTAGTGAACCGGTAGATCGGGCATCATCTATCATTTGCTCCAAGGCTGCTGCCAACTGTAGATCACTGAACTCCCCCACTTGCATCCTCTTCAAAAACTCACGTGAGGGTCCCTTTAGCCTTCTAGTGAAGATATCAAATAGCGTGGAGTCATTCCACTCATGGTCTGACTCCGTCTGGAACATTTCTAACATTCCTTCGAACCTAGACAAGGCTTCCCCGAAGGATTCTCCATCAGCCTGATAGAATGTAGCGAGATATATGTAGGATTGTATAGAGCCCGCTCGCATTTTCTTTGGAAGCACCATCGCTGCAACAACTGTACCTGATCAATCAAAGTAAACAACCTGGAAAAGACGTCAGTGGTACAAAGAGATATAAAGATAATAATAGCAGGTGGTGGGAAAAAATCTCTCTCAATGTTTTTTTTATTTTTATTTTGTTTTTTTAATGTAATCTAATCAACCTAATTGTCACAAATTGGCACCCAACGGGAAACACCTCCCCGGCAACGGCGCCAAAAACTTGATCGCTCCAAAATGCAACCCTAGAGCACAACCTAGTATGGCACAAATGCACGGAGATAAATCCCCGGCAGTGGCGCCAAAAACTTAGTCGGCCCCGGATATACACCCGGAGAACGATTGTAGTTTTACCGCAAGCGCACGGTCAAGTGGCGAGCGGGTATCAAACACGAGGAGGTGGTGTTGGTTCCAATCTATCCTAGGTTGGTTTGACTACGAATGTTTTATTGGTGGAGATGGTTATGGGGTGATGTAATGGAAATGGTGGTGGTTGTCGGTGTCGGTGATAGAGATGTTGGTCAAATATCGATTTAAATACAATATAATAGAAGTGTCTAGAGCTAGGGAATCCCCACTACGGATCATCATACATCATTGTAAATAGTGAATCTCAATATTACTAGGCTTGTGTTGGGGTGAACTAGTCGTAACTGAATAAAGAACCAAGCTCACGCTCTCGCCCTATTGCCGGTCTATAGCAATCTAGGATAGGGCCCAATCTCTTGCAAACCCTAGCCTAAGCCACTAGCATTAGGATCGACATCATCGTTCAATCGCCCTTCGAGCCCACTCTCGTGCAAACTCGAGTTACGATCTAGGTAGTGATAGTTCGTATTCGCCCAATCTCTTGCAAACGAATATGGGTATAGATTTATAATAAAAATCCTAGCTTTAGTCCAATCTCTTGCAAACCAAGTCTAGAGAATCTCGATTATAAACCTAAATCGAATATCTAGGCCTTCCCATCGATTAGAATCCAATCTCTTGCAAACCCCAATCGATGAAAATCCCTAGCTATCCGTAATAAATCGATCACAACCTAACATCCTAGCAATTCTAGCAATTTAGAAATTCATTCATCACAAATCTGAATTTAGATCCATAGGGTTCATCCCCATGCCCTAGAACAACAAATCTACTCTAGCATAGCAATAACAATATGAAAATCAATAAAAACAATTGCTTGCATACAAAAAGATAGAAAAACGAAGATTCAAACAATAAGAACAAAATACTTAGCTTGATGAAGATCTTCAATCCAAAATACAAGCTTTTAGATCCAAGAGGGGGCCTAGGGCATGGCCTAACCTCCAAAAGAATCCCTAAGAAAACATGTTGGGAACCTCTAAAAAACATATTGGGAACCTCCTCTAATGATGGCTACAACCCTCTTAAATAGCCCCAAAAAAACCCTAACAAAACTGCCTAAAACCCCCCTGAAACCCGCGCCCAAAACAAATTCTGCGCGCAACTTAAGTTCTGCGCCAGTCGCGACTCGGCCGAGTGGAAAGCTCACTCGGCCGAGTGGGAATTCCTGCAAAATTTCCAAAGAACATCACTCTGTCAAAAACTGGCAAAATTTGGTCACTCGGCCGAGTGGGAATCTCACTCGGTCGAGTGGGAATCTCACTCGGCCGAGTGACACTGACATGCGAATTCCAGCACTGCAGCATCGACTTGCAGAAATTCCCCAGATTTCATCCGACCTCCGATTGACGCGTTCTTGGTGGCGTTGGAACCGACACGAAGTATACTATCCATAAAAAATATGATAAAAATACTTTAACCTCTGGAATGATAGCAGATTTCAAAAGAGTAGGAGGCTGTCTGAAAATCTAGGCGCTGCGTGTCCTCGGCATCACTCGGCCGAGCGGCAAATGTCACTCGACCGAGGGGCTTTTGGTACTCGGCCGAGTCGGAGCTCGTAGTCGACTGGAGAATTAAGTAAGTCTGGTCTTTTTGGATGCCGTCGTTCGTGTGCCACTCGGGCGAGTGGTGTCTCCATACTCGGCCGAGTGGGATGTCGTCACTCGACCGAGTGCACGCTAATCTTCAAGTAATTGCGTGTCCGATCTGGCCGACCGAGCGGGCTTCTTTGCTCGGCTGAGTGACTCCTTCACTCGGCCGAGTGGCATGCTGAAAATGCCCAATCTTCATCATTTCGCTTCCTCGTCGCTCCTACGACGTTCTTTCTTCTTCCACTCGTCTTCTACCGCTGATAGGTCCTCAATAAGTCCATGAGCGATGCTCCGTTACACGTGTAAGTCCTTTAAGCTCATTTTTGCTCCCAATTGCTCATATTTCCTGAAATCTGACAAAAACAAGAAATAGTGAAAAGTGACACAATATCATCGAATAATCGTGAAAATCGCAATATGAGCAACCGAAATGGCATGCAAATATGCAGAAAAAAGGTGTAAAATATGGACCGATCAGGTACATAGCCTCCATGGCCCATATGGCCATGGTGATCATGCACCAAAGAAGTCATCTTCTCCATTGAGAATAACTACCATCTTCTCCGATGAGACACCCGTTCATCGAGAAAGTAGTTATGTTTCAATGGCCGTGTGCCAAAAAAAAATAACATACTTTCACGACCGCAAACTTCACGCTCCACATGAAGAGAGTTCACATTCCCTATTGAATGGAGACTCAGCATCCATGAAGAGTGCGAGTTTGGCGAGATGAACGGTCAGTTCTTCCCGTCACGGAGAGTTCCTGCCATATCCGTAATGACAGAAGACCCTAACGTGAAAAGAACAACTGCTGCGATTCTCTCCGTCACGATGCGCTTCTACCATATCCATAATGGTAGGAAACTCATTCGTGAAAAAGACAACGCCTCGTTCATCGGTGAAACCGGAGCGAACCCGTATGGCTCTGATACCAATGTAGGATCCCGTCGCGCATGGATGTAGGATCGAAAGAGAACTTACGTTAGCGTACACTGCGCAGTAGTCTCTGAACTTTGCCCTTGGATTCGCCACAACGGTCAGTACTTCGTCACAAAGGATCGAATCAGAGTTTCCACCGTCTAAATCTCTATTTAGAAGAAGAACAAAATGGAAGGGAGAAGAGGAAAAGTTTGCCTTATGCAAAACTTATGGCATGAAGGATTACCCTTAAAAGCCTTACCCTTGGGTCCTATTTATAGGCTTTAGGGGTAGTTATTGTAGGAAATAACTACATATATGGTTATTGGCTTATATTAGCACCATTGCTTATCCTCTTCTTTATGCACTTATCAAGTGCCTTTATGCACTTATAAAGTGACTTTTTCCACTTATCGAGTGGTCCTTTTCACACATGAAAAGGTTCCCTTCGCACATGCTTTCATGCACAAGACATCTGAGGTCCGTATACCCTCATACATCCCCTCATGGGTGTATACATGTCATCCATATCCAACACCATGGGCCCGATATTCCGGTCGATGCCCAGGATGATACGTTAGGACTACCCAGGTTCAAACGGTGGGTATTCCCTTGTCCATTAACACCGACCGACTCCGGGAGCACTAAGCTCGCAACGATTGCTCCTGACATTTCGTCCTGCCGTTCCCACGCGCTAGGATTCAATGTCTATGCTAGGAGTGTGAGATGTGGTTAGGGGATCAAATGCCAGTTTTATTTCCCCTTGGCTCGACAGTCAGAGGCGGTCTTTTGCCTGCCAATGACAATAAAACGCCCCGCGTAACCATCTAAATTCCTTTATCCTATCGTAACCCTAATCCTATGGTTGTTCTAGGAAGAACCCATGAAGGGGCTTCCACCAATGTCCCAGATTAGGAAACTACTCACAATTCATCGCAAGAGATTCAATAACACAAAATATAGCCATCAAAATTAAGATCAAGAAATAGAATGGAGAAGCCAACAATAGTATTAATGCAATATTCAAGTATCAAAACAATTTAAGAACTTACAAAACAAAATAAATTCGCAGCCGCCAAAATCCCAAAAGACAGTCTTAGAAAAGGGGATCGTTTTCTGGAAAAACCTAGGGTTATATATATAATAAACGTCCCAACCAATCGGTTGAAGCATCAACCGATCGGTTGAGACGACCATTGAACCGGTCTCCAGCTCCTAAGATACTTCACCCGGTCTCTGGATCGATCGGTTGATGTCGTCGGGTCGTGAGCTGGAGAAGATCAGCTACAGGTGAACCGATCGGTTAACAAGTCAACCGATCGGTTGGAATTCAGCTTCAAAGAGAGAGAGAGCTCTGTCACCACCACCCGATACGCATGGGGTCTTCTGCGTTGCTGGCTCCTGATCGGGTTTGATACGTGTGCACAAACCGATTGGTTGAGGCTGTTCAACCGATCGGTTGAGGGCTGATATGTGCTCTGAATCGACGTTTGGCCCTCAGGTTCTCGTGCGACGCTTCCCGTTGCTCTGGGGACTCATGATATTTGCTTTATATGTCCCCAGTGCTGGCAATCTCCTGCAATGGCACTAAAACACAAAGAAAGTGAAAAGAAACTAAAAACCACAAAAGAATGGAAACGAAACAACGGAAAACAACGGAAAATCATGGAGAAGGCGTGCATAAATATATAAAATATAAACGCACATCACTCGGTTGAGTGAACTGTCTGTTCGGCCGAGTGAGATGCTTCTGGGGCTCTTTTCTCCTCCTCCTCGCCTCCTTGTCGATTCTATCGAACTTCTTCCTCTTTCGCTCATCCTCTAGCCGTTGCGAACGTCCCTGAGAGTTATTAAATAGTGGCACTATCTTGGAACGACACTTCTCGAGTCGTTTTCCCACAATTTGAACTTACTCGATGAGACGTGACGACTTTCACTTTTGACGGGAGACGTTTCTATTTTTAGTTTCGTCGTCCGACGTCGAATTTGAGATCCGTCTTCTTAGTTAGCTCACATTCGTCGCCACGATCACCACAATATTTATTTTATAATTTTTGGAGTTTATTTGACCACTTTTATAATTTTTACAAGTTTTATAATATTTTTAATAATTTATTTTTAAATTAATTTCGGCCAAATAAAATTTATTTGAGTTTAAAACGTTTTAAAGAATTTTTGAGCCAATTTCCAGCTCATTTGGACCAGGTCAAATCCTAGATTGGGTTGGAGAAGTTTAAATTCAAATTTTCAAACCTTTTTGAACTTCTAATCCTATTAGATTTAGCCCTAGACCAAGTCAACCCACCTATACTATATAAGCAACCCCTAGCAAGTCCTATTTTCCAAAGAAATTAGCCCTAGCCCCTTCCAAACTCATTTTGGACGTTGCGACGATTCGTCGCAACGTTGCGACGTTCAGCCCCCGCGCACGACCGAGAGAACGGGCCCGTTTTCCTCGCACCGACCGCTGCCAACGCCCGCCTCTCCCCGCTCCGCTCGCTTGCACGGACCGTCGCCCCGCTGCAGCTGTGTCTGACCGAGGAAATCTCTCGGTCAGACCGATGGCCGCCCCCCGCTCACAGCCGCTCCCCCGCATCGCTGCATCGCCCGCAGCTATCGCCCGCATCTGACCGAGGCGCCCGCCCCGCCATCGCCGAAGCCCGCGACGTTGCAACGCTTGCAACGTTGCAACGCTTGTCGCCCCGCTCCGCACCCCGCACGACCGAAGCTCCCCATCGACCAGACCGAAGAAAAACCCCGCACCAAGCATCGCCCGCAGCTGCTGCACACCCCAACGTCGCAGCCCCCGCATTCACAGCGCACGACCGAGGGTTTCTCCCGCATTGGAGGGGTACGACCGACGGCCACTTGTCGCAACCCCGCACCCGTCGCACCGCTTGCCACCGTGGGCCCCCCAAGTTCTCCAGAGTTATTGTGGGTCCCCCAAAGGCCCCTAGGAGTACTGTGGGCCCCACCAAGGTGCTTGCTCTTCGAGGATTCGTCGCATACGACGTCGTCGCACGTCGTAGCCCGTCGTCGCACGTGCGAGCTTTGGAATCTGGAATCGTCGCCCGGGTTGATGCTCTGAACCTTCCAGCAAGGAAACTATATTGGAATCAGGACTTGGAGCGCGTTCTATTATTCCAACCCCCGGCGTCGCTACCCGACGCCGGTGTAGCTTTCGCGTCGTGTTGAGGTAACGTTTTGCACCCCTAGGACCCCCAACCCAATTGCATGCTAATCAAGACTAAAAATCAGTATTTTTAAAGTATTTTAAATGTTTTAGAAATCACTAATCAAGATTAATAAAACGGATGTAGGCCGGTGGACTTGTGCACGTAGGAATCGTGACCTTGGACTCGTTGGACGGTGTTTTCTTGACGTGATAATTGCAGGCAAGTGAAACTTGCCAACTTTTGTGTAGGGCCATGTTTTTAGGCCACTTACTTGCTTTTAGCGTAAAAGAGACTAGTCGGTGAAATGATAGCTGACTAGACGCCTACTTGATCTAGTTTGACAACGAAACTAGATCCGTCACCAAAATGATCTAGCTTGACAACGAAGCTAGATCCAACCATTAAAATTGTCATTCATGCATGCTAAACTGTCACGTTTACTTTCTTACTTGTACGCTTTACTACTTGCCATGCCATGTCACCCATGCATTGATTGTTGCATCGTAGCACACGCTACAATACTTGTCCTTGTACTACTTGTCCGGCTAGGTGCACCCCTACGCCATACTTGTTTACACACTTCCTGGCTCGTGGTCCAGAAGCGAGCATTCCAAGTTCGGGGGTAAGGCCCTGGCTCGACACACGTGGAGGGGTAGGGATAAACGGTTACTTGAGCTTAGGAGTTGGCCCGTACAGCCACTCTAGCCAAAAGACGGAATCTCTGTGCACGAGGTGCTTACTTTTCTTGTCTTGTACTTGTCTTGTGAATGCCATGCCATGCTCGTACTGTACTTTACTTTACTTTACCTGTTGCACTCATACTTTAAACTGCCATGTCATCGCATTCATACTAGAACTGCTAGGTTGCTCTTACTTGTACTTTCAGTTTCACTTGCACAAGTCTTCCAGACTTGCTGACATGTGCCCCTTGCTCTTTTGGGTGTCACATGTTAGACCTGAGCCAGAGACCGTTGCTGAGTATGTGAGGTTTTGCTGACGCTGAGTCTGAGTCCATGGCTGCCCAGGAGGATTTTGGTGGACCCGGTGACCATGCTTTGAGTTTTGTGGAGCTTTATGTTGTTTTAGGCCTTTTGTTAGTTGTTGGTGCGTAGCACCGTTGTTTTGTACTTTGTACTTTTGTTGGCCATGTTTGGGCCTTTAGTCTCCTTCCTTTTAGCCTGATGGCTTTTCTGCGATGTTGGAAACTTATTTTATGGATATTCTGAGATGTTTCTTTTGTCTCATTTAATTATTATTATCTTTGTTTCGTTAGCGTTGCAAGGACCTGCAGTTTTAAACTTGATCGACGCTTATCGGACTTGCAGCTTTGTAGCTTCAAGTCTGAGCGGACCTTCTCACGCTTCGCCTCCACGTTTTTGGGAAGCGGGGCGTGACAGGTTTTGTTGGTGGCCCATGCAGGTCCAGTCTTGCAATTGCGAATTAAGGAAACAACGATAATAACAGAATGTCCATTAAATAAATTGCAACATCGAGTCAGAAGCCCTGAGTCTAGTCGTTTTTAGGACACTAGGTGATAAGAAGGCTTAGTTAAACGTCTGTGCTTGATAGTTAGAGGCCCCTGATTGTTAGTTAGACTCCCTTCTAGCAATTGACTTGATCGTCGTAGGAGTTACCTTAGTGGTCCTTGTCTACCTCTGACCATATTAGACTTCTAGAATTTCCTTTGTCGTTCGCTTGGGGTCATCGATTTCGGACCAAGTTGAACGCACTTCTTTAACCGTCTAACCTTTAGAAGTCTTAGCGTTTAGCTTTAATCTTTAGTTGGTCGACCGTAGGAGTTTCCCGTAGCCTCTCCTGAGTCATATCCTAGGCGTACGAATGTTTTGATCACCTGACCAATTTCCTTGCCTCGAATCACGAGATCGCCTCATGACGATCGTCGTCCTTTTTCGAAACTCTCCATTATGAACTTTGAAACTCTTGAAAGTATTTTACGATTTCCTTTTTCCTAAGTTTAATTTTGTTCAAAATTTTAATATACTTATACTTCATACTTCTTCATTGATTTAAATTTTAAAAAAAACGTTTGTCGGAATTTTGAACTCTAGCTTATAATATTTTTCCCAGCCTATGTTTTCGTACTCATGTCGTCTTTCCATATATTAATTTTATTCTGAACCATTTGTCCAATTTGATTTAAAATTTTCCTTTCTTATTTGAATAATACATCGTGTTTACTTTTAATATACTTTTCAAGTCACATAGAATTTCAGATTTCAGCAAGATGGTCTTTGCTCGTCGTTCTCACTGTTCCAGATTTTTGCAAAATTACTATTTTCATAACCTCTTCCTGCTTTAGACCCTACATGATTCGATTTTAAAGTTTGCTACCAATTTTGATAATTCCACCATCAAGTTATAATTATTATCTTTCCACTCACCCTACGTGCTTTTAGAAAAAATTTCTAGACTAAAATGAATTTTAATTACTTTATCCGTACCAGGTTCATTGTGCTCGTATATTAAGAACCTTGTGTAAATCGGTTTTTCCACTTTTGGCGAACCATGGTTTCCTAAAAGAAGTTTCAAAATTGATTACCTTTCCATGGCCTAAAAGTTTTGAAAGCATTTAACCTGATTTTAAATTCTTCTGTTGCTTGATTCCATTCTTTGACTTTCAAAAACTTTTGGCAACATTTTATTAAATTACTGACTGATAGAATTTTCTAAACCATGTCCTTAATATTCGCGTAAATGATTTTACTTCCTTTCAAAATGATTTTTAGAAACAATAGACCATTTTCTCTTATTAAGAATATTCGACTCAGATTTATTTTGAACAACTCGTTTTATCGATCCCCAAACATTTCTTCTCAGACGAGGATTTTAAAGTACAACCGTTTCGATTTCGCGTATTTTAGCTTATGCTATTTATCCTAGTTGCTTTTCTGTACTCTATTCAAGCATCACTACATCTCCTTTTTCCCTCAACCTAAACCTCACCTTTGAGTCAATGTTTCGTCCAACCAAGCCGTCTCCTCGTATTCGTCCTATCTGAACTCGTGCTTGTCGATCCTTCCCTCGTCTCGCCCTCGATCTCTCTTTATTGCTTAGGCCTTAGGGACCGTCAATGTCTGTGTCAACCCTTAGTTGTTAGTAGACCCTTGGACCCTTGTGAGGTGTCGTTGTGCACGTACCTAAGTTGTGTACGTGGGCTTGAATGAGTGTACCCCCATAGTATATTGATGCTTGCCTATTGTGTGATATATATATGTACTTGGAGTTATTCGTGATATTATGAAGTTGTTTGTGTGCTAGAATGTATAGACTTGTGAGTGGTTAGATATACTATACTAGGATGCTTGTGTATATTTGAATTAGCGTTGGAATATCTAAGTTGTGTATGGAGTAAGAGATACTTATAATGGTTGAAATAAAATGATTGGTAAAGCTATGTATATGCTAGGTGTGATGATAATGTGTGAACTTATAGATAAGTATGTAGGCCTATTGAGTGATCTATATATTATTACGTGTGAGTATGTGCTCGTAGGTAGATATATATAGTGTTTAGACGTAAGTAGTTATGTTTTGTTGCCTGAGTATATATGTGATATACATATAGTAATAGGGTTATAATTTTGATTGGTATAGTTGCTTTTACGGGATGTTGCATACGTGCATACCGTGAGGTATACACGACTATTGCACATCTTAATTATGTATGTGTGGATGTGTTAGAATACTAATTATAGGTAGTAGGCTATGGTGTGAATATATATGTTACATGTGTGAGACTATACGATGAATACGTATGCATGTATTAGGGAGCGTATTATAATTATACGTATGTTGATGTCTATATTATTATTATTATGGTGTATAAATTGATTGAACTACGTGAGTATTGCCTGACTAAATATTAAGTGTGATTGATCTAGGGAATGTATATGGGTGTATTGGTAGACGTATAAATATTGGAATGGTATTGGTATAGGTATGAATGCCGTGCTACGTGTATAGAATATCCTGATATGTGTATTGAGTCTCACTCAAGCTTGAGTGAGTATACTCTAAGTATATTGAATGTATGATTGTAGTTTGAATATAGAAATGCTTGATGTATGTATGGTGATAGAATTGTTGGTGCCTGGTTGTGCTACGCACATGATTGTGGGTCGCTACGCCAGTATATAGTTATAGGTGTTGGTCTTGTGATATAGCTAAATACTAAGGACTTGTTATGTGAACGTATGTGTACTAGCTGAAACTAGGTATGTATGTGTGCTAGTTATATAATGGTATGATTGGTGTATGTAAATGAAATGTTAGCGTGTATGGGTGTGCACCATGCACGGGTAAGTATGTGCTTAGTTATAGGTTTTGATGACTATGGTATAGGTGGCGTGTTGTAAATACAGTAATAGGACCGTACGTGATGTGAATACATGGTGAACTATTTGCATGTATTTGAATGACTATATATTGTGAAATTATAGTAGCGGTGAATGTATATTAGATATAGTGAACTTGACTTAATTATAGTATGGTGTGACTACATGTGTTGATGTGTTTGGTGTTGGATGAATACTAGGGATTATTAGAGGGTAGTATACCCTTGATGTTTGTGCATAGGTAGCTACATATAGGTAGAGCGATGATTGTATTGGCTAAGCGTGAAACTATCTTTATATAAGTATCTGAAATATTGTTTTGTGTTTAGGTAAGTAGTAGCAGTTATATAAGGGATGAATGTTTGTATACCTGATTGAAATACATGTATGAAGTTGACGGACTATAATAGGTATAAGTGTATACGTACGTGAATGTATATATATACGTATTGGTAGTAATAATGTTTGACTACCTAGTGCATATATGAGCACTTGTAATGACTATACTTGGTTTGAAATATAATGTGACTTGATTTGGGGTAGTTATTAGAGCGACTAGATATATTAGAAAGTCCGAGGACGGACTTTATTCTAAGGTGGGGAGGATGTAACGACCACTTTTCGTTGTACGTTGTTCGTGCACGTGCTTTTGGCCGTGCACGTGTTTGTGAACACTTTCGTGTGTTATGCCGTTGCGAACGTCCCTGAGAGTATTAAATAGTGGCACTATCTTGGAACGACACTTCTCGAGTCGTTTTCCCACAATTTGAACTTACTCGATGAGACGTGACGACTTTCACTTTTGACGGAGACGTTTCTATTTTTAGTTTCGTCGTCCGACGTCGAATTTGAGATCCGTCTTCTTAGTTAGCTCACATTCGTCGCCACGATCACCACAATATTTATTTTATAATTTTTGGAGTTTATTTGACCACTTTTATAATTTTTACAAGTTTTATAATATTTTTAATAATTTATTTTTAAATTAATTTCGGCCAAATAAAATTTATTTGAGTTTAAAACGTTTTAAAGAATTTTTGAGCCAATTTCCAGCTCATTTGGACCAGGTCAAATCCTAGATTGGGTTGGAGAAGTTTAAATTCAAATTTCAAACCTTTTTGAACTTCTAATCCTATTAGATTTAGCCCTAGACCAAGTCAACCAACCTATACTATATAAGCAACCCCTAGCAAGTCCTATTTTCCAAAGAAATTAGCCCTAGCCCCTTCCAAACTCATTTTGGACGTTGCGACGATTCGTCGCAACGTTGCGACGTTCAGCCCCCGCGCACGACCGAGAGAACGGGCCCGTTTTCCTCGCACCGACCGCTGCCAACGCCCGCTCTCCCGCTCCGCTCGCTTGCACGGCCGTCGCCCCGCTGCAGCTGTGTCCGACCGAGGAAATCTCTCGGTCAGACCGATGGCCGCCCCCGCTCACAGCCGCTCCCCCGCATCGCTGCATCGCCCGCAGCTATCGCCCGCATCTGACCGAGGCGCCCGCCCGCCATCGCCGAAGCCCGCGACGTTGCAACGCTTGCAACGTTGCAACGCTTGTCGCCCCGCTCCGCACCCCGCACGACCGAAGCTCCCCATCGACCAGACCGAAGAAAACCCCGCACCAAGCATCGCCCGCAGCTGCTGCACACCCCAACGTCGCAGCCCCCGCATTCACAGCGCACGACGACGGGTTTCTCCCGCATTGGAGGGGTACGACCGACGGCCACTTGTCGCAACCCCGCACCCGTCGCACCGCTTGCCACCGTGGGCCCCCCAAGTTCTCCAGAGTTATTGTGGGTCCCCCAAAGGCCCCTAGGAGTACTGTGGGCCCCACCAAGGTGCTTGCTCTTCGAGGATTCGTCGCGTACGACGTCGTCGCACGTCGTAGCCCGTCGTCGCACGTGCGAGCTTTGGAATCTGGAATCGTCGCCCGGGTTGATGCTCTGAACCTTCCAGCAAGGAAACTATATTGGAATCAGGACTTGGAGCGCGTTCTATTATTCCAACCCCCCGGCGTCGCTACCCGACGCCGGTGTAGCTTTCGCGTCGTGTTGAGGTAACGTTTTGCACCCCTAGGACCCCCAACCCAATTGCATGCTAATCAAGACTAAAAATCAGTATTTTTAAAGTATTTTAAATGTTTTAGAAATCACTAATCAAGATTAATAAAACGGATGTAGGCCGGTGGACTTGTGCACGTAGGGAATCGTGGACCTTGGACTCGTTGGACGGTGTTTTCTTGACGTGATAATTGCAGGCAAGTGAAACTTGCCAACTTTTGTGTAGGGCCATGTTTTTAGGCCACTTACTTGCTTTTAGCGTAAAAGAGACTAGTCGGTGAAATGATAGCTGACTAGACGCCTACTTGATCTAGTTTGACAACGAAACTAGATCCGTCACCAAATGATCTAGCTTGATAACGAAGCTAGATCCAACCATTAAAATTGTCATTCATGCATGCTAAACTGTCACGTTTACTTTCTTACTTGTACGCTTTACTACTTGCCATGCCATGTCACCCATGCATTGATTGTTGCATCGTAGCACACGCTACAATACTTGTCCTTGTACTACTTGTCCGGCTAGGTGCACCCCTACGCCATACTTGTTTACACACTTCCTGGCTCGTGGTCCAGAAGCGAGCATTCCAAGTTCGGGGGTAAGGCCCTGGCTCGACACACGTGGAGGGGTAGGGATAAACGGTTACTTGAGCTTAGGAGTTGGCCCGTACAGCCACTCTAGCCAAAAGACGGAATCTCTGTGCACGAGGTGCTTACTTTTCTTGTCTTGTACTTGTCTTGTGAATGCCATGCCATGCTCGTACTGTACTTTACTTTACTTTACCTGTTGCACTCATACTTTAAACTGCCATGTCATCGCATTCATACTAGAACTGCTAGGTTGCTCTTACTTGTACTTTCAGTTTCACTTGCACAAGTCTTCCAGACTTGCTGACATGTGCCCCTTGCTCTTTTGGGTGTCACATGTTAGACCTGAGCCAGAGACCGTTGCTGAGTACGTGAGGTTTTGCTGACGCTGAGTCTGAGTCCATGGCTGCCCAGGAGGATTTTGGTGGACCCGGTGACCATGCTTTGAGTTTTGTGGAGCTTTATGTTGTTTTAGGCCTTTTGTTAGTTGTTGGTGCGTAGCACCGTTGTTTGTACTTTGTACTTTTGTTGGCCATGTTTGGGCCTTTAGTCTCCTTCCTTTTAGCCTGATGGCTTTTCTGCGATGTTGGAAACTTATTTTATGGATATTCTGAGATGTTTCTTTTGTCTCATTTAATTATTATTATCTTTGTTTCGTTAGCGTTGCAAGGACCTGCAGTTTTAAACTTGATCGAACCGCTTATCGGACTTGCAGCTTTGTAGCTTCAAGTCTGAGCGGACCTTCTCACGCTTCGCCTCCACGTTTTTGGGAAGCGGGGCGTGACACTTCTTCCTCTTTCGCTCATCCTCTAGCATTGCTAACTTCTCAATAAGGCCGTGGGCGACGCTCTGGTATGTGTGAAAGTCCCTTGATCTCATTTTCTCTCTAGATCGCTCCATATCTCCTGAAATACGAATAAAAAAAAGAAATAGTGAAAAGTAACGCGATATCGTCGAATAATCATGGAAAACATAATATGGGTGATCAAAATGACATGAAAACATGCATAAAAAAGGTGTAAAATAAGGAGCCATCAAAATCCCCCAAGCTTACCTCTTACTTGTCCTCGAGGAAGATGAGTAAAAGGCGAACCCGACGGATAAAAATAAGGAAAAAGGAAAAAGAAGATAGAAAGGAAAACAAAGCAGAGGCCAGGGCCGACCGGAGGCCCTGGCCCCTCGGCCCTGGCAGAGGCCAGGGCCGGCCGAAAGCCCTGGCCCCTCGGCCAGGGCCTCTGCCCTGGCCGAGGCCAGGGCTGGCAGGAGGCCCTGGCCCCTTGGCCAGGGCCTCTGCCCTGGCAGAGGCCAGGGCCGGCCCTGGCCCTGGCAGAGGCCAGGGCACCCTGCCCTGGCCTCGGCCAGGGCCAGCATTGGCCTTAGTAGAGGCCAGGGCACCGTGGCCCTGGCCCTGGCAGAGGCCAGGCCAGGGCCGGCCTCTGCCCTGACAGTGGCCAGGGCCGGCCAGGGCCTGGCCCTGGCCGGCCAGGGTGGCCGGCCGGCCGGCCTCCTTGGAGTCCGGCCGGGCCAATCGACCGACCTCCTTGGAGTCCAACCGTACACCCCCCTATGCGGTGGTTGTCTTGGTTGTCATTGGCCGAAGCCAACCCCTTCCCCTTTGGGGAGGGGGTGCATCATGCACCAAAGAGATACGTGTTCATCTTCTCCGATGAGAAGTATGAAACCACCTTCTTCTCCGATGAGACACCCGTTCATCGAGAAAGTAGTTATTCTTTAATGGCTGTGTGCCAAAAAAAATAACACACCTTCAAGACCGCAAAATTCATGCTCTACATGAAGAGAGTTCACATTTCCTATTGAATGGAGACTCAACATCCATGAGGAGTGCGAGTTTGGCGAGATGAACGGTTAGTTCTTCCCGTCACGGAGAGTTCTTGCCATATCCGTAATGGCAAAAGACCCTAACATGAAAAGAACAACTTTTGCGTTCTCTCCGTCACGATGCGCTCCTACCATATCCATAATGGAAGGAAACTTATTCGTGAAAGAGACAACGCGTCATCCATTGGTGAGACCGGAGTGAACCCGTATGGCTCTGATACCAATGTGGGATCCCATCATGCGATGATGGAGGATCTAAAGAGAACTTACGTTAGCGTACGCTGCGCTGTAGTCTCTGAACTTCGCCATTGGATTCGCCACAACGGTCGGTACTTCGTCACAGAGGATCGAAGTAGCGTTTCACCGTCTAAATCTCTACTTGAATGAAGAACTTTAATGAAAGGGAGAAGAGGAAAGAAGGTTGCCTTATGCAAACTTATGGCATGAAGGATTATCCTTAAATGCCTTACCCTTGGGTCCTATTTATAGGCTTTAGGGGTAGTTATTGTAGGAAATAACTACATATAAGCTTATTAGCTTATATTAACACCCTTGCTTATCCTCTTCTTCATGCACTTATCAAGTGCCTTTATGCACTTATAATGTGACTTTTTCCACTTATCGAGTGGTCCTTTTCACACATGAAAAGGTTCTCTTCGCACATGCTTTCATGTACGCGACATCCGAGGTTCATAGACCCTCATACATCCCCTCATGGGTGTATACATGTCGTCCATATCCAACAGTGGATGGGCAAAGGGAGGAATAGGTGGTGAACGGGGCTGCCTCGCATAGATACCGTAGACAACAGGTGCAACTACAGGGTGGGGCTGTGGAGCTGTGCTCACTAGAACTCGCTCAGCCTTTGTGGGAGGCTGAGACACAGGATGCTCGAAGAAGAGGGAGCAACAACAGAAGCTGAAATGGGTACATAGGGCGAGGAGGACAAAGAGGTCGCTAACACAGAAATGGGAACAGACTCACGACACTCTCGGTGAAGACAGCGGCAGTGGAGCCGGTAGTGTCGACGACTGGGGAGGCCGTGAAGTGTGTAGAAAATGACTCCTCAGGGGTCGAGAATAATAAAGTGGACAGGGTCTCCACTGTTGAAGCGAAGGAGGGCTTTTCGCTCTCAAGAATGGTGGTGGGGTGCTCAGGACTCACAACAGAAATGGGATCGATGGTCATCGACACAGAGGCGGCGGTGGTGGTGGACTCAGCAAGTGTGCTCCCGACACTGACAGAAGTGTGGACAGAAGTGTGGACAGAAGTGTCGAGAGGGGCAGACAAATCAGGTGCACGCTGAGGGATCTCTGGGTCTAGCGGTGGAAGGAGGGGCTCCTGCTGAGCGTCCTCAGGCTCTAGTACGTACGCAGCTGGGATGAGGACGTCCATCGTTGGAATCCACTCCCCTTCTGCAGGTCCAATATGGGTCCGAGCCGGGCTCGAAAGAACCATGTAATCAGTACCGAAAGGACCGTGCAGCCATACCCAGTGGTGCTGACCATGAGGACGCATCATCCTCATGCGGGCCATAACATCAATGGAAATGGAAGTGGGGCCCGGGGGTCGTAGCAAACCAGCTAGAAGGTCTCCTCCGCACATGGGAGCCAGAAGAGTAATCAGACCGCCGCAACAGATAGACGTCCTAGCATCGACAGAGATAATGATGCGGTCTAAGTACCAACTAGCAATTTCAATCTGAGTGGCGAGGACTAAGAGGTCTCTACCTACCTCTAAGGCTCTCGCTCGAGTCATCCCGTAGAGCATGTAAAGCTCGGGCATCGACATCGTCCCCGTCTCATACCTCGCTAGGAAAGTAGTCGCCATAAGGCGCTGTGCAATGCGGAGGTATGGGTGGAGGATAGCAGAGGCCTTGGCCCGACTAGGGTCAAAGGCAAGAGGTGATCCTGTGATACGTGTCCAGAAGGCGTGTGTGTCGAATGACGGTGGCGGGATGTGCATGGGACCGTAAGCTCGGTGGGGTCCGGGACAGGGGGCCATTGGAAGTAAGCTCAGAGCATGTCGAGAGTGATCTTGCACTCACGATCCATCAAGCAAAATGAGCATCCCCCAGGAGTCCGACGAATCGAACTAAGGACCTCGAGTGTCGGGCGGATGTTTGTGTCCGCCGACACAGACAAAAAGTCACGCCACCCCACGTTGTCATACAACTGGAGTAGGCCCTTGAATACCCCTAGACGCTCAAAATCTGCAACGTTCATAAACCTAGAGGGTACGATCGAACGATGGGAGATATGTTCAAATCTGGTGCGGTGTGCGTCATCTCTGAACGTAATCCCCATCGTGTCGAAAGCGGTGGTGGGCTGTGCCGGTGGAGGTGGAATAGGTGCGGTAGGAGGTGGAAGTGTGGGTGGTGGCAGGCTAAGTGGCAGGGAGTCCGCCCTAGCAGAAGAGGGGCCAGGATCACTGGTCCTCTTCCGCTTGGAAGCGGGCACCCGCGTGCGCGACCTAATGCGTGGTGGCATGTGAGCCGTGAAACGTGCCTACCCAAATGCGAAGTACTGTATAAAAGGAGCGAGTGTACCCAAACATGATGCGAGTGCAAGCGATGGATGCGTGTAGACAATCGCCTCCTCCGAGAAGCTCCAAATAGGCCCCTGAATCTCCCCCCAAGCTAGCCTGAAACACAAATTAACAAGTCAGTAATGAATATCAATATATATATGGGGTAAAATACAGGATAATAGATATATACAGTGATTGATTTGGATTTGGGGCGGAATGGGCTTATGAAGTGGAGAAATGGAGAAAAGGGGAAGAATTTGGGCGAAACGGCGGATGCACGGCGGCGGACTGGAGCAGCACCGGCGACGGCTGGTGGGTGTCGTCGGTGGTGAGGGGTGTGCGGTTCGGGCAAGGGATCCGTGCGGCTCAGGCGAAGGGAGGATTAATTCGGGCAATTGTGGGGGAAGTTGAAAAGCTCGGGCTGAGTTTTGTGAATTTTGGGAATTTTGGGAATTGAGCCGTGTTGTTTCAAATATATAGGGTTAGTCACTCGGCCGAGTGACGTGTCCACTCGGCCGAGTGGCTCAGTGAAAAATTATCGAAATTTTTTTGTAAAAGTTGCGACTCGGGCGAGTGTCACTTTCCACTCGGGTGAGTAGAAAAAAGTCACTCGGCCGAGTGGCGAGGCCACTCTGAGCTTTTCAAGTGCTGAAAGTGTCTGATTCACTCGGTCGAGTGACAAAGTCACTCGGTGAGTGGCATATAAATGACAGAGAGGGGTTTTCAGAATCTTCTCTGATCAGTACCCTACTCGGCCGAGTAGGGTCTTCACTCGGCTGAATGACAATGTCACTCGGCCAAGTGGGCTGCTAATTTCAGCTCTAACTCTCTGTTTTTGCTCCACTTTCTGTTTTTCTTCTCCCCGTCAGTTTCTTCCTTCTCTTGAAGCCTAAGCGCATTCCTGGAGTGCTCTCTTTTGCCATGGTCATCCTCCACTCAAATGGTTCCTTGTTCTCCATCTCCTGCAATAAAAAATAAAGCCCGTTGTCAGGATTTCCTTCGACTCTTGACTCTAAACACTAACAAAGATCTAAAAAAAATAAAAATGAAAAATTCAACTAAAAATAAGATAAAACCGTCGGGTTGCCTCCCGACAAGTGCTCGTTTAAGGTCTTGAGCTCGACCCCTTAAGATACGTGTTTATTGCTCGATGTTCGGCGCATGTGAGATGCGCGCGTCAAACTTGCCGGGAAGCCCACTTGGATTTAGTTGTTGATGTTCATTGGCGTTCCTTGGCTCCCCTTCATCATGGATAGTAGTGGGGGATGAGTCCCCCAAGCTTGAGCTTTTAACGTCTGTTTTCTTTCCCGGCGGTGATAATTTCTTGTCTGGTGGGGCTTTCTTCATATTCTTCGCCGTAGAGAGCTTACATAGCTCTCTAATCCTTACGACATCACCGTCGTCTTTCTCCTCATCCGTAAAAGGATCCAGCGGGTCTCCCATCATGTTGCCATCTTTAGAAGATTGGCCCTCTTCAAGGCCATCATCGTGCTTGGCTCCAATGGCAAATGGCATGGCACCATCAATCACCTCATCGAGGAGGTCCACATAATCCATGTCCTCTTGCCAAGACATATGCTTCATCGCCTTAGGAAAGTGGAGCTCAACTTCAATATTGCCAACGTTTAAGGACAAGTTCCCTTCCCTCACATCCACAATCACTCCGGCCGTAGCCAAGAAAGTGCGTCCAAGAATCAACGACGTATCGCCCTCCTATCTAATATCCATCACCACGAAGTCACATGGCAAGCAAAGGCCGCCCGGTACTTGTAGTGGTATGTTTTCCGCAATCCCAACCGGCCTAGTGATCTGACCGTCTGCGAGTTGTATCTTCATGTCTGTCACCTTTAGGTCGGTCCCCGTATTCAATTTCTTAAACATTGTGAGGGGCATGAGGCTCACGCTTGCTTCCAAATCTTCCAAAGCTTTTTGAAGTGGGACTCCTCCGAGCGTACAAGGAATTTGGAAGCTACCGGGATCTTCAAATTTGGTTGGTGCTTTATCCTTCCTAGTGAACCGTGTACTTTGCTCGGCGAGCATGATCCTCTATTTCCACTTCTTTCCCACGATCAAATCATTTAGGAACTTTGCATAGGACGGGATTTCGGTAATAGCATCTAGGAATGAGATATTCAAGCTCACACCTCGCAAATACTCCAGAAATTTGGCGAGCCTCTTCTCAATCTTTACCTTTGCCAACCGTTGTGGGAAGGGTACCGGTGGCATATAAGTGCGCTCCTTTTGTGGCTTATCAAGTTCAGATTTTTCACCGTCGTTCGGGGCTTTTGGGCCATCCTCTTCATTGGCCGGCTCCTTGTCATCCAAAATTTCTTTCCTCGGCTCCTAGGTTTGAATCATGACGGGGGTAGTGTCCTTCCCACTTGTAGTTATCACCACAACCGTATTGATGTGGCCGGTATTGCTCCGTGAGTTTTGTTCCGGTTGGGCCGACAATTGTTGAGTGTTCTTATTGAGCAATGCTAGTTGCTCCGATAATTGTGCCACGACGGTGTTGAGGGAGTCTTATTGTGCAGTCAATCTAGCATTTATCTTCTTTTGTTCCGCCATGAATTCTTCAACCCTCGCTTCATGTTCTGACCTTGGCGGTGCTTGTGGTGGATTATGTGCTCTCCATCCTTGATTGTACCCCGGTGGTCTATAGGGCCCCGCTTGTTGCCTCGGTGGGAATTTTTGTTGTTAGGGTCCTCTTGGTTGGTATTGTGGTTATTGTGGAGGCCGAGCTTGTGGTTGTTGCGGTGGTGGATTCAAGGCTCCATCATTGTTGGCATATGAAAATCCCGGGTGATTCCTCGTGGCCGGGTTTGTCCAATAACCGGTGCTTCCCGCAACATAAGAACTTGCTCCATAGCTCCCTCTCCTTGCTCTCCTCCAACAAACATAACATGAGCTTGGTCTTGCCAATCGCTCATGCTTCCTCCCGGTGTAGAAACGGTGGGGGCTCCATGCGGTTTACTAATCAACTTTTCCAATCTCCTCACGACCTTGTGAAGAGAATCAAACTTTGTAGAGAGCTCCGCTACGGCCTTTGCCTCATAAATGCTTGCCGGCTTCAAGGATGACGAAGAATGTCCCCTCTCGTCGGCCCATTGTTGGTTATTCGAGGCCATCTCCTCAAGTAAGGCCGTAGCGTCATCCGGTGTCTGTGACAAAATAGATCTATTGGCGGTTACATCAATTATTTGCTTCGTGCTTGGTTGCAATCCGTTATAAAAGCCATGCACAAGCTCCCATGCCTCAGTACTATGATGGGGACATTGGTGTTGGAGATCCTTGAAACGCTCCCATGCCTCATATAGAGTTTCTTGAGGTCCTTGCTTGAAGGACATGAGCGCGCTTCTTATCTTGATGGTCTTGGATGGCGGATAAAATTTGTTAACAAATGCACTCGCCAACTCATCCTAAGTAGTAAAGATCCTCTTGGCTTGCGTCCTCAACCAATATAATGCCTTGTCTCGAAGAGTAAACGGGAAGAGGCGCAATCGAATAGCGTTGGCCGGCACGCCGGGCATTTGGAAAGTGGCACACTTGGACAAGAACAATTGAAGATGGTAGTGCGGGTTTTCTTGAGAGTTTACATGAAATGGGTCTTGTTGCATCAACACTACTAGTCCGGTTTTAAGCTCGAAGGTTTTATCAGCCGCCAACTCCGGCACGGCTATGGAAGAGGTGGTAGAAGTGGTCTTAGGCCATAGCCTATCCCGGATGGAGACAAGCCTAGCCATACACGCCGCTAACTCCACTGGCGTTTCTGGTCGGGCCATATGATCGTCCTCTATAGCAAATCTCCTCTCAGCTCTAAGCCTCCTTGACGTACGCTCGATCTCAGGATCAAATAATATGTCTTCTTGGCGTGCCTTCGATCTCGTGTACATGCACAGAAAAAGAGAGTCACGATAGAATTGTTAGCACAATAGAGGAATAAAAAAAGGTGAAAATAAAAATAAAAAGATATAACTAAGTAAAGAAAATAAAATACCGTCGCCTCCCCGGCAACAGCGCCAAAAACTTGATCGTGCCCGGATATACACCCGGAAAACGACTGTAGTCTTACCGCAAGCACACGGCGTAGTGGCGAGCGGGTATCGAACACATGGAGGACAATTGATAGTACTCTATCTTGATCACCTAGCTATTGATGGAACAATGGAATGGTTTTGATAATAATGTGTCACAATCGTTCAAATAGAAAATAAAATTCAATATAATAAAGCGTCTAGGAATAGGAAATCCCCACTACGGATCATCACTTATCCTTGTGGATAATGAATCTCGATGTTGCAAAGCTTGAATGTAGGTGAACTAGTCGCAACTTAATGTAGAACCAATCTCACGCTCTCTCGCTATTGCCGGTCTATAGTAACCTAGATTAGGGCCTACTCTCGTGCAAACCCTAACCTAAGCTTCTAGCATGAGGGTCAACACCATCGTCCAATCGCACCTCGAGCCCACTCTCGTGCAAACTCGAGCTACGATCTAGGTTATGATAGTTTGTATTCGTCCAATCTCTTGCAAACGAATATTAGTATAGATTTATAATAAAAATCCAAGCTTTGGTCCAATCTCTTGCAAACCAAATCTAGGGAATCTCAATTATAAACCTAAATCGAATATCTAGGCCTTCCCATCGATTAGAATCCAATCTCTTGCAAATCCCAATCGATGGAAATTCCTAGCTACTCGTAGTAAATCAATCACAACCTAACCTTTGATCAATCCTAGCAACAATTCAATTCATTCATCACAATTCAAAGATCAGATCCATAGGGTTCATCCCCATGCCCTATAACGACGAAAATACTCACAATACATCATAGAAATCTCAGAAGTAAAGAAATAGATCAAAGCACAATTCATATCTAAGAGAGAACACTTCATAAAAACAAGAGTTTTAAAGAGAAAGATCAAACCAACTTTCGTGTCTATGATCTCCAGCTGAGATTTACAATAAGAATAGCCGTCAAAATAATATTCAAGTCTCTCCTAAAACTAGGAACAAAACTACCCTTAAATACAAGCCAAAATCGTCCAGAAATTCCTGACAGAATTGCCCCTGCGTAGCCCAGAAAACCTAATTTGCGTAGCAGTCGGACTGCATCACTCGGCCGAGTAGAACATGTCACTCGGCCGAGTGACAGACCCAATAAAAAAACAGAGAATTTGGGGGTTTCGGGGGTCTATCACCCTGTCATACTCAGGCGAGTGGGCTTCTTCACTCGGCCGAGTGAGCAATCTTGCTCGGCGGAGTGAGTCTTCTCAAATTTCCAGTAAGTTGGCTGCTTCTCGGAAGAAAATCCATGTCGTACTCGGGCGAGTGGGCTTCTCCATTCGTGTAATGGTCGCTTTCCGACCTTATGGATTTTCTGCGTGCACGTGCTTTATCGAGCACGTATTTTATTTGGCTATTTCTGGTTTCTACATATGCGATGTGATATGACGTTGTGACCGTATGGGAGTGTAGAATTTTATAGTAATTTTTGGGAACGTCATTTCACGGCTCATTTTCTCGCAAAACGACTTGGAGTGATAGTGGCGTTTTAGTCTTTTGTCTCTAAACGCCGTTTCCAATTTTACGTTAATTTTTGGTAGGCGTAGCGCACGATCGGGCTCCGTAGATATGTGTGTCCCGTCTCCATGATCGCCTCGGTATTTTCGGATTATTTTTCTGACGCCCGAGGCGAGAGATATCACCCAGATAAATCTCAACCGTTGATCTCCCCAATCAATTCAAATTTCAAATTGATAGTCAAATCTAATTATTTTCCCAAATGTTAACATACGTATCTTTCCAAATCTTCCCATCTATTGACCCCTAGACTTCCCTCAAATTGTACACCTACTATCTCTTACCCCCTCACACATTTAGCCCAAAACTTATATCTATTTAGCATTTTTAATATTATTAAAACCCAATTTCTCTAACTCCTTCACGTGAACCCTACTCAACACCCTAGGGCTTTGAGTGCAGCCGCCACCAACCGAAATACAAACCCCCGAGACAACACCCTCTCTCCCGCGCGTCTCTCCCTCCGACGTGCTCACCTCCGGCGGCTTCACCCGCGCCCTCGGCCGCCCCTACGCCCCCCGTCGCCGGCTGTGCTCCGCAGCAGCGACGACGGCAGCGGCAACCGCCGCTGCCGCTGTTTTTTTCCGACGCCGACGCCTGCCTGCGCATCCCCGCGTCACTCGCCGGCGCTCCCCTAGACCGCCTCTGACCGTCAGGCCAAGGGGGAATAAACTTGGCGGTTGACTCCCTAGCCGCAGCTCACACCCCTAGTGTAGACATTGAGTCCTCGCGCGTGGGAATGGCTTGGACGAAGTGTTGGGAGTTATCATTGTGGCCTTAATGCTCCCGGTTGCGGAAGGTGTTAATGGACATGGGAATGCCCACCGTCCGGAACCAGGTATGCCTAGCGTACTTGGCACCGACCGGAATATCGGGCCATGGACGCTAGGTACCACCTTTTGGGGCAATGTCTCACCCTGGGTCAAGTCAAATGTCAAGTGTCATGAATGCTCTAGCCCGTGTTAGCGGGGATTCGTTTCGTGTCTTTTTCATTTCTTTCTTTTATTTCTACACTTCCACCCATGTTATTCGCGTAGCTAGCACACAACCTGGGCGAGGCTAGTAGCCACTCAAGCCATCCACCTCCCTGAGTTCGATAAACTCGCACCCTACACTAACCGTGCACTTGCGGTAAAACGACATCGCGCCCATACCGTAAACGGGGCGCCGGTCAAGTTTTTGGCGCCGTTGCCGGGGAGGCGTTCGGTTTGATATTAGCTTAGCTTGGGTTCGTTAGACTACGCACAAAAACACAAAAAAAATTTCTTTTTCTTTTTTTAAAAAAATATATTCAATAACCAGGAAATTTTTCCCCCACTATTATATTATCTTTTTGTTATTCTCTTGTACTATTGACGCTCCTCTCTAGTTTTCTTATTTTTGTTGTCCAGGTATCTTTGGTGTAACCATGTGGAGGTCAAATTTCGATGCTCAGATGGGAGGATACAATCCTTATTCGGTTGTGGTTTGTGAGACTTATGGGATGGCGGGGCATGTGTATTATGATTGCCCATTTACGCTCGAGAGCCTCCCCATACACCAAGGCCAAACAGTTTCCCACAACCTTAGTGTCACGCCCCGCTTCCCAAAAATATGGAGGCGAAGCGTGAGAAGGTCCGCTCAGACTTGAAGCTACAAAGCTGCAAGTCCGATAAGCGTCGATCAAATTTAAACTGTAGGTCCTTGCAACGCGAACGAAACAAAGATAATAATATTTAAATGAGACAAAAGAGATATCTCAGAATATCCATAAAATAAGTTTCAACATCACAGAAAAAGCCACCAAGCTGAAAAGAAAAGAGTTTAAAGGCCCAAACATGGCCAACAAAGTAAAAAGTACAAAACAACGGTGCTACGCACCAACAACTAACAAAAGGCCTAAAGCTCAACAAAACTCAAAGCATGGTCACCGGTGTCCACCAAAATCCTCCTGGGCAATCATGGACTCAGACTCAGCGTCAGCAACTCATCACGTACACAGCAACGACCTCTGGCTCAGGTCTAACATGTGACACCCAAAAGAGCAAGGGGCACATGTCAGCAAGTCTGGGAGACTTGTGCAAGGAAACTACAAGTGGGTAAAAGTAAGGCAACCTAGCAGTTCTAGTATGAATGTGATGACACGGCAGTTTAAAGTATGAGTGCAACAGGTAAAGTAATGTACAGTACAGTACGAGCATGGCATGGCATTCACAAGACAAGTACAAGGCAATGAAAGTAAGCACCTCGTGCACAGAGATTCCGCCTTTTGGCTAGAGTGGCTGCACGGCCAGCTCCTAGCTCAAGTAACCGTTTATCCCTACCCCTCCACGTGTATCGGGCATTGGTTTCTGGCCAACACATGAGGCCCGCTTCTGGTCCACGAGCCAGGAAGTGTGTAAACAAGTATGGCGTAGGGGTGCACCTAGCCGGTCCAGGGAACCCGGGCATTGGCTTTTGACCAACACATGAGGCCCGTTTCCCCCGGAAGTAGTATTCAAGGAGTACATGTAATGTAGCGTGTGCTACGATGCAACAATCAATGCATGGATGACATGGCATGGCAAGTAGTAAAGCGTACAAGTAAGAAAAGTAAACGTGACAGTTTAGCATGCATGAATGACAAGTTTAAGGGTTGGATCTAGCTTCGTTGTCAAGCTAGATCATTTAGGTGACGGATCTAGTTTCGTTGTCAAACTAGATCAAGTAGGCGTCTAGCCAGCTATCATTTCACTGACTAGTCTCTTTTACGCTAGGAACAAGAAAGTGGCCTAAAAACAGGGCCCTACACAAGAGTTGGCAAGTTTCACTTGCCTGCAAGTTCGACGTCTGAGCACACCGTCCAATGAGTCCAAAAATCACAATTATCTACGTGCAAAGTCCACCGGCCTAAAGTCCATATTATTAATCTTGATTAGTGAATTTAAAACATTTAAAATACTTTAAAAATACTGATTTTTAGTCTTGATTAGCATGCAATTGGGTTGGGGTTCCTAGGGGTGCAAAACGTTACCTCAACACGACGCGAAAGCTACACCGGCGTCGGGTAGCGACGCCGGGGGTTGGAATAAGAGAACGCGCTCCAAGTCCTGATTCCAATATAGTTTCCTCGCTGGAGAGTTCAGAGCATCAATCGGAGCGACGGTTCCAGATTCCAAAGCTCGCACGTGCGACGACGGGCTACGACGTGCGACGACGTCGTACGCGACGGATCCTCGAAGAGCAAGCACCTAGGTGGGGCCCACAGTACTCCTAGGGGCCTTTGGGGGACCCACAATAACTCTGGAGAACTTGGGGGGCCCACGGTGGCAAGCGGTGCGACGGATGCGGGGTTGCGACGAGTGACTCTCGGTCGTACCCCTCCAATGCGGGAGAATTCCTCGGTCGCTGCGAGAGAACGGGGCTGTGCAGCAGCGGGGGTCGGTCACAGCGGCGGGTGCGGGCGTTTCCTTCGGTCAGACCGATAGGGACCGTCGGTCGTGCGCTTGGGATGCGAGGCTGCGGTGTGCAAAGCTTGGGCGCTCGGTCACAGCGGGCGGGGCGACCGGTCAGACACGGAGCGGAGCGGGGCGACGGGGCGGGTCGATGCGGAGCGCTTGTGCGGAGCGGGGCCTCGGTCAGACCGAGGGCCTCTCTCGGCCAAGCGGGGGGGAACGGGCGTGGGCGGCTGCTGCAGCGTGCGGACGGCGAGGATGCGGGGGCGGCTATCGGTCGGAGCGGGCGGATGCGGGGGGTTTTCTCGGTCGTGCGGGGGGCTGAACGTCGCAACGTTGCGACGATTCGTCGCAACGTCCAAAATGAGTTTGGAAGAGGCTAGGGCTAATTTCCTTGGAAAATAGGACTTGCTAGGGGTTGCTTATATAGTATAGATGGGTTGACTTGGTCTAGGGCTAAATATAATAGGATTAGAAGTTTAAAAAGATTTAAAATTTGAAATTCAATTACTCCATCTCATCCAAGGGTTTGGCCTGGTCCAAATGAGCTGGAAATTGGCTCAAAAATTCTTTAAAACGTTTAAAACTTAAATAAATTTTATTTGGCCGAAAATAATTTATAAATTAATTATTAAAAATAATATAAAACTTGTAAAAATTATAAAAGTGGTCAAATGAACTCCAAAAATTATAAAATAAATGTCGGGGTGATCGTGATGACGAATGTGAGCTAACTAAGAAGACGGATCTCAGATTCGACGTCGGACGACGAAACTAAAAATAGAAACGTCTCCCGTCAAGAGTGAGAATCGTCACGTCTCATCGAGTAAGTTTAAATTGTGGGAAAACGACTCGAGAAACGTCGTTCCAAATTAGTGCCACCATTTAATACACTCAGAGACGTTCACAACGACATATCACACAAAAGTGTTCACGAGCAAACAAAGTCTAAAACAAACACGTGCACGGCCAAAAGCACGTGCACGAACAACGTACCACGAGAAGTGGTCGTTACATCCTCCCCACCTTAGAATAAAGTCCGTCCTCGGACTTTCTAATATAGCTAGTCGCTCTAATAACTACCCCAGTCAAGCCACATTATAATTTAAACCAAGTATAGTCATTGCAAGTGCTTATATATGCACTAAGTAGTCAAACATTAATACCACCAACACGTATATACATTCACGTACGTATATACTTATACTTATTATAGTCAGTCAAATTCATACATGTATTTCAATCATATATATAAACATACATCCCTTATATAACTACTACTCGCAAAACAACAGTTCAGATACTTATATAAGGATAGTCTCACACTTAGCCAATACAATCATTGCTCTACCTATATGTAGCTACCTATGCACAAACATCAAGGGTATACTACCCTCTAATAATCCCTAGTATTCATCCAACACCAAACACATCCACACATGTAGTCACACCATACCATTATTAGATCAAGTTCACTATATCTAATATACATATTCACCACTACTATAGTTTCACAATACATAGTCATTCAAATACATGCAAATAGTTCACCATATATTCACATCACGTACGGTCCTATAACTGTATTTACGACACGCCACATATACCATAGTCATCAATACCTATAACTAAGCACATACTTACCCGTGCATGGTGCACACCCATACACGCTAACATTTCATTTACATACACCAATCATACCATTATATAACTAGCACACATACATACCTAGTTTTAGCTAGTACACATACGTTCACATAACAAGTCCTTAGTATTTAGCTATATCACAAGACCAACACCTATAACTATATACTGGCGTAGCGACCCACAATCATGTGCGTAGCACAACCAGGCACAAACACTTCTATCACCATACATACATCAAGCGTTTCTATATTCAAACTACAATCATACATTCAATATACTTAGAGTATACTCACTCAAGCTTGAGTGAGACTCAATACACATATCAGGATATTCTATATACGTAACACGGCATTCATACTTATACCAATACCATTCCAATATTTATACGTCTATCATACAACCATATACATTCCATAAATCAATCACACTTAATATTTAGTCAGGCAATACTCACGTAGTTCAATCATTCTATATACCATAATAATAATAATATAGACATCAACATACGTATAATTATAATACGCTCCCTAATACATGCATACGTATTCATCGTATAGTCTCACACATGTAACATATATATTCACACCATAGCCTACTACCTATAATTAGTACACCAACACCTATGTACATACATAATTAAGATGTACGATAGTCGTGTATACCTCACGGTATGCACGCATGCAACATCCCGCAAAAGCAAGTAATACCAATCAAAATTATAATCCTACCACTATATGTATATCACATATATACTCAGGCAACAAACATAACTACTTACGTCTAAACACTATATATATCTACCTACGAGCACAAACTCACACGTAATAATATATAGATCACTCAATAGGCCTACATACTTATCTATAAGTTCACACATTATCATCACACCTAGCATATACATAGCTTTACCAATCATTTTATTTCAACCATTATAAGTATCTCTAATTACATACACTCCATTAGACATTCCAACGCTAATTCAAATATACACAAGCATCCCTAGTATAGTATAACTATCCACACAAAAATCTATAACTACTAACACACAACAACTTCATAATATCACGAATAACTCCGAGTATATATATATATATATACCACACAATAGGCAAGCATCAATATACTATGGGAATTCTCATTCAAGCCCACGTACACAACTTAGGTACGTGCACCACGAGAACCTCACAAGGGCCCAAGGGTCTACTAACAACTAAGAGTTGACACAGACATTGAAGGACCCTAAGGCCTAAGCAATAAAGAGAGATCGGGAGCGTGACGAGGGAAGGATCGATAAGCACGAGTTCAGATAGGACGAATACAAGGAGACGGCTTGGTTAGGGAAAACATTGACTCGATGGTGGTGTTTAGGTTGAGGGAAAAGGGAGATGTAGTGATGCTTATATAGGAGGGGAAAAAGAAAATGTGGTAGGTAGCACAAGTTAAAATACGGGAAATCTGAAAACTACTGTTCTTCAAAAAAGTTGAAATCCCAGTCTGACAAGAAATATTTGGAGATCGATAAAACGAGTTGTTCAAAATAAATTTGAGTCGAACATTCATAATAAGAGAGAAAATGGTCTATTGGTTTTAAAAGTCATTTTAAAAGGAAGTAAAATCATTTACACAAATATTAAGGACATGATTTAGAAAATTTATACGTCAATAATTTAATATAATGTTGCCAAAAATTTTCGAAAGTCAAAGAATGGAATCAAACAACGGAAGAATTTAAAATCAGGTTAAATGCTTTCAAAACTTTAGGCTATGGAAAATTGAAGATAATCAATTTGAAACTACTTTTAGAAAACCAAGGTTTGCCAGAAATGAGAAACTGATTTACACAAGGTTCTTAATATGTGAGCACAACAAGTCTAGTACGGATATAAAAATAATTGAAAGTAGGTATGGTGCACGGAAAATAATAATATTGGCTTAGTATAAGAATTATCGAAATCGAATAGTAAGTCTTTAGGATCAAACCATGGAGGGTCTAAATCAGAAAGAGGTTATGTAAATAGTAATTTTGCAAAAATCTGAAATAGCGAGAACGACGAGCAAAAACCAACTTGCTGGAAGCTGAAATTCCATGTGTCTTGAAAGTATATTAAAGTAAACACGACGTATCATTCGTATAACACAAATAAGAAGGAAATTATAAATCGAATTGGCAAAGCAAAAATAAAATTAATATATGAAAAGACGACATGAGTACGAAAACATAGGCTGGGAAAAATATTATAAGCTAGAGTTCAAAGTTCCGACAAACGTTTTTAAAAATTTAAATCAATGAAGAAGTATGAAGTATAAATATATTAAAATTTTGAACAAATTTAGACCTATCGAAAGATACCTTTGGAAGATTCAAGATTGTAACGGAAAGATTTGAAAATTGACGACGATCGTCATGGGGCGATCTCGTGAATCGAGGCAAGGAGGTTGGTCAGGGAGCCAAACATACCTACGCCTAGGATATGGATCAGAAGAGGCTACGGAGAACTCCTACGGTCGAACAACTAAGGATTAGGAACTAAGCGCTAAGACTTCTAAAGGTTAGACGGTAAGGAAATGCGTTCAGCTTGGTCCGAAATCGTTGAACCCAAAAGCGAACGACCGAAGGAAAATCTAGAAGTCTAATATGGTCAGGGTTAGGCAAGGACCACTAAGGTAACTCCTACGGCAATCAATTGCTAGAAGGGGGTCTAACTATCAATCAGGGGCTTCTAACTAGCAAGCACAGACGTCTAACTAAGTCCCTTACCACCTAGTGTCCTAAGAAATCGACTAGACTCAGGGCTTCTGACTCGGATGTTTCAATTTATTTAATGGACATTCTGTTATTATCGTTGTTCCGTTAATTCGCAATTGCAAGACTGGACCTGCATGGGCCACCAATAAAACCTGTCACGCCCCGCTTCCCAAAAATATGGAGGCGAAGCGTGAGAAGGTCCGCTCAGACTTGAAGCTACAAAGCTGCAAGTCCGATAAGCGTCGATCAAATTTAAACTGCAGGTCCTTGCAACGCGAACGAAACAAAGATAATAATATTTAAATGAGACAAAAGAGATATCTCAGAATATCCATAAAATAAGTTTCAACATCACAGAAAAAGCCACCAGGCTGAAAAGAAAAGAGTTTAAAGGCCCAAACATGGCCAACAAAGTAAAAAGTACAAAACAACGGTGCTACGCACCAACAACTAACAAAAGGCCTAAAGCTCAACAAAACTCAAAGCATGGTCACCGGTGTCCACCAAAATCCTCCTGGGCAATCATGGACTCAGACTCAGCGTCAGCAACTCATCACGTACACAGCAACGACCTCTGGCTCAGGTCTAACATGTGACACCCAAAAGAGCAAGGGGCACATGTCAGCAAAACTGGGAGACTTGTGCAAGGAAACTACAAGTGGGTAAAAGTAAAGCAACCTAGCAGTTCTAGTATGAATGCGATGACACGGCAGTTTAAAGTATGAGTGCAACAGGTAAAGTAAAGTAAAGTACAGTACGAGCATGGCATGGCATTCACAAGACAAGTACAAGGCAATGAAAGTAAGCACCTCGTGCACAGAGATTCCGCCTTTTGGCTAGAGTGGCTGCACGGCCAGCTCCTAGCTCAAGTAACCGTTTATCCCTACCCCTCCACGTGTATCGGGCATTGGTTTCTGGCCAACACATGAGGCCCGCTTCTGGTCCACGAGCCAGGAAGTGTGTAAACAAGTATGGCGTAGGGGTGCACCTAGCCGGTCCAGGGAACCCGGGCATTGGCTTTTGACCAACACATGAGGCCCGTTTCCCCCGGAAGTAGTATTCAAGGAGTACATGTAATGTAGCGTGTGCTACGATGCAACAATCAATGCATGGATGACATGGCATGGCAAGTAGTAAAGCGTACAAGTAAGAAAAGTAAACGTGACAGTTTAGCATGCATGAATGACAAGTTTAAGGGTTGGATCTAGCTTCGTTGTCAAGCTAGATCATTTAGGTGACGGATCTAGTTTCGTTGTCAAACTAGATCAAGTAGGCGTCTAGCCAGCTATCATTTCACTGACTAGTCTCTTTTACGCTAGGAACAAGAAAGTGGCCTAAAAACAGGGCCCTACACAAGAGTTGGCAAGTTTCACTTGCCTGCAAGTTCGACGTCTGAGCACACCGTCCAATGAGTCCAAAAATCACAATTATCTACGTGCAAAGTCCACCGGCCTAAAGTCCATATTATTAATCTTGATTAGTGAATTTAAAACATTTAAAATACTTTAAAAATACTGATTTTTAGTCTTGATTAGCATGCAATTGGGTTGGGGTTCCTAGGGGTGCAAAACGTTACCTCAACACGACGCGAAAGCTACACCGGCGTCGGGTAGCGACGCCGGGGGTTGGAATAAGAGAACGCGCTCCAAGTCCTGATTCCAATATAGTTTCCTCGCTGGAGAGTTCAGAGCATCAATCGGAGCGACGGTTCCAGATTCCAAAGCTCGCACGTGCGACGACGGGCTACGACGTGCGACGACGTCGTACGCGACGGATCCTCGAAGAGCAAGCACCTAGGTGGGGCCCACAGTACTCCTAGGGGCCTTTGGGGGACCCACAATAACTCTGGAGAACTTGGGGGGCCCACGGTGGCAAGCGGTGCGACGGATGCGGGGTTGCGACGAGTGACTCTCGGTCGTACCCCTCCAATGCGGGAGAATTCCTCGGTCGCTGCGAGAGAACGGGGCTGTGCAGCAGCGGGGGTCGGTCACAGCGGCGGGTGCGGGCG
Source organism: Scilla litardierei (assembly GCA_030789695.1). Taxonomy (NCBI): domain Eukaryota; kingdom Viridiplantae; phylum Streptophyta; class Magnoliopsida; order Asparagales; family Asparagaceae; genus Scilla; species Scilla litardierei. The sequence continues at coordinate 86,855,009 of CM061141.1, read as the reverse complement.
TTTCCTTCGGTCAGACCGATAGGGACCGTCGGTCGTGCGCTTGGGATGCGAGGCTGCGGTGTGCAAAGCTTGGGCGCTCGGTCACAGCGGGCGGGGCGACCGGTCAGACACGGAGCGGAGCGGGGCGACGGGGCGGGTCGATGCGGAGCGCTTGTGCGGAGCGGGGCCTCGGTCAGACCGAGGGCCTCTCTCGGCCAAGCGGGGGGGAACGGGCGTGGGCGGCTGCTGCAGCGTGCGGACGGCGAGGATGCGGGGGCGGCTATCGGTCGGAGCGGGCGGATGCGGGGGGTTTTCTCGGTCGTGCGGGGGGCTGAACGTCGCAACGTTGCGACGATTCGTCGCAACGTCCAAAATGAGTTTGGAAGAGGCTAGGGCTAATTTCCTTGGAAAATAGGACTTGCTAGGGGTTGCTTATATAGTATAGATGGGTTGACTTGGTCTAGGGCTAAATATAATAGGATTAGAAGTTTAAAAAGATTTAAAATTTGAAATTCAATTACTCCATCTCATCCAAGGGTTTGACCTGGTCCAAATGAGCTGGAAATTGGCTCAAAAATTCTTTAAAACGTTTAAAACTTAAATAAATTTTATTTGGCCGAAAATAATTTATAAATTAATTATTAAAAATAATATAAAACTTGTAAAAATTATAAAAGTGGTCAAATGAACTCCAAAAATTATAAAATAAATATCGGGGTGATCGTGATGACGAATGTGAGCTAACTAAGAAGACGGATCTCAGATTCGACGTCGGACGACGAAACTAAAAATAGAAACGTCTCCCGTCAAGAGTGAGAATCGTCACGTCTCATCGAGTAAGTTTAAATTGTGGGAAAACGACTCGAGAAACGTCGTTCCAAATTAGTGCCACCATTTAATACCCTCAGAGACGTTCACAACGACATATCACACAAAAGTGTTCACGAGCAAACAAAGTCTAAAACAAACACGTGCACGGCCAAAAGCACGTGCACGAACAACGTACCACGAGAAGTGGTCGTTACACTTAGCCCAAACACCTCCCATCCATTTTCTCAACCTTATATCCCTCCACCAACACAAGAAGAATCAAACCTCGTGTCTCTCCTTGAAAGTGCCATGTTTAACCAAGGCCAAACATTATGAAACTTGATGGTACCAATCATCGAGTCTACACCGAGGAGAGGGGATGAAGAAGAGGATATACCTACTTTCATGGTTGAGACTACCATGTCGTCGGCCACCATAGACACATCTCATGCCGATCCCCCATTTTTCCATCACTACCACTTGGATGACGAAGCATTTTTTGATGATGATAGTGAGGATGGGGAGATTTCTCTAGAATTTGTGGGAGAGACTTCTTGTCTTGATTTAGATACCCCACATGAGTCCTATGAGAGAACCGAGGAGTTCACAGAGCTTATGTATAAGGGCGAGGAGGATGTGCGTGAGGACGAGGACACGATGACCACATACGAGGGGTCTGTTACACATCCACCTCCACAGCCATCTCTGTCACAGCTTCCTCCTTGGTCGGTGGTCAACCATGAGGATGTCATTCAGGACATCGGGCAGATGGTGGAGTATGAGCATATCATCGAGGGCCCGAGTCACATCTACCTTTACCGTCGCTCTCCACTTCTTCTGCGGCTGAGCATCTACTTGAGCATATTGCCCCTATTCAGGGAGATTTTCATACTCACTCTCACTCCACTTTTGAGTCATATATATTTGACACACCATATCTCTCGCAGGACACATGATCTACTTCCCTTGAGGTATGGTGCGGTGTGTCACCCCCTGGAGAGCCACTTCTCATGGAGAGCGAGGATTTGATCATCGGTAGCATAGAGGATAGCATACCATTTCCAGGGAGTGTTCGCCACATTTCATATATTTTACCATCATTTACCGGCGACTATCTCTGGGTTACATTTATTTTGGGAAATAATTTCTTACCAAGGACTTATGCACCTCGTTCTTTGCAGGTCACAGGTGGACACCTACGAGGGATGCTTGGAGGTGCATTGCTTGGGTCCATTGGCACACGTGGCACAGCGCTTCTGGCAGAGCCACAGAAGGAGCAGTTAGAGCAGCTACCTGCCCCACTCCAGATCTTGGATCTGCCTATGCTCAGGTGTATCCTAATCCAGTAATGTAAAAATTTACCGCTTTCTAGTTTAGATTTAAATAATCTCGTCTCCTCTCATTAGCGAGTGGAGCGTATCTAGGATTTGCTTTTGCATCATAATAACCCATCATGTCGTGCCCTTCTATCACTTCTACCGCCCACACCCCACATCCTCTTTCGAGGAGAATGAGCACACCGTCTCTCCTACATTTTGATTTCTTTCTTTTCTTTTCCGATTTTCCCCTAGCATATTTTTGCATCACATTGATCATATCATTTTGCTAGCATTGTCATGTTCAGCTTGGGGGAAATCGATTTGTGTGCATGTTTTCGCGTGTCGTTGTTGTGTGTCTGTGTCTATGTGTTCTTTCGTCGTGTTTTATATCTTTTATTTGAGTGTTTCTTTTTCTTTATTTTTTAGTTTCGTTCATGTGTTTTTCATGTTTTTCACTTTTTGTGTCGGTGCGCACCCCCCATTTTCTTTGCCATCCCGTATAAACTATTATTGCATTGAGGGCAATGCAAGTTTCAGCTTGGGGGAGTCGCACTTCGTGCGTCTTTTGTGTCGTTTTTCTTCGTTTTTGAGTCGTTTTCCATCGTGTTTTTCTTTTTCTTCTCACCTTCTGTTCTCTCTCTCCCAGAGATGACCCCATATGATGAATTGCAACAGAATCACACACACACCTAGCATGGCTTCGATAATCACATTCACTAACCCTAGGAAGCCGAGCCCTACTGTATTTCATGCATCGTGGGTCCACTTAGCTTTTATGTGAGTCGTGTGTCGTGACTAGCTAGTGGTGTACTTCTACTTTGTGATTTTGATTTATATACCTATCCTTGGTTGACCCCTAGATTATCATGTTTCGATTTGAATATTTGGTATTTGCTTCTACTGTCTGCTTCTATATGCATGATATATATGTATCGTATACTTCATTTTGCATGTGTTGGGATTCCACAATTAAGGACTAGGATAACCCATTTAGCCCATGCTCTAATTAGCGAGAATAATTTCCTTTGCCCAAGTGTTTAGATTCCGATTTCTTTTTTGTTTTACTTGGTGCAAATCCCCTCGTCGTGTACCGTTCTCCCACTTGGGAGAGTACACATGTACATATCCCAATATCCAAAAATCCAAAAAAAAAGAAAAAAAGAGAAAAGAAAAAAATTTGTATAGCCAAAAATCCAAAAAAAAATACAAATACCCAAAACCCAAAAAAAATTTCAGTATGAATATTTTTGCTATCTATCGATAATAAAGGGAAGGCGAGAATTTGCACCGCGTGTTCTACTCCACATCTTCTCAACCTCCATCGTTTTCGGAAACACTTGGCATAGGGACCTTCTAGCGATTATCTAGGATATAGTGTGGTGACTTCCTTGTCCCTAGCTGTGGAGTCCCTGATGCATGATACACTTCTATTCTTATACTCTTCTCATGCATGCTTGAGCTAATATTCGCCGCAATTTCAAATCGAATCGATATTTGGGTCTTTCTTTGGGTATGTGTATATGGAGCTTTATTGCACATCGTAGATAGTGACACCGTCTGCTAGCACACGACCGCACTCACTCGCGCTTCACCACGTGGGCCCACGGCACTTGTCTGGACTCGTATTCCTTGGTTTAGTGATGTGATTTGGCGTTTGCTTGCTTGGTGTGTCATTTTTGATTTTATTGCCTCTGATAGGTGATCTAGGATTTTGTTTTCTCTTTCCGTCTCTTTCTCTCTATTTTCTCCCTCCGAGCTCCTACTCTCACTCGTCTTCCTCGAGGACGAGGAAGGGTTCAGCTTGGGGGATTTTGACGTGCGTTTATTTTTATATATTCACGCACGTTTTCTTCTGTGTTTTCCCGCTATTTTCCGCCATCTTGTATTCGTTTTCTCGTGTTTTCTTGTTTTCTTTCACTTTTCTGTGTTTTTGTATATTTGCAGGAATTTACCAGCATAGGGGACATAAAACGACGATATCATGAGTCCCCGGAGCAACGGGAGGAGTCACGCGTGATCCAGGGGCCAAGCGATGAACATTGGTATTTCTCAGCCCTGAACCGATCGGGTGGACCAGCCACCCGATCGGTTGATGCACGCGTATCCAACCCGGACAGGTGCTAAAGTGAAGAGCAGCTCACCCGATCGGTTCAGCGATCGGGTGAACCCGTCGGAGCTCTCGGCCATTTAGAGCTGAATTCCAACCGATCGGGTGACATTTCACCCGATCGGTTCATCTGTAGCCGAATCTTCCAAGCGACGACCCGGAGAGCTCACCCGACGGTTCGCTGACCGTGTGAAGTCGGCAGAAGTCTCTGTCTTTTTGGGCGTAATTCCAACCGATCGGGTGACTTCTCACCCGATCGGTTCATCTGTAGCTGCAATTCCTCATTTGGTGAACCGACGGAGCCACCCACTCGCCTCAGCGCCCGGTTGAAGATCTTAAAAGCTCTCACCCGATCGGTTGACTCTTCAACCGGTCGGGTGGCGATATTTCTGCGGTTTTAGACCCGAACTGTTAGGGTTTCGGATGGGGGCTATAAATACACGATGTTGGCTGATTTGAAGGGAGTTTTTCTTCAGTTTTTCTAGGGCTTTTTGCCCCTTTCTCTTGTGAGGCTTAGGTTAGTTTAGATTAGTTTTTTTGATCAATAAGTCTTGTATTGGATTGAAGATTCATACTGAAGATAAGTATTCCTTTCTCTTGCTTTCATTGTTTTGTATTGTTTTCATTTTGCTCAATGGTGAATGTTTGTATGTCATTTGTTTTGCTTGTTTTTATGTTTCTCACCATGGAGTAGTGTTGATGAACCCTAATACAGGTTAGGGTAGGATTGATGCTTGGAAAACTACATTTGACTTGATTGCATAGCATGTGTTTGATGAAATGTGTCAATGGGGATTTCTAGCAATCTGAGTCCAATTCGTACGGCAACACACTAGTTGTGTTGGGGGTTGGGGTCCGGTGCTTGTCCAGTCAAGATCCGCTTCGATGTATTGCTAGAAATCACATTTGACCTATTTGGCCATTAGGGTTATGCGGGGGTGTTTCATTGTCATTGGCAGGAGAAAGACCGCCTCTGACCGTCGGGCCAAGGGGGAATAAACTTGGCGGTTGACTCCCTAGCCGCAGCTCACACCCCTAGTGTAGACATTGAGTCCTCGCGCATGGGAACGGCTTGGACGAAGTGTTGGGAGTTATCATTGTGGCCTTAATGCTCCCGGTTGCAGAAGGTGTTAATGGACATGGGAATGCCCACCGTCCGGAACCGGGTAGGCCTAGCGTACTTGGCACCGACCGGAATATCGGGCCATGAACGCTAGGTACCACCTTTTGGGGCAATGTCTCACCCTGGGTCAAGTCAAATGTCAAGTGTCATGAATGCTCTAGCCCATGTTAGCGGGGATTCGTTTCGTGTCTTTTTCATTTCTTTCTTTTATTTCTACACTTCCACCCACGTTATCCGCGTAGCTAGCACACAACCTGGGCGAGGCTAGTAGCCACTCAAGCCATCCACCTCCCTGAGTTCGATAAACCCGCACCCTACACTAACCGTGCACTTGCGGTAAAACGACACCACGCCCATACCGTAAACGGGGCGTCAGTCAATTAACTTTAGAGCATCTGCCTCCATATGTACGTCGGCTGCGGTGCCACAGAGATGGAACCGTAGATAAGTCACAACAATTCTAGCCATAGAAATAAAGTAGTGCAAAAGTATGGAACAAGCTATAGTAAACAAAAGATGGTCATACTGGTGCAAAAAGTAAGGTAAGAACAGGAATGTATATACGAGCAAAAGTATAGTACTGGTGGCTGCACAGGTGAGGTAAGTAGAGTGCGTGTAATGCATAAAAATAAAGGTGACTGTGCAAGTACAAAAGTAACAACTGAGAGCAATAACTGTGACATGGCATATGGTAGCAACAAAATTTTAGCCAACAGACAATGTGATGACGATAGTGAGACAACCTGGTAGTAACACTTGAGAGAAGATGAGCGTCGCTTGACTATCTAATAGTGTAGGCAGGCCTAATAATAAGAAGTCTAATTTAACTCCCAAATCAGTCAGGCAGTCAGGGCTTGAAGGCACATGTCACTTCAAAGACCACAGGAACAAGTCCCTTAGTTGACCAACCCCCTTCCCATTCCTTTCTAGACACTGATTCAGTCGTATTTTAAGACCGCTTGTTATTACGCTGCTCAGTCACGTTCGAGTAGTCTCGACTTAGTCAGTAGAACAATGGCATCAATTCAGCAATAGTGGCATAGTAAACAAACAAACTAGTGCATCAGTCTTAAATGCAGCATGGGCCCAATAGTGTGCTCCGTAAATGCGTTCTGTAAATGCCCGAGGGCTCAATAGTGTTTTCCGTAAAGTGCTCGTGATAAGTCCCTGTCCGGGTTGGTAGTATGTACTTGATGCACCCTATCATCGGGGGTTTACCGTGACGCCTTCCTGCTTGCCTCCATGGAGGGAGCCGTAAGGTGGTCAAGCTACATCTACGAACCCTACTACTAAGGACCAACCCCACCCAAAGTGTACCGCCATATACTGGAACACGAGCCAGACTAGTCATATGTGATCCTACTGGAACACGGGCTAGACTAGTCACACATGACCTGACGGGAGTAGCCAACTCGGCTTTTTGTGTATGTTTATTTACTGATTGAGTTTCACCCCATCTGTAGTCGATGGTTTTACCCCGTCTGTATTCGACGGTTATCACATATGTACTCGTCTTTTCCAAATTTGTTTATCTTGTTAACATGCGAAAAGCAATAGCGGTCCCGTTAAGTAAAAAGAGCAATAAGTAAAGTGAAACATAATGTCCGGCTACTAGAATTTGTCAAACATATTGAAACCATGTTTGATGCTAAGTTTTAAAGACCAGGTTTGCAATTCATTCCACACATGTTTCCGAGGGTCGTGACACACCCTGTTCCGTTTGGGTTAAAGAGTCGTTCTTTATCAAAGAGTCATTAACATGAATGTTCGTTTTTTAATTAGTCACAACAGATAAATTAGGAACGTAAAAATGATGATTGCACTAGTTTTAGCAGTTGTCCCATGTTCAATTACAATAAATACTTGCTGAAAAGTCAAGGCAGAAGCCACAGAGAATATCAGTCCTGAGCAATGCTTTGAAGTCCAACAACTATGATATCTAATTCCATAAAAGTGTACTATCTCAATTTAGTCCTTTGGTCATTCCACTATTGAGTAGTTCTATAGTTAATTAGGTCTCTAGTCAATTGTTCAGGTCAATAACTGTTCTGAGATTATAAATGAGGTCCTAAGTTCATACGAGTACACTATCTAAATTTCCAAAGTTAGAATTAGAGTGACTTACCATCGAGATCGTCGTGGTAAGACGAGGTTGGAGCTAGAGCTTACAAAGATGCTGGTGCACGAAAATTGGTACCTGCAAATACAAGAAATCATTAGTTACAGGCTACCCTATTTCTATCTATTTAATCGGTCGTTTTGATTTTCTAAATCGGTTGAAACGTTGTCAGAAAATGTTTTAAATTTTTATATAGACTAAATATGATGAAAATAATTTTATCGTAGGAGGAAATATTTTTCTAAAGCTTATAGTAATTTTTATAATTTTTAAAAGCTTAAAATCAATTTAAAGACTGATTTTTAATTAAGTACGTAATTATTCAATAATTTATTCCGGATGCAATCTGCATCGGAAAATCATAACTAAGCTGTCAAAATGACCGTCTCGAAGAGTACTTTAACATATATTTTTATCACGTATTAGTTTACGTGAAAATAGCGAGTTACTGATTTGTGAATGAAAATAACCTATTTAACTTTTAGGCTTAAAAATTAATTCTGAAAAATTACGCGTCTGATTGAGATGAAACTAGTGTCATTGGGTCCAGAACGTCATTTCCGATTTTCTGGAGCTAGTCTTGTATTTTTCTGAGGCTTATATAATTACTTATGAATTTTTCATCAGAAAGTCTCTATTTTATAATAATGGAAATACGTTTATACACGTATTAATACGTATATTCGTTAAAATACATTTTATAACTTTACCATTCGTTTCGTTCTCTCGTATGTTGCATGGCGGGGGGTTGAGCCTCGTTCGCCGACGGCAGCGTGGTCGGGGGCGCGGTCAGCGGCGGCAGTGCACGAGGGCGAGCGAAGGTGGCGGACTAGGCGGCGACTCCGGTGGTGCTTCAGGCGGTGGCTTCGCCGGTGCTTCCGGGCTGACGGGGGACGTTGGAGGCAGACGTCCGGTGCTGCTGCTGCGGCGTGCTCTCGGAGGAGCGGGAGGCGACGGTGTCGGGCCTGCAGACGGCGACAATGGCGAGGTGGGAGGAGTAAGAGGGTGACTGCATCGAAGAGAGCTCGGGGAGCAACGGTGAGAGCTCAGGGAGCAGCTCCTGTCGACGGGGAGTGGCGGAGGATGTGTGGGGCTGCTCTGTTCGTCGGAGGCGGGCTCGGTGCGGAGGAGGGCGTTGTTGGGTTGCTCCGGAGCTCGGGGGTTTGTGTCGATGAAGAGAGCGAGAGCGAGCAGGTCGGAGGGGGTTCTTCGAGGCGTGGCGGAGGCCGAGGTCGGTTTCGTTGGGACGTCGGGCGTCGCCGTCGTCTGCAGCGGGGAGGGTGACGTCGTTCAGTGGCGGGTCGGTGCGCTGCAGCAAGGAGCTTGGGGAAAGGAGGTGACGACGACGACGGCGGGAGGCATCGGGGGAGGCCACTGGCGGTTGTCGGGGTTGCCTGGGCGACAGGGCGGTGCTCCGGGGTCGTCGACGAGGGAGTGGGGCTCGCTGGGTGGCGCAGCAGCGTGCCATCGAACGGGGTTCGACGGAGGTGGCTTTGGGAGTGTTTGGTGGCGACGCTGCAGCGAGCAAGACGGAGCGACGGCGAGTTGGACTGAGGGTATGTCGGCTCACCGGTGTTGGGGTGTGCATGGTGATGGTGAGAAACGAGGGAGAGAGAGAGTAGTTGGAGAGCGGGCCTGGGTTAATTTGAACGGAACAAAAGAGAGAGAGTTTGAGAGGGAGAGAGATAGGGTTTGGGTGTGCGTAAGTTGGCCTGGGGATGATTGTGAAGAAGAAGGCTAAGGGTGAGCGTTTAAATAGGGTTAAGTAGTGATTTAAGATTAATTTGGGTCAATGATATTAATTAGGGGTAATTAATAGGGTTGGTGGTAGTTTTGACTAAGGGTTAGGGAGCCGTATAAGAATGGAAAACGTGAACACGTTTTCCTTGTCTTAACAACGCTTATGATAGGTTAATTAGGGTTAAAGGTAATTAGGAAATGGTAATTAATTAAATTACAAAGTGTAATTAGTAAATCGACAATATTGAAAATTACGATTTTGCCCCTAGTATCAAACGTGTCCAGAAAATTACGAAAACATACCCACGGGTTCATATCGTTGCAAGGATTGTGAATACGAAGTCCGTTTCAGGGTTTGTGCTACATGGATACTAGTTTTAAGCCAAAATGTTCAGGAAGCGGGTTTGCGGGTTCTCTATCGATTTGACTTCAGAAAATTACGAAATTAATATGGGGAGCCCTAAATGATTATTGAATGTTACTGTAAAAGTTTGAAATTGTTTTGATGATGTTTGTATAGAAAATAAATTCATAAAGCCAAAACGGTAATAACTGAAAATGAATTTTATCAGAAACGTTTTGAGTATTTGATGAAATCTGATCTTACTAAAATACTCCATAACTAGTCTGGTACTTAAAAATATTTTTATAAGAAATTTTTGAAATCAGTAAAACTCCTGACAAACCATTATAAAATAGTTTAAAAATTGAAAAATTGGTCAAATAGGTAAATAGTTTGTCTTGATGAAAACAGGCCGTTACAGAATCATGCTAGTATAATTATTAGTCATACTCCAGAAGAATCATATTGAGCATGATATTCTGAAGCGATAAAAGGATGAGTTAATATTAACTCTTAATGATTTCTATACTCTATGTGGAGTGGGGTACCTGGCTACAGGAGTACCCTTGATAGAATCACCTATGTGACCATGGACGTGTGGCCGCTTCCTATGGAATTTTGGGCAAAATTCTCTAGAGCATTCACTATACTGGGATACACGTGCATGGCCGTAAAGCACGGGCTTATGAACTACACCTTGATAAGTTTGTGTTTGAGATGATGTTAAAGATAGAGTTCAAAACTACGAGTTACTCAAGTTAAATCTAAATCATCAACACTATGTAAATGTTCAAGTCGGTAGACACCTTTATTTATGCATAAGTCTTATATTAACATATACTGCTCAATGAAAATTGAATTTTAGTTTTATTTTTTAAAAAATTCAAGTGAGGGATTTTTGGAATTTTTGAATTTTTCTAAAGGATTTAGACTCTCTTTGGTTTTCCCTCCAAAAGCTTTAGTCCCACATTGCTTGGGCAAAAAGGCTTGGAGAAGTTTGTATAGAGTTTGTTAAGCCTTAGGGTGTTGAGTATTGGACTTTTCCCTACTTGGTGTTAATGACGAGAAAACATAAATACTTGTGACTAATCCCCTATTTGCAGTTAATCCATTGCCTAAGCATATCATGAAGATCAATTAGCAATGGATGTCACTCAAAGATCATTGAAAGCAAAGGAAGGGGATTGGATGATCAAAGAAGGTGATTAAAGCTCCTAGAAGACTTCAAGCTCATGCGTTGGATAGAAGAGAGAGTTCTTCAAATGTAATTTTCTTGATTCTCTTCTAGTATGTAGCTTAGAAGTAGAACTATGTTGGAGCACACACACATCTTTCTTTTAGTCTTAGGAAATCATTAGATCAACTTTCCTTAGACTCCAATTCATCTCTATCTAGATTGTGCATGTCATGATTTCAACAGTTAACTGCTGAACGATTTACAGTCGCCTGTCTTAAAACAGCCGACTGTGTTTTGTTCTACATTCGCCTGTTATGCACAAACTTAATCAGTCTAATTTTGGGCTTCTTATCTTTAACTCTTTCAGGCGACTGATGTGCATTTCACAGGCACCTGTCCTAGTGACAGTCGAATGTGATTTGTTACTCAGTCGCATGTCTATCTTCAGCCCAACCCTATTTCTCAGTTTTGATCTGGCCAGTCGACTATTGTTGTATTTATAGTCGACTGTCCAAATGGCCAGTCGACTTTCAATGCTTCAACAGTCGTGTGTCTTTGAGCCTATCTGTAGACTCAACTCTCTAGAAAATGTCAGGGTTTGTGACAGTCGTCTGTAGAAGGAATTACAGTCACCTGTTGGATTTACAGTCGACTGTCTTCTCTTTATCAGTCGTGTGTCCTGTATCCTTATACTTTTCTATGATTTTCTTGACTTACCCTCATTTCGGCCAGTCGCTTGTTTAAGGATTTACAGTCGCCTGTTGGTCTAATAGTCGACTGTCTACTCCTTACCAGTTGACTGTCTACGTGGTAATTTACCGTTATGAATTCTCACCTACCCACTGTCACTGTGCAGCAGTCGACTATGAGTTGTTCAACAGTCGACTGTCACGGGCGCAGATTCTATCCGTTGAGTTTTTCTTCACGGATTTCAAAGGGGTTTTTGGGAATTCTGTTTGAAGGGTTTGAGAAAACTATAAAAGAAGCATCTACTGTTTCATTAAGAGGTTGATCATTTGATTATCTTTTGCTCAAACTTTCAAGCTTTCATTTGTTAAAGATCAAAGCTCTCAAAACCCAAAAGCCCTAGAATTCCTATCTTTCATCTCTTGCTCTCCAACCTAGAACCAAAAGAGAAATCTTCTAGGCATTTGGTAGAGTCAAGAGAAAGGGGTTTCCTCTCTTCCAAGAGAGTCTTTCAACACACAACACTTCTCCTTCCAGTTCTACTTCAAGGCATATGGGATTGTAAGTGTTGCTTAATTTCATATTTCATAACTTTCGTTATCTGATTTTCTCTCGGGTTGTGAGAGTGTTTTGCTTGATCCCAAGTTGTGGGAGTTAAGGACATCAAGTGTATTTTGATTTCACTTGTAGGGTTTCTACAAGTGGGTTTTATTAAGGAAACCTCAAGTTAGGGTTCTAACTTGAGTATCTGGTGGTATCCGGGTGGAAGGGACGTAGGATTACCGGGAACAAGTCAGGTAGTGACTTGGGTAATCCAAACCATTGAAACATCCTTGCGTTTGCATTGTTTATTTTTGGGGTTCTATTTTACTCTGCATTAATTGTTGGTTAGGAATTTAATTTGGTGTAACTATCTTTTTAAATTGCATAAACACTATTCAATCCCCCTTCTATTATTTTTCCCATAGCCATGGTCCTTACAATTTGTTGGATATGGACGACATAAATACACCCATGAGGGGATGTATGAGGGTATACGGACCTCAGATGTCACGTGCACGAAGGCGTGCGCGAAGGGAACCTTTTCTCGTGTGAAAAGGACCACTCGATAAGTGGAAAAAGCCACTCGATAAGTGGAAAAAGCCACTTTATAAGTGCAAAATGGCACTTGATAAGTGGATAAAGAAGAAGATAAATGAATGTGCTAATATAGGCTAATAAGCTTATAATTGGTTATTTCCTACAATAACCACCCCTAAAGCTTATAAATAGGACCCAAGGGTAAGGCATTCATTCACACTTTCCATGCCATAAGTTTGCATAAGGCATCCTTATGTTCTTCTTCTCCCTTCCATTAAAATCCTCTTCTAGTTAGAGATTTAGGCGGTGAAACTCTGCTTCGATCCCCCGTGACGAAGTATCGACCGTTGTGGCGAATCCGAGGGCGAAGTTCCGAGATTACGGTGCCGCGTACTCAAGCGTAAGTCTCAACTTCATTTATCGATCCTAACGTTGTTTTGACAGGATCCTACAATGGTATCGGAGCCATACGGATTCGCCCCGGACAAACCGCCGCCCTGTCGAACCGATGAACGAGACGTTGTCTTTTTCACGAATGGGTATCCTACCATTACGGATATGGTAGGAACGCTTCGTGACGGAGAGAACACAGCGGTTGTTCTTTTCACATTAGGGTCTCCTACCATTACAGATATGGCAGGAACTCTCCGTGACGGGAAGAACCGACCGTTCACGTCGTCAAGCTCGCACTCTTCATGGATGTCGAGTCTCCATTCATAGGGAATGTGAACTCTCTTCATGTGGAGCGCGTAGTTTACGAACTTTAAAGTGTGTTATTTTTCATTTTTGGCACACGTCCATTAGAGAATAACTACTTTCTCGACGAATGGGTGCTTCATCGACGAACGGGTGCTTCATCGAGGAAGATGATGGTAGTTATCTACATCGGAGAAGATGACTTTTGGGGTATGATCACCATGGCCAAATGGGCTATGGAGGCAACACATCCCCCCTCCTTATGCGGAGGGGGTTGGCTACGGCCAAAAACCACCACGACCACCCCGTCGAGGGGGAGGAGTGCATGCGGCCACCCCATGCAAGGGGGGAGACCGGCCATGGCCAAAGGGCCATGGACGGCCTAGGCTAATAGGCCATGGCCGGCCGGCCCCGGCCCCGGCCAGGGCCAGGGGGCCCTGGCCGGCCTCGGCCAAGGCCAGGGGCCGGCCTGGCCGGCCTGGCCAGCCCTGGCAGTGGCCAGGGCCAGTGCCCTGGCCTCTGCCAGGGCCATGGCCGGCCTCGGCCAGGGCAGAGGCCCTGGCCGAGGGGACAGGGCCCCTGGCCGGCTAGGGCAGAGGCCCTTGGCCGGCCCTTGGCCAGCCCCGGTCAGGGCAGAGGCCCTGGCCAAGGGGGTGCCAAATAACTGATTGGTCGGTATTGGTCGACCAATTCGGGATTATTGGTCGACCAATTTAGCCAGAGGCCTTGACAATGGTTTCGGCCCCGACAACCTACAAGCCTAGCCCATATGGGACCGACGGTAGTCGTCTGCGGTAAAAATTCTACAATAAGGGGGAAAATGCCTGGATCCATACGGGAGCCGACGACGATAGTTTGCAGAAAAATCCCCAAAAGGGGGATCCGACCTTGGCACGGCAACGGCTTAAACCCGGCAGTGGCCAGGGATTGCCGAATATTTCACTAGTATCATAAGGGTACTATGTTGAAATATATTTTTGAAAAATACGTTTTCATACGTTTTGAAAAATACGTTTTCAAAAACGCTTTTCCGCTGCGAAGTACTATAAGAGTACGATTATTTGATAAAGTGATGGGGAAATATTGAAAGTTTCTCTAGATGGTGATTGGAAACGTAGTGACTTTTCCGATTCTAGAGTAACATCTTCAATATTTTTCGAAAGTAACTTATCAAATTATGAATATCATTCCAAGTGAGAGTTGATTTTAGAACTATCCATATGGGATATTCTATTATCATTTCAAGTGGGAATTATATCTGAAAAATACGTTTTCAAACTCGTTTTTCTGTTGCTAGTACTATAAGAGTACTATTGTTTGATAAGTGATGGGGGAATATTGAAGGTTGTTCTAGATGGTGATTGGAATCGTAGAGACCTTTTCGATTCTAGAACAACATCTTCAATATTTTTCGAAAGTAACTTATCAAATATAATATAATTCCAAGTGGGATTTGAATTTTTAGAACTATCCAAATGGGATATTCTATTATCATTTCAAGTGGGAGTTATATTTTAAGAATTTTTATGCAATGTTTTGATCAAACCTTCGGTTTTGTGTCTTTTGCAGCATTTTAAAAGTAAAATGTCTTCCGCTTCAAAGAATATCGTCGCTGAGTTAAACAGAGGTGAAAAACTCAACGGCGATAATTACAAACTTTGGTCCATTAAGATACAATACGTTTTAGAGGAGCAAGAAGTGCTCGAAACTCTAAAGAACGTAATGATTGAACCCGAGTCGGGCACTACGACCCAACACAGACGAGACAAGGAAGCTTTTGATGCTTGGTCTCGGAAGAACAAGATAGCACGCATTACGTTATTAAGCAGTATGGCTGATGACATAATGCGCATCTTTCGAGAACATGATCTAGCCATGGACATATGGTCCAAGCTAGAAGAGAAGTTCGGTGGCACATCGGTGTCCAAACTTCGCGCCTTAACTATAAGGTTCGATTCATATAAGAAACGTCTAGATCATTCCATGGGGAAACATCTGCGACATATGGCGAATCTTATCTCAGAGTTAAAGGACGCAGGTCATGTGATCACTGATGAGCAACAAATCCAAGCAGTCATACGTTCGCTACCAAATGGGTGGGACCAAATGAAGATGCATCTCACTCACAATGAGAGCATCAAGACCTTCAGCGATGTTTCCAAGCACCTCGAATTAGAGGAAGAGCGGCTTGCGGCTGCCAAGCCTAGTGCAGAAGTGCACATGGTTGCTAGTTCCTCACACGGGGGAAAGAAACAGAAAGATCGTTCGAAGTCTACTAATGAACGTAATAAGCAACCTGAGTCTACCAAGAAACCCAAACATAAGAGTGGGCACAAGAAATGGCACAAGAAGAAAGACTTGAAGAGGATCAAGTGCTTCAAGTGCAACAAGTTCGGTCATTATGCTCGTTCATGTACGAGTGGAAGTGACGAGGTGCCACCGACCATATAGCAAGGGACAGACGGTCCTTCGTGGAGTATCACCGGATACCCCAAGGAACGAAGTGGATCTATGTAGGAAACACCACACGTGTTGAAGTGAAAGGCGTTGGGACTTGCAAGCTAGTCTTGGACAATGGCCGCACTCTCCTACTTCATGATGTCCTCTTCGCTCCAGATATTCGAAGGAATATTATATCTGTGGTCGTGTTGATGGGTCTTGGTTATAGCTGGTTCTTTCAAAATTGTAAAGTGGACTTGTTTTGTAATAATTCCTTTATTGGTACTGGGTTTGTATTTAAAGGATTTATTGTAATAAGTACAATGTATGATTCCTCGTGTAATGAAAATTTCTTTATTACAAATTCTAAGACTTATGAGTCTGATGTGATTTGTTGGCATGCAAAGCTTGGTCATATTGGACCAACGCGTATGGATAGACTTGCCAAACGTGGCCTTCTATCCAATGTTTCAAAGGTTGAAATGTCGACCTGCGAACATTGCCTAGTGGGAAAATCTTGTCGCAAGCCGTTTGGAACCGGCATAAAGGCCGAGGTTCCATTACAGCTTATCCATTCGGACATATGTGGTCCGATGAATGTCAAGACAAGACGCGGGAAATCCTATTTCATCACTTTTATTGATGATTTCACCCGATTCGGACATATCTATTTGATATCCCACAAAAGTGAAGCATTGGCTTACTTTAAAAACTATATGAGTTTAGTGGAGAATCAATTAGATCGCAAGATTAAGGTCTTGCGAACCGATAGGGGCGGTGAATATCAATCAACAAGTTTTAAGGAACTTTGTGATGAAAAAGGCATAGTACATCAGGTAACTATGCCTTATACTCCTCAACAAAACGGTGTTGCAGAAAGGAGAAATAGGACTTTAATGGAAATGGTCCATTCAATGATGGCACAAGCTAACTTACCAATCACCTTTTGGGGTGATGCATTATTGACGGCCGCTTTCATTTTAAACCGCGTACCCTCGAAATCAGTTAGCTCCACTCCTTATGAGTAGTGGAACCAAAGGTCTCCTGACTTAAACATTTTGAAACCTTGGGGTTGTGCATCCTACGCATATATTTCCTCCCATAAGTATGGCAAACTTGGGCCAAGGGGAAGGAAATGTATCTTTATACGATACGCAGAAAACTCCAAAGGTTATGTTTTTGTTAATCAAGAAGACAATGGTGGGCTAATTGAGTTTAAGTCGAGGGATGTCACTTTCTTGGAAAACGAGTTTCCAAGACAGGGCGAGATAAGTCAGGAATTATCTCTATTTGAGATTTATGATCAAGAAGGATTACCTCATTTGAGTGGGAGAATTCTTGGTGAAAACGAAAATACGTTTCAACCTTCACCAATGGATTATACGAATGACGATTATCCTATTCCATACGGGAATAATGATCCAAGTGGGAGCAATTCTAACGACATTCCAAGTGGGAGTAATATTAGAATTGATCTAAATTCAAGTCAACACAGACTTAAAGAATCTCAAATACGACGTAGTAGTCGTACAAGGTTGGCTCCTCTAAGATTTGAGGATGAATTTCCGTAAACCTTTATGACTTTACTACAAGAAGATGACGAGCCTGCTACTTTTAAACAGGCCGTATCTTGCCCTGCAAAAGACAAATGGATGGAAGCGATGCAAGAGGAATTAGAATCCATAAAGGTTAACCAAGTCTGTGACTTAGTTGACTTACCCAGAGGACGTAGAGCTATTGGGAACAAATGGGTTCTCAAGATCAAGTATAAGGCTGATGGCTCTATTGACAGATATAAAGCTCGCCTTGTCGCGAAAGGTTTTACGCAACAGGAAGGGATAGACTACGAAGAGACCTTCTCACATGTTGTTCGTTTTACCTCGATTCGCCTGATTCTGGCAATGGTGGCTTTCTTAGACCTCGAATTACATCAAATGGATGTAAATATTGCCTTTCTCAATGGAGAATTGGACGATGAGATTTATATGGAACAACCAACATGGTTTGTAAAAGAAGGAAACGAACATAAGGTTTGTAAACTTCATAAGTCCGTACATGGTCTTAAACAATCATCGAGGCAATGGTATATACGATTTCATAAAGTTATCAAATGGTTTTACCATGCTTTATGAAGATAGCTAAGTATATATCAAGAGGATTAAAAGCAAGTATATTATCATGTCTCTATATGTAGATGACATTTTAATAGCCGGAAATGACAAAGGCTTTGTGATGAGTATCAAGGCTTGGCTTTCATCAGTATTTGAGATGAAAGGCATAGGAAAAGCCGCATATATCCTTGGAGTTAAGATTTCAAGGAATCGTTCGAAGAAACTTCTCTCTCTCAGAAGACTTATATAAAGAAGGTTCTAGAACGCTTTGATATGCAGGACTGCTAGTCCATTGATATTCATATAAGCATATGCGATAATTTATATCTGGAATCGTGTCCAAAGAACCAAAAGGATAAGGAAATTATGGAAAAAGTTCCATATTCCAGTGCAGTTGATAGTCTTATGTACGCTATGGTGTGTACGAGACCGGACATCTGTTTTGCCATTGGAAATGGTAAGCTGTTACCAATCCAATCCAGGGCAAGTACACTGGAAAGTGGTTAAGAGGATAATGTGTCTTGTAAGATCAAACACATTGATATCCGATACGAATTTGCAAAAGACTATGATAAAAACAAGAAGGTAGACATAAGGTACATATCTACGCATGAGATGATAGAGGATCCGCTTACGAAAGCGATCCCCAAAAATGTGTTTTATAAACACTTATCATCCCAAGGATTACGTAAGAGCTGAGTTGTACCAATATATATTCCCATGTCTGAGAAAGATCAAATTTAATAAAAGAATAAGTTCTTTTTCAAACATTGCATATGAATCTCTTGAGAAATGTTTGTGTACATTTTTGAAATCTCAGCTGAATTCTAGTATGTCGGACAGATTGAGGTTGGCTCTCTCACATGAACAACCGCCTTATTCTATCAGACGGATAGGATAGAGATGAGACCTGTTTAAAGTCAAAATCATCAGACGGATGATTTAGAGTCATGGCTTAAACAAAATGGTCGCATGAAAGATCTGCATCATATGGATGCTTACATAAGATCTAAGAGGATTTTTGAAATCCTATCTGTCTAAATGCGGGATGTGAGTCCAAAGGATTATTTGAGTAGAAAAAGGGACTCAAAGTCAGACATTATGGTGTCTGATCATCATCCTTACAACATCATTGAGACATACACTCCCTGGGAAAGGAGCGATGTTGTAATACGTATTCATACTACGTATGCATTTTTTGACCATTGGGTTAGAATAGTAAATGAGTTTACTATTATGTGAGACCCAAAGACCACATGGGTCTTAACTCGTTACCCTTATGGACTCTAATTGGTTCCTTAAGATTTGACTGGGTGATTGCTATCTTAGCATGTTGCTTATGGACTATGGTTAATTCGGTCCGGCGGGGCATGTTAGAAAAGCGAGTCAAGTCAAGATGAAAAGGATCGCAAGAAGAGGAAGATTAATTTCATATTCACATTTGGACTTTAGAGATTCAAAGCTGGCCAGCCAATTGTAATCCAGATGGGATTCAATTGTTGAATATAAAGTATAAGAAATGTGAAGAAATAATCTAGGGTAAAGCATGCGTTGATCTACTCAACTTTGCACCTCGAGGAGTGTTGTGTATCTCTAACAAGTGCACAACAGCGGACTCTATGCGCATGACGGTCACACGGCCTATTTCTCGGTATGATAAACAGAAGAGCTAGAGGAAAATAAGTTTCCTCATAATCCCCTCAAGTATGAGTGGGAGATGTTGGATATGGACGACATAAATACACCCATGAGGGGATGTATGAGGGTATACGGACCTTAGATGTCGTGTGCACGAAGGCGTGTGCGAAGGGAACCTTTTCTCGTGTGAAAAGGACCACTCGATAAGTGGAAAAAGCCACTCGATAAGTGGAAAAAGCCACTTTATAAGTGCAAAATGGCACTTGATAAGTGGATAAAGAAGAAGATAAATGAATGTGCTAATATAGGCTAATAAGCTTATAATTGGTTATTTCCTACAATAACCACCCCTAAAGCCTATAAATAGGACCCAAGGGTAAGGCATTCATTCACACTTTCCATGCCATAAGTTTGCATAAGGCATCCTTATGTTCTTCTTCTCCCTTCCATTAAAATCCTCTTCTAGTTAGAGATTTAGGCGGTGAAACTCTGCTTCGATCCTCCGTGACGAAGTATCGACCGTTGTGGCGAATCCGAGGGCGAAGTTCGGAGATTACGGTGCCGCGTACGCAAGCGTAAGTCTCAACTTCATTTATCGATCCTAACGTTGTTTTGACAGGATCCTACACAATTGGTATCGGAGCTTCAAGGTTCAAGCTATGGCATCCAATAACAACAACGTTCCTCCACCGACTTCGTACAACAATCAAGATCGTGATGGAGCATCCACAGTATTCGAAGGTCAATCAACGGTGCGTCCTCCGCATTTCAATGGTACGAACTTCAGCTATTGGAAATGCCGGATGGATACATTCCTAAGGAGTGCTTCCCTTTGGAGAACCCTCCACAAGGAATATGTCGAGCCCACCGAAGAGGATTTCGGCAAATGGACACCCTCAGAGAAGTCCACCGAAATCAACAATGTAAAGGCAATGAACGCTCTTCATTGTGCGTTGGACCCCGATGAGTTCAACAAGATATGCACATGTAAGAGTATATATCAAATTTGGAACCATTTCGTCGTTACCCATGAGGGAACGAACAAGGTAAAACTCTCTAAACTATATGTTGCCGTGCAAAATTTTGATATGTTTCACTTGCAGTAAAATGAAAGCATATCAATGATGTACTGACGTTTTATCGACATCACCAATAAACTGAAAGCGCTTGGGCGAACCTACACCCAACCAGAGAATGTGAGAAAGATCATAATGGGGATGACCTCCAAATGGGAATGAAGAGCTATCGCCATTGAGGAGGTCAATGACATGAAGAACAACACTGTCGTGAATCTCATCGGTACTCTCATGTCTTAAGAAGTAAGACGGGAGAACCGACTGAAGATTCGAGCTATGATGAACCCTTCAGAGACCATGAAGAAAGATTTAGCATTCAAGGATAATTCTTCATCCTCCGATAGTGAAGAATCAGAAAATGAGATGGACTTGGAGGAGATGGCTCAAATGGTGAAGAAGTTCCCACGCTTCTTTCACAAAGGTAAATTTCCCTCTAAGAATAGATTTGATTCTACTAATAACACTTTCTCTCTTTGCTTTAAGTGTAATAAGCCAGGGCACATCAAGAAGGATTACCCAATGCTCCGAAACAAAGAGAAGTGGAAGGCACCGAAGTACCACAAGTCCGACAAGAATAAGAAAGATAAGAAGAAAGGAATAGTCGGTACATTCGATGACTCGAGTGTAGACTCATCAAGTGATTCCGATGATGAGAATGGTGAAAGTGCCCACATGTGTTTCATGGCCCGGAAAGATCCACTCTCCAATGAGAGGATTTCGACATGGATGAACCCGAGGTAACTATGGATGAATTGTGTATTGCTAATGAAGAACTATTTGCTAAGTATCAATCTTTAATGCTTAGATATACTAGCTTAAAGAAACAATCTGTTAGCAATCCATCCATACCATACATTATCAACAATGACACCATTGTTGATACATAACTATTGAGAAAGCAAATTTGGTTTCTCAAAATGTCACTTTGAGAAATGAGGTGAATACCCTCAAATCTCAACTAGATCAAACACATCCTAAGGATAATAGTGATCTAATTTCACAAAACACACGATTGGGTTTAGAGAATGATTCTCTTAAAACCCAAGTGCACGAGCTCAAAGCACGGGTGTCCACCTTGGATACCAATATTTCTTCTCTTAAGGAGAAATATGAGCTCATGTCCTCCCGTATTTTGAGATTTAATAAGGGGAAAGGACAATTGAATGATTTGCTAGCAAACCAATTTCCGGCCACACATCGTGTTGGTCTTGATTTTGTGGAAGCGAATGCATCCAATGCTCGCACCTCCTATATTGGTATCAATATAGACTTTGTGAGGCCATCCTCTGGTGCATCCACAAGTGGTGTCAAAGACACTATAGGTAGCAAACCTACCAAGAAAGTCACCACTTCATAATCTCTTCCTTTTGGTAAGAAACCCATTACGGGTGGAAACCAAAAGAGAAGTCAAGCTTACATGTACACCAACCTTCATCCACGTAGGAAATCTCCTACTTCACAAGTGAATACTCATGACACTTTCTATGCTTCACACCCACGGACACATGGGAATCCTCGCATGAGAATTACTCATGTACGTGCTCCTACACACTCATATGCTCATGCGCATCATTCTTACATGTATGCTCACCCTCCACATGTCATGCATGCTCTATATGGTTCGTATAACTCACATATGTCTAACGCATATCCTCCTCCACATTTTTATGCTAGAACTCGTGTTCCTAGGATGCACACACCTCATAGAAATCAATCTATTGTGCATGCAACGAGAAAAAAAACTCCCAAAACATACACTATTTGGGGTCCTAAGAACACTAACTTAAATGATGGGAATGCATATGTTGATTCATATTTTCATGATATTATTAATAGTGGTAATTATGTTGGGAAGCGAAAGTCCACTTGGACTTGGCTTTCAAAGGGCTAATCCCCTTGGACCCAACAAAAATTGGGTACCATAAGCTTATGGTATATCATGTAGGTACCCAAGAAGAAGAAAGAGAGAAATAAATGTCATATTGGCTCTAAAAGGAAAGGATGGAAACTCGACATTGGTTGCTCCAAACACATGACGGGAGATCACTCTCTACTCTCCGAAGTGATTAGCATCAAGGATGGTGCAACGGTCACTTTTGGAGGCAATAAAAAGGGAACCATCATTGGAGTAGGTAAAGTCGGTAATCCTTCCAAACCACTCATTACTAATGTGTATTTAGTTAGTGGTTTATGTCATAATCTTATCTCTATTAGTCAACTTTGTGACAAAGGCTACAAGGTTAACTTTGGAGAGGGTATGTGTGAAATTATTGATTTTGATTCACTTGTTTTGTTTACCGGTATTAGGCGTACGTATATTTATTATTTGAGCTTGCCTAAAACCATCGAACATTGCGTGTAGTTGCTAATACAAATGAACAACTATTATGGCATCACCGTTTTGGTCATGTTCATTTCAAGCACATATATAAGTTAGCTAGGCATGATCTAGATAAAGGTTTACCAAAAATTGCTTTTAGTAAGAAAAACTTTTGTGATTCTTGTCAAAGAGGTAAACTTAGTAAATCATCTTTCAAGCTTAAAGCAGGCATAACTTCTAAGAGGCCCCCTAGAATTACTCCATCTAGATTTGTTTGGGCCAACTAGAACCTCTTCTTTAGGTAATGCTCATTATGGATTAGTTGTCGTTGGCGAAGCGTGACGAAGGCCCGCTTAGGCCGGGGCTAAGAGCCCGGACCCAATAAGCGTCTGTAGTATTCCATAGCGAAAGTACATGTCCCTGCATGTTAGTACGAAATAACAAAAGTACTGAAAAGAACATTTCATTTTATTCCAAAGTTTATCATCAAAGTACTGAGAGTCTAAAATTGCCGAAAACGGCTACAACTGCTGAAAGGAAACTAATGGTGCAACCACCCAACCTAGACTAGAAAGTAAGAGTGCAACGCACCCAACAAAACTGAAATGGATAACTCTGGATCAGCAACCAGGGTCTCTAACTCTGGTCGTCCTCTGGATCGTACTCCGGATCAGCGTCCTCCAGCTCCAAGTCAACTGGCAAGTCTGCCTCGTCGACATACTCTGGCTCCACACCTGACGTACAGCACCAAAAGAGGAAACTGTACGTCAGGCAAAGTCTACACAAACGGTCAGACTCTACTGCAAGTGTATCAACTATTAACAATGATTTACTGGTTGTTTAAGCATGCTTGGGTTATAACTGAGTAACGAAAAGTAGCGTAGCAGGAAAAGTAAAACGTAGCAAGCAGTAGACGTAGCGTGTGCTACCGACTACGGGACTAACCTACAGATGTCAAGACAAGACGGGACGTGACAGGACAATACAGGACAAGACAAGTGAGACACGAAAGGGTTCACGCCTTACGGTTCGAGGGCAGCCAGACCCTCTCCCCGTGCGCACGCTCAACCCTACCCCAACCCAGAGACTCAGGACAAGAAGTACAGAGATCACTTCCGCTAGGGAAGCACCTGAAACGCCCGTAGGCTTTTTGTATCACAGAGATCACTTCCGCTCGGGAAGCATCTGAAACGCCCGTAGCCTTTTTGGTATCACAGAGATCACTTCCGCTCGGGAAGCATCTGAAACGCCCGAAGGCTTTTTGTGTCACGGAGATCACTTCCGCTCGGGAAGCATCTGAAACGCCCGTAGGCTTTTTGTGTCACGGAGATCACTTCCGCTCGGGAAGCATCTGAAACGCCCGAAGGCTTTTTGGGTAACAAGACACGACACGACCAGTGTAGGGAGTTGTTATTCTAGGGTGTCTACACGCACGCACGCACAAGATAATCCTATGGTGTCAAGGTTGTTGTTGTCAGGCTCAGACTTCGTCGTCAAGTCTGAGCCGTCAAGGATCGTCCCGGACGCTATCATTTCACGTCCGGTTCTCATCACACACAATCTAACAGTTATACAAACTGGAACTAAGGCACGGTCAAAACGCAAGTGGATACACTTGCCTGAAATGGCGAGTGCGTCGTCTGTCCGGGGCGTCTCGTCCAGTCGTCGCGTCCGCGATAGTCCGTCTGAAAAGGGATCACGGCGACGGTGTCAAGTCGCGATTTTCGTCAAATCCTATTTAGGTTCATTTCTAAGTTAGGCGTGGCTACCCTAACTGTCACAAGTCAAAAAGTGTCCGATCAGCCTATCCGACGATTCTATCCTATGTGCACAGTTCAAAAGTCCGATCGTCGATTCTATTGATCACAACATTTTAAAGGAGCAGAAAATAAATTTAGCGAGTTTAGTTGTCGATTTTAGTTAGGTTTTCAGTTTTGGCTACGGGTGGGTTTCGCTACGAGTTACTAGAAAACCAACCTCTCCGGAGTCTGAAATAGTGTGGACGTAGGGTCTGAACGGAGAGGTGTCTGCGGTGTCTACAGTGTCCCAACTACGGGTAGCATACTGAGACTCGTCCGGGCAGCGGACGAAGCGTGTTCAGCGAGTGCGATTAGTCCACGGCAAAACGATGAGCTAGCGTCACGGGGAGGCTACGAACAGTTCTCGGTCGTGCACGTGGCTCGGGCTCCGCGCGATGGCCGCAGGCGACACAGCGAGAGGCGGCTGAAAATGGAGGCAGCAGCGCTCTCAAGGAACTGCAGCGGTGACTTGGGGAGCAGCGAAGGTGGTCGAGATGGGCCGCGGCTCAGATCTATGGGCGATCACCGTCAGCGGCGGCACGGGGTTGTGCGCAGCGGCGGAGGAAAACAGCTGGCGGCCGTGCGGGCTTGCGCGGCGGCAGGCGCTGACGCGAAGCTGCGGCGGAGCTGAAGGCACTGTGCGGCGCTGCGGGCACAGCGGCGGGGGTCGGGCTCGGCGGCGGTGCCGAGCGGCTGAGATCGAGGGAGAGAGGGGGACGACGCGGGGTTTCCGTGAGGGCGTGGTGTCGGCGTCGGGGAGGTGCGCAGCGGTGGCGCGAGGGGATCGCGACGGCGGAATCGGGGCGATTGGACTCGACGGCAGCTGCGGGTGAAGTCGCGACGGTGGGGAAAATTGCGGCGGCGGCGGGAGGAGTTTGCGGCGGCAGGAGATAGGAGAGAGGGCGAGAGGCGATCTGAGGGGAGAGGGAATTTGAGGTCGGCGGCGGAGAATGGCCGCGCCGTGGGAGAGAGAGGGTAGAGGGGTCAGGGGAAATTTGGGGGGTGGCGGCTGCGCTGTGACTTAGGGTTAGGGTTAAGGTTAATTTTAGGGTTAGGGTATATAATAAGATTTTATTTGTTAAACAGCTTTAAGTTTAAATCTTAAGTGTGCAAAGGGAAGAGCTAAGGGGGGTGCAGGTTGGGGGTAAGCCTAGGGATGATTAGAGGAACAGATTTGGAAAGATTTAAAAAACATTTTAAAAGAGGGATTTAACCAGATTTGGTTAACAGACTTGAATTTCGAAAAGATCAGGGCAAATCAATGGTCCAGATTTCTCGGAGCGATAACTCTCAATCCGGGCGTCAGAAAAATAATCTGAAAATACCGGAGCGATCGTGGAGACGAGACGCTCAGATCCACAGAGCCCGATCGTGCATAGCGCCTACCAAAAATTTACGTAAAATTCGGGACGGCGTTACGAGTCTAATGACTAAACGCCCGAATCAATTTAACATCGTTTTGCGAGAAAACGAGATGCGAAAAGATGTTCCCAAAAATTACTATAAAATTCTACTCGCCCAACCGATCTCCACGGCACAACACATCGCATAGATCAGAAACCGGAAATAGCCAAGAAAAATACGTGCATGCTAAAGCACGTGCACACAGAAATTTTAATAAGGTCGGAAAGCGACCATTACATTCTACCCCACTAAAATAAAGATTCCGTCCTTCGAATCGACAACACTAATCAGCAAACAAAAAGGGGAAACGCTCCCTCATCTCCTCCTCGCGTTCCCAGGTGGACTCTCCAGGTGATCCGTGACGCCACATCACTCTCACGAGGTCGACTACCTTATTCCTCAACTGCTTCTGTCGACGATCCAAAATCTGCACAGGCTGTTGGTCATAAGTCAGGTCCGGGCGAACTGTAATCTCTGAGAAGTCGACCGTGTGCGACGGATCACTGACGTACCGACGTAGCTGAGATACGTGGAAAACATCGTGAACTCCCTCCAAAGATGGTAGCAGAGCAAGGCGGTAGGCCACTGCTCCCACACGCTCTAGCACATCAAACGGTCCAATATACCTTGGGCTCAGCTTTCCCTTCTTCCCAAAACGAATAACTCCGTGGTTCGGAGAAATCTTCAGGAAGACATGATCACCAGGCTGAAACTCCAAAGGTCTCCTCTTGGCATCAGCCCAATGCTTGAAGCGATCTTGTGCAACTCTGAGCTTCTCCCTGATGTCCCTCACGACATCCACAGCTTCCACTATCATCTCGGGACCCAACAGCTCCCGATCTCCGATGTCATCCCAGCTCAGTGGCGAACGACATTTCCTTCCATATAAGGCAGCAAACGGCGCCATGCCAATGCTCGCCTGGTAGCTGTTGTTATACGAAAACTCCACCAAGTGGAGATGGTCCTCCCAAGAACCCTTCAAATCGAGCGTACAAGCTCGCAGCATATCCTCCAGGATCTGAATAGTCCTCTCGGACTGGCCGTCGGTCTGCAGGTGGTACGCCGTGCTGAAACTCAGACTCGTACCCAAATTCTCTTGCAGACTCTTCCAGAACTGAGATGTGAACCTCGTATCTCTGTCAGACACGATGCTCACGGGGACTCCATGTAAGCGTACAATCTCCTGCACGTACACGGTCCACATCACTACTAACTCAAGAGAAAAATTTAAAAGGGAAGTAAGAAGAGAAATTTTACCTCCAGATATTTCCTTGCTAAGGCCTCCGTAGACTGGCCCACTCGGAAGGGAATAAAGTGTGCAGACTTGGTCAATCGATCCACGATTACCCAAACTGCGTCATTCTGCCTCGGGGTCCGAGGTAAACCAGTCACGAAATCCATCGTAATATGCTGCCACTTCCACTCCGGAATAGGAAGCGGTTGCAGCAACCCGACAGTACGATGGTGCTCAACCTTCACCTGTTGGCATATCAGACACTTGGCAACGCTCCGTGCCACGCTCCTCTTCATGCCAATCCACCAATAATTCAAACGGAGGTCCTTATACATCTTGGTGCCTCCAGGATGTATAGAATATGGCGAGCTATGAGCCTCGCTCAACAGCTCCTCACGGACGTCCCCTGCAGGTACACAGAGCCTACTGCCGTACCGCAGTGAACCATCCTCATGAATCACGAACTCCGTCCGAAGTCCAGCTTCAACCTGCCTTCTGATCCTCTGCAGCTTCGGATCTCCTGCCTGTGCTGCCTTGATCCGATCTACGATCATGGACTGAATCTGTAAATTCATGAAGGAATGAACCACACCAGGTAGGACAACCTCCAAATCAATCTCTCTCAGCTCCTGCTGAATCCTCCAGTCGGCAGTATGCATCATCGCAGTAGGGAGTCTACTCAAGGCATCAGGCACTACGTTCACCTTCCCCGGATGATACTGCAAGTCTATCTCGTAGTCAGCCATGAGATCCAACCATCGTCTCTGACGCATGTTGAGCTCCTTCTGCGTGAAGATGTACTTCAAGCTCTTGTGATCGGTGAAAATCTTCACACTCTCACCTAGCAAGAAGTGTCTCCAAATCTTCAGTGCAAAGATTACTGCTGCCAACTCCAGATCGTGCGTCGGGTAATTCTTCTCGTGAGTCCTCAACTGACGAGAAGCATACGCAACCACGTGTCCATGCTGATGCAAGACGCATCCTAGGCCCTTCCTTGACGCATCGCAATAAACTTCGAAGCCTCCGCTCCGATCCGGTACTGCCAACACCGGTGCTGTGGTCAACCTCGCCTTCAAGATACTGAAGGCCTCCTCACAAGCATCTGACCAAAGGAACTCTACATCCTTCCTCGTCAGCTTCGTCATCGGCTCTGCAATCTTCGAGAAATCCTTGATGAACCGCCGATAATAGCCTGCTAAACCAAGGAAGCTCCTGATGTCTGACGCTGACAGCGGGGTCGGCCAATCTCTGACTGCTCTGAGCTTCTCCAGATCTATAGATATGCCATCACCGGACACCACGTGTCCCAGAAATGCGACTCTGTCCAGCCAGAACTCGCACTTGCTATACTTGGCATAAAGCTTATGTCGCCTCAGCGTCTCCAGCACTGTCCTCAGATGGCAGCTGTGCTCTTCCTTAGACTTCGAATAAATCAAGATGTCATCAATGAAAATGACGACAAACTTATCCAGGAAATCATAAAATATCAAGTTCATCAAATTCATGAACACAGCTGGAGCATTGGTCACGCCAAATGGCATGACCACGAACTCATAATGTCTGTATTTCGTCCGGAATGCTGTCTTCTGAACATCGTCCTTCTTCACCTTCAACTGGTGGTATCCACTCCTCAAGTCCAACTTCGAGAAGACTCTCGATCCTCCAATCTGGTCGAAAATATCATCGATGCGCGGCAGCGGATACTTATTCTTAACGGTGACAGCATTCAGTCCTCGATAGTCCATGCACATCCTGCGGGACCCATCCTTCTTCTTCACGAGCAAAACTGGTGCACCCCACGGTGACACATTAGGGTGAATGAAACCCTTTTGCAGCCACTCATCTAACTGCTTCCGCAGCTCCTCGAGCTCGGTGGGAGCCATACGGTACGGCGCCTTCGATATCGGTTGCGCTCCCGACATAAGATCAATACCAAACTCTAAAGCTCGGTCGGGTGGCAAACCTGAGATATCCTCTGGGAAGACGTCGTCGAAGTCTCGGATGACTGTTGGTCGCTCGATCTCCATCTCCATCTGCATAGCTGCAACAATCGGCACCACTGGCATGGCCCGATATCTGATGGGTCCAAGCGACTCATCGCTACTGCGGAACTCGAACTCTGGATGGCCTGGAATCTGGAACACCACCCTCTTGCTATGACAATCGATTGAGGCGTGGAAATATCCCAACCAATCGATGCCAAGAACGGCATCGAAATGCGGTAGGTCGTGGACAATGAAATCTGCAAAGAGCTCGTGTCCACTGACCACCAAAGAAATCGATCTACATCCCGAGTTCACTGTCACTACACCGTTCCCTGTGGTGATGTCCCAACACTTAGGAAGTGTATGGGTGGGAATGGAGTGTCTTGTTACAAATCTCCGTGATAAAATGCACATGGATGCACCGGAGTCGAACAAGGCCAAGGCCGGGTGAGAAGACACTAGAATGGTGCCTAAGATATTAAAAGAAACTACGGTCAAACCAAGCTACTCTAACAAACAAGTCAAACAAGCAAGACTAACAATTAAAAGCTAAACTATGAAATGAAAGACTAGAATCAAAGAGTTACCTGCAATAACTCCATCCAGCTCCTCAGTCTCCAAAGCCGTCATGGTGTAAGCCGGCCTTTGGGGCTGCGCTACTCTCTGAAACATCTGCCTCTGTGGCGCCAAGGGTGGTCCACGAACGGCAGGTCCTCTCTGAACTGGAGCAGGCGCTCTCATCTGCAGCGGGGCTGGCGCTCTAACTACAGCATGACGGGCTCTCGAACAATCCTTAGCTGCATGCGACGCATCTCCACAGACCAAGCACAATCCCAGCTTCCTCCTACAATCCTTCTGAACGTGTCCTGGCTTCCCGCAGTAATGACACGGTCCCTTGCTCTGACTCTGAATGGGTGCTCCAGGCCTCTTAAATGGTACTTTCTGAACTGGCCTCATCGCCGGCCTGGCAGGTGGCCGGTACTGCTCCATAGGACGCTTCCCCTTATCAGCTGGAGGGTCAGGTAAGAGCGAAATAAGCTCATGATTCTTCGCAGCATCCAGCACCTCCCTCATAGTCGTGAAACTCGCTGAAGATATAGAAGCCTGAATCTTCGGACGTAGTCCCTGTCGGAAACGATCAGCTCGTTTCTCCTCCTTCTTCACCATATGCGGAGCAAAGCGACTCAGCATCTCAAACTCTGCCTCGTACTCCTCGACGGTCATGTTCTCCTGCTTCAGATCTATAAATCTGCTCAGCAGCTCCCTCCTAGTAGTCTTGGTGAAGTACTTCGTCCTGAACATAGACCTGAAGGTCTTCCAATCCACTGGCTTCTCCAGACGCCTCTCCTCGATGCGCCACCAGTTCCTCGCATTCTCCGTCAGCTGCATCTTCGCTATCTCCACTCGGGTATCGTCTGGGATCTTCGCAGCAACTAACTTCTCCTCCGTGCTCTGGATCCACTCGTCAGCAGCTAGGGGTCCCTCCTTCCCTGAAAATGTCCTCGGCTGGAGCTCGTTGAACTGCTTCACTCCTGGAGCAGCTCGAGGGGCAGGCGGAGGTGGAGGTGGGGCAACTGGAACAGCCTGGGCAGCACGCTGGGACTGCTGAACTAACTGATGCTGCACCTCCAGCATCTCTCTCATCACGCCCAGAAACTGGCGGAACTCTCCGCCCTGATCCTCCGGAACTCCATCTCCCGAGCTCCCCGATTGGGTGATACGTCGTCCTGCCATCCTATTGACAGAAAGACACGGATTAGACTCGTACATTTACGGGATGATAATAAAATGAAATTTAATACTTCGATTATTCCGTACTCGCAGAAGAGGGGACCTGCATGGGCCACCACAAAAACCTGTCACGTCCCGCTTCCCAAAAACACAGAGGCGAAGCGTGACGAAGGCCCGCTTAGGCCGGGGCTAAGAGCCCGGACCCAATAAGCGTCTGTAGTATTCCATAGCGAAAGTACATGTCCCTGCATGTTAGTACGAAATAACAAAAGTACTGAAAAGAACATTTCATTTTATTCCAAAGTTTATCATCAAAGTACTGAGAGTCTAAAATTGCCGAAAACGGCTACAACTGCTGAAAGGAAACTAATGGTGCAACCACCCAACCTAGACTAGAAAGTAAGAGTGCAACGCACCCAACAAAACTGAAATGGATAACTCTGGATCAGCAACCAGGGTCTCTAACTCTGGTCGTCCTCTGGATCGTACTCCGGATCAGCGTCCTCCGGCTCCAAGTCAACTGGCAAGTCCGCCTCGTCGACGTACTCTGGCTCCACACCTGACGTACAACACCAAAAGAGGAAACTGTGCGTCAGGCAAAGTCTACACAAACGGTCAGACTCTACTGCAAGTGTATCAACTATTAACAATGATTTACTGGTTGTTTAAACATGCTTGGGTTATAACTGAGTAACGAAAAGTAGCGTAGCAGGAAAAGTAAAACGTAGCAAGCAGTAGGCGTAGTGTGTGCTACCGACTACGGGACTAACCTACAGATGTCAAGACAAGACGGGACGTGACAGGACAAGACATGACAAGACAACTGAGACACGAAAGGGTTCACGCCTTACAGTTCGAGGGCGGCCAGACCCTCTCCCCGTGCGCACGCTCAACCCTACCCCAACCCAGAGACTCAGGACAAGAAGTACAGAGATCACTTCCGCTAGGGAAGCACCTGAAACGCCCGTAGGCTTTTTGTATCACGGAGATCACTTCCGCTCGGGAAGCATTCGAAACGCCCGTAGGCTTTTTGGTATCACAGAGATCATTTCCGCTCGGGAAGCATCTGAAACGCCCGAAGGCTTTTTGTGTCACGGAGATCACTTCCGCTCGGGAAGCATCTAAAACGCCTGTAGGCTTTTTGTGTCACGGAGATCACTTCCGCTCGGGAAGCATCTGAAACGCCCGAAGGCTTTTTGGGTAACAAGACACGACACGACCAGTGTAGGGAGTTGTTATTCTAGGGTGTCCACACGCACACACGCACAAGATAATCCTATAGTGTCAAGGTTGTTGTTGTCAGGCTCAGACTTCGTCGTCAAGTCTGAGCCGTCAAGGGTCGTCTCGGACGCTATCATTTCACGTCCGGTTCTCATCACACACAATCTAACAGTTCTACAAACTGGAACTAAGGCACGGTCAAAACGCAAGTGGATACACTTGCCTGAAATGGCGAGTGCGTCGTCTGTCCGGGGCGTCTCGTCCAGTCGTCGCGTCCGTGGTAGTCCGTCTGAAAAGGGATCACGGCGACGGTGTCAAGTCGCGATTTTCGTCAAATCCTATTTAGGTTCATTTCTAAGTTAGGCGTGGCTACCCTAACTGTCACAAGTCAAAAAGTGTCCGATCAGCCTATCCGACGATTCTATCCTATGTGCACAGTTCAAAAGTCCGATCGTCGATTCTATTGTTCACAACATTTTAAAGGAGCAGAAAATAAATTTAGCGAGTTTAGTTGCCGATTTTAGTTAGGTTTTCAGTTTTGGCTACGGGTGGGTTTCGCTACGAGTTACGAGAAAACCAACCTCTCCGGAGTCTGAAATAGTGCGGACGTAGGGTCTGAACGGAGAGGTGTCTGCGGTGTCTACAGTGTCCCAACTACGGGTAGCATAGTGAGACTCGTCCGGGCAGCGGACGAAGCATGTTCAGCGAGTGCGATTAGTCCACGGCAAAACGACGAGCTAGCGTCACGGGGAGGCTGCGAACAGTTCTCGGTCGTGCATGTGGCTAGGGCTTCGCGCGATGGCCGCTGGCGACACAGTGAGAGGCGGCTGAAAATGGAGGCAGCAGCGCTCTCAGGGAACTGCAGCGGCGACTTGGGGAGCAGCGAAGGTGGTCGAGAGGGGCCGCGGCTCAGATCCGCGGGCGATCACCGTCAGCGGCGGCACGGGGTTGTGCGCAGCGGCGGAGGAAAACAGCTGGCGGCCGTGCGGGCTTGCGCGGCGGCAGGCGCTGATGCGAAGCTGCGGTGGAGCTGAAGGCGCTGCACGGCGCTGCGGGCATAACGGCGGGGGATCGGGCTCGGCGGCGGCACCGAGCGGCTGAGATCGAGGGAGAGAGGGGGACGACGCGGGGTTGCCGTGAGGGCGTGGTGTCGGCGTCGGGGAGGTGCGCAGCGGCGGCGCGAGGGGATCGCGACGGCGGAATCGGGGCGATTGGACTCGACGGCAGCTGCGGGCAAAGTCGCGACGGCGGGGGAAAATTGCGGCGGCGGCGGGAGGAGTTCGCGGCGGCAGGAGATAGGAGAGAGGGCGAGAGGCGATCTGAAGGGAGAGGGAATTTGAGGTCGGCGGCGGAGAATGGCCGCGCCGTGGGAGAGAGAGGGTAGAGGGGTCGGGGGAAATTTGGGGGGTGGCGGCTGCGCTGTGACTTAGGGTTAGGGTTAGGGTATATAATAAGATTTTATTTGTTAAACAGCTTTAAGTTTAAATCTTAAGTGGGCAAAGGGAAGAGCTAAGGGGGGTGCAGGTTGGGGGTAAGCCTAGGGATGATTAGAGGAACAGATTTGGAAAGATTTAAAAAACGTTTTAAAAGAGGGATTTAACCAGATTTGGTTAATAGATTTGAATTTCGAAATGATCAGGGCAAATCAATGGTCCAGATTTCTCGGAGCGATAACTCTCAATCCGGGCGTCAAAAAAATAATCTGAAAATACCGGAGCGATCGTGGAGACGAGACGCTCAGATCCACGGAGCCCGATCATGCGTAGCACCTACCAAAAATTTACGTAAAATTCGGGACGGCGTTACGAGTCTAATGACTAAACGCCTGAATCAATTTAACATCGTTTTGCGAGAAAACGAGATGCGAAAAGATGTTCCCAAAAATTACTATAAAATTCTACTCGCCCAACCGATCTCCACGGCACACCACATCGCATAGATCAGAAACCGGAAATAGCCAAGAAAAATACGTGCACGCTAAAGCACGTGCACGCAGAAATTTTAATAAGGTCGGAAAGCGACCGTTACATTGTCTCATTTTTAACTAATAAAAATGAAGACTTTGAAGCGTTTACCATATTTGCAAAGAAGATTCAAAATTTCTTAGGATCCACCATTATCACTATTCGTAGTGATCATGGAGGAGAATTTGAGAATGAGTCTTTTACAAATGTTTGTGATGACACCGGGATAACTCACAATTTTTCTTTTCCTCGTGCACCACCACAAAATGGTGTTGTAGAGATAAAGAATAGGACTCTCATTGAGTGTGCTCGTACCATACTCCATAATAGTCATCTTGGACTACAATTTTGGGCAGAAGCGATGCACACGTCATGTTATGTGCTCAATAGGATCTTAGTGAGACCCCGAACGAACAAAACGTGTTTTGAGTTATTTTATGACAAAATGCCACACGTTAAATATTTTCGAGTTTTTGGTTCAAAATTCTTTATCAAAAACACCTTTGGTAACTTAGATAAATTTGAGCCAAGATCCGATGAAGGAATTTTTGTTGGATATTCCACATGTAGCAAAGCCTACCAGATATACAACAAAACATCTTCAACGATCGAGGAATCACTACACGTATCATTTTATGAAGATTTTGATTTTCCTCATGTTATTGATGATAGTGTAGATGCTATATGCGATTCTCTTAGTAATGTCAAGATTAATGATTCTATTCTTGAGACTAACACTACTAATGAGATTGTTGAAGATGTTCCAAGTGATGCATGGATTCCCAAAGCTTACCCAACCGTTCGCAACCACCCTCATGACCAAATTATTGGAGATATTGGTGTGGGTGTTCGAACGAGGTCTAGAATTGAAGAATTCTCTCATTGCGCATTCGTCTCTACCATTGAGCCAAAGAACATCCAAGAAGCATGTGAGGATAGCTCTTGGATAGTGGCAATGGAAGAAGAACTCATGCAATTCGAGAGAAATGAAGTTTGGGAGCTCATTCCTCTTACA
This sequence comes from Scilla litardierei, assembly GCA_030789695.1. Taxonomy (NCBI): domain Eukaryota; kingdom Viridiplantae; phylum Streptophyta; class Magnoliopsida; order Asparagales; family Asparagaceae; genus Scilla; species Scilla litardierei. Next base: position 86,819,892 of record CM061141.1, on the reverse strand, counting down.
AGTGGTCACCAAGTGATTGGGACCAAGTGGATCTTCAAGAACAAGACCGATGAGAATGAGGTCATCACAAGGAACAAAGCAAGGTTAGTAGCTCAAGGCTACCAGCAAGAAGAAGGTATCGACTTTGAAGAATTTTTTGCCCATGTAGCTATATTAGAAGCTATTAGATTGCTTTTATCTTTTGCATCTTATAAGAATTTCAAATTGTTTCAAATGGATGTTAAAAGTGCATTTTTGAATGATATTGTTAATGAAGAAGTTTATATTTCTCAACCACCCGGTTTCATACATAAAAAATTTCCAAACCATGTTTTCAAACTTAAGAAAGCATTGTATGGGTTGAGACAAGCTCCTAGAGCTTGGTATGATCGACTCAAAACCTTTCTTTTGGATTTAGGTTTTAAAATGTGTGAAGTTGATTCAACATGTTTATTAAGGATTATGAAAGTGACATCCTTTTAATTCAAGTTTATGTAGACGATATTATTTTTGGTTCTACTAACTTTAATCTTTGTCAAGAATTTTCTAAGTCTATGAAGGATGAATTCGAGATGAGCCATATGGGTAAGCTCAACTATTTCCTTGGACTGTAAATTTGAAAAATGAAGGATGGGACATTCATACATCAAACTAAGTACACTGGGGAGCTTATCAAGCGATTTGGAATGGAATCGTCTTCAAGCAAAAGGACTCCCATGAGTACGACGACCCATCTACACAGGGATGAGAACGAAAAAGACGTAGTTGTTCGTCTCTATCGAGGTATGATCGGTAGCTTACTCTATTTAACTGCTAGTAGGCCTGATATTATGTTTTTCGTTTGCCTTTGTGCTAGATATCAAGCTAGACCTAAGGAGTCACACTTGATTGCGATTAAACGAATTTTTCGTTACCTCAATCATAAAAGATTATTGGTTACTTTACCCTAAATCTAGCACATATGAGTTAATCTCATTTAGTGATGCCGACTTTACCGGATATAAATTCGATAGGAAGAGTACTAGTGGCACTTGCCATTTTCTAGGAAATTCCCTAGTTTCTTGGTTCTCCAAGAAACAGAACTCGGTCTCATTGTCCATGACTGAAGAGGAATATATTACCGCGGGTCTTGCATGTGCACAAGTTCTTTGGATGAGACACACTCTTAAGGACTATGGTGTCAATTGTGATACTTGTCCTATCATGGTTGATAAGCAAAGTGCTATATGTCTTTCCAAGAATCCGGTACATCACTCCCGTACCAAACACATAGATGTGAGACACCATTTTATAAATGATCATGTAGCTAAGAAGGACATCATCTTAAAGTACATTGAAACCCAAAAACAAATCGCTGACATCTTCATTAAGCCTCTTAAAGAAAATTCTTTTGTGAGGTTGCATGCAGAATTAGGGATTATGGGAAATTTCGGAGTTCAACCTTCATGTTATATCATATTTGGACTCATATCATCATGTTACTTCTCTTCTTTTGGTAGATTATATGGTTTGCATATGTTTGTTTTAAGAGAGGTTATTGAGATTTTGATGATTTCATTAGTTTTCAGATTGCTTTATAAGATTTTTGTGTTAATCGTTTTTTATATTGATTTCTTATTGAGATTTATGTTAGAGTATAGGTCCTAGGGTGAGTTATATCTATTCTCTGGATTTTTAACCTCACTGTGCATTTTTGGACCAGGACAGACGACTGTCTTTCCTTCGACAGTCGCTTGCCCTACTTTATTTTTCTCATACAGCTGACTGTATCTTTCTCCCAGGTGACTGATGACGACTTTACAGTCGACTGTTGGATCAACAGGCAACTGCATTTTGGTCATCAGGCACCTGTCCATAGCGTCAGATGTCTCTGTTTTATACCATCAAATCTTTGATTCTCAGTCAGTCGACTACTGAGTAATATACAGTCGACTGTCTCTCTGACAGGCGACTGTAAGTTACCCACAGTCGACTATCTGTCAACCTAAGCCAATTTTTTATCATTTGAACCAGTCGACTGACGATTGTTCCTCAGTCGAATGTCAACTATTGTGGCGGTTCGTTAGTTTGATCTGAGCCGTCGATTTTTCGATCCAACGGCCCAGATTCTTCAGACCCCTCCTTATAAATTCGAGAGACGTCGATTTGATCTCACGATTTCTCTCCCATCTGTCGACTATCCATCGTTTTCTCCATTCAAAATCTGATGTCGATCACTCCTCCGTCGATTTCGATCCGATTCGAAGCCTCATTCTTTGATCTTTCGATTGCTTGGTCATTTGTCTCCTTCTCCGTCTCGATTTAGGTTTGTTTCCTCTTGTTATTTCTTTCGTGTGATTACTTCATTTCCTTCGTTTGATTGAACAATGGCTCCTAAGACCAAAGGGAAGACTATTGTCTCTAGACGCCCTAGGATCCCTAAGTCGACCATTTTCAAGACCAAGCGACCCCACAAAGCCCGCACCAAGAAAGCTGATCCTCCCTCTGATTCGTCAAGAGGCTATTCTCCCTCTTCCTCCGATGCCGAGCCCCTTGTGAAGTGTCCGTGCAGGCACCTTGGTGTTCACATTAACGAGCCTGTTGATGCGGCTGAACATGCTCCTAAGTCTAGTTTCGATGACCAATCACCTGCCGTGCCTCCTTCTGATCCCCTTATCCCTATTTGCCGTGACGACTCTTGTCTGGCAATGTTCCATTCTCTCCTAGGGATCAAGCTCCTTCGTGAGCGATTCATTGTGTATCAATATTTCACCGCTGAGAGACTCTTAGAGATTCTCTCTTCTACCTGCTTGGGTGATCTTTTTCGATTCTCCCACATCGATTCCCATCGTGCCTATCCATTTCCGGTCAAATTATTCTATGCAAACCACATTCACGGTGAATATGCTGACACATGTGTGATTGATACTGTCGTCCAGGGGACCCACATCCGTCTAGACCCTACTCTCTTAGGGACCATCCTTAGTATTCCCTCCTCTGGCTCCCTTCCTGCTGACATCTCTATTTTAGATGTTAGTGATCTTGATCAGACTGTCCTTCAGGACATGTTTCGTGTGATCCCCTCAGTTCTCTCCTCTAGAGTTAGGGCCTCCATGTTCTCGGCTAGGGGTTGGGCTATTCACCTTGTGTTGAAGTCCAACATCCTGCCGAAGTATGGATCTTCCGACCAGCTCTTCCAGGAGATCCTGTGGTGCATGTATGCCATCTTTTCTGGCATGTCGATAAACATGGCCGGCGTCCTCCTTGATAGGATGGACAAGGTCGAGTTTACTACTGCTTCTTCCCACATTTCTTATGGTGGTCTCCTTACTCTTGTTTTCTGTCATTTTGGTATAGATTTGACCCCCTTCGAGCCTTTGCCTCTTGGTTCTCTCCTAGATGCTTCTGCAAAGTCGAAGTCTTCTTCGGCTTTGCATTCGGTATCTAAGAAGAGGCAATCTACTTTTGCTCCTACTTCAGACTCCATTCCCCCAGCTGATCAGCCATCTACCTCGGCAGCACCCTCTCATGACTTGGAGGAGAGGATTTCCGGTATCTATGAATTGCTCTTTCTATCATTCTAGCATCAAGGAATTCCATTCCCTGATCATCTCAGATGATTTGTTCCACCTCCTCGTTCTGATCCTCCTCCTCCTACCTTCACTGAGATCGTTGAGGATCCTATTGTTGCTGCCTGCTCAGGATGTCCCGGCTGGTGTTATTCCTCCTCCCGAGGATGTCGCTGTTGATCCAAAGTTTCAGGAGTTTCAGATTGTTTTGGCCTCCTCCTTTGTTGCTGCTGCTCGGGACACTCACCCTACGACTTAGATTCTTTTTGGACTGAGTGTTTGAGTGTTTTTTTGTTGTTATGTATGATGTTGTAGCTATGTATATTGATATGGATGGTATATGTATTTTGATCATTTTGTGTATGATTGTACATGGGTATTTTGGATGTATTTTGTGCCCTTGTAACTTTAACCATAGTTATATATGACAATGCAGTTCCTTCATTCTGTTTCATACATTGTATCATTGTCTATCTTATTTGTGTGAATTGTGAGAACCTGTCTCTTTGTATGCGATATCATTTTAATGAGGTGAATTGAGACGATTTTTTTTGGTGACACATAATGTTGATATTGTACTTTAATTCATTTAATCAGCTAAGTTTTAATGTGATTTATGCATTTTTGATTTATATATCTTTAGACTCTTGTGATTGTTTCAGTACTTATTTAGCACTATTATTGTTGTTATTCCACTCCCTCCTTTTCGATAATGCCATAGGGGGGAGAGAAATAAACATATCATAAATGTGCTAAGTAAATTCTAATTGAAAACTAGCTTGAATCTAAGATTGAATTTACCTTAGATTCATGGAGAGTAAGATATAATGAATATGGATTATAAAATCCTAGATTTCATGAATTCAAGCATATCATTCCATTTGCTTCATTTGATTATTTAATCCTATCTTACTCAGTTGCTTCATTTGATCTATAGATGCTCTAATATTTATAGACTAACTTGATTGGCATCTATGTAAGGGGAGTAAGTTTTCTTTAAGCACAATTATTTATCTTTTTATTTATGTTTGTTTTTCATCATTAAAAAGGGAGAGAATGTTGAGTATTGGACTTCTCCCTACTTGGTGTTAATGATGAGCAAACATAAATACTTATGACTAATCCCCTATTTGCAGTTAATCCATTCTCTAAGCATATCATGAAGATCAATTAGCAATGGATGTCACTCAAAGATCATTGAAAGCAAAGGAAGTGGATTGGATGATCATAGAAGTTGATTGAAGCTCCTAGAAGACTTGAATAGAAGAGAGAGTTCTTCAAATGTAATTTTCTTGTTTCTCTTCTAGTATGTAGCTTAGAAGTAGAACTATATTGGAGCACACACACATCTTTCTTTTAGTCTTAGAAAATTCATTAGATCAACTTTCCATAGACTCCAATTCATTTCTATCTGGATTGTGCATGTCATGATTTCAACAGTCGACTGCTGAACGATTTACAGTCGCCTGTCTCAAAATAGTCGACTGTGCTTTGTTCTACAGTCGCCTGTTATGCACAAACTTAATCAGTCTAGTTTTGGGCTTCTTAGCTTTAACTCTTTCAAGCGACTGATGTGCATTTCACAGGCGCCTGTCCTAGTGACAATCGATTGTGATTTGTTACTCAATCGCATGTCTATCTTCAGCCCAAACCTATTTCTCAGTTTTGATCTGGCCAGTCGACTATTGTTGTATTTACAGTCGACTGTCCAAATGGCCAGTCGACTGTTAATGCTTCAACAGTCGTCTGGCTTTGAGCCTCTCTATAGACTCAACTCTCTGGAAAATGTCAGGCTTTGTGACAGTCGTCTGTAGAAGGAATTACAGTCGCCTGTTGGATTTACAGTCGATTGTCTTCTCTTTATCAGTCGCATGTCCTGTATCCCTAGACTTTTCTATGGTTTTCTTGACTTACCCTCATTTCGGCCAGTCGCCTGTTTAAGGATTTACAGTCGCCTGTTGGTCTAACAGTCGACTGTCTACTCCTTACCAGTCGACTGTCCACGTGATAAGTTACCGTTATGAATTCTCACCTACCCACTATCACTGTGCACCAGTCAACTGTGAGTTGTTTAACAGTCGACTGTCACGGGCGCAGATTCTATCCGTAGAGTTTTTCTTCACGGATTTCAAAGGGGTTTTGGGAATTCTGTTTGAAGGATTTGAGAAAACTATAAAAGAATCTTCTACTATTCCATTGAGAGTTTGACTCATTTGATTATCTTTTGCTCAAACTTTCAAGCTTTCATTTGTTAAAGATAAAAGCTCTCAAAACCCAAAAGCCCTAGAATTCCTATCTTTCATCTCTTGCACTCCAACCTAGAACCAAAGAGAAATCTTCTAGGCATTTGGTGCAGTCAAGAGAAAGGGCTTTCCTCTCTTCCAAGAGAGTCTTTCAACCCACAACACACTTCTCCTTCAAGGCATAGGTGATTGTAAGTGTTGCTTAATTTCATATTTCATAACTTTCGTTATCTGATTTTCTCTCGGGTTGTGAGAGTGTTTTGCTTGATCCCAAGTTGTGGGAGTCAAGGACATCGAGTGTATTTCGATTTCACTTGTAGGGTTGCTACAAGTGGGGTTTTTAAGGAAACCTCAAGTTAGGGTTCTAACTTGAGTATCCGGTGGTATCCGGGTGGAAGGGACATAGGATTACCGGGAACAAGTCGGGTAGTGACGTGGGTAATCCGAACCCTTGAAACATCCTTACGGTTGCATTGTTTCTTTTTGGGGTTTGGTTTTTATTCTGTATTACTTGTTGGTTAGGAATTTAATTTGGTGTAACTATCTTTTTAAATTGATAAACACTATTCAACCACCCTTCTAGTGTTTTCCCCATAGCCAGGGTCCTTACATAAGGGTGTGCCCCTTGGGGTATAACTCTTTTGAAAAGGGGATAGGACTTAGTTGAACTTGGGTTCAACACGCGCGTGCCGCCGCCGCCGCCCGCCCGCCCGCCCTCCGGCCGGCTGTGACGTGTCGTGCGTGCGTGCGGTGATTATATTTCTAGATAAAATAATTATTATATAATTATTTTGATAAACCGAATTTCAAATTTCAAACGTTTTTAAACGTTTCAAATTCAAACGCTTTCATTTATTCAGATCCACAATTTATATCAATTAATTCCCAGATCCAGAATTATACTCACGTTAATTTTAGATCTAGAATTTAAATCGTTTTAAATCTTCCAGTTATAATTTTATTTTATAAATAGGGTGCGTGGTTTATCTTTTGAGAGGTGCAAAAACATGTTGTCTTCCTCTTCCTCCTGCCTCCGAAAATTTCTTCAAATAAACAGATTGTTTTTTTTATTCCGAGCTGGTGCAATAGCAAACAGATTTGTTGGTTGTTGTTCTTTTTCGGTCATCTTCCAGTGCATATTTGATCGATCACAGAGGTCCTTCTGGGCTGTTTTATCCTGGGTATGGCGGGGCTGTACACTGCTTGCACAACATTGGGCAGAGCCGCAAAACGTCTTAAAGAGAGCGACCTAGTCCGCGACTCAGCCCTCTTCATTTGGTAAACTCATTCATGTCTCCTTTTGGTTTCTGCAACAGCAAATCTCAACAAGAAAGCAATGATGCTTGATATTATCTGCTGAAGATCTTTGGCTAAACTTTGACATATCATCCTAGTTTGTTCGAAATGTGTAGAGGCAATCATCTGGCCACTGCTTTTCCAACGAGAGATTTGGAGGATGTGATCGGTCATTTTGACATGAGAGGAGTCTGTAGTTCAGTTCATTGCCAACCCACCTACAAGTGGGATCGATGAAATTTACTTGGAGAAACCTTGCAGCTATGTTTTTGATGTATGCCAAGCATCTAGCATTGAGGAGCCCCAGAGAAATTATCGACCATATATGATTGAAGCACAACGCAATTTCATGATTCCGTGGTGCTTCAATCATATATTATCAATAATTACTCTGGGGCTTCTCAATGCTGGACCCTTGATGCACATCAAAACCATAGCTACAATGTTTCTCCAAGTAAATTTTGTCGATCCCAGTTGTAGGTGGGTTGGCAATGAACTAAACTATAAATGAGAGTGGGGAGTGGCCGTATTATTGGAATTTTTAGGGCGTAAAAAGACCAAACCCCCTCCCCCAATGACCATTTTTTACTGTTGGGGGAGGGTTTTTTGTCTTCTTGCCCGAAAGTGACCAAAATACCCAATGGGGCCTTGGGAAATGTCAAATGAGCATTCTCCGACCCAACACAGCACACACACTAAAAAATAGGCAATGGACCGAGGCAGACCCATTAGCGGATAGGCAACGGGCCGACCCGGGCCCGTCTGTGAGCTGAGCTGGCCCGGCCCGACGGGCCGAAATGTCTTAGGAAACCCGGCCCTGGCACCAGACCGAGCGGGCCAGGCCACGGGCTGGCGGGCCGTTTGGCTATCTTGACATTTGTGCTCAACCAGAAACTTGTACATAGAATTTGAGAAAAGAAAAGATTACTGATAATCAATTGATTTTTATATAATGCATCTCTTACATTACAACTTTTGGAGCACCAAAGCCTTAACATGTGGTATGAATATATTTTCAGCTAAAACTTTTGTTAAGATATCAGTAAGTATTTATACAACATGTATATATTGTCAAACTAGTTCTTCCTAATGAAGTGGTACTTGATCTCAATATATCGGGTTCATCACTGGAACTTTTGATTATTCAAGAAGTCCTTGACCATAGTATTATCATAATAGCATGTATATATTGTCAAACTAGTTCTTACTAATGAAGTGGTACTTGATCTCAATATATCGGGTTCATCACTGGAACTTTTGATTATTCAAGAAGTCCTTGACCATAGTATTATCACAATACAAGGTAACGGGACCATTGATATATGTACTTCAATTTCTATTAAAAATCTTCTAATCAAGAGAGCCTGTTGTGTGCCACTGTGCTAGACACATATTCAGTCTCTTTGGTCGACAAAGCTACCATCATATGTTTCTTGTTGTAACCATAAGATGTGTTGGGACCTGAGATGGCCAAGAGAACACTAGATGGGTGTGAATAGTGTTTTTGAAAAATTAAAAATCATTTAGAATTTTCTCCCTAAGATCAAAATCATAATACTTGCAATAATAAAATTAAGCAGCGAAATGTAAATGCAAGTAAATAAATAACAATCGCAAACACATAATTTTTTTCCTGGTTCCCCATAACTTGGGTACGTCCAGTCCCCGAACTCCCTCGAGCATTAATCCACTATTTTCAGTAAATGGTACACACCACCTCACCTCCAATGAGGATTTTCCATTGCCTCACAAACCGAGGTCTTTTACAAACACCTTCCCTACAACAAGAGTTCTCTCACCACCTAGTCTCCAACTAGGATTTACAAGTCCTCATATACAATGAGGAAATCCCTCTTACTAATATCCAAATAAGAAATACTTACAACCTTTGAAGCTTTTACAAATACCTATAGCCATTTGATGAAGCCATTGTGTATATGATTGCTACAGTAGTGGGTTGATCTCAAAGATGTAGAACTTTAAAAACTTGAGAGATCAAAGTTAAAACTTGATTTAAACCTCTTAAATATATAACTTCAATAGCTTTACATAATATATAAGAAATGAAAGCACAATGATTCCTATAGCCAATATATATATTGTGAATAATATGGCTAAAAGAAATCGAAAATTCTTTTGATCAAATAGAATATTGAACTTTAAACTTAAACTTGATCAAAAAGAAATTACTTGAAATTGAGTCTTTAAAAGAATAGCACTTGAGCTTTACAAATCAATAATCAAATATGAAGGCCAAGAAGATAAAATGTTGGGACTATTCTAGATTGTTCTACGCAAAACCATGCTAAACAGTATAGATATATCATGTCAGATCTACGAGAAATTAAACTGTCACACCCCGATTCCCATTCTACCGGGAGCGAGGACGCGAGCGGGTCCACGGTGTGCTTAAAACAAGGAGGAGTACTTTTTTTCTTCCGCCTTGGCTTAAACATACTAAGCGTCTGTGTAGAAATTGCAGGTCTTTGCATGCAAATTTATGAAGCAGTTCAAACGATAGTATTACATATCCAACGTATAATAATTAAGATACATCTTAGGCCTAGCATGGCCAATACAAACAAAATTACACAAATTACATTATTTCAAATATAAATGTGCAGTCGCGAAGGTGGTCGTCTAATCTTTAGCGGGTAGGTACTCCACATATTCTTTGAGCACTGGCTCGACTTCTGTATCAGTGAATTCAGAGAACTCACCATCGATACCTAACGAACATTTCGTAAAACAACAAAGTGAAATGTCCGTCAGCGAGGTTTACTCGGCAAGATAATCTCCAAAACCAAAACGTTAAGCATTTAAAATTGACCAAGCTGAACTTTAAAGACAAGAAATAAGTTTAAGTTGAAAGAGTTATAGCAGTTAAACATTCGTAGCCATTTGCAACCAGCAGCAATTTAATAATTTGATAGCAATTTGTAATACTATTAGCAACCTGTAACAATTTAACATTCGATAACAAAATTGTAACATTGTCAGCAACCAGTAGAAGAAGATGTTAGAGCAATATTTAATAACCAATCTATTCTAGTGATAAGTCCATGTCCAAGAGTACGAGAGATGACCAATATGCGCCCGGTGAAGGGAGCCAATCCGTGACGCTGCTCACCAACCCTATATGGCGACGGTCAAGCTCTAACCTCCATAATGTGTTGGAGGTATTCGGTATGGGTGCATCCAGCCACTCCGTAACACTTGTGATCATAGACTACCCCAATCCCACGGGTCAAGTCAAGTGCAAGGTCAAAAGTACGTGTACTATCTATTTATATTAAAGTTCCATATTCCATTCATTTATATTGAAGTTACATCTTCCATTCATTTATATTGAAGTTACATCTTCCATTCAGTTTATTCAGTTCATTTGCATCGTATTAGATGCGTAAGATGACTCATCGGTCCATTCAATAATCTCAACCAATTTCACAGTTTTGAGATTTAGTTACACCATTATCGAATATATGAATGCACAATACTTTAAAGAAACGAGCATAGAAAATGGTTTTGACTAAGTAATTGAGGATAAATAAGTTTAAAATATTTTTCTGAGGTTAGTAAACATCTTTCAAGATCTTAAAATAATTAATGGGGATTTTTCTTAATTTATACGACCCAAAAACTAAATAAAAATGAGAAAACGATTTTTTATTATATTTTTCAAACATTTCTCTAGGGCAAACCATATGTCAGAATTCTTCCAACAAGGGGTCAAAACGATCATATTAACTAGTACTACAATATATATTTTTCTCGTATGTCAGTAGACATGAAAATTGCATGATATGATTTTAAAGCGAATTTAGATTTATTAAGTTTTGCCTTTGAAAAATCATTGTGGGAGATATACTTGCCTTTTGGCGATGAAACTAGCGCCAATGAGTCCGTTTCGTTGTTTCTGATTTTCTGCGAATGGTCTCGTATTTTTCTGAGGCCTGTACAATTTACTATGAATTTTTTCAATCAGTTTATAAGTATATATAGAAAATACATATTTTTATACATATTGTAATACTTATTTCGTATTAATATTAAAAACCAGTCGTTCTCACCTCACACTTCCGTTCAAACTATTCACGTGCAGGTGGCTGGCGTTCGGCGGTGTCGACGCCTCCGACGAGGCGGGTGGACGGCGGCTGCACTAGGACCAGTAGACGGCGAAGTCGACTGCGTACTGCGGCGGCAAGCGGACGGCGGTGGAAGCGATAGTGGTGTTGAGAGGGGGTGGTCTGCGGACTGGGTTCCTCGTCGGAAGCGAGCAGCGAGCTCTGGTGGAGCTCTAGGCGGAAGAGGGAGGGAGGCGATGGGAAGTCAGAGATGGAGGTAGAGCGGCTCACAGCGGTGACTTGGTGGTAGGCAGAGCAGTGAACGGTGGAGCTCAGAGGCGACGACGGAGGGAGCTTCGGCGGTGACTTCTGGAGGGGGAGAGTGTGCGGGGGAGATGGAAGATGGGTTTGGTTACTGGTTTTGCATGAAGAAGAAGAGGGTGATGTTATATATATGTTCAGCAATCATATCCCCAAGATGTCATTAACTCTTTTACAAGCTTTTAATGGTAAACTTCTCACCAAGGATTTTCTCACGGGATAGGGACTTAACACGGATGGTAAATGCATTCTCTGTGAGGGGGATAATTTGGAGACAATCGGGCATTTGTTCTTTGGTTGTGATTTTTCATGCTACCTCCTGAGCAGATGCTTACTAAAGCTTGGGGTAAAAGGCAATATGTCGGCTACATTAATTGGAGTTGGGGACTTGTTCTTGAAACACTTCGGGAAGAAGGGGACCATGAGCATGCTAGCAAAGATTGCTTTATCTGCTATGGTATGGCATAGTTGGAGGGAGAGGAACAAAAGAATTTTTGATAATGTAAAAAGATGAAAAACTAGCCTCTTCGAAGACGTCGCCGCTGATATCAGAATATCATTGAAAGACCAAGAACTGGATGATGCGGATGCAAGGGATGCCTTGGACAAATGGGAATTTCGGGATATTGGATGACCGATGTATTTCTTTTATGGGAATTTTGGGCTTTTGTTTTGTGGGGTCAGGAACTGATAGTAGAAAGTGACGGTGCTTGTGCCATATCCTCTCTCTATTAATACCTGACTCCTATACTGAAGCCTCACTGTATTGTTTTGTACATTTACTTAATAAAGAATTACTCTTACCTTTCAAAAAAATGATATGGTTAATAATAATAATAACAACAACAACAATAATAATGAGTACAGTTGGATCTGCCAGCTATAGGGAGGTGTGTTAAATAGGTGGGTTAGGGTATTGATTAAGGGGGTTAGGGGTAAATGGTAACTAGTAAATGTAATTAGTGAAGGTGAAAGTGATTAGTGATTGAAATTAGTAAAAATAACGTAATACTACGCCGTTTTCGCATACGACTCCGAAAAATTACGAAAACATAGCCACGGGTTCGTATCATCGCGAGGATCGTGAATACGAGATCTATTTAGAAGTTTGAACTACAAAGTATGAGTTTTGGGCCAAAATGTTTAGGTCGCGAGTTTGCTGGTTTTATATCGATTTGACTTCAGAAAATTACGAAATTAAAATGGGAGGCACTAAATGATCACAAAATCACATGATAGAAGTTTGAAATTGTTTTGATAACGTTTACATAGAAAATAATTGATATGGCTATATCGGTAATAATTAAGTAGAAAATATTATATAAACTTTTTAAACTTTTTGACGACACTGAAACTTACGAATACATGTTATAACTAGTATGATGATACCAAAATATTTTTCATATAATTGATTAGAAACCATTTTTGTTATATAACTCTTGACAAATCATTTCAAAATATCTTCAAAGTATAAAAATACGTAGAATACGAAAATACGTGTACTGATGAATACGGGTCGTCACATAAACTAAAACTTTATACGAAAGAGTACATGAATCCATAACGCCCTAATTTGTAGATCCGCATGGTTGGCCTTCCAGATCTACACGAATCCCCGATAGAAATCCTTTAGCTTTTCTCTGTCTCTAATATGTCGATGGGATGCAGAAAAGACGGCTCTTCATTCATGCAATCTGGGGATCATGACCACCTATATATATGAAAAATTCCAAATGCCAATTGGGTTTCTGATTTAGCCCATTATTAAAACAGAAAGCACATACGTCTCTACACATTAAAGGCACACACCCTAACAGATACATTAAAGCCCGATTAACCAAACCCGATCACTTTATTGGACTTAACTTAATTCGACAGCCTGCATTACATACTTATTTTACATATAAGTGCAACGTTGGATTAACAATTCAACAATCTCCCACTTGGGCTATATATCAAACCTTATAATTATGTTATGCATAAATAACCGAATGGAAACTCAATATGCTGTCATTGCTGGAATGTATGTAAAACCAATTCGGTTCATCAATTATTTTAGCATATGATCAAAGAGGCCTTAGACACATTTAACATAACTTGACCCATCAATGGTCACATAAGTTAAAATAGCTCAATACATAAATTAAAATAACTGAATGACATGAATTGTGATGTGGTTGTGTAGCCTGGAAATTTCATGTTTTGTGATCTTAACATGGCTATTTCCAACTGATCCTCCCTTAAACTTTAATGAGATCAAAACCAGGAGTGTTACCAAACCAAAACTTTATTTCTGCAGAAAATAACTTTAAACTGAAAACTAAAAATGTCTATATTACTTGAGCACCCAAACGAACAACCTCGCACTAAAACTGAATTTCATTAAATGACATGACACTCATAAGAGCAAAGTGCTCTTGAAACCTTCTGGGTGGCATTCCCTTAGTAAGTGGTTCCACAAAAATATAGTTTGTTCTGATGTGCTCTATAGACAATTTTCATTCCAAACTTTTTAGTTAACAACCAGAAACTTGATCTCTGAATACCTTAACTTTGTCAAGTTCTTATTGTTATTGGAATAAAACTGCAGACTTATTGTCACAAAATAATCTATGTAATTTTTAAATACCATCCATAATTTGCAACCATGTGAAAAAATTATATGGTCATATTTCAAGATTGGATGTCATAACTTGGTACGAAGTCTGTAGCCATGTTAGAAGATGCTATAAAAGAGACTAATTAGCCATCTTCTAGTAGATGGCACAGATTTCAAACTTTTTTTGCATCTAATGAAAATCAGAGTCAGTATATTAAATGATCTTAAAATTTTCTGACCTCTGATACATGAGCATGCTGCTTTTGTTCTCTGTAAGTACCGTAAGACCTATTTGGCTGCTATAAAATAGTATACTCCTGAATTGATTAAATATCTGCCCAACATACCTGTAATATTCGTAATAACCAATTTCATACAAATTTGAGCATGCATCAGACTCCCTACTACTAAAGCATAGGGAATCTTTTGCATTTCATGCCTTTCAAAGTAACTTTTAAGACACTGATTGAGACTAAACTTGTCTCCCTTAGATTCAAGGGCATCACCTGGTTTACAATTATGCATGACATATATTTGAATAACCTTTTCGATGTATGCCTTTTATGATAATCCAAGAATACCATGAGAATGATCCCAGTGTATCTAGATCCCTAATACAAAAGATGCATCACCAAAATCTTACATATAGAAGTTTCTTGGTTTCATGCAATGAGCCTATATTATTACTGGCATGTAATATGACATCAACATATAAAACCAAAAAAGAACATTTACTCCTACAGAACTTATGGTATGTACATTCATTAACCAGATTCATCTCAAAAATCGAACGAGATGATCATTAGATGAAACATAAAATACCATTATCGAGACTGAATTGCATCACTAATGCGATTGTTACCCTGAAAGAGTCTTTCAAGGAAACCAAAGAGAAAGTCTCTTTATTTTTAATGCATTATTTCTGTATAAAGTCTTTTATGAAAAGACATGCCTTATATCTATCAACAGTGTCTTTTGAATCCCACTTGGTTATAAAAATCTATTTACAACGAATGTGTTTTATATCTTATTGCAATGATACAATCATTGTCCTTCATAGACTTAATTTTTCTTACTCAAGGCATTAGTCCACTTCAGAGAGTTAGAACTATTCATGGCTTGATGAAAATTGATTTAATCATTTTCCATCACTCCAATGTCAATCTCATGCTCTAAGAGATATACAATGTAAATAACTGGCACTGCACTTCTCCTTTCTCTAATGGATCTATTTAATATCATAAGTTCTTGAGGTGCTAGTGTTTGTTCATCTTGAACAATTTTCTATGTAGGGGAATTTCTAATATTGTCTTGAGATCTCATTTGTGACATTGTCTTGATTTATTGTGTTTTGAACAAGGTCAGGAGTGAGATTCTAATCAATGCCAATAACACATGTGGGAATATCAATGTATTCATCTCCAAAAGACAGTGCCATTAACTGTATTTCCAAAGACAATATCCTTAACTGTATCCCCTCTCCCTGTAAACTCGGCGTCCTTAAAGAACTGGGCATTTCCAAACTCGTAAATTTACTTAATTGTGGGATTTCTTTTAAAAAAATGTACCATATGGATCCTTTTAAAATATTCTACAAATAGCAAATCACTGTCATTGTGTTCAGTTTCCTTTCATTAGGCTTGTGAGGCCTTACCTTAGCTGGACATTTCAAACATGCAAGTGATTTTGTTACTTTAGATGAAACTCTTAAAAGAAGGTAAGCTGTTATCTTAAGTGTTTTTTTGAATGAGATATACGTAGCCATATCTGAAAAATCATTTATGAGCTTTATAAAATATTGTTGATAACTCCAAGCAACTGTATAGAATGGCCCACAAATATTGTCAATATATATAAGTTCTAAGATGCCTAAAGTCTTATTGGCTTCATAATATCATTTTATTGGTTTGTTTTCCCTCTATCTGTTTATCAAAAACTTCAAAGTCTGTGAAATTTAATGGATCAAGAATTTCATTTGACATTAGTCTATCTGTTTATCCTTTCGGATATATATTCTAACTCTTATATCAAAATTTAACTAAATTCTCATTAGTTAATTTTCACTTTATACTTCGTGTACTCAAATGCATGAAATACTTAAATGAGGCAATAAATTATTATGAACTGATAAAGAACTAGAACTAACTCATTTTGAATCATGAGACAAACCAAATTTCACATACCCAAAATGAACAAAAATAACCAAATTTGTCCAAAATAGAAATAGAAAAAAATTCTGTTAAAAATAGTACGATAAATGTCTTATCAAAATTCAAATACAATCTAGTCTTTAATAATCGTAATTTTCAACTGCTTCGGTTTGAATCGTTTTGCCTTCGCCTACATGGATGTATCTTTCACCATCACTCGGCTTTTGACATCTTAGGCAACCCTATATAGACACAATGATGTGAGTGGTGTTGAGTATTGATTCCCCGGATTTGGTTTTGATGATGAACAAACATAAATATCGTGAACTAACTCTTTGTGAGCGCAGTTATGGAGATCGTCGCCAAATTTCTATGAACATCCAAAGCGACGTCTCAAGACTTCTTAAAGCGCGTGATCGTGTGCCTAAAGCTTCGTTGAAGCTCAAGGACCATTATTGAAGTCATGAAGATTCGATTGAAGCTTTTGAAGACGGTTCGTCATGTTTTATTTATAGTCTTCTACTTTCGTTTCGTAGAATGTTAAGCCTTGAGTAGGACTTACGCTTTAATCTTCATAACGCTCATATCTTAGAGCTAGGATCTTAGTAGAAGTCCATACAAACTTTTCCGAAGCTTCGCGCTTCGATTCGCGACTTCTTGTGCATGTCAGTTGGTTCAAGAAGAAGAACCAACCGACTAGATGGCAATCTAGTCGGTCGGTAAAGCTTCTTGAACCGACTAGAATGCCTTCTCAATTCTAAGCTCTTTACTATTTACAGTTAGTCGGTCAAAGAAGGTTCACCGACCGACTAGTTGTGAAACTAGTCGGTTAGGAATCCTTCTTAGACTGACTAGTTAAGCTTCCACTGTACAGCCTAAGTTACTGTTTATCGTTAGTCGGTCTAAGAACATTTGTCGACCGACTAGTTGATGAACTAGTCTGTTAGACTTTGTTCGTAGACCGACTAATTCATCTTGAGTTCAGCCTTCACTATTTCACCTGTTAGTCGGTCAAAGTTGACTCACCGACCGACTAGTTGTGAAACTAGTCGGTTAGCAAGTCTTCTTGGACCGACTAGTTATTCATTCCCTGAACTTCTTCTTTTGGCTGTTCACCTCTTAGTCGGTTCATGTTGAATCACCTACCGACTAGTTGATGAACTAGTCGGTCAGTGATCCTTCTTTGACCGACTAGTCTGCTTCAGAATAGAGCCGTTGGAGCATTAAATGCCACGAATTTTGCTCTCTCTTTCCTCTATCCTATATATACTTAGAGTGCAGCTTTCATAGCATTCAAAGCTGATATTAATTGATCTTTAGAGAATCAAAGAGAAGCATTTAATCCTCATTGAAAGCTCATTCATGTCCAAAGAATCTCTCTTCCACTCTTACTTCAAAAGAGAGATTCACATTGATTGTGAGCCATTCAAGCCAAGAGCTTGATTCTAGGTCACCAACAACTTCCTAGCCCTCCATCGCTGATCAACATCTAGGAGCTAGAGTTTGGTGCTTTCATCTTCCCCAAAATCCTATTTGCCCTAATTCGTAAGTTTACTCAAGGCATAGGTATTTTGTGGTAAGCATTTCTATTTCAATTTACATTGATATTGCAAGTGATTTACTCTCGGTTGTGAGAGTTTGTTTGTGATCCCGGGTTGTGGGTGTCACAATTTCATTTGTGTATGATTTGACTTTGTAGAGGGTTTCTACAAGTATTTCATAGTGCAAATTTGAGTTAGAGGTTTCTAACTCAAGTACCCGGAGGGGATCCGGGTGGTTGGGACGTAGGATCACCGGGAACAAGTCGGTGAGACTTGGGTGGATCCGAACCCGTTATATCGTCTGTTTGCGATTGCATTTCTTTGTTGTCTATATTTACATTTCCGCATTGTTGGTTGAGTTTGCAAGATAATTAGGAATTATCTTCTTAATTATTTTAAAGTACTATTCACCCCCCCCTCTAGTACTTGTGCAGTAGCTTCGTAGGGCATTACATTTGGTATCAGAGCCAAGTACCTAGCTATGTCTGCCAACGACAACAAAACTGTTCGTCCACCTTCAGATTACAACACCTTCAGGAACCGTGAAGGAGCGTCTTCGGTGATGGAAGGACACTCCTCGACGAGGCCTCCCTTCTTCAACGGTACCAACTACAGGTACTGGAAATGCAGGATGGAAACTTTCCTCCGGAGTGCTTCATTGTGGAGAGCCACGTTGACGGAGTATGTCGAGCCCGAGGAAGTAGATTTAGTGAAGTGGACTACCGCGGATGTCACCGCAGAGGTAAGCAATGCCAAGGCAATGAACGCCTTGCAATGCGCTTTGGAGCCCGAGGACTTCAACAAGATATGCACATGTAAGAGTGCATATAAAATATGAAACTCCCTCCTCATCTTGCATGAAGGAACGAGTAGGGTAAGAGACTCCAAACTCGTAGTTGTTAATAAAGATTACGAGTTATTTCATATGCAACAGGGTGAGAAGATGAAGGAGTATTATGCTCGTTTCGTCGACATCACCAACGAATTGGAGGCTCTTGGTAAGACCTACACCCAAAAGGAGAAAGTCTCAAAGATCATTGACGGACTTCCTTCTTGTTGGGAGAAACGTACCTTCGCCATCGAGGAAGGTAATGACATGAGTAAGTATACCGTCATTCAACTAATGGGTACCTTAATGACTTATGAGGTACGCAAGGATAGCAAGTTAAAGTTGCAGGACAAGATGAAGTCCTACTTGAAGCAATACGAGCCAAAGAAAAAGGTGATTGCGTTCAAGGCCGCTCCATCTACATCTACATCTATCGATGATGAAGAATCGGAAGAAGAGTTGGACTTGGAATCCATTGCCCTCATGGAAAAGAAGTTCAACTGGTTCTTCCGAAAAGGTAATTTCAAGAACAAATCCAAGTTTAGTTCTTCTAACGCCTCCGCTCCTTTGTGTTTCAAATGCAACAAGCCAGGACACATGAAAGCGGATTGTCCTCAAAACAAGCACAAGGAGAAGTGGAAGGCGCCAAAGTTCGACAAGTCAAAGAGGTACAAGAAAGGGTACAAGAAAAGACTTGTCGGGACATTCTCTGACTCCGACGAGGACTCGTCAAGCGGAGAGTCAGATGATGAGCAAGTGGAGCAAGCACACATGTGCTTCATGGCAAGAGAGGAACGTGATCAAGGATCTTCCTCCGATGATAGCGAGGATGAAGGCGACGATGAGGTAACTATGGATGACCTTAGATTAGCTAACGAGCAAATTTGGTCTAAATATTCTAAATTAGTTAATAGATATACTAAGACCAAAGATGAGTTAGTTAGTCTCCAAACCTCACCTAATCCTATCATCATCAACAACGACACCGTTGTTGAAGACTTGAGAAATGAGATTGTAAATCTCAAATCTCAACTTGAGCATGTTCATATTGAGGAATCGGATGAACATGAGATGGCGGATTTGATTTCTCGAAACTCAACTTTGAGTATTGAGAATGAGAATCTCACATCTCATGTTTGTGTACTCACATCGCAAGTATCCACTTTGGATGCTTCTATGCATTCTCTCACCGAGAAGTATGAGTGCACATTAGGCCGTATTAATAAATTCAATAAGGGTAAGGATCATTTGGATAAAATCCTAAATGACTTACTTCCGGCCAATCATCACATTGGCTTGGGGTATAAGATGGGAAGTTCATCCAAATCGTCTACTATCTTTGTTAGGCCAACTTCCGATGCCTCAACGAGTGGTAGCAAACACTCTATTGGTAGTTCATCTACCAATGGTGCTTCCACCTCGTACACACCCTCGTTTGAAAAGAAACCCAATTTAGGTGGACCTCCAAAGAAGGGTCATGCTTATATGTACACAAATACCATGCCACGTAGGAACACACATCCTACTCCACATGTTCACACATATGATGAGTTTTATGAACCACATCCACGGGCACGTGCACTCCATGTGAGACACCCTCACGCACGTGTTCCTCCATATGCATATGTTCACTCACATCATCATATGAATAGATATCATCATGCACCATTTCATCATGTGCCATATGCCTATCCACGACATGCATCACGTAGAAATCAACAACGCATGCATGCTCCCAATAGGAATAGGGCTCCCAAAATCTTCACTATTTGGAGCCCAAAGGACACAAGCATGAATGAAAAACAAGTTTATATGAATTCTTACTTTATGAATGTCGTCCATAGTGATAATTATGTGGGGAAGTATAAGTCCAATTGGACTTGGCTTCCAAAGGTATAATCTTTTAGGACCCAATGACCTTGGGTACCATGATATGATATTTTCTATCTTTAGGTACTCAAGAAAAAGAAACAGAGCAACAAATCAAAATTTAGCTCCAAGAATAATTGGATACTCGATAGCGGGTGTTCAAAACACATGACGGGTGATGCTCAATTGCTCTCCGGAGTGGTGCCCATTGCAAATGGAAACCGGGTAGTCTTTGGAGGCAACGAGAGCTGAACCATCATAGGTGTTGGCAAAGTGGGTAATCCTTCTAAACCACTAATAAGTGATGTTTACCTTGTTAAAGGATTAAACCACAATCTTATTTCAATAAGCCAACTTTGTGACAAAGGTTACAAAGTTAGCTTTGCGAAAGAAATGTGCCATATTTTAAGAAAAGATAATAATGATTTATTGTTTTCCAGCACACGCCATAAGGATATATATATCCTAGATCTTCCAAGATCACATAAACAATGTCTCATTGCCAACACAAGTGAACAACATTTATGGCATCGACGTTTTGGTCATGTGAACTTTGGAACACTTTTTAAGCTTTCCAAGTTAAATTCTATTAGAGTCTTCCCTAAGCTTGTCTTTCAAAAGAAAAGCTTTTGTGACTCGTGTCAACGAGGCAAGCTTCCAAAATCGTCTTTTAAACCTAAGAAAAGCATTTCATCTAAGCGGCCTCTAGAGCTTTTACATCTAGATCTTTTTGGGCCAACTAGAGTTGCTTCATTAGAAAATGCACGATATGGACTTGTCATCGTTGATGACTTTTCTAGATTTACTTTGGTATTTTCCTTAAGTAATAAAAATGATGTTTTTGAAAACTTCAAAATATTTGTTAAGAAAGTACAAAATCTCATTGAAACCACCATTGTCACTATTCGTAGTGATCATGTAGGGGAATTTGAGAATGAGTCTTTCTCAAATTTTTGTGATGAAGTTGGTATTACTCACACCTTTTCATTCCCTAGTGCACCTCCTCAAAATGGTGTTGTTGAGAGAAAGAATAGGATGCTAGTAGAATGTGCTCGCACTATGCTTGATGATAGCCAACTTGGCCATCAATTTTGGGCGGAAGCGGTACATACCGCTTGCTATATGTTTAATAGGTACTTTTGAGGCCCGGCACTAAACAAACTTGTTATGAATTGTTGTTTGGTAGGTTGTCTCAAGTTAAACATTTTCGAGTTTTCGGTGTAAAATGTTTTATTAAAAACACGTATGGTAGTTTGGACAAATTTGATCCAAGATCCGATGAGGGGATATTTGTTGGATATTCCTCCCGTAGCAAAGCCTACCGGATATACAACAAACGAACCTCAACGATCGAGGAATCACTTCATGTTTCATTTTGAAGGTTTTGTCCCTACTAGAATTACTAATGATGATGACTCCATGGATGTCTTATGTGATTCTATTGGTAATTCTAATTCTATTGATTCTAATGTTACTAACCCGACTAATGAATCTTTTGAGAATGTTTCTAGTGATCAGGGAATTCCCAAACGGCTTCATACCATTCATGACCATCCTCATGAGCAAGTCATTGGTAATATCCTTGATAGTGTCAAGACGAGATCTCAAGTCAACTACTTCGCTCATTGTGCCTTTGCCTCCTCGATAGAGCCAAAGAATATTAACGAAGCGTGCGAAGATAGTGCTTGGATCTTATCCATGGAGGAGGAACTCATTCAATTCGAGAGGAATGAAGTTTGGGAGCTTGTTCCATTGCCATCGAAGAACCACACCGTTATAGGAACGAAGTGGATGTTCAAGAACAAGACCGATGAAAACAAAATCGTCGTCCAGAACAAAGCTCGGTTAGTAGCTCAAGGCTATCGACAAGAGGAAGGTATTGATTTTGAAGAATCCTTTGATCCGGTAGCTAGATTAGAATCTATTAGATTATTGTTATCTTTTGCATGCCATAACGATTTTAAACTCTTTCAAATGAATGTTAAAAGTGTGTTTTTAAACGGAGATGTTGTTGAGGAAGTTTATGTTTCTCAACCTCCGGGTTTTATAAATGAAAAATTTCCAAATCACGTTTTCAAACTTAAGAAAGAACTTTACGGTTTGAGACAAGCTCCTCGAGCTTGGTATGACCGTTTAAAGAATTTTCTTTTGGATTTAGGTTTTAAAATGGGAGAATTTGATTCTACATTATTTGTTAAGTATTCGAATAATGATATAATTTTAGTTCAAATTTACGTTGATGATATCATTTTCTGTGCTACTAACTTCACTCTTTGCGAAGAGTTTTCTAATGTGATGAAGGATCAATTTGAGATGAGCCACATGGGTGAGCTCAAGTATTTCTTAGGTCTCCAAATTTTCCAAATGAACGATGCAATCTTCATCCACCAAACCAAGTACACAGTGGAGTTGCTAAAGCGATTTGGAATGGAGAATGCCTCCGGGAAGAAGACTCCAATGAGCACGACTACACATCTTGATAAAGATACGGGTGGTAAAGATGTAGACATTCGTGTATATCGAGGTATGATATGTAGTTTACTATATCTTACCGCAAGTAGGCCCGATATTATGTTTGTCGTATGTGTTGTGCTTGTTATCAGTCTCAACCTAAGGAATCTCACTTAGTAGCGGTAAAACGTATTTTCCGTTATTTAAGTTACACACTTAACTTTGGATTACTTTATCCAAAGTCTAGCACATATAAGTTAATCTCATATAGTGACGTAGATTATGCGGGATGCAAATCCGACATGAAAAGTACTAGTGGCACTTGCCATTTTATAGGAAATTCTCTTGTCTCTTGGTTTTCCAAGAAGCAGAATTCCGTATCACTTTCAACCACCGAGGCGGAATATATTGCCGTCGATGCCGCGTGTGCTCAGGTTCTTTGGATGAGACACACTCTTAAAGACTTTGGTATAAACTGTGATACTTGCCATATCATGGTGGACAACCAAAGTGCAATTTGTCTCTCTAAGAATCCGGTACACCATTCCCGTTCTAAACACATAGATGTCCGTCACCATTTCTTAGATGATCATGTTGCTAAAAAGGACATCATTTTAGTGTACGTTGAAACCCAGAAGCAAATCACCGATATTTTCACGAAACCACTCAAGGAAGACTCCTTTGTGCGGTTAAGTCGAGAATTGGGGATTATGGGTGAATCCGAGATTTAGGATTCATATTTTGTTCAATAATCTTGCATGCTATTAATTTCGTTATATTTGCACATGCTAGATTTATTGGAATTTTCTGGATTTTTGGTTGAATTTTCGGAATTTGTGCTCGATTTATTCATGAACATCAAATTTAAGATTTTCGATGTTTAATGGGGTAGTATGATGATAATGAGAGTATTTCGATGTTTCGTCCAAGTGCGATTAAGAGAGAACTCAAAATTTCAAATTCTAAAATTTTTGAACTCTGTTAGTCGGTTCATGTTCATTGACCGACCGACTAGATTGCGTTCTAGTCGGTCAGTGAATGAACTCAGACCGACTAACTCAAGCCCTAAATTTGGCTTCAGTTACTGTTTGCACTTTGTCGGTTCAAGCTCATTGGCCGACCGACTAGATCGTCATCTAGTCGGTCAACGCTTGAACTGTGACCGACTAATTGCACAGGGACTGCTGCGTCTTTTCGCATTCCAAGTCGACTTATACTCCCCCAGACCGACTATTTCCCTTTCTAATCGGTGCAAGCTTCTCTTCTCAGCCAAAACCCCCGAAACCCTTCGACTTCCTCCATCGAGTTCGTCGATTCTGGCCGTTTTTTCGATCATCTCCGGCCGTGGATCTCTCCTATCTCCTCCCTAGGTATATCTCCTCCCCTCTCTCAGCTTCTAGGGTTAAGGTTTCTGTATTTTTCATCGATTTCAGCATTTCTAGGGTTCGGCCTAGGGTTTGTTCTAGGGTTTAGCTTTCGTTTGTGTCGTTCTCGTGTCGATTGCGCGTGTCTCATCTTGATTATGGGGAAGACACGTATGCCGATCGAACCCTCGCGTCCGTTACCCATGACTGTCGAATCTCCATCTACGGACACCCCCTCAACCCAAACGCCGATCTAAATCAAACCATCCTTCGTCATCTTCGCCTCCTCTTAAGAAGAAGAGGACGGCGATCGCCAAGCCTAGGTCTCAGCCCAAGCCTAGGAAGCAGACCGTCTCTCCAGCTTCATTCCGTGCTCCCACTCCTCCAGCTGATTCTGATTCTAACACGGAATATATCCCTGAGACCGAGCCTACCCATAGGGATCCTACTCCTCCACCCCGTTCTTGCACTCGTCAGCCTAAGGGGAAGGCTCCCATGCCAGTTGGCGGTGTCGATATTTTGCTATGTCGCGATGACCCGTTGTGTCTCGCGGCATACAACCGTATCCAGCACTGTCCGCTGTTATTGGAGCACTTCGTTCAATTCTCCGACTTCCCTCACATAGCCGATCTTCTTTCGTCTAGTGGCCTTATCGATTATCTTCGATATGACCCTAAGGCGAATCCACACCCGTACCCCCGTCTAGTCAAGCTATTCTATGCGAACCATGTTCGCGGTCAGTACGACGAGACCCATTCCATTGAGACGACTGTCTTGGGGACATCGATAGTCCTCACGGTAGAAATCTTAGGGGATTTGATAGGTGTCTCCTCGTCTGGCCTTCTTCCTTCTGATATCTCTGTCGATGATATTTTTGATCTTGACCAGGCCATGCTCTCTGAGATTTTCCATGTCATCTCTCCCGCCATGATTGGCGTCCCATCCAAGTCTTTTAAGCCGAATGCCTGGGTTCTAAATCTTATCTTGAAGTCATGCCTCCTTCCAAAGTACGGCTCATCTAGCTTACCCTCCCAGCCATTCCTCAAACTCATTTACTCTCTTTTCATGGGGAGCGAGATCAATTGGTCACGGATTATTCTTGACAAGATGGAATCCTTCGAATGTATTCAAAAGTCCACCAATTCAGCCCACATTCCTTACATGTGCCTATTGACTCTCGTCTTCCGTCACTTCCAGGTCCCTCTCCCTCCCTATGATAGGCGTCCCCTTGGTCCCCCTCTGAATGCGACGGCTGTCAAGAAGTCTCTTACGGCGCTTCATCATGTTCAGAGGACGACTCGTTCAGCCTCTGCTTCAGCTGCTCCTCCACCTCCTTCTCCTACTCTCGCTGAGCTTACACGTTCGTTGAGATGTGTGGAGTCTCGTTGTGCTCGCTCTGAGGAGATGCTCGCTCGCATCTGCTCTCGCATGGGCATTAAGATTCCTCCGTCTGTTTCTGACGAGGAGGAGATGGATGAGGATGAGCTCGAGGAGCTCGCTGGTTCTGCTGCTCGTGCCCCAGAGGGTACGTCTGATGCTGCTGCTGCTTCTGCCGGTGCCCCCGAGAGCACACCTGCTGCCACCGTTCCTTCGGTGGATACTTCATCTGGTGCTCTCGAGGCTACTCCAGTTGCGACTGTGGACACTCCTGCTGACCCAGTGACCACCACTCCTTCTGCAGAGCCTGCTGCTGCTACAGATCCTCCCTCCGCCTCCTGAGCCTGCTTGGAGGACTCTCCTAGTGCACTTTGGATGATATATATAGTGAGAGAGAGTTGGGTAGGATAGATGTTGGTTATGGATTTTGATGTATTTTGATGTCGTTTTGGATGGAGTTTTGATATTTTTTGTATGTATGTGATACTCCGATATCTGCTGTGATATAGTGATGTATTTTGTGCTTCGATCTGAGGATCGCTTATATGTATGTTGGCAGATATATCATTTTTGTTGTATCATGTTTGATATATATATATATATATATATATATATATATATATATAGTGATCTTCGGTTGCGAAAAAAGGGGTTTTCGCACGGTGCGAAAACATTTTTTTTATTTTTTTGAAATTTTTTTTTTCAAAAATTCTTTTTTTGATGTTTAATCCATACAAATATATACCCCAGGGAAAATAATGGGTGAACCCGTTGGGGATTAGAGCACCCATCCACCCGTTACAAATTTAACGGTCTCAAAACGTGCGAATTTGATGAAATGCCTTGATCGAAGGCCAAATGACATTATTTCTCAACCATTATTTTTTGAGGGGGGTATAACAACATATAATGAGGGTGGAAAAAAGAATTTTTGAAAAAAAAATTTCAAAAAAAAAACTAAAAACATTTTCGCACGGTGCGAAATGTTCTCATTTGAAAATTTTCCTATATATATATATATACACACATCGTTTTTCCTTTTACTTCCGTGTGCACATTTTATATATTTTTGTCTGTCTCTGATATTGACTTCGTCGCTCGACGATTACATTTGAGTTTAATAGAAATTATTTCTATGGAAACATAGAATTGTTTTCCATGCACTTAATTCATCAAGAATGTTGATATTGGAGAGTATATTCCATAACTCAATCCGTAAAATTGATTTGAGTTTTGATGATTTTATTTCTCGATAATCAACTATGGTCTCATTGGCACGCTTTGATTTACTCCGTAGTTTTCTTTGGTGTCATTTGGACCGTGGTCGTATTCGCTTTTATTTGAAGCCATTGTTGTTGTCGTTGATCTCCTCCCACTCTTTTTGCTAATGCCAAAGGGGGAGAGAATTAATAATGACATGTGCTACATGAAAATTTAAAGCATTTTTCCAAGAATCTAATTTGATATGTTAGATTCAGGTGGAGTTAAGATATAAAAATGGATTTCAAATCCTAAATTTCAATAATTGGATTCTCAATTTATACTTTACTCGTCTGCTTGATGCGTATGATTATTATTTATTTTGAGATTAACGTGTCATCAATGCAGGGGGAGTAAGTAAATTTCATTTGAATCATTATTTTTGATTATTATTTATGTTGGTTTGTCATCACCAAAAAGGGGGAGAATGTTGAGTATTGATTCCCAGTATTTGGTTTTGATGATGAACAAACATAAATATCGTGAACTAACTCTTTGTGAGCGCAGTTATGGAGATCGTCGCCAAATTTCTATGAACATCCAAAGCGACGTCTCAAGACTTCTCAAAGCGCATGATCGTGTGCCTAAAGCTTCGTTGAAGCTCAAGGACCATTATTGAAGTCATGAATATTCGATTGAAGCTTTTGAAGACGGTTCGTCAAGTTTTATTTATAGTCTTCTAGTTTGTTTCGTAGAATGTTAAGCCTTGAGTAGGTCTTGCATTTTAATCTTCATAACGCTCATATCTTAGAGCTAGGATCTTAGTAGAAGTCCATACAAACTTTCCCGAAGCTTCGCGCTTCGATTCGCGACTTCTTGTACATGTTAGTTGGTTCAAGAAGAAGAACCAACCGACTAGATGTCAATCTAGTCGGTCGGCAAAGCTTCTTGAACCGACTAGAATACCTTCTCAATTCTAAGCTCTTTACTGTTTACAGTTAGTCGGTCAAAGAAGGTTCACCGACCGACTAGTTGTGAAACTAGTCGGTTGGGAATCCTTCTTAGACCGACTAGTTGAGCTTCTACTGTACAGCCTAAGTTACTGTTAATCGTTAGTCGGTCAAAGAACATTTGTCGACCGACTAGTTGATGAACTAGTCGGTTAGACTTTGTTCTTAGACCGACTAATTCATCTTGAGTTCAACCTTTTCTATTTCACCTGTTAGTTGGTCAAAGTTGACTCACCGACCGACTAGTTGTGAAACTAGTCGGTTGGCAAGTCTTCTTGGACCGACTAGTTATTCATTCCCTGAACTTCTTCTTTTGGCTGTTCACCTCTTAGTCGGTTCATGTTGAATCACCGACCGACTAGTTGATGAACTAGTCGGTCAGTGATCCTTCTTTGACCGACTAGTCTGCTTCAGAATAGAGCCGTTGGAGCATTAAATGCCACGAATTTTGCTCTCTTTCCTCTATCCTATATATACTTGGAGTGCTTCTTTCATAGCATTCAAGGCTAATATTAATTGATCTTTAGAGAATCAAAGAGAAGCATTTAATCCTCATTCAAAGCTCATTCATTTCCAAAGAATCTCTCTTCCACTCTTACTTCAAAAGAGAGATTCACATTGATTGTGAGCCATTCAAGCCAAGAGCTTGATTCTAGGTCACCAACAACTTCCTAGCCCTCCATCGCTGATCAACATCTTGGAGCTAGGGTTTGGTGTCTTCATCTTCCCCAAAATCCTCTTTGCCCTAATTCGTAAGTTTACTCAAGGCATATGTATTTTGTGGTAAGAATTTCTATTTCAATTTACATTGATATTGCAAGTGATTTACTCTCGGTTGTGAGAGTTTGTTTGTGATCCCGGGTTGTGGGCGTCACAATTTCATTTGTGTATGATTTGACTTTGTAGAGGGTTTCTACAAGTATTTCATAGTGCAAATTTGAGTTAGAGGTTTCTAACTCAAGTACCCGGAGGGGATCCGGGTGGTTGGGACGTAGGATCACCGGGAACAAGTCGGGGAGACTTGGGTGGATCCGAACCCGTTATATCGTCTGTTTGCGATTGCATTTCTTTGTTGTTTATATTTACATTTCCGCATTGTTGGTTGAGTTTGCAAGATAATTAGGAATTATCTTCTTAATTATTTTAAAGTACTATTCACCCCCCTCTAGTACTTGTGCAGTAGCTTCGTAGGGCATTACAAGTGGTTGTACCAGGATATTTCCATTATGTGTCTATAAGTACCGAAGTTTAATTAACTTCAGAACAAACCAAATCAAGAAGCATACCTTTCTTAGCACACCAAGCGTGATAATTGGTATAATGCTTTTTTATATGCCCTTCAGCTCTACAGAAGAAACAAGTATTGCCATCTGAACTTTTCAGTTCCTTTTTTTTGTTTCTTTTAAGATGCTGTATCTACAGCGTTCTTATTCTTTTTCCTTTTCTTATCCTTATAGGTATGGGTCAGGTGAGCACTTTCTGTCTTCTCTTGCTCAAGCCTTTCCTCTTCCTGAACACAGTGTGAGATGAACTCATTCAGAGACCAAGTCTCTTTCTGGCAATTGTAGCTCACCTTGAACTGGCTAAAAAGAGTAAAAATAGATATCAGAACCAAATGCACCAGCAAGTCCTCAAAGAGTTCAAACTTAAGTGCTTTCAACTTAGAAGCATGGTGAGACATTTCCATAATGTACTCCATAATGTTCCCCTTACCATTTTACTTCCTTGAAATTAGATTTGTCAATAGTTTACTAATTTCAGCCTTTTCATTCTTGACAAATCTCTTTTCAATATCAAAAAAGAACCATTTAGCTGTAATGGCTTTACAGGACATTGTGCCCATGAATGTTTCTGGAATGGCCTTCTTCATAATCATCATGCACATGCGATTTGACCTCTCCCACCTTTCCAACTCTCTCTTTTCATCAGAGGTACTCTTTTCTGTAAGAGGTGGGGGAGAGTCAGTCCTTATCGCCAGGTCAAGGGCCATGCCCCCAAGAACTATAAGCAAGTTCTCCTTCCATAACTTGAAGCTAGAACCATTTAGAACTGGAATGGAATTGATGTTGGCAGTAATATTTTCAGGAGTTAAAGATGAAAAGAGAACAACAAATATGCCACAAGGTCACAAAAGTAAATTGAAAAGCTACAATAAATTCAAATTAAATACAATTCCCATCTTTCAAGATATCATGCACTTCATTAATATTTATCTTTGGACGACATATTAACTTGTAATTGATATCTTAGGGTAGTAATCAAACACTGGTAGTAAGTAACATGTCAAAAAATAAACCTTCCGTTGGGCCGATTTATAATTTACATGTAAAACCAAATAATTATCACGTGTTGATTACAACAGAATCACATATGATTATGTCAAACATTTAATCTTCCTTTGGGCTGATAAATATTCACATAAAAATATGCACAAAACCTTTTTGTTGAGTCATTGGGCCGGCACTTGAGATGAATCGATCGACGGATGACTAAGGCCTATGAGGTCTGCAAGAGAAGCCCAATGTCGACTCAGTCAAAGCCCATTGGCCAGTCGACTGTTGCATTCCCATCACCCGAACGTGGGATTAAAGACGAGCCCGTAATTAGCAGGAAGCGTGGGTAGCATTCACTCCTATTAAAGCGGGGAGATCGTGGCACCTTAATGGGTGACCGTTATCCCCCCTAACGTCACTGAAGAGACCAAAGAGGTCTATAAATACCGAAAAGGCTCCCATCTCAAGGTAAGAGATCTAAGACATAGAACTCTACTTTCTCAGCTGATATTGCTTACATTATAGAGCTAGCGGCGTCAGATCTGAGGCGAACCTCCGTGAGTCGATATCAGCTGCTCCTAACTCCCTCTCAACCTTAAGTTCCCATACTAACTTATGCATCGAAGGGGATTTGGGTCGGGACCCAGATTCGACCCCCCTAACGTGTCTCTGTGGTGTAGATCGACGAGTCTCCTTTTCCTGCTAGGGTCGATCTCGAGCTTCCCAGCCTCACTCGATCGATGCATTTGATGTCTGAGGGTCAATCGAGCACCGCACCATCATCTACATCCATCACTCGACATGGTTTCCTCCAAGCTAGGGTCCCACTTCACCTGTTGATGAGGCTTCGACTCAGCACGAAGAGCCCACGTCAGCCTGACAACTGTCCCGGTCAATTTTGGCCTTAACAGTTTGGCACCTTCTGTGGGAATCGTTGACCAGCTCGACATCCTATAGAAATCAAAAAGCTATGCCAGCTGGACCGAGCAACGTCGGACCGATCGAAGGTCCGAAGGAGAAGCAAAAAGCGAACAATGTCCTGGTGGAGGATACTGCGGACTCCACATCGCCATCACACCGACCAGCAAGGGCCACGAAGGAGCCTGAGGTGACCCGAAAGGAATTCACCCAATTCACCGAGCAGGTCGACAGGAGTCTCGATGTTTTGGTAACCTTGATACACCAAAAACATAGGGAATCCATTGCTCTTAAATGAACCATTGTCGCCTCCAAACCCGACCCTGACACCAACCAAAGGCACGGCCTTCCTATGGGATCTGGGAGATCCGAGAGCAGATCTGTCACGCCCCGCTTCCCATTATACTTGGGAGCGAGGACGTGAGCGGGCCCGCTTGGGCTGGAGCGGTGAGGCCCCAACCCAAGAAGCGTCTGTGTATGACTACTTAGACAGGTTCTTGCTTGCGAATATTCGGAACAACAAAATAATGTCATTATTATACTTTAACTTTTCCAGATTACATGTACACAAAAATTAAAAGGCCTAGCATGGCCATTACAACAGTTACAAAGAAATTACAACAACAATTATTAAAGCTTTAGCAAGCTGCGCAGTGTCCGTCGTCTTTAGTAGTGGATCGCGTGCTCTTGGCTCTTCTTGGTTACCTTCTTCAATCTCCAAGTGAACTTTACTGTGAACTCTGCTCAAAACCTAACGTATATTTCACAAACAAGGAAATATACGTCAGCGAGGGTCGCTCGGCAAGATTTTAAAAACGTTAGTAGTAAAATGACCCTCGGCAAGATTTAATATAATTTACAAAACTTTAGAAATGAAAGTCACAATATATTTCTAAAACGATGAAACATGGCAGCATGAAGCAACATGGGAACATAACATCGTGTAGTGAGTAAAGTAGTGCAAGCGGAGTGTGGTGCGTAAAGTAGGGGGCACAACCAGGTGTAGTGTGTAAAGTAACTAGCATGGCAAGTGTAGTGTGTACAGCAAAAGTGGTGACAAGTGTAGTGTGTACAGCAATAGTAGTGACAAGTGTAGTGTGCACAGCAATAGTCAATCGTGATAATAATTTTAGCAGTTTACACTGTAGCATCAGCAGAGGTAAAGAGAAGGGAGCATCAATCAATCAATCAATCTCCTATCTAGTGACAAAGCCCAGTGTCTGAGGGGGAGGTGACCAGCATCACACCCAAGTCAACGGGAGCTACCCGTGACTCTATACTCACCGACCCGGCCAGGTGTCGGTCAAGTTCACCAATCGAGTGCAATCCAGCTTTCCAGCCTCTACTACACTAGACTACCCCACCCAAGTGTCCATAAGTCAATCTGTAATTTAATGTTTGCCGAGTGGCAAAACATTCCGTAAATGCCCCGCGGGCCCAATATCCATATTGCCCGAAGGCCCATTAGTCCGTAGTTGCCCAAAGGCCCAATGTTCCGTATTTGCCCAAAGGCCCAAAATATTACATCTCATCAATGGTGTACGTTCCACAGTTCGAGAGCATTCCAAATATTTCAATTCAATAGCAATGAAAGTAAAAGCAACCAACCATACCACTAGGATCATAAAACTTAAGTAGCGAACTTGAAAGGTGTTATTTGCAATTATTTGGAAATTTTGGCCACGAGACCGGAGCAATGCCGTTTAAAGTAGTAAGTGATAAATACTCGAACCTTTGAAACTTGTAGAAAAATAATTTACTTGCAAGAGGTAAATACTGGCGCCTTGAAAGAGGTTTGTAGAAAGTAATATACTTGCCTGAAGCGACGCGATTTGGGTGTCCGAGCGATCGTAAGTTAGGCACTGACTTATCTGCAAGATCGAATCCGCGATATTAAGCTACAAGTTCTCAACCAATTCAAGAAATATTTAATCTAACTAATATCATACCTTATATATCTAATAACACAAATGCCTAATGTTTATTTTTATAAGAACTGACTTGTATGTAAACAACCAAATGTAATCGACAGTATGTGTAAGTTAATTATTTCAAGTATAGGCTAACTCAAGTGTAACAGTAGGTATAAGGAACTAAGCATATAGTAACAACTTATTATAAGGTACTGCATGCTCTATATTATAAGGTACTTACACGAACTGTTATTCACATATTATAACCTAAAGCATTATAATATTTTATATCTAACAATCAACTTACTAACAATCAACTAACTGCTTATTAACAAGCTAATAGATTAACCAGACTAGTTGCTTATGCTAACTAATATCTAAAACTGATATTATAACTACTGCGTACAAGAAAACTTACCTTTTTTAAGCGTTCCCCTTGCGTGCCTTTCAGGTTGCAGACGGCGGCGTGGACATCAGCTTCGAAGATCGCCGGAAGGTTGATCGGTGAACGGGGTGAGTGTGGCTTCGGGGAAGGAGAGGCGGCGTTAGGGTCGCTGGGCTTCGCGTGGAGGCGCCTGGGCGAGCGGAGAGCTAGCGCTCGGGGGTGTCGAGGGTGTTGAGAGTCGACAGTTCAGCGGTGCAGGTGACGGGCTCCGAGGTAGGCGTTGATCAGAGTGGCTGAGGCAAGCCTGGTGGTGGTTGGGTCGAAGTTGTCGGAGCGATGCCGGCGCTGTTGAACGGAGGGGTCCGAGCGACGAAGGAGAATCACCGGTGAGAGGGAGCGTGTGTCCGAGGCGGTGAGAGGATCGTGCGGTGGGGCGCGGCGATCTCAGACGGCGGGCTGCCGGATCCGGGAGGCGAAGGTTGAGGCGGGCGGATGGGAGGTTGACGGGTCCGTCGGGGCACGGTGGCAAACGACTGAGGCGAGGAGACCACCGGAGGGTTGTTCGGTGTTATGGGAGGTAGTCTGGGCTTTTGGGTTCGAAGAGAGGCGACGCATGGCGTTTTGAAAGGGGAGAGGGGCGACGGCGAAGTCGGAGCTGTCGCAGGGGAAGGCGGAGGCCGCGGAGGAGTGGTCGTGGGTTGCCTGGGTGAGGGGGTGGCCGGCGTGCATGCGGCACTCGTGGAAGTCGGGAGGTGAGGTCGCCGGGCGTGGAGTTCCGCTGCGTCGACGTCGTGTGGCTGAAGACGAGGGTGTGGGCGGCTGTGTTGTCGGGTGATGCCGAGACGAGCTCGCCGGCGTGCTCAAGGAGGACGTCGGTGGAGGTCCGAGATGAGCGGGAGTTTGAGAATGGGGAAGGAGCTTGATGGGAGGACGGTGACGACGAGAAAAGGTGGATCAAAGCGCTGGGGGCGTTATATAAGGAAGGAAGACGATGACGAAGACGAACGAACGGTGGGTTCCGATCTTCTTGCACGAGGGGATTCTCGAGTTGTTGAACGTGGGTTTGGTTGAGATTATGGGGATTGCGTGAGTTACCGTTACGAAGATAAGGGGAGGGGCAGTACGTGTAGGCCTTGTGGGGTGACAAAATCCCAAGCATGGGATTTTGTGGCGAAGTATCCGCATGAAAAAGTTACATGGGGAAAGAGAAATGGGGTGGGTTTGACAGCACGTGGGAGGAGGGTAATTAGGAAATGTTAATAGAAAACATAAGTTGTTGGGATATGGGGTTAGATAGGAATTTATAATTAGTTAAGGTTTGTTTTTTTGTTTTTAAAAGAAAACTTCATTTTTTGAAAAGCTTTTAACCGTAAGTTAAAAGTTTGAATTAGAAAAACAAATAGTTAAAAATGTTAATGCTATTGATAATTGGATTTAATAACTTCGCCCTTGGACGCCCAAAAATTTTAAAGAAAATACCGGAGCGATCGCGCCTCCCAGAGAATCGTAAATACTGGTTCCGGTCACGAGTCCAAGCTACGGATAAAATATTAAAAAAAATCAAAGTGCAAAAACACACGCAAGCCAATGCATTAAATGGATACGTACAAAAAAATACGTACGACGGAAAGTGGCCGTTACATCCTACCCACCTTAAGAAAAATTCCGTCCTCGGAATTTCTTAAGTTAGATAAGGATCACAGAAACATCTGATAGACGAAGGATGAAGGTAATATCAGGGTATCAAGGAAGCAAGAGACATACCTCTAACATCTCTCTCATGACTCCAAGCATATGACAGATGTCGTACTCTCCGCCTCCAGTAGCTCCGGATCCTTGTCGAGTGTTTCGTCTTCCTGACATGCTGCAAACAAACGAAGTAAACATTTGCGTACAAGATTTATCCAGACAGTCTAGTTAATAATGACATCAATATTGTTCCGAGTATTTCGCAGAACGCAGACCTGCATGGGCCACCACTAAAACCTGTCACGCCCCGCTTCCCATTATACTTGGGAGCGAGGACGTGAGCGGGCCCGCTTGGGCTGGAGCGGTGAGGCCCCAACCCAATAAGCATCTGTGTATGACTACTTAGACAGGTTCTTGCTTGCGAATATTCGGAACAACAAAATAATGTCATTATTATACTTTAACTTTTCCAGATTACATGTACACAAAAATTAAAAGGCCTAGCATGGCCATTACAACAGTTACAAAGAAATTACAACAACAATTAATAAAGCTTTAGCAAGCTGCGCAGTGTCCGTCGTCTTTAGTAGTGGATCGCGTGCTCTTGGCTCTTCTTGGTTACCTTCTTCAATCTCCAAGTGAACTTTACTGTGAACTCTGCTCAAAACCTAACGTATATTTCACAAACAAGGAAATATACGTCAGCGAGGGTCGCTCGACAAGATTTTAAAAACGTTAGTAGTAAAATGACCCTCGGCAAGATTTAATATAATTTACAAAACTTTAGAAATGAAAGTCACAATATATTTCTAAAACGATGAAACATGGCAGCATGAAGCAACATGGGAACATAACATCGTGTAGTGAGTAAAGTAGTGCAAGCGGAGTGTGGTGCGTAAAGTAGGGGGCACAACCAGGTGTAGTGTGTAAAGTAACTAGCATGGCAAGTGTAGTGTGTACAGCAAAAGTGGTGACAAGTGTAGTGTGTACAGCAATAGTAGTGACAAGTGTAGTGTGCACAGCAATAGTCAATCGTGATAATAATTTTAGCAGTTTACACTGTAGCATCAGCAGAGGTAAAGAGAAGGGAGCATCAATCAATCAATCAATCTCCTATCTAGTGACAAAGCCCAGTGTCTGAGGGGGAGGTGACCAGCATCACACCCAAGTCAACGGGAGCTACCCGTGACTCTATACTCACCGACCCGGCCAGGTGTCGGTCAAGTTCACCAATCGAGTGCAATCCAGCTTTCCAGCCTCTACTACACTAGACTACCCCACCCAAGTGTCCATAAGTCAATCTGTAATTTAATGTTTGCCGAGTGGCAAAACATTCCGTAAATGCCCCGCGGGCCCAATATCCATATTGCCCGAAGGCCCATTAGTCCGTAGTTGCCCAAAGGCCCAATGTTCCGTATTTGCCCAAAGGCCCAAAATATTACATCTCATCAATGGTGTACGTTCCACAGTTCGAGAGCATTCCAAATATTTCAATTCAATAGCAATGAAAGTAAAAGCAACCAACCATACCACTAGGATCATAAAACTTAAGTAACGAACTTGAAAGGTGTTATTTGCAATTATTTGGAAATTTTGGCCACGAGACCGGAGCAATGCCGTTTAAAGTAGTAAGTGATAAATACTCGAACCTTTGAAACTTGTAGAAAAATAATTTACTTGCAAGAGGTAAATACTTGCGCCTTGAAAGAGGGTTGTAGAAAGTAATATACTTGCCTGAAGCGACGCGATTTGGGTGTCCGAGCGATCGTAAGTTAGGCACTGACTTATCTGCAAGATCGAATCCGCGATATTAAGCTACAAGTTCTCAACCAATTCAAGAAATATTTAATCTAACTAATATCATACCTTATATATCTAATAACACAAATGCCTATTGTTTATTTTTATAAGAACTGACTTGTATGTAAACAACCAAATGTAATCGACAGTATGTGTAAGTTAATTATTTCAAGTATAGGCTAACTCAAGTGTAACAGTAGGTATAAGGAACTAAGCATATAGTAACAACTTATTATAAGGTACTGCATGCTCTATATTATAAGGTACTTACACGAACTGTTATTCACATATTATAACCTAAAGCATTATAATATTTTATATCTAACAATCAACTTACTAACAATCAACTAACTGCTTATTAACAAGC
Source organism: Scilla litardierei (assembly GCA_030789695.1). Taxonomy (NCBI): domain Eukaryota; kingdom Viridiplantae; phylum Streptophyta; class Magnoliopsida; order Asparagales; family Asparagaceae; genus Scilla; species Scilla litardierei. The sequence goes on along the minus strand of CM061141.1, from coordinate 86,782,706 downwards.
TAATAGATTAACCAGACTAGTTGCTTATGCTAACTAATATCTAAAACTGATATTATAACTACCGCGTACAAGAAAACTTACCTTTTTTAAGCGTTCCCCTTGCGTGCCTTTCAGGTTGCAGACGGCGGCGTGGACATCAGCTTCGAAGATCGCCGGAAGGTTGATCGGTGAACGGGGTGAGCGTGGCTTCGGGGAAGGAGAGGCGGCGTTGGGGTCGCTGGGCTTCGCGTGGAGGCGCCTGGGCGAGCGGAGAGCTAGCGCTCGGGGGTGTCGAGGGTGTTGAGAGTCGACAGTTCAGCGGTGCAGGTGACGGGCTCCGAGGTAGGCGTTGATCAGAGTGGCTGAGGCAAGCCTGGTGGTGGTTGGGTCGAAGTTGTCGGAGCGATACCGGCGCTGTTGAACGGAGGGGTCCGAGCGACGAAGGAGAATCATCGGTGAGAGGGAGCGTGTGTCCAAGGCGGTGAGAGGATCGTGCGGTGGGGCGCGGCGATCTCAGACGGCGGGCTGCCGGATCCGGGAGGCGAAGGCTGAGGCGGGCGGATGGGAGGTTGACGGGTCCGTCGGGGCACGGTGGCAAACGACTGAGGCGAGGAGACCACCGGAGGGTTGTTCGATGTTATGGGGGGTAGTATGGGCTTTTGGGTTCGAAGAGAGGCGACGCATGGCGTTTTGAAAGGGGAGCGGGGCGACGGCGAAGTCGGAGCTGTCGCAGGGGAAGGCGGAGGCCGCGGAGGAGTGGTCGTGGGTTGCCTGGGTGAGGGGGTGGCCGGCGTGCATGCGGCGCTCGTGGAAGTCGGGAGGCGAGGTCGCCGGGCGTGGAGTTCCGCTGCGTCGACGTCGTGTGGCTGAAGACGAGGGTGTGGGCGGCTGTGTTGTCGGGTGATGCCGAGAAGAGCTCGCCGGCGTGCTCAAGGAGGACGTCGGTGGAGGTCCGAGATGAGCGGGAGTTTGAGAATGGGGAAGGAGCTTGATGGGAGGACGGTGACGACGAGAAAAGGTGGATCAAAGCGCTGGGGGCGTTATATAAGGAAGGAAGACGATGACGAAGACGAACGAACGGTGGGTTCTGATCTTCTTGCACGAGGGGATTCTCGAGTTGTTGAACGTGGGTTTGGTTGAGATTATGGGGATTGCATGAGTTACCGTTACGAAGATAAGGGGAGGGGCAGTACGTGTAGGCCTTGTGGGGTGACAAAATCCCAAGCATGGGATTTTGTGGCGAAGTATCCGCATGAAAAAGTTACATGGGGAAAGAGAAATGGGGTGGGTTTGACAGCACGTGGGAGGAGGGTAATTAGGAAATGTTAATAGAAAACATAAGTTGTTGGGATATGGGGTTAGATAGGAATTTATAATTAGTTAAGGTTTGTTTTTTTGTTTTTAAAAGAAAACTTCATTTTTTGAAAAGCTTTTAACCGTAAGTTAAAAGTTTGAATTAGAAAAACAAATAGTTAAAAATGTTAATGCTATTGATAATTGGATTTAATAACTTCGCCCTTGGACGCCCAAAAATTTTAAAGAAAATACCGGAGCGATCGCGCCTCCCAGAGAATCGTAAATACTGGTTCCGGTCACGAGTCCAAGCTACGGATAAAATATTAAAAAAAAATCAAAGTGCAAAAACACACGCAAGCCAATGCATTAAATGGATACGTACAAAAAAATACGTACGACGGAAAGTGGCCGTTACATCCTACCCACCTTAAGAAAAATTCCGTCCTCGGAATTTCTTAAGTTAGATAAGGATCACGGAAACATCTGATAGACGAAGGATGAAGGTAATATCAGGGTATCAAGGAAGCAAGAGACATACCTCTAACATCTCTCTCATGACTCCAAGCATATGACAGATGTCGTACTCTCCGCCTCCAGTAGCTCCGGATCCTTGTCGAGTGTTTCGTCTTCCTGACATGCTGCAAACAAACGAAGTAAACATTTGCGTACAAGATTTATCCAGACAGTCTAGTTAATAATGACATCTATATTGTTCCGAGTATTTCGCAGAACGCAGACCTGCATGGGCCACCACTAAAACCTGTCACGCCCCGCTTCCCATTATACTTGGGAGCGAGGACGTGAGCGGGCCCGCTTGGGCTGGAGCGGTGAGGCCCCAACCCAATAAGCGTCTGTGTATGACTACTTAGACAGGTTCTTGCTTGCGAATATTCGGAACAACAAAATAATGTCATTATTATACTTTAACTTTTCCAGATTACATGTACACAAAAATTAAAAGGCCTAGCATGGCCATTACAACAGTTACAAAGAAATTACAACAACAATTATTAAAGCTTTAGCAAGCTGCGCAGTGTCCGTCGTCTTTAGTAGTGGATCGCGTGCTCTTGGCTCTTCTTGGTTACCTTCTTCAATCTCCAAGTGAACTTTACTGTGAACTCTGCTCAAAACCTAACGTATATTTCACAAACAAGGAAATATACGTCAGCGAGGGTCGCTCGGCAAGATTTTAAAAACGTTAGTAGTAAAATGACCCTCGGCAAGATTTAATATAATTTACAAAACTTTAGAAATGAAAGTCACAATATATTTCTAAAACGATGAAACATGGCAGCATGAAGCAACATGGGAACATAACATCGTGTAGTGAGTAAAGTAGTGCAAGCGGAGTGTGGTGCGTAAAGTAGGGGGCACAACCAGGTGTAGTGTGTAAAGTAACTAGCATGGCAAGTGTAGTGTGTACAGCAAAAGTGGTGACAAGTGTAGTGTGTACAGCAATAGTAGTGACAAGTGTAGTGTGCACATCAATAGTCAATCGTGATAATAATTTTAGCAGTTTACACTGTAGCATCAGCAGAGGTAAAGAGAAGGGAGCATCAATCAATCAATCAATCTCCTATCTAGTGACAAAGCCCAGTGTCTGAGGGGGAGGTGACCAGCATCACACCCAAGTCAACGGGAGCTACCCGTGACTCTATACTCACCGACCCGGCCAGGTGTCGGTCAAGTTCACCAATCGAGTGCAATCCAGCTTTCCAGCCTCTACTACACTAGACTACCCCACCCAAGTGTCCATAAGTCAATCTGTAATTTAATGTTTGCCGAGTGGCAAAACATTCCGTAAATGCCCCGCGGGCCCAATATCCATATTGCCCGAAGGCCCATTAGTCCGTAGTTGCCCAAAGGCCCAATGTTCCGTATTTGCCCAAAGGCCCAAAATATTACATCTCATCAATGGTGTACGTTCCACAGTTCGAGAGCATTCCAAATATTTCAATTCAATAGCAATGAAAGTAAAAGCAACCAACCATACCACTAGGATCATAAAACTTAAGTAGCGAACTTGAAAGGTGTTATTTGCAATTATTTGGAAATTTTGGCCACGAGACCGGAGCAATGCCGTTTAAAGTAGTAAGTGATAAATACTCGAACCTTTGAAACTTGTAGAAAAATAATTTACTTGCAAGAGGTAAATACTGGCGCCTTGAAAGAGGTTTGTAGAAAGTAATATACTTGCCTGAAGCGACGCGATTTGGGTGTCCGAGCGATCGTAAGTTAGGCACTGACTTATCTGCAAGATCGAATCCGCGATATTAAGCTACAAGTTCTCAACCAATTCAAGAAATATTTAATCTAACTAATATCATACCTTATATATCTAATAACACAAATGCCTAATGTTTATTTTTATAAGAACTGACTTGTATGTAAACAACCAAATGTAATCGACAGTATGTGTAAGTTAATTATTTCAAGTATAGGCTAACTCAAGTGTAACAGTAGGTATAAGGAACTAAGCATATAGTAACAACTTATTATAAGGTACTGCATGCTCTATATTATAAGGTACTTACACGAACTGTTATTCACATATTATAACCTAAAGCATTATAATATTTTATATCTAACAATCAACTTACTAACAATCAACTAACTGCTTATTAACAAGCTAATAGATTAACCAGACTAGTTGCTTATGCTAACTAATATCTAAAACTGATATTATAACTACTGCGTACAAGAAAACTTACCTTTTTTAAGCGTTCCCCTTGCGTGCCTTTCAGGTTGCAGACGGCGGCGTGGACATCAGCTTCGAAGATCGCCGGAAGGTTGATCGGTGAACGGGGTGAGTGTGGCTTCGGGGAAGGAGAGGCGGCGTTAGGGTCGCTGGGCTTCGCGTGGAGGCGCCTGGGCGAGCGGAGAGCTAGCGCTCGGGGGTGTCGAGGGTGTTGAGAGTCGACAGTTCAGCGGTGCAGGTGACGGGCTCCGAGGTAGGCGTTGATCAGAGTGGCTGAGGCAAGCCTGGTGGTGGTTGGGTCGAAGTTGTCGGAGCGATGCCGGCGCTGTTGAACGGAGGGGTCCGAGCGACGAAGGAGAATCACCGGTGAGAGGGAGCGTGTGTCCGAGGCGGTGAGAGGATCGTGCGGTGGGGCGCGGCGATCTCAGACGGCGGGCTGCCGGATCCGGGAGGCGAAGGTTGAGGCGGGCGGATGGGAGGTTGACGGGTCCGTCGGGGCACGGTGGCAAACGACTGAGGCGAGGAGACCACCGGAGGGTTGTTCGGTGTTATGGGAGGTAGTCTGGGCTTTTGGGTTCGAAGAGAGGCGACGCATGGCGTTTTGAAAGGGGAGAGGGGCGACGGCGAAGTCGGAGCTGTCGCAGGGGAAGGCGGAGGCCGCGGAGGAGTGGTCGTGGGTTGCCTGGGTGAGGGGGTGGCCGGCGTGCATGCGGCACTCGTGGAAGTCGGGAGGTGAGGTCGCCGGGCGTGGAGTTCCGCTGCGTCGACGTCGTGTGGCTGAAGACGAGGGTGTGGGCGGCTGTGTTGTCGGGTGATGCCGAGACGAGCTCGCCGGCGTGCTCAAGGAGGACGTCGGTGGAGGTCCGAGATGAGCGGGAGTTTGAGAATGGGGAAGGAGCTTGATGGGAGGACGGTGACGACGAGAAAAGGTGGATCAAAGCGCTGGGGGCGTTATATAAGGAAGGAAGACGATGACGAAGACGAACGAACGGTGGGTTCCGATCTTCTTGCACGAGGGGATTCTCGAGTTGTTGAACGTGGGTTTGGTTGAGATTATGGGGATTGCGTGAGTTACCGTTACGAAGATAAGAGGAGGGGCAGTACGTGTAGGCCTTGTGGGGTGACAAAATCCCAAGCATGGGATTTTGTGGCGAAGTATCCGCATGAAAAAGTTACATGGGGAAAGAGAAATGGGGTGGGTTTGACAGCACGTGGGAGGAGGGTAATTAGGAAATGTTAATAGAAAACATAAGTTGTTGGGATATGGGGTTAGATAGGAATTTATAATTAGTTAAGGTTTGTTTTTTTGTTTTTAAAAGAAAACTTCATTTTTTGAAAAGCTTTTAACCGTAAGTTAAAAGTTTGAATTAGAAAAACAAATAGTTAAAAATGTTAATGCTATTGATAATTGGATTTAATAACTTCGCCCTTGGACGCCCAAAAATTTTAAAGAAAATACCGGAGCGATCGCGCCTCCCAGAGAATCGTAAATACTGGTTCCGGTCACGAGTCCAAGCTACGGATAAAATATTAAAAAAAATCAAAGTGCAAAAACACACGCAAGCCAATGCATTAAATGGATACGTACAAAAAAATACGTACGACGGAAAGTGGCCGTTACATCCTACCCACCTTAAGAAAAATTCCGTCCTCGGAATTTCTTAAGTTAGATAAGGATCACAGAAACATCTGATAGACGAAGGATGAAGGTAATATCAGGGTATCAAGGAAGCAAGAGACATACCTCTAACATCTCTCTCATGACTCCAAGCATATGACAGATGTCGTACTCTCCGCCTCCAGTAGCTCCGGATCCTTGTCGAGTGTTTCGTCTTCCTGACATGCTGCAAACAAACGAAGTAAACATTTGCGTACAAGATTTATCCAGACAGTCTAGTTAATAATGACATCTATATTGTTCCGAGTATTTCGCAGAACGCAGACCTGCATGGGCCACCACTAAAACCTGTCACGCCCCGCTTCCCATTATACTTGGGAGCGAGGACGTGAGCGGGCCCGCTTGGGCTGGAGCGGTGAGGCCCCAACCCAAGAAGCGTCTGTGTATGACTACTTAGACAGGTTCTTGCTTGCGAATATTCGGAACAACAAAATAATGTCATTATTATACTTTAACTTTTCCAGATTACATGTACACAAAAATTAAAAGGCCTAGCATGGCCATTACAACAGTTACAAAGAAATTACAACAACAATTATTAAAGCTTTAGCAAGCTGCGCAGTGTCCGTCGTCTTTAGTAGTGGATCGCGTGCTCTTGGCTCTTCTTGGTTACCTTCTTCAATCTCCAAGTGAACTTTACTGTGAACTCTGCTCAAAACCTAACGTATATTTCACAAACAAGGAAATATACGTCAGCGAGGGTCGCTCGGCAAGATTTTAAAAACGTTAGTAGTAAAATGACCCTCGGCAAGATTTAATATAATTTACAAAACTTTAGAAATGAAAGTCACAATATATTTCTAAAACGATGAAACATGGCAGCATGAAGCAACATGGGAACATAACATCGTGTAGTGAGTAAAGTAGTGCAAGCGGAGTGTGGTGCGTAAAGTAGGGGGCACAACCAGGTGTAGTGTGTAAAGTAACTAGCATGGCAAGTGTAGTGTGTACAGCAAAAGTGGTGACAAGTGTAGTGTGTACAGCAATAGTAGTGACAAGTGTAGTGTGCACAGCAATAGTCAATCGTGATAATAATTTTAGCAGTTTACACTGTAGCATCAGCAGAGGTAAAGAGAAGGGAGCATCAATCAATCAATCAATCTCCTATCTAGTGACAAAGCCCAGTGTCTGAGGGGGAGGTGACCAGCATCACACCCAAGTCAACGGGAGCTACCCGTGACTCTATACTCACCGACCCGGCCAGGTGTCGATCAAGTTCACCAATCGAGTGCAATCCAGCTTTCCAGCCTCTACTACACTAGACTACCCCACCCAAGTGTCCATAAGTCAATCTGTAATTTAATGTTTGCCGAGTGGCAAAACATTCCGTAAATGCCCCGCGGGCCCAATATCCATATTGCCCGAAGGCCCATTAGTCCGTAGTTGCCCAAAGGCCCAATGTTCCGTATTTGCCCAAAGGCCCAAAATATTACATCTCATCAATGGTGTACGTTCCACAGTTCGAGAGCATTCCAAATATTTCAATTCAATAGCAATGAAAGTAAAAGCAACCAACCATACCACTAGGATCATAAAACTTAAGTAGCGAACTTGAAAGGTGTTATTTGCAATTATTTGGAAATTTTGGCCACGAGACCGGAGCAATGCCGTTTAAAGTAGTAAGTGATAAATACTCGAACCTTTGAAACTTGTAGAAAAATAATTTACTTGCAAGAGGTAAATACTGGCGCCTTGAAAGAGGTTTGTAGAAAGTAATATACTTGCCTGAAGCGACGCGATTTGGGTGTCCGAGCGATCGTAAGTTAGGCACTGACTTATCTGCAAGATCGAATCCGCGATATTAAGCTACAAGTTCTCAACCAATTCAAGAAATATTTAATCTAACTAATATCATACCTTATATATCTAATAACACAAATGCCTAATGTTTATTTTTATAAGAACTGACTTGTATGTAAACAACCAAATGTAATCGACAGTATGTGTAAGTTAATTATTTCAAGTATAGGCTAACTCAAGTGTAACAGTAGGTATAAGGAACTAAGCATATAGTAACAACTTATTATAAGGTACTGCATGCTCTATATTATAAGGTACTTACACGAACTGTTATTCACATATTATAACCTAAAGCATTATAATATTTTATATCTAACAATCAACTTACTAACAATCAACTAACTGCTTATTAACAAGCTAATAGATTAACCAGACTAGTTGCTTATGCTAACTAATATCTAAAACTGATATTATAACTACTGCGTACAAGAAAACTTACCTTTTTTAAGCGTTCCCCTTGCGTGCCTTTCAGGTTGCAGACGGCGGCGTGGACATCAGCTTCGAAGATCGCCGGAAGGTTGATCGGTGAACGGGGTGAGTGTGGCTTCGGGGAAGGAGAGGCGGCGTTAGGGTCGCTGGGCTTCGCGTGGAGGCGCCTGGGCGAGCGGAGAGCTAGCGCTCGGGGGTGTCGAGGGTGTTGAGAGTCGACAGTTCAGCGGTGCAGGTGACGGGCTCCGAGGTAGGCGTTGATCAGAGTGGCTGAGGCAAGCCTGGTGGTGGTTGGGTCGAAGTTGTCGGAGCGATGCCGGCGCTGTTGAACGGAGGGGTCCGAGCGACGAAGGAGAATCACCGGTGAGAGGGAGCGTGTGTCCGAGGCGGTGAGAGGATCGTGCGGTGGGGCGCGGCGATCTCAGACGGCGGGCTGCCGGATCCGGGAGGCGAAGGTTGAGGCGGGCGGATGGGAGGTTGACGGGTCCGTCGGGGCACGGTGGCAAACGACTGAGGCGAGGAGACCACCGGAGGGTTGTTCGGTGTTATGGGAGGTAGTCTGGGCTTTTGGGTTCGAAGAGAGGCGACGCATGGCGTTTTGAAAGGGGAGAGGGGCGACGGCGAAGTCGGAGCTGTCGCAGGGGAAGGCGGAGGCCGCGGAGGAGTGGTCGTGGGTTGCCTGGGTGAGGGGGTGGCCGGCGTGCATGCGGCACTCGTGGAAGTCGGGAGGTGAGGTCGCCGGGCGTGGAGTTCCGCTGCGTCGACGTCGTGTGGCTGAAGACGAGGGTGTGGGCGGCTGTGTTGTCGGGTGATGCCGAGACGAGCTCGCCGGCGTGCTCAAGGAGGACGTCGGTGGAGGTCCGAGATGAGCGGGAGTTTGAGAATGGGGAAGGAGCTTGATGGGAGGACGGTGACGACGAGAAAAGGTGGATCAAAGCGCTGGGGGCGTTATATAAGGAAGGAAGACGATGACGAAGACGAACGAACGGTGGGTTCCGATCTTCTTGCACGAGGGGATTCTCGAGTTGTTGAACGTGGGTTTGGTTGAGATTATGGGGATTGCGTGAGTTACCGTTACGAAGATAAGAGGAGGGGCAGTACGTGTAGGCCTTGTGGGGTGACAAAATCCCAAGCATGGGATTTTGTGGCGAAGTATCCGCATGAAAAAGTTACATGGGGAAAGAGAAATGGGGTGGGTTTGACAGCACGTGGGAGGAGGGTAATTAGGAAATGTTAATAGAAAACATAAGTTGTTGGGATATGGGGTTAGATAGGAATTTATAATTAGTTAAGGTTTGTTTTTTTGTTTTTAAAAGAAAACTTCATTTTTTGAAAAGCTTTTAACCGTAAGTTAAAAGTTTGAATTAGAAAAACAAATAGTTAAAAATGTTAATGCTATTGATAATTGGATTTAATAACTTCGCCCTTGGACGCCCAAAAATTTTAAAGAAAATACCGGAGCGATCGCGCCTCCCAGAGAATCGTAAATACTGGTTCCGGTCACGAGTCCAAGCTACGGATAAAATATTAAAAAAAATCAAAGTGCAAAAACACACGCAAGCCAATGCATTAAATGGATACGTACAAAAAAATACGTACGACGGAAAGTGGCCGTTACATCCTACCCACCTTAAGAAAAATTCCGTCCTCGGAATTTCTTAAGTTAGATAAGGATCACAGAAACATCTGATAGACGAAGGATGAAGGTAATATCAGGGTATCAAGGAAGCAAGAGACATACCTCTAACATCTCTCTCATGACTCCAAGCATATGACAGATGTCGTACTCTCCGCCTCCAGTAGCTCCGGATCCTTGTCGAGTGTTTCGTCTTCCTGACATGCTGCAAACAAACGAAGTAAACATTTGCGTACAAGATTTATCCAGACAGTCTAGTTAATAATGACATCTATATTGTTCCGAGTATTTCGCAGAACGCAGACCTGCATGGGCCACCACTAAAACCTGTCACGCCCCGCTTCCCATTATACTTGGGAGCGAGGACGTGAGCGGGCCCGCTTGGGCTGGAGCGGTGAGGCCCCAACCTAATAAGCATCTGTGTATGACTACTTAGACAGGTTCTTGCTTGCGAATATTCGGAACAACAAAATAATGTCATTATTATACTTTAACTTTTCCAGATTACATGTACACAAAAATTAAAAGGCCTAGCATGGCCATTACAACAGTTACAAAGAAATTACAACAACAATTAATAAAGCTTTAGCAAGCTGCGCAGTGTCCGTCGTCTTTAGTAGTGGATCGCGTGCTCTTGGCTCTTCTTGGTTACCTTCTTCAATCTCCAAGTGAAATTTACTGTGAACTCTGCTCAAAACCTAACATATATTTCACAAACAAGGAAATATACGTCAGCGAGGGTCGCTCGACAAGATTTTAAAAACGTTAGTAGTAAAATGACCCTCGGCAAGATTTAATATAATTTACAAAACTTTAGAAATGAAAGTCACAATATATTTCTAAAACGATGAAACATGGCAGCATGAAGCAACATGGGAACATAACATCGTGTAGTGAGTAAAGTAGTGCAAGCGGAGTGTGGTGCGTAAAGTAGGGGGCACAACCAGGTGTAGTGTGTAAAGTAACTAGCATGGCAAGTGTAGTGTGTACAACAAAAGTGGTGACAAGTGTAGTGTGTACAGCAATAGTAGTGACAAGTGTAGTGTGGACAGCAATAGTCAATCGTGATAATAATTTTAGCAGTTTACACTGTAGCATCAGCAGAGGTAAAGAGAAGGGTGCATCAATCAATCAATCAATCTCCTATCTAGTGACAAAGCCCAGTGTCTGAGGGGGAGGTGACCAGCATCACACCCAAGTCAACGGGAGCTACCCGTGACTCTATACTCACCGACCCGGCCAGGTGTCAGTCAAGTTCACCAATCGAGTGCAATCCAGCTTTCTAGCCTCTACTACACTAGACTACCCCACCCAAGTGTCCATAAGTCAATCTGTAATTTAATGTTTGCCGAGTGGCAAAACATTCCGTAAATGCCCCGCGGGCCCAATATCCATATTGCCCGAAGGCCCATTAGTCCGTAGTTGCCCAAAGGCCCAATGTTCTATATTTGCCCAAAGGCCCAAAATATTACATCTCATCAATGGTGTACGTTCCACAGTTTGAGAGCATTCCAAATATTTCAATTCAATAGCAATGAAAGTAAAAGCAACCAACCATACCACTAGGATCATAAAACTTAAGTAACGAACTTGAAAGGTGTTATTTGCAATTATTTGGAAATTTTGGCCACGAGACCGGAGCAATGCCGTTTAAAGTAGTAAGTGATAAATACTCGAACCTTTGAAACTTGTAGAAAATAATTTACTTGCAAGAGGTAAATACTTGCGCCTTGAAAGAGGGTTGTAGAAAGTAATATACTTGCCTGAAGCGACGCGATTTGGGTGTCCGAGCGATCGTAAGTTAGGCACTGACTTATCTGCAAGATCGAATCCGCGATATTAAGCTACAAGTTCTCAACCAATTCAAGAAATATTTAATCTAACTAATATCATACCTTATATATCTAATAACACAAATGCCTAATGTTTATTTTTATAAGAACTGACTTGTATGTAAACAACCAAATGTAATCGACAGTATGTGTAAGTTAATTATTTCAAGTATAGGCTAACTCAAGTGTAACAGTAGGTATAAGGAACTAAGCATATAGTAACAACTTATTATAAGGTACTGCATGCTCTATATTATAAGGTACTTACACGAACTGTTATTCACATATTATAACCTAAAGCATTATAATATTTTATATCTAACAATCAACTTACTAACAATCAACTAACTGCTTATTAACAAGCTAATAGATTAACCAGACTAGTTGCTTATGCTAACTAATATCTAAAACTGATATTATAACTACTGCGTACAAGAAAACTTACCTTTTTTAAGCGTTCCCCTTGCGTGCCTTTCAGGTTGCAGACGGCGGCGTGGACATCAGCTTCGAAGATCGCCGGAAGGTTGATCGGTGAACGGGGTGAGCGTGGCTTCGGGGAAGGAGAGGCGGCGTTGGGGTCGCTGGGCTTCGCGTGGAGGCGCCTGGGCGAGCGGAGAGCTAGCGCTCGGGGGTGTCGAGGGTGTTGAGAGTCGACAGTTCAGCGGTGCAGGTGACGGGCTCCGAGGTAGGCGTTGATCAGAGTGGCTGAGGCAAGCCTGGTGGTGGTTGGGTCGAAGTTGTCGGAGCGATACCGGCGCTGTTGAACGGAGGGGTCCGAGCGACGAAGGAGAATCACCGGTGAGAGGGAGCGTGTGTCCGAGGCGGTGAGAGGATCGTGCGGTGGGGCGCGGCGATCTCAGACGGCGGGCTGCCGGATCCGGGAGGCGAAGGCTGAGGCGGGCGGATGGGAGGTTGACGGGTCCGTCGGGGCACGGTGGCAAACGACTGAGGCGAGGAGACCACAGGAGGGTTGTTCGGTGTTATGGGGGTAGACTGGGCTTTTGGGTTCGAAGAGAGGCGACGCATGGCGTTTTGAAAGGGGAGAGGGGCGACGGCGAAGTCGGAGCTGTCGCAGGGGAAGGCGGAGGCCGCGGAGGAGTGGTCGTGGGTTGCCTGGGTGAGGGGGTGGCCGGCGTGCATGCGGCGCTCGTGGAAGTCAGGAGGCGAGGTCGCCGGGCGTGGAGTTCCGCTGCGTCGACGTCGTGTGGCTGAAGACGAGGGTGTGGGCGGCTGTGTTGTCGGGTGATGCCGAGACGAGCTCGTCGGCGTGCTCAAGGAGGACGTCGGTGGAGGTTCGAGATGAGCGGGAGTTTAAGAATGGGGAAGGAGCTTGATGGGAGGACGGTGACGACGAGAAAAGGTGGATCAAAGCGCTGGGGGCGTTATATAAGGAAGGAAGACGAAGACGAAGACGAACGAACGGTGGGTTCCGATCTTCTTGCACGAGGTGATTCTCGAGTTGTTGAACGTGGGTTTGGTTGAGATTATGGGGATTGCGTGAGTTACCGTTACGAAGATAAGGGGAGGGGCAGTACGTGTAGGCCTTGTGGGGTGACAAAATCCCAAGCATGGGATTTTGTGGCGAAGTATCCGCATGAAAAAGTTACATGGGGAAAGAGAAATGGGGTGGGTTTGACAGCACGTGGGAGGAGGGTAATTAGGAAATGTTAATAGAAAACATCAGTTGTTGGGATATGGGGTTAGATAGGAATTTATAATTAGTTAAGGTTTGTTTTTTTGTTTTTAAAAGAAAACTTCATTTTTTGAAAAGCTTTTAACCGTAAGTTAAAAGTTTGAATTAGAAAAACAAATAGTTAAAAATGTTAATGCTATTGATAATTGGATTTAATAACTTCGCCCTTGGACGCCCAAAAATTTTAAAGAAAATACCGGAGCGATCGCGCCTCCCAGAGAATCGTAAATACTAGTTCCGGTCACAAGTCCAAGCTACGGATAAAATATTAAAAAAAAATCAAAGTGCAAAAACACACGCAAGCCAATGCATTAAATGGATACGTACAAAAAAATACGTACGACGGAAAGTGGCCGTTACATCCTACCCACCTTAAGAAAAATTCCGTCCTCGGAATTTCTTAAGTTAGATAAGGATCACGGAAACATCTGATAGACGAAGGATGAAGGTAATATCAGGGTATCAAGGAAGCAAGAGACATACCTCTAACATCTCTCTCATGACTCCAAGCATATGACAGATGTCGTACTCTCCGCCTCCAGTAGCTCCGGATCCTTGTCGAGTGTTTCGTCTTCCTGACATGCTGCAAACAAACGAAGTAAACATTTGCGTACAAGATTTATCCAGACAGTCTAGTTAATAATGACATCTATATTGTTCCGAGTATTTCGCAGAACGCAGACCTGCATGGGCCACCACTAAAACCTGTCACGCCCCGCTTCCCATTATACTTGGGAGCGAGGACGTGAGCGGGCCCGCTTGGGCTGGAGCGGTGAGGCCCCAACCCAATAAGCGTCTGTGTATGACTACTTAGACAGGTTCTTGCTTGCGAATATTCGGAACAACAAAATAATGTCATTATTATACTTTAACTTTTCCAGATTACATGTACACAAAAATTAAAAGGCCTAGCATGGCCATTACAACAGTTACAAAGAAATTACAACAACAATTATTAAAGCTTTAGCAAGCTGCGCAGTGTCCGTCGTCTTTAGTAGTGGATCGCGTGCTCTTGGCTCTTCTTGGTTACCTTCTTCAATCTCCAAGTGAACTTTACTGTGAACTCTGCTCAAAACCTAACGTATATTTCACAAACAAGGAAATATACGTCAGCGAGGGTCGCTCGGCAAGATTTTAAAAACGTTAGTAGTAAAATGACCCTCGGCAAGATTTAATATAATTTACAAAACTTTAGAAATGAAAGTCACAATATATTTCTAAAACGATGAAACATGGCAGCATGAAGCAACATGGGAACATAACATCGTGTAGTGAGTAAAGTAGTGCAAGCGGAGTGTGGTGCGTAAAGTAGGGGGCACAACCAGGTGTAGTGTGTAAAGTAACTAGCATGGCAAGTGTAGTGTGTACAGCAAAAGTGGTGACAAGTGTAGTGTGTACAGTAATAGTAGTGACAAGTGTAGTGTGCACAGCAATAGTCAATCGTGATAATAATTTTAGCAGTTTACACTGTAGCATCAGCAGAGGTAAAGAGAAGGGTGCATCAATCAATCAATCAATCTCCTATCTAGTGACAAAGCCCAGTGTCTGAGGGGGAGGTGACCAGCATCACACCCAAGTCAACGGGAGCTACCCGTGACTCTATACTCACCGACCCGGCCAGGTGTCAGTCAAGTTCACCAATCGAGTGCAATCCAGCTTTCTAGCCTCTACTACACTAGACTACCCCACCCAAGTGTCCATAAGTCAATCTGTAATTTAATGTTTGCCGAGTGGCAAAACATTCCGTAAATGCCCCGCGGGCCCAATATCCATATTGCCCGAAGGCCCATTAGTCCGTAGTTGCCCAAAGGCCCAATGTTCTGTATTTGCCCAAAGGCCCAAAATATTACATCTCATCAATGGTGTACGTTCCACAGTTTGAGAGCATTCCAAATATTTCAATTCAATAGCAATGAAAGTAAAAGCAACCAACCATACCACTAGGATCATAAAACTTAAGTAACGAACTTGAAAGGTGTTATTTGCAATTATTTGGAAATTTTGGCCACGAGACCGGAGCAATGCCGTTTAAAGTAGTAAGTGATAAATACTCGAACCTTTGAAACTTGTAGAAAAATAATTTACTTGCAAGAGGTAAATACTTGCGCCTTGAAAGAGGGTTGTAGAAAGTAATATACTTGCCTGAAGCGACGCGATTTGGGTGTCCGAGCGATCGTAAGTTAGGCACTGACTTATCTGCAAGATCGAATCCGCGATATTAAGCTACAAGTTCTCAACCAATTCAAGAAATATTTAATCTAACTAATATCATACCTTATATATCTAATAACACAAATGCCTACTGTTTATTTTTATAAGAACTGCCTTGTATGTAAACAACCAAATGTAATCGACAGTATGTGTAAGTTAATTATTTCAAGTATAGGCTAACTCAAGTGTAACAGTAGGTATAAGGAACTAAGCATATAGTAACAACTTATTATAAGGTACTGCATGCTCTATATTATAAGGTACTTACACGAACTGTTATTCACATATTATAACCTAAAGCATTATAATATTTTATATCTAACAATCAACTTACTAACAATCAACTAACTGCTTATTAACAAGCTAATAGATTAACCAGACTAGTTGCTTATGCTAACTAATATCTAAAACTGATATTATAACTACCGCGTACAAGAAAACTTACCTTTTTAAGCGTTCCCCTTGCGTGCCTTTCAGGTTGCAGACGGCGGCGTGGACATCAGCTTCAAAGATCGCCGGAAGGTTGATCGGTGAACGGGGTGAGCGTGGCTTCGGGGAAGGAGAGGCGGCGTTGGGGTCGCTGGGCTTCGCGTGGAGGCGCCTGGGCGAGCGGAGAGCTAGCGCTCGGGGGTGTCGAGGGTGTTGAGAGTCGACAGTTCAGCGGTGCAGGTGACGGGCTCCGAGGTAGGCGTTGATCAGAGTGGCTGAGGCAAGCCTGGTGGTGGTTGGGTCGAAGTTGTCGGAGCGATACCGGCGTTGTTGAACGGAGGGGTCCGAGCGACGAAGGAGAATCACCGGTGAGAGGGAGCGTGTGTCCGAGGCGGTGAGAGGATCGTGCTGTGGGGCACGGCGATCTCAGACGGCGGGCTGCCGGATCCGGGAGGCGAAGGCTGAGGCGGGCGGATGGGAGGTTGACGGGTCCGTCGGGGCACGGTGGCAAACGACTGAGGCGAGGAGACCACCGGAGGGTTGTTCGGTGTTATGGGGGGTAGTCTGGGCTTTTGGGTTCGAAGAGAGGCGACGCATGGCGTTTTGAAAGGGGAGAGGGGCGACGGCGAAGTCGGAGCTGTCGCAGGGGAAGGCAGAGGCCGCGGAGGAGTGGTCGTGGGTTGCCTGGGTGAGGGGGTGGCCGGCGTGCATGCGGCGCTCGTGGAAGTCGGGAGGCGAGGTCGCCGGGCGTGGAGTTCCGCTGTGTCGACGTCGTGTGGCTGAAGACGAGGGTGTGGGCGGCTGTGTTGTCGGGTGATGCCGAGACGAGCTCGTCGGCGTGCTCAAGGAGGACGTCGGTGGAGGTCCGAGATGAGCGGGAGTTTAAGAATGGGGAAGGAGCTTGATGGGAGGACGGTGACGACAAGAAAAGGTGGATCAAAGCGCTGGGGGCGTTGTATAAGGAAGGAAGACGAAGACGAAGACGAACGAACGGTGGGTTCCGATCTTCTTGCACGAGGGGATTCTCGAGTTGTTGAACGTGGGTTTGGTTGAGATTATGGGGATTGCGTGAGTTACCGTTACGAAGATAAGGGGAGGGGCAGTACGTGTAGGCCTTGTGGGGTGACAAAATCCCAAGCATGGGATTTTGTGGCGAAGTATCCGCATGAAAAAGTTACATGGGGAAAGAGAAATGGGGTGGGTTTGACAGCACGTGGGAGGAGGGTAATTAGGAAATGTTAATAGAAAACATCAGTTGTTGGGATATGGGGTTAGATAGGAATTTATAATTAGTTAAGGTTTGTTTTTTTGTTTTTAAAAGAAAACTTCATTTTTTGAAAAGCTTTTAACCGTAAGTTAAAAGTTTGAATTAGAAAAACAAATAGTTAAAAATGTTAATGCTATTGATAATTGGATTTAATAACTTCGCCCTTGGACGCCCAAAATTTTTAAAGAAAATACCGGAGCGATCGCGCCTCCCAGAGAATCGTAAATACTGGTTCCGGTCACGAGTCCAAGCTACGGATAAAATATTAAAAAAAAATCAAAGTGCAAAAACACACGCAAGCCAATGCATTAAATGGATACGTACAAAAAAATACGTACGACGGAAAGTGGCCGTTACAAGATCAACTAAAGATCAGCCCACACAATGCAAACCCTACATATCACCAATATGACTGAATGTGGGTCGACAATCGGGCCTTCGTTCTCCAGGGGAAACATACCCCCTCCAACTATAGGGAAGCAACCTGCAACATCCTGGATCAGGCAATGTACGAGGTTCCCCTAGGTTATAACCCTCTCAACCTTGCATGTGGATTTGAAAGGAGAGAAAAGATCCCAAACCGATCTTTAAGAGCCAATTACATGCAAGCCGAAGAGGGAGGATCTCTACTCGTCCGATCTGCAATTCGACAGACCCCGCTGAAGGAGAATATCACTTATTCTCCTCCTCTTCCTAAGTTCAAACTCACTGCCTTACCAGCTTATGATAGCAGAGGCGACTCGTGGTCGCACATTTATAAGTACATGAATGTAATACTGCTTCACGGGGCCGACGAGCCATACCTTTGTAGAGCCTTCCACGCTACCCTATTCAAGAGGGCAGAAGACTGGTATGAATGGTAACCCCACGGCTACATCGGGTCATTCGATGAATTGGCAGAAATGTTCTGCAAGCAATTCGTCGTAGGACGACATCCTAAGAAGAATGTTGGATATGTATCTAAGACTAGAGGGGGGTAAATAGGCTTATAAAAATTCTTGTGCAACCCACGAGAAATCACACGTAGTATAATCACATACAGGATAAACAATAAGCAATCACAGATGCACAACAGATTTACCCTGGTTCGGTCGCACCCACGACCTACGTCCAGCCTCGAAAGAAAATATTATATTAATAATGTTACATGGTACAACATGTAGCTAGATCACCCACTCTACACTCACCTGGATCTCAGTACCTGCACTCACCAAAGTGCTTAACAAAACTAATCCTAGTATAAGCTCTCACTTGACTAGTCTCAACTACCCAAGTCCCTCTTGTCTATCACCCACTAGACAAGACCCCAAAAGTCACAAATATGGTAAAGTTTCCTCTACAGAGATCGTTACTACTACACACAAATAATAGTAAACGAGTTTAGATAATCTCAGTTTGTAGGCGTAGTCGTCTCTGTCAATCAGCACGGGCCAGCTCTCGTCTGGCAAGATGTAGATGTCTCGTCTCCTCAACAACTCAAGATGCAACACTTCTCCCTTAAAGTTGTTTCCCTCCACTTTAATGTTGCGGCCAAGTGATCTCCTTGCGGCTCTAAGTAATGTGGATGGAAGAACTCTTTGGTGCAGCTACAGTGCGTGGACAGTGCGTGAGGATACTGCTGTAGTGCATGGATAGTGCGTGAGGCTGCTACTGCAGTGCGTGGACAAGGTGCAATAGTGCGCACGCAGCCCTCCCCTTTTGGTGCTTAGGTGCTGCAATTTATGGCCAGGGGTCTTGGATAATTCAACTTGCAGCTCTTGAGAACTCCCCCCGATAAAGCTTTGTGAAGATGCCAATGGAGATGAGGGGATTGCTTGCTTCGTTTGTAACTTGCGCAAGGGTGTGGAGATTGGCTTCTTTGGACTTCAACTTGCGCAAGGGATATGGTCAAGCTTGGCTTGTTGATGTGGGGATCTTGCGGCTTTGAAGCTTGGAGAAGATGATGGCTTGGGATGCTCTTTCGCCTTGGTATATTGCGCAAGATGTGAACTTGGCTCTTGGAGAGGATGAGCAATGGCCCTTGGAGAGGAGGAGATTTGGCCTAAGAGATGATGAAATATATGAAGCTATTCAGAATACAACTCATACTAAAATAAATACCATTGAATAATACAGAGATTAAAATCAGAAAAATATCACCATATTGTAGAGCACTGAGTTGTGATCGTCCTGACGCAAACGGTTCGTCAATCCGAGCTCTGTGGAGAAAGTGATCACTTTTTAGCATAGTCCGTTGAGCTCCTTGCAAAGTTGCGGCCATGAAGCTCTTCTCTAGGGTTGTGGCCGAATTTCTTTGGTTGCCTCTCTCTCAAAATATCTCTCTTTGAGTATGGGTTTATATATGAGAGGATGGGATATGATAGAATCAATTAGAATCCCATATTTGATGGAGATTGGAAGGAATCCTAAATTGATTAGGATTTGAGTGAATCTCTTTGGATATGGAGTTTGAATATGGATGTTTATGGAATTGAATTTGAGTACCTATAGGATTTGAATTAGATCTCATTTAATCACCTTTGATTTGCATGAGATTCTCCATATCTCTCAATCTTTGACCAAGTCTCCAATTTGCACTGCATTAGGATTTGAATAGATTATTTGGATATTTGATTTGATCTCATAGGCATACAAATAGGAATAAGAGATGAAGAATGATTTGAATTGCAATGCTAATGGGATTAGGACTAGAATCATGGCCTTGATTGATTTGAATCAATCCAAATTGATTTCACCATGGCTATCCATAATTGACCAAGTCCAAGTTGCTATATGAATATCAATTTCTCCATCTTCTAATTTGCTATGTGAATATCAATTCCTCCATCAATTGACGTAGTCATCACTTTGAAGATGTACAAGTGTGCTACTCCTGAAAAACACTTAGCACACACATTAGAGCGTTCACACATGTTTGTTATCATCAAACACGAAGTCATCGATCGTTGAATCCAGTACATGGTGTATCCAATAATCTCCCCTTTTGATGATGACAAACTATTATAAAATTTGCACCAACATTCCAAATAATACATCGTGACATATGTGTGTGAAGTGTGATAATGAGAGGATGTATGCAACGATATAACACTTGATATACAAGCATAAAAGCATGCAAAGATGGAACACTAATGAGATACAAATAAGCATGGCATGCGCCCCATATTTTCATGCTCCCCCTTGAACATATATTCACTTATTCATTAATGCTCCTCCTTAAACCAATATTCAAATATGCACATATAAGCATTAATGCACCAAATCTTCATTATTTTCTCCCCCTTTTGTTATCGTCAAAAGCATATACACAAAGTCTAGTTCATGTCACATGCAAAAATAAAGTATTATAAATTACAACTAGCACTTGCATGTCATTTTCCTTAAAATAAGCACTTCAACTTCAATGAAAAGAGTAACGTAGACTTCCACACCATCGTGTAAGTGTGATGATTAAATAATTGAAGCACAAAGGAGAAACTTTCATAAAACTCAACCAAACCGAATCCACATTTTCCAATAAACATGATATCACTAGGATTGAATTTTCCTACCTCATTAGAAATGAGTTCAAGATACCACACCCCAAAAGCATAGCCTATAAGGACTCTATATGTGGGGGTGGCATTGCTTGACGTGTAAAATACACCAACGCTAATGATTACCCATAAAGCATATATTGGATACTCGTGGGTAGTATACTTGCCATGACTTGTATCCATTTTACATATGGAGAAATATTCATTCTTCTTCATTTTTCTTGTTTCTTATTCAATTCTTTTGTGCTCAATTTTTATCCATGGCAAATATACATCATATCCCTTATATTTATCAGTTAATTTCAACCTACATTCATTTTCCAACATTTCATAAAAGGATCTCCAATTGTTCAACAATATTCAATAAAAATGGAAGTGAAGGTGTAGGTGTAGGTGTAGAAATCAAGTTATTCAATTCATTAAACATGTCATGGCTACTTAGGAATTTTAACATGCACATGTAGCTATAACAATAATAAAATGATTTCTACATGGATATGAATGACATTCAATAATACTACTTGAATGATACAAAGGAAAAGATATACATTAGGCTCCGTTTTTTTTGTTTTTGACTTTTTTTATAATGAACCAAAACAAAACAAAAATCAAGCAAACTAGCACACAAATAAAAAATAAGTCAAGCACACAAAAAGCTATGAAGGTATGTATTAAGTTCAAAGAGGGAAAAGATATACCTTCATGCCGTCGTTTGGCTAAGGAACTAAATAATGAAACGTTCAATTCATCGCTCCTTGCCAAATCTCCATCTTATCTACACGGTAGATGTCATGTGTGACCTTGGAACCTAACAATGTCCACTCTTGTTTAAACTTTTAGGAACCCACACTTGTTTAAACTTTATGTTCGTGTTCCTTTACTTACAATAATACGATGTGTGACCAACACTATCACAATAACACAATAATACGATGTGTGACCAACACTATTTTTAACAATTGTAGGCACATTGTGGATTTTCTTAAACTTAGGCTTTTCAACATTTTTCAAACCAAATCCAAGTCCACGTCTATTATTGCCATATAATTGATTTTCAAGTATAGTATCCAACGAATGTTTACCAATTGAAAATTTCTTTAATGACAATTCTAGACTAGAGACTTTGGATTTTAATAGCTGTCACGGTACCGTATGCTTTTCTACCCGTACTTTCTTTTCCGTACGCGTATTTATTGTGACCTATTCTTGTATCCTAAACGTGCGATTTTATATATCATTGTGACCCTCTAAAAGAGTACTTATTTGTGGAATTTTTCGTGAACGTCATTTCACGGCTCATTCTCCCACAAAACAACTTTGTTTGAAGGGGTGCGTAACTTTAGACTTCGACGTTTGACCTCTTTATTTTTAGTTTCATTTTTCGTCTACCTAGCTCGAGACCAACCATCGTAGTCTCGACCCTCTCGTCGACATGGTAGTTCCGATATTTTTCTTGTAATTATTGGACACCGTTAGACCGACCTTTCACCCTAATTACATTCAACCTATAATTAGCCTAATTAATTCGAATTTGAATCTTAATTAAAACCCAATTAAATCTTTAGGATTTGATACGTATGGCATGTGATTTCCCTAGCTATATGTCACACTAGTTGCACCCTCACCCCTCTTACACCCTCTCTCTCTCCAATCAACTTAAATATACCCCATTCTCAACACTATATAGCAATATCTCTCTTTTATAGCAAAACCAACCAGCCCTAGGGTTTTACTCACGTATGCAGCCACCGCTTGAACCCAACTTACGGCCGTCATCTTCCTCCTCCTCCCGAGCCTTGCCACTGGTTGCTCCTCCGGTCTCCTCCACGCCAAACACCTTCTCCTCCTCCTCTAAACCGCACAAACCCATCTCCTCCCCTCAAAAAAACTGTCAACGACCCCTCTCAATAAAACCCACGCCCAGCCTCATTGCCGTCGCCGGCCACGCATCCCGCCGGCCACCACCTAGGCTAGTCCTTATTTTTCATTAGTTGATCTTGCATGTTAGATTAGATCTTGTTTGCTAGAATAGGTTTTGATTGATATCTTGTTTGTTAGGGGTTATCCTTGTTTGTGCTTTTCCTGCTCGGGTTCTCTTCGACTCCAATGCATCCCTGTACATCTTATCTCGGAGTTCTGTGGACAAGCATTCTCTATCGACTTTTCCTCTTCCCAAGAGTTGGGATATCGTTACGGGGAATGGTGTGATCTGAGTGTCCCTTGGTTGTCGATCTTGTCCTTTGGTTGTCTGTGGACACGAGCTATATACTGATTTTATCGTCCATCACATTACCATTTATGATGATGTTCTTAGGATGGATTGGTTTGGTTGTTTCTTTGCTATGATTGACTACCGACGGAAGAAGGTGGTGATTGAGATTCCAGGTCATCCGACCTTCGAGTTCAACTGCGGTAGCAGTTCGCTTGGGCCTGTCAGATTTCGGGCCAATCCAGTGGTGGAGCTTGTCTCTATGCAGATGGAGGT
Organism: Scilla litardierei; assembly: GCA_030789695.1. Classification (NCBI taxonomy): domain Eukaryota; kingdom Viridiplantae; phylum Streptophyta; class Magnoliopsida; order Asparagales; family Asparagaceae; genus Scilla; species Scilla litardierei. Next base: position 86,759,737 of record CM061141.1, on the reverse strand, counting down.
AAGTAGACTAGCTGTGGTGAGGGATTTCGATGATGTCTTTCCCGAGGAGATGACAGGACTGCTGCCCGATCGAGCTCTTGAGTTCTCGATTGATCTTATTCCAGGAGCGCAGCCCATTTCGAAAGCACCGTATCATATGGCTCCGGCAGAGTTGAAGGAGCTGCGTAGACAGTTAAACGAGCTTTTGCAGAAGGGTTATATCCATCCGAGTGTGTCTCCGTGGGGAGCACCTATTGTACTGGTGAAGAAGAAGGATGGTTCGCACCGGATGTGCGTGGACTACAGAGAGTTGAATGCCGTCACCATCAAGAATAAGTATCTGCTGCCGCGTATAGACGACATTTTCGATCAGCTTGGAGGATCGAGGGTTTTCTCTAAACTGGATCTCAGGAGCGGATATCACCAGCGGAGGGTGAAGAAGGATGATGTGCAGAAGACAACGTTCAGAACGAAGTATGGACACTACGAGTTCGTGGTTATGCCTTTTGGTGTGACCAACGAACCCGCAGTCAAAAACCTGTCACACCCCGCTTCCCAAGTATGGAAGGTGAGACGCGAAGAGCTCTGCTCAGACTTGGAGATGTGAAGCTACAGTCTGATAAGCGTCTGTGAGTTAATCCATTCGTAGATTCTTGCATTGCAAAAGAAAAAAAAACAATAATAATTGGAAGCAGTTAAAGATTAACCAACATTCAACAACATCCAATTTAAATTCAAAGCATCCAGATAGTCATAAAAAGGAAGTACAAGAGTCTAAAAGAAGGCCCAAGCATAGCCGAAACTAAAATTACACAAGGTGCTATGCATCGAAGAGTCTAACAGCAACACTAGAAAAGTAAACAGCAACTACGAAAGCCTCCTGCTGAGACTAAGACTGGTCTCCGGTGTCCTCGAACTGGACGTCAACAAAGGCCTCGGGCTCGACGTCAGCGAACTGGTCGTCCTCAGCAACGACCTTAGACTCAAAACCTGACATGTGACACCCAAAGAGAAAAGGGCACATGTCAGCAAAACTCTCCAAAAGGAAGGGAGACTTTTATGCAAGGAAACATTAAAGCAAAAGAGTACAACTAGCGGTTCTAAAATAATGATGATGACATGGTATGATATTTTAATGAATGCAGTAAAACATGAGTTAGCGGTGCACAGGGTTTACGTCTTGCAGCTGAAGTTGCTGATCGGGCACACTTCTACACTGAGTGACCGCTTAACCCTAACCATCCACATGTATATGGACTGTCACCCATCTTCTGGATCACGAGCCAGTAAGTGTTTATGGCATAGGGTTAACCTAGCCTCATTCATGATGTAGGAGTCAAAATCTTACTCGCCACAGCTTACATTTCAATAGTAGCGTGTGCTGCACAATCACGACCAAACATTCAATGCATGATATGACATGATATGCGACATGATAGCAGATATTGAATAGCATACAGTTATATTAAAATAAACGTGACGTGTGATATGCATGAATCATAGCATGGCAAGGGTGTCGGATATAGCTTCATTGTTAAGCTAGATCAAATATGGTGTCGGATCTAGCTTCGTTGTCAAGCTAGATCAAATATGGGCGTCTAGGCGACTATCATTTCACCGCCTAGTCTCTTTTACACATTTTCACAAAATGGCCTAAACATGACCTAACAAACGACCGAGTAAGTTTCACTTGCCTGAAAATAAAGTCCGTAATTCCTCAGTTCAAAAGTCCAGAATCTCCCGCTTTTAATGAAATATTGTTTAGTAGCTTTTGCTACGATGTGTCATATCATGTTCATGTTTAAACTACTGCATTCATTAAAATTTCATGCCATATCATCATCATTCATCATTATTTTAGAACTGCTAGTTGTACTCTTTTGCTTTTATGTTTTCTTACACAAAAGTCTGCCTTCCTTTTTGGAGATTTTTGTTGACATATGCCCTTTTCTCTTTGGGTGTCACATGTCAGGTTTTGAGTCCGAGGTTAGTCTCAGCAAGAGGCTTCCATAGTTGCTGTTTACTTTCTAGTTGTTGTTGTTAGACTCTTTGGTGCGTAGCACCTTATGTTGTTTTAGTTTCGGCCATGCTTGGGCCTTCTTTTCAGACTCTATACTTTTCTTTTATGACTATCGGTGGATGTTTGGAATAATGCTTGGATGTTATTGAATGTTGGTTAATCTTTAACTGCTTTCAATTATTATTATTATTGTTGTTTTTTTTTGCAATGCAAGAATCTGCAAATGGATGAACACACAGATGCTTATCAGACTGTAGCTTCACAGCTCCAGTCTGAGTGGACCTCTTCGTGTCTCGTCTTCCGTACTTGGGAAGCGGGGCATGACAGGTTTTTGTAGTGACCCATGCAGGTTACCTCGCCGTATTCTGTACATCCTGGAGGCACCAAGATGTACAAGGACCTTCACATGAACTACTGGTGGTATGGCATGAAGCGGAGTGTGGCACGGAGTGTTGCCAAGTGTTTAGTATGCCAGCAGGTTAAGGCGGAGCATCGGCGTATGGCAGGGTTGCTACTGCCGCTTCCGATTCCGGAGTGAAAGTTGTAACACATCACTATGGATTTCGTGACTGGACTGCCTCAGAGTCCGAAGCAGAATGACGCGATTTGGGTAATCTTAGACCGATTGACCAAATCTGCGCACTTCATCCCTTTTTGAGTAGGACAGTCGACGGAGACACTAGCGAGGAGATACATTGAGGTAAATTCCTTTACTCTCCATTTTTATTTCCTTTCCCTAATATAGATAGTGATGTATCGTGAATCGTGCAGGAGATCGTGTACTTCACGAAGTCCCCATGAGTATCGTGTCGGACAGAGACACGAGATTCACATCTCAGTTTTGGCAAAGTCTGCAGAAGAGTCTGGGTACGAGTCTGAGTTTCAGCATCGCGTGCCATCCACAGACCGATGGCCAGTCCGAGAGGACGATTCAGATTTTGGAGGACATGCTGAGAGCGTGCATGTTGGACTTCAAGGGATCTTGGGAGGATCATCTTCATCATGTGGAGTTTGCCTATAATAACAGCTACCAGTCGAGCATTGGCATGTCGCCATTTACCGCGCTTTATGGGAAGAAATGTTGATCGCCACTGAGCTGGGATGACAGACAGGGAGTTGTTAGGGCCAGAGATGATTGTTGAGGCGATGGATGTTGTGAGGAACATCAGGGAGAAGCTGAGGATCGCTCAAGACCGTTTCAAGCATTAGGCAGATGCTAAACGGAGACCGTTGGAGTTCCAGCCTGGAGACCATGTTTTTCTCAAGATCTCTCCGAATCGATGAGTTATTCTATTTGGGAAGAGAGGCAAGCTGAGTCCGAGGTATATTGGACCCTTTAACGTCCTAGAGCGTGTTGGAGCAGTGGCTTACCGCTTGGCATTGCCGCCATCACTGGAGCGAGTTCACGACGTGCTTCACGTATCTCAGTTACGTCGATACGTCAGTGATCCATCTCATGCTGTGGATTTCTCGGAGATCACGGTTCGACCAGACCTGACCTACGATCAGCAACCAGTTGAGATTCTGGATCGACAGTAGAAGCAGTTGAGGAATAAGACCGTCGACCTGGTAAGAGTGCAGTGGCGTCATAGTTCACCTGGGGAGTCTACCTGGGAGCGCGAGGAAGAGATGAGAGAGAGCTTCCTGCATTTATTTCTGGAGCAGTAGTTGATGTTGATTCTGAGGGCGGAATCATTTCTTAAGGTGGGTAGGATGTCACGGTCGCTTTCCGACCGTATGTTTTTCTACGCGTACTTTCTTTTTCGCATGCTTATTTATTGTGACCTCTTCTTGTATCCCAAATGTGCGATGTTATATATCGTTGTGACCCTCTGAAAGAGTACTTATTTATCGAATTTTTCATGAACGTTATTTCACGGCTCATTCTCCCACAAAACAACTTTGTTTGAAGGGGTGTCGTAACTTTAGACTTCGACGTTTGCCCTCTTTATTTTTAGTTTCGTTTTTTGTCAACCTAGCTCGAGACCGACCATCGTAGTCTCGACCCTCTCGTCGACACGATCGTCCCGATATTTTTCTTATAATTATCAGACACCGTTAGACCAACCTTTAACCCTAATTACATTCAACCTATAATTAGCCTAATTAATTCGAATTTGAATCTTAATTAAAACCAAATTAAATCTTTAGGATTTGATACATATGGCATGTGATTTCTCTAGCTATAGGTCACACTAGTTGCACCCTCACCCCCTCTCACACACACTCTCTCTCCAATCAACCTAAATATACCCCATTCTCAACCCTATATAGCAATATCTCTCTATTATAACAAAACCCACCAGCCCTAGGGTTTTACTCACGCACGCAGCCGTCGCTTGAACCCAACTCACAGCCGTCATCTTCCTCCTCCTCCTGAGCCTTGCCGCCGGTTGCTCCTCCGGCCTCTTCCACGCCAAACACCTTCTCCTCCTCCTCTAAACCGCACAAACCCATCTCATCCCCTCAAAAAATTGTCAATCACCCCTCTCAAAAAAACCCACGCCCAGCCTCATTGCCGCCGCCGGCCACCAGCATCCCGCCGGCCACCACCTAGGCCGACTACCTTGAGCCACCCCCTCCTCCTCCTCGAAGCCACGCAATACCCCCTTCATCCACACAACGACCGTACAAACCCTTCCCCCATCTAAAATACTTTTGTTCCCATATTGAACTCACGGCACAACCCTTAGAGCCGCCGACAGCCGCCGCCTTTAACCCCTGTAGTCCGGCCTCCTCCTCCCGAACAACGACAGCAGGTGCCCCTTTCGTATTGCTGCTGTCGCATCACCACAAACAACCCCTTCCCCATTAAAACCGCCACACAAACCTCCCTTGCTCACTACGCCGTTGTCGCGCACCCCCTCGACGTCAGCCCAGATCCGCACGGCTATCCCCTTGGCCGCAAGACCCTTGCATGGCCTTTCCTTTGCCGTTGGCTTTCGTGTTGCTCGCCTCCGTTCGCGCGTTGTGCTACCGTTGTCGCTAGCTATCTGTCGTACCCTTGCTCGTTGTCGGAGTCCAACCCCTAACGTCGCTACCCGCCGTCAGTGTAGCTCTCGCGTCGTGTTGAGGTAAATCCCGATCCGTAGAAAACCCAAACCCCGCATGTTTAATCACGATAAAAATTATAAGTTTCATTGTGTTGGTTAAATAATTAATTTAAGATAATTGAATACGGGACTGTTGGATTGGTGACTATTGATTAAGCACATAGGAAGATATTCTGGAGTATTGAACTGAGAAATTACGGACGCTATTTTTAGGCAAGTGAAACTTGCTCAGTCGTTTGTTAGGCCATGTTTAGGCCATTTTGTGAAATTGTGTAAAAGAGACTAGGTGATGAAATGATAGTTGCCTAGATGCCAAAATTTGATCTAGCTTGACAACAAAGCTAGATCCGACACCTTATTTGATCTAGCTTGACAACAAAGCTAGATCCGGCACACTTGCCATGCTATGATTCATGCATATCACATGATAGTTTATTTTGATATAACTGTATGCTATTCAATATCTGCTATCATGTCGCATATCATGTCGCATATCATGCATTGAATGTTTGGTCGTGATTGTGTAGCACACGCTACTATTGAAATGTAAGCTGCGGTGAGTAGGATTTGGACTCCTACATCATGAATAAGGCTAGATCAACCCTATGCCATAAACACTTCCTGGCTCATGATCCAGAAGATGAGCGCCAGTCCATATACACGTGGAGGGGTAGGGTTAAGTGGTCACTCAGCGTAGACGTGTGCCCGATCAGCAACTTCAGCTACAAGACATAAACCCTATGCACGACGCAAACACATTTTTGTCGCTTTTAATAAAATATTGTTTAGTAGCTTTTGCTACGACATGTCATATCATGTTCATGTTTAAACTGCTGCATTCATTAAAATATCATGCCATGTCATCATCATTATTTTAGAACTGCTAGTTGTACTCTTTTGCTTTTATGTTTCCTTGCATAAAAGTCTCCCTTCCTTTTTGGAGATTTTTACTGACATGTGCCCTTTCCTCTTTGGGTGTCACATGTCAGGTTTTGAGTCTGAGGTCGTTGCTGAGGATGACCAGTTCGCTAACGTCGAGCCCGAGGCCTTTGCTGACATCCATTCCGAAGACACCAGAGACCAGTCTTAGTCTCAGCAGGAGGCTTTCGTAGTTGTTGTTTACTTTTCTAGTGTTGCTGTTAGACTCTTCGGTGCGTAGCACATTGTGTTGTTTTAGTTTCGGCCATGCTTGGGCCTTCTTTTAGACTCTTGTACTTCCTTTTTATGACTATCTGGATGCTTTGAATTTAAATTGGATGTTGTTGAATGCTGGTTAATCTTTAACTGCTTCCAATTATTATTATTGTTGTTGTTGTTTCTTTTGCAATGCAAGAATCTGTGAATGGATTAACACACAGACGCTTATCAGACTGCAGCTTCACAACTCCAAGTCCGAGCGGACCTCTTCGCGTCTCGCCTTCCATACTTGGGAAGTGGGGTGTGACAATAGCGCATTCTCATCCACAAGCAAAGTACATTTAATTATAAAAGCCTTCTTATTATCCTCTTCATTCTTTTTCATGAATTTAAGCTCATTGTTTAGCATGCTCATCTTTTCAGTAAGCTCTCTAATCATGTATTCACTTCAGTTTCAAGATTAATTAAATCTTGTTTATACATGCTATTTTCCTTTAACAATGTAGAACAAATAAAACATTCAGCATTTTCATGCAACCTAGAGTTCTCTTTTTCCAATAAAGCAATGGTAGAATGATAAGCAACAAGTTTTTCTTTCAATTCATTTGTTTCATGAAACATGTCGCAATTTTCTTGTTGTAGTTCACCGTTATAATTTTTAAAAACTTCTAATGTGGATTCATGTTTTTCTAGAGTAGATTCTAGGTTGTCAATTTCCTCTTGCATATCATTAATAGTATATCTTTGCCTATCAAGTTCAGCTTGCATTTCTTTACACAGATTTCGAAGATCAACTCTTTTAGTGATAAATGTTACCTCATCTAATTCTCCCATCAAGCAGAGGGAGGTGTGAGCAGTCTCCTCGATCTCATTTTCGCTATAGTCATCCCACGTTAACACTCGAGATTTCTTCTATTCCTTTTCGGCAACGATATCCTTTACTTGTGGGCATTGGATCCTAAAATGTCCTTGCTTCCTGCATTTAAAACACACCATTTTATCATTAGTAATGTCACAATTATTATTAGACATATGAGCATCATGTTTATTTAAGAGAGCATTTCTTCCCTTTTGCTTCTTCCCTTTTTGTGCTCTCTTTTCATTGCTAGAGATATGATTGCCGGAGGATTGCTTGCTAAGTTGTATCCAAAGTCCTCCATATATCCTGTGCAAAAGAGCAATGTGAGATAAGATTAAATATTTTTCTATCTATTCCACATAATAAAATATTCATTGCTCTAGCATTTATAGCACACACATTTCTAGCATCCAAATTACTTTCAGGCTTAGTGATTATAATATGTCCGTTTTCAATAATGTAACAAGTGTCAATATCAACAGATAATAAATAATTTTCCATCCTAGCCTTCTAATATATATAGTCATGGCCGCTAAATAAAGGGGGTGAGTCTATAGGCATGCCATGAGCATAAACTAATCCTGGGGTATTCATGACTTCTAGACTAGATCCTTTAACCTACTCTGATACCACTTGTTGGATCTGGATCTAATCCTGGGGGGTGAATAGGCTTATAAAAATTCTTGTGCTACCCACGAGAAATCACACGCAGTTATAATCACATACATGGTAAACAATAAGCAATCACATATGCACAACAGATTTACCCTGGTTCGGTCGCACCCACGACTTACGTCCAGCCCCAAAAGCAAATACTATATTAATAATGTTACATGGTATAACCTGTAGCTAGAGCACCCACTCTACACTGACCTGGCTCTAAGTACCTGTACTCACCAAAGTGCTCAACAAAACTAATCCTAGTATAAGCTCTCACTTAACTAGTCTCAACTAGCCAAGTCCCTCTTGTCTAGCACCCACTAGACAAGACCCCAAAATTCACAAATACGGTAAATTTTCCCCTACAGAGATTGTTACAACTCTACACAAATAATAGTAAAAGAGTTTAGAGAATCTCAGTGTGTAAGCATAGTCGTCTCTGTCAATCAGCATGGGCCAGCTCTCGTCTGGCAAGATGTAGAGTTCTCGTCTCGTCTCCTCAGCAACTCAAGATGCGGCACTTCTCCCTTAAAGTTGTCACCCCCCCACTTTAATGTTGCGGCCAAGTGATCTCCTTGCGGCTCTAGGCAATGTGGATGGAAGAACTCCTTGGTGCGGCTACAGTGCGTGGACAGTGCGTGAGGCTGCTGCTGCTGTGCATGGACAGGGTGCAATAGTGCGCGTGCAGCTCTCCCCCTTTGGTGCTTGGGTGTTGCAACTTACGGCCAGGGGTCTTGGATCTTCAACTTGCGGCTCTTGAGAACTCCCCCTTGATGAAACTTTGTGAAGATGCCAATGGAGATGACGGGATTTCGTGCTTGGTTTGCAACTGGCGCAAGGGTGTTGGAGATTGGATTTTTTGGACTTCAACTTGCGCAAGGGATATGGTCAAGCTTGGCTTGTTGATGTGGGGATCGTGCAGCTTTGAAGCTTGGAGAAGATGATGGCTTGGGATGCTCTTTGGCCTTGGTATATTGCGCAGGATGTGAACTTGGCTCTTAGAGAGGATGAGCAATGGCCCATGGAGAACAGGAGATTTGACCTAGGAGATGATGAAATATATGAAGCTATTCAGCATACAATTGATGCTAAAATAAATACCACTGATTAATACAGAGATTAAAATCAGAAAAATATAGCCATATTGTAGAGCACTGAGTTATGATCGTCCTGACAAAAACAGTTCGTCAATCCGAGCTCTGTGGAGAAAGTTATGCACTTTTTAGCGTCGTCCGTCGAGCTCCTTACAAAGTTGCGGCCTTGAAGCTTTTCTCTAGGGGTGTGGCAAAATTTCTTTGGTTGCCTCTCTCTCAAAATCTCTCTCTTTGAGTATGGGTTTATATATGAGAGGATGCGATATGATAGAATCAATTAGAATCCCATATTTGATGTAGATGGGAAGGAATCCTAAATTGATTAGGATTTGAGTGAATCCCTTTGGATATGGAGTTTGAATATGGATGTTTATGGAATTGACTTTGAGTAGCTATAGGATTTGAATTAGATCTCATTTAATCACCTTTGATTTGCATGAGATGCTCCATATCTCTCAATCTTTGACCAAGTCTCCAATTTGCATGGCATTAGGAGTTGAAGAGATTGTTTGGAGATTTGATTTGATCTCATAGGCATACAAATAGGAATATGAGATGAAGAATGATTTGAATTGCAATGCTAATGGGATTAGGAATAGAGTCATATCTTTGATTGATTTGAATCAATCCAAATTGATTTCACCATGGCTATCCACAATTGACCAAGTCCAAGTTGCTATATGAATAACAATTTCTCCATCTTCCAATTTGCTATGTGAATATCAATTCCTCCATCAATTGATTTAGTCATCAATTTGAAGATTTACAAGCTTGCCTCTCCTGAAAAACACTTAGCACACACATTAGAGCGTTCACACACGTTTGTTATCATCAAATACGAAGTTATCAATCTTTGAATCCAACACACGTTGTATCCAACAAAGAAGTCCTCCCACATCTTCTCGCTCAAACAAAACGAGAATGAGTCGATTCGAGCCTTCGTCCAGAGGTTCGGCTTGGGAGAAGCGGTGCTGGGCCAAAGAAATGTTGCTGAAAATGATGCTTCGTATTCTGCGGAAACGAAGTGAAAGGTATGTAGTTTAAATATCAAGGCGTTTATAATTGCAAATTTTAGATAGATCTATCATTAGGGGTTGGTCGGACCCAACCCCGGGATGGTAGAGATCATGGCTAGGGTTAATTCTTTAGGGATGTTCTTAAAATAGTTTTAAGATGTTTTTCGCTGCTTTATTTGATATCTTCGTCCGACCGACTTAGGCCGGACGTCGATTTAATTGCCCTAAGGATCAGAAAACCCTTCAGTAGTCACCATCCTCGTGGATGGGCGGATTGTGGGGCCCTTCGTTGTTGTGCTGGTCCATGTTGGTTGTTTCAGATGACGTGGATGCTGATCGCATTCCCCCAGACTGCGCCAGATGTTTTGGGGTGTTTTCTCACCGCTAGATGGTAGTTTCTAGAGACTGGGACTGCCTTCGGGGCTGATCGGTCTAGCATTCACTTGAGCGAAAACGCTCGGGTCTGAGCGACGATACATCGAAGGGTAGCTTCGACTGGATGATAGCCTCCAGGATCGATCGGACGAACGGGCTCTGGCATGAGGATGTTCGGATCCGAGCGATGGGACACCGAAGGGATGCTTTTACGAGGTGGCGTCTCTTCAAATCTGCAAAATAAAGAACTCGTCAGGGGGGTCAGACCTTGGTTCCGACCAAGTCGCCTCTGATGCCTAAGTCTGATCTTTACTGAGAGGTGCTTCGGTGGAGCCGAGCTTCGTTCATGGAGAGACCAAGCGTGAGTTCTCAGCCGAGATATGAAGGAGAAATGTGAGGTGGAAGAAGATATAAGGGGATGGTATACCTGGGTATCAAGTATCCAAGATTCGGTCCTTTGCGTTCTGTTTTTCTGGTCTCTTATAGAAGTCCTGCATGTCAACACATTCATGGAATCTATCATTCCTTCCTTCGTTCCTGCCCGCATTTATGGTCCAATGAATGGCGATTAATGCAGAGGTAATGGTGGTTTCAATAACGATCAAGGCGGACGCGATCTGGGGAGCGGTTTCCCCTTTCGCGTGAGTTCAACCGTCTGTCAAATGGCGGTCTTGGTTCGCGGCATCCTGACCCACTCATCGGCCCTTTGGGCCAGAGCCCAGTGCGGTTTTGGGCCAAGCGGTCGACTTGCCTCTCTCCAGCCCATTTAGGGGTTGTATCAGTAAAAAATCTAATGAAATAAATGTTTTATATTCTTCTTTAATTTTATTACCAATGATTAATAATTGATGGATTGATCTATTTATTAGACAAGTTGATGAATTAATTAATCCATTTAACAAGTTAAGATGCTAATACATTGGCATATCTTCCTACATTGGGAATTTATATAACTACTACTTTAAAAACAATCTAGTTGCTAAAGATAACCCTGATCGGAGGAAGACCTAATATGGTAGGAGGTTAACCGCGGTTTGGAGAAGAATCAACGGAATAGCTAATAGCATAAAAACTATTTCACATACAAAGAAGCATTCTTTAGATTAACTTTATTCACCACTTGCAAAATGATGAACCATTCATTGTCATCATGCAAACAACTTATCCACTCTATGGTGAGTTAAGTTCAAGCACTCGCGTACATCATACACTCATACTCTCAAAGCATCTCCCCTCATGTCATCAAAAGAACAAACAAAAATCTCATGAAAAATTACCAACTCAAAGACCAATCAAAGTCCAACCCAACTCTAGCATCCAAACTCCGCTTAGAACTTCAAAGCAAAACATGTCCAAATAACCACTGGAAATTCCATTGCCGCACACATCAATATTTGATGAATCATGATGCCATGCCCATAGGAATGGAAGAACTGTAAACTCTGTCTATTGCCTTTCTTGCCTGAAATAAGCCAAAAAATAACATGAAAGTCAATGCAGATAACTAGCAACTAAAATACATGGAGCAAATTAATAGTTCTGGTTACAAGGAACCCATTAAGATTGGCCACTAACAGTCTCATATTTTGCAACAATTAAAGCAAAAGTTCACTGAATAAAGAAGTTTGTTGTAGTGATGTACTCACATGGAGTCATTAGTGGATAGTTTACTGTAGTGATGTACTCATATGGAGTCATTATTGGATCTCTGGTGTGATGGCCAAACGGTCCCAGTGCCCAAATCACAATGAGATGCAACCTAGGCTTAAAGTGGAAGTAAACCAAGCATCTGTTGGACAAGAGAGAATTAGTACCAACCAACCAATTCCCTTAACGATCTTGCGATAGAACGATGCAAGCACATGACAACATACAAAAAGTAAAGAAATTAAGATGTACATAAAATACACAAGGGTTTACCCTGGTTCGGTCCCTTATTCGCCTACATTCAACAATCCAATGCAAACGGTTCCACTATGATTAAGGATGCAATTACACCGACCCACGTTCTTCCTCTTCCTTCAATACAAGAGATATGTCTTCAAGCAAGACAATCTAAACTAGATCTCTCCTCAAGCTCTTACAATCTCTCACTCAAGTGTGAATCCTTGATAATAAAGCTCCTAGAAGAAATAAGACTCCTCAAGGGACTCAATCCCACAATCAATGAGGATCTATTCTTGGTAATAGAGTTCCAAACAACTAAGATACTCCCTAAGGGACTCAAGATCTCACACTATAAGGAGAAGAAGAAACACTCACTTGGATCTCTCAAACTCAAGCTTTTGGTTTTTCTCAAACCCTAGCTGTTACGAGGTGGAACTCGCGTACAATGAATTTGTATTAGGGGGAACCAAGGGCACGATGGTTATGTGGAAATGAGGGGTTAGGCAGGCTGTTTTACAAGTGATTAGTGGGATGAAGAGGTTGGATCCGTTGCTGGTGGAGCTCACGGGATCGTATCTCGTCGGACGCAGCTGAGGAAGGTTGGACGGCGGGAGGCTGACGCTGACTTTGGTCAAGGGGCGAGCTCTCCTGCATCACGAACAACTCGTCAGAAGGGCGGGGTTGGGGTTCAACCCTTAGCCCCTCCGATGCCTAAGTCAGTAAAGGGCTTAAATGGGGGGCTAGTCACGCCGGCCGGACTAACGGTGTGTCCGCCTCGCGTGGCGAGCTATAGGTGGGAGAACAAAGATATGGAGGACCTTTGCTCTCGTGTGTGAATAATAGAAGATGAGAGAGAATTTTCCAACCCCCTGTCCGTAAGGGGAGAGGAGGTATTTATACCTGACGGGTGATGACTAGGTGTGTTGAGCTGGCTCGGGTGTCAGCGGAAGCTTCGGACGATGACGTCGGGAACAGGAGTTCCTGATCCGCTTTTGTCAGGCGGCGCAACGGCCGAGGGGTGCTTTTGTCGGGATGTCAGGGCCGAAAGCACTAACCGTCGGATAGGTCAGTCGCCCGGGGGGGGGGGGGCTTTCTCAGGCGGTCGGGTGACGCAGGTGTCAGTCGTGTCCTTATCCTAGGCTGTTTGTCGTAAGCGGCGAACTAAAGGCCAGGCTGTGTCACCCTAGGTGCCGCGGTTCGCGGGGGTCGGGCGGGCCGTTCCGATCGGGGGTTGTCTGGCCGGTACGTAAGGATACGTCCGCGCCCGTCAGTAGGCCTGGCCTAGCTACCCAAGCGTCCCCAAGCGCGCTACCCCGGTGGGTCAGGCGGCTGCGGTTGTTCGCCTCGGCCGGCTGCGGTGGTTCGCCTCGGCCGGCTTGGGGAACGCTGTAAGGTGCGCCTAACTCCATGATGCCCCGGATCTTCGGGGCGGCGGCCCTTTTGTGAAGTGGTGAGTTAACTGGGTATGTTAGCGGATCCGGGCGGGAGTCGGGCTCCTACGATCTTTAGGTCGTAACAATTGCCCCCGGCATTCGAGTGCGAAGTGGAAGCCTGGTTCGGCTCGGATGGCGTAACGTTACCGTGGTACTACCTTTTGCTTGTGACTCGGACCTAGATCTCAGCTCCGGGGGGTGAAGCCGGCGCCGCGGGGTGTGTCCCGCTATAGCGGGATCACGAGGTCTCTCCCTGACTCTGAGCTAAGCGGGGCGTTGTTCGAAAAAAGAAAAGGGGGAGTATTATACACCAATCTTTATCGGAAATCTAGGCAATATTTACAACACTTAGGAGAAGATGTGTGGGACGGAGGGTGGTCCACACCTGTTCCCTTTGCCGGGGGAGCAGATCCCCGCGTCGGGGCGGTCTTCCCTTATGTCGTGAGGGTTTAGCCTTCGGGGGGGCGACCCTCGGTCGTAGGAGGGGACCCCCTTCCTTCCCCTTTCATTGCTTCCTCGCGCTCTGCCTTACTGTCGTCGTGTTGGAGGGTCGTTCGGCCTTGCCGGGGACTCCGCGCCCCGTGGGGGAACCCCAGGGAGACCGAGGACGAGGTGGCGGTGGCAGCGCCGCTGGGAGAGCCGTTGGGAGGCTTACCCCCCGACACCCCGTGGGAGTCGCCGAGGGTGACGACGTTAATTGGGGTGTCGCGGCACGCGGACGGCCATCTGGACCTGCCTTTTGATATAGTAACAAGCAGGAGGCCAGCTGGCGGGCGGTGCCTTCCGCGTGTAAGGGGAATATCCAGTCGGAGGTGGCGGGGCCGTGGCGCCCATCGTCGGGGGAAGTGAGGTCCGTCGGGGGCTGTTGGCTTTTCTTAGCTCGGTGGGGCGTTTAGGGCCGCTTTATGCCTGGAGTTAGGGGAGGGGGATCCTCAACGTCTCTTCCTCCTTTACCCTGACCTCTGGGGGGTATTTATAGCAAGATTCTGTGGGAAGGGTTTTTCTTGGGTAATTCAGGGGATTAGTGCCGTTAATGGGCTTCGCGGGAATCCACGCTTAGGGAATCGTTTTTTCCTGGCGGTATCTGGCACTCTGGCCTCTCGGGGGGCGCGTTGTCGCTGATGGCGTGTAGTCCAATCGTCCTTTCGCCGCATCGTGGCGCTGCTTTGACGGGACAGGGCAACTGCTCTGTCTGGACTGGGCGCCTATATCGCGGCCTCTGCCTTGTGACCGGTCCGAGACGGGTCACGTGACTAGGCTTCTTGATGGAGTTACACAACGCGCTTTGGGAATCGTTTTTCCCTGGCGGTATCTGGCGCTCTGGCCTCTCAGGGGGCGTGTTGTTGCTGATGGCGTGTAGTCCAATCGTCCTTTTGCCGCATCGTGGCGCTGCTTTGACGGGACAGGGCTGCCGCTCTGTCTGGACTGGGCGCCTATATCGCGGCCTTTGCCTTGTGACCGGTCCGTGCCGGGTCACGTGGCTAGGCTTCTTGATGGAGTTACACAATTCCTAAATATGCCCCCAACATTCACGTGTCCGAGATCGCTAGGTCTCGGGGAAGGGGATGTTGTCGGCCTGTTGCCCGGAGTGTTGCCTTTGGGCGGGGCGTCCTTTCGGCGGAGTGGCTAGGGGTGATTCACATTATCCTATCGTTATTTAATCTCGGGTTGACCCTGTTACGCGGGGCGGGTTTCAGTATATCTCTTTTCCCCTTGAGGGAAAGGTGTCGGTGACTTTTAGTGAGCGGGGCTCGCGCTGCAGGCGTAGATTTCCAGGAAGTTCTATGCCAATTAACCCGGTGCTTGGCGGGGGGATAGCTACCCACTATGGTGTTCTCCGAAAAATCTGAGCGTATAAAGAAGAACATTTTTATTTAGATTTGTAAAGACTGGTCTACAGCTTGTACAGGAGTTCTTAGTTTATCGCCCGTTGTGGGGTCAGATCCGGCTGGGGGGAGCCATGGAGCTGTCCTCGCCCGTGGTTTAACGACCTCCGGATCGGGTTGTCGCTGTGGGCCGGGTGGGCCCTTTGTAACTTGAATTGAGCTCGGCGCGGAGGAGAATGGCCGCCTTCCGTGCTGAAGTGTTGCAAGGTCTCTTTGGCGATCGTGCCGCCTTCCCTCCGTTGCTTCGTCATCTCTTTCCGCGAAAAGGGTTTTCCTCGGTCCGGAAGAGGCGCCGAGCAGGGAAGCCGTCTTGCTGCGGCTTGCTCCTTGGGGAGGTTCTTGAGCATAGGGCCGTCCCCCACCGCCCTGTGCCTCGCTGCTTCGGTTTGAGAGTGGGGTTCGGCGCCCGATGGTGCATGGGCGAGCTGACATGCCAGGACTCGCCGTTTGGGCTTGTCGGGGATGCAGCCTTTCCGAGGTCCTCGATCGGAGGTCGAGGGTGGGGAGGTACCAGCCGGCTGGCGCTGGGGGCTCTCGCCCACCCAGTCGACTTTGAACGGATGACATTCTTTCTCCGACTCGTCCTTGCTCAGGGGACGGAGGCGTGAAAGATGGATTTCCCTTGTGTAAGTGGAATATCCAGTTGACGATCTGTTTGTAAGTGGAATATCCTGTTGGCGGTGTTGGAGATGCAGGCATCGCTGCCCTGGGCGGCGGGAACCATTGGTGGCCGGTGACCTCTCTTTTGTTAGGGCGTTGTATCTCGGCCCGTTCCTCGGTGGGTGGGGGGATCAGGTGGCGGTTTCTCATGTCTGCCAGTTCCCCTATTTTAAGGAGGAGGAGTGGCGTCTTTATAGGGAGATCTCGCTGGCGGTTTCTCCTCTGGTTATTGCGCTGAGTTGGCACCATTAATGGGCTCCTCGAATTCATGCCCGTAGGAAACCGTCTTTGCCAGGTGGCTCTCACGGGTCCTCTTTTGGAGCGAATCATTAATGGTGGCGTGTTTCTCGAGTGGCCTTTCGTTTTGTCGAGTCACATCGGGGCCGCCTACTCGGGAACAGGCGTCGTTTCGTCCCGGTTTGTGTGCCCCTGTTTTTAATTTTTCGAGGTCCACGGGCTCAGGTCCCTCTCAGGTTTGGGTGGCTAGGGTTGGTCCTGCCCCAGAGGTCTGGAGGGGGGGAGCGGGCGTGTAGCCCGGCCTGTGCCCACCTCTGGTTTGGGTGGCTAGGGTTGGCCCTGCCCCAGAGGTCTAGAGGGGGGAGCGGGCGCGTGGCCCTTCTCTGGTTTGGGTGGCTAGGGTTGGCCCTGCCCCAGAGGTCTGGAGGGGGGGAGCGGGCGCGTAGCCCAGCCTGTGCCCTTCTCTGGTTTGGGTGGCTAGGGTTGGCCCTGCCCCAGAGGTCTGGAGGGGGGGAGCGGGCGCGTAGCCCGGCCCGTGCCCTTCTCTGGTTTGGGTGGCTAGGGTTGGCCCAGCCCCAGAGGTCTGGAGGGGGGGCGCGGGCGCGTAGCCCGGCCCGTGCCCTTCTCTGCTTTGGGTGGCTAGGGTTGGCCCTGCCCCAGAGGTCTGGAGGGGGGGAGCGGGCGCGTAGCCCGGCCCGTGCCCTTCTCTGGTTTGGGTGGCTAGGGTTGGCCCTGCCCCAGAGGTCTAGAGGGGGGGAGCGGGCGCGTAGCCCGGCCCGTGCCCTTCTCTGGTTTGGGTGGCTAGGGTTGGCCCTGCCCCAGAGGTCTGGAGGGGGGGAGCGGGCGCGTAGCCCGGCCCGTGCCCTTCTCTGGTTTGGGTGGCCAGGGTTGGCCCTGCCCCAGAGGTCTGGAGGGGGGGAGCGGGCGCGTAGCCCGGCCCGTGCCCTTCTCTGGTCTGGGTGGCCAGGGTTGGCCCTGCCCCAGAGGTCTGGAGGGGGGGAGCGGGCGCGTAGCCCGTGCCCGTGCCCTTCTCTGGTTTGGGTGGCTAGGGTTGGCCCTGCCCCAGAGGTCTGGAGGGGGGGAGCGGGCGCGTAGCCCGGCCCGTGCCCACCTCTGGTTTGGGTGGCTAGGGTTGGCCCTGCCCCAGAGGTCTTGAGGGGGGGAGCGGGCGCGTAGCCCGGCCCGTGCCCTTCTCTGGTTTGGGTGGCTAGGGTTGGCCCTGCCCCAGAGGTCTGGAGGGGAGGAGCGGGCGCGTAGCCCGGCCTGTGCCCTTCTCTGGTTTGGGTGGCTAGGGTTGGCCCTGCCCCAGAGGTCTAGAGGGGGGGAGCGGGCGCGTAGCCCGGCCCGTGCCCTTCTCTGGTTTGGGTGGCTAGGGTTGGCCCTGCCCCAGAGGTCTGGAGGGGGGGAGCGGGCGCATAGCCCGGCCCGTGCCCACCTCTGGTTTGGGTGGCTGGGGTTGGCCCTGCCCTAGAGGTCTGGAGGGGGGGAGCGGGCGCGTAGCCCGGCCCGTGCCCACCTCTAGTTTGGGTGGCTAGGGTTGGCCCTGCCCCAGAGGTCTGGAGGGGGGGAGCGGGCGCGTAGCCCGGCCCGTGCCCACCTCTGGTTTGGGTGGCTAGGGTTGGCCCTGCCCCAGAGGTCTGGAGGGGGGGGGAGCGGGCGCGTAGCCCGGCCCGTGCCCTTCTCTGGTTTGGGTGGCTAGGGTTGGCCCTGCCCCAGAGGTCTGGAGGGGGGAGCGGGCGCGTAGCTCGGCCCATTCCCACCTCTGGTTTGGGTGGCTAGGGTTGGCCCTGCCTCAGAGGTCTTGAGGGGGGAGCAGGCACGTAGCCCGGCCCGTGCCCTTCTCTGGTTTGGGTGGCTAGGGTTGGCCCTGCCCCAGAGGTCTGGAGGGGGGGAGCGGGCGCGTAGCCCGGCCCGTGCCCTTCTCTGGTTTGGGTGGCTAGGGTTGGCCCTGACCCAGAGGTCTGGAGGGGGGGAGCGGGCGCGTAGCCCGGCCCGTGCCCTTCTCTGGTTTGGGTGGCTAGGGTTGGCCCTGCCCCAGAGGTCTGGAGAGGGGGAGAGGGCGCATAGCCCGGCCCGTGCCCTTCTCTGGTTAGGGTGGCTAGGGTTGGCCCTGCCCAAGAGGTCTGGAGGGGGGGAGCGGGCGCGTAGCCCGGCCCGTGCACTTCTCTGGTTTGGGTGGCTCGGGTTGGCCCTGCCCCAGAGGTCTGGAGGGGGGGGAGCGGGCGCGTAGCCCGGCCCGTGCCCTTCTCTGGTTTGGGTGGCTAGGGTTGGCACTGCCCCAGAGGTCTTGAGGGGGGGAGCGGGCGCGTAGCCCGGCCCGTGCCCACCTCTGGTTTGGGTGGCTAGGGTTGGCCCTGCCCCAGAGGTCTAGAGGGGGGGAGCGGGCGCGTAGCCCGGCCCGTGCCCACCTCTGGTTTGGGTGGCTGGGGTTGGCCCTGCCCCAGAGGTCTGGAGGGGGGGAGCGGGCGCGTAGCCCGGCCCGTGCCCACCTCTGGTTTGGGTGGCTAGGGTTGGCCCTGCCCCAGAGGTCTGGAGGGGGGGAGCGGGCGCGTAGCCCGGCCCGTGCCCACCTCTGGTTTGGGTGGCTAGGGTTGGCCCTGCCCCAGAGGTCTGGAGGGGGGGGGGGGAGCGGGCGCGTAGCCCGGCCCGTGCCCTTCTCTGGTTTGGGTGGCTAGGGTTGGCCCTGCCCCAGAGGTCTGGAGGGGGGGAGCGGGCGCGTAGCTCGGCCCATTCCCACCTCTGGTTTGGGTGGCTAGGGTTGGCCCTGCCTCAGAGGTCTTGAGGGGGGAGCAGGCACGTAGCCCGGCCCGTGCCCTTCTCTGGTTTGGGTGGCTAGGGTTGGCCCTGCCCCAGAGGTCTGGAGGGGGGGAGCGGGCGCGTAGCCCGGCCCGTGCCCTTCTCTGGTTTGGGTGGCTAGGGTTGGCCCTGACCCAGAGGTCTGGAGGGGGGGAGCGGGCGCGTAGCCCGGCCCGTGCCCTTCTCTGGTTTGGGTGGCTAGGGTTGGCCCTGCCCCAGAGGTCTGGAGAGGGGGAGAGGGCGCATAGCCCGGCCCGTGCCCTTCTCTGGTTAGGGTGGCTAGGGTTGGCCCTGCCCAAGAGGTCTGGAGGGGGGGAGCGGGCGCGTAGCCCGGCCCGTGCCCTTCTCTGGTTTGGGTGGCTCGGGTTGGCCCTGCCCCAGAGGTCTGGAGGGGGGGAGCGGGCGCGTAGCCCGGCCCGTGCCCTTCTCTGGTTTGGGTGGCTAGGGTTGGCCCTGCCCCAGAGGTCTTGAGGGGGGGAGCGGGCGCGTAGCCCGGCCCGTGCCCACCTCTGGTTTGGGTGGCTAGGGTTGGCCCTGCCCCAGAGGTCTTGAGGGGGGAGCGGGCGCGTAGCCCGGCCCGTGCCCTTCTCTGGTTTGGGTGGCTAGGGTTGGCCCTGCCCCAGAGGTCTGGAGGGGGGGAGCGGGCGCGTAGCCCGGCCCGTGCCCTTCTCTGGTTTGGGTGGCTAGGGTTGGCCCTGCCCCAGAGGTCTGGAGGGGGGGAGCGGGCGCGTAGCCCGGCCCGTGCCCTTCTCTGGTTTGGGTGGCTAGGGTTGGCCCTGCCCCAGAGGTCTGGAGGGGGGGAGCGGGCGCGTAGCCCGGCCCGTGCCCTTCTCTGGTTTGGGTGGCTAGGGTTGGCCTTGCCCCAGAGGTCTGGAGGGGGGGAGCGGGCGCGTAGCCCGGCCCGTGCCCTTCTCTGGTTTGGGTGGCTAGGGTTGGCCCTGCCCCAGAGGTCTGGAGGGGGGGAGTGGGCGCGTAGCCCGGCCCGTGCCCTTCTCTGGTTTGGGTGGCTAGGGTTGGCCCTGCCTCAGAGGTCTGGAGGGGGGGAGCGGGCGCGTAGCCCGGCCCGTGCCCTTATCTGGTTTGGTTGGCTAGGGTTGGCCCTGCCCCAGAGGTCTGGAGGGGGGGAGCGGGCGCGTAGCCCGGCCCGTGCCCTTCTCTGGTTTGGGTGGCTAGGGTTGGCCCTGCCCCAGAGGTCTGGAGGGGGAGAGCGGGCGCGTAGCCCGGCCCGTGCCCTTCTCTGGTTTGGGTGGCTTGGGTTGGCCCTACCCCAGAGGTCTGGAGGGGGGGAGCGGGCGCGTAGCCCGGCCCGTGCCCTTCTCTGGTTTGGGTGGCTAGGGTTGGCCTTGCCCCAGAGGTCTGGAGGGGGGGAGCGGGCGCGTAGCCCGGCCCGTGCCCTTCTCTGGTTTGGGTGGCTAGGGTTGGCCCTGCCCCAGAGGTCTGGAGGGGGGGAGCGGGCATGTAGCCCGGCCCGTGCCCTTCTCTGGTTTGGGTGGCTAGGGTTGGCCCTACCCCAGAGGTCTGGAGGGGGGGAGCGGGCGCGTAGCCTGGCCCGTGCCCACCTCTGGTTTGGGTGGCTAGGGTTGGACCTGCCCAAGAGGTCTTGAGGGGGGGAGCGGGCGCGTAGCCCGGCCCGTGCCCTTCTCTGGTTTGGGTGGCTAGGGTTGGCCCTGCCCCAGAGGTCTGGAGGGGGGAGCGTGCGCGTAGCCCGGCCCGTGCCCTTCTCTGGTTTGGGTGGCTAGGGTTGGCCCTGCCCCAGAGGTCTGGAGGGGGGGAGCGGGCGCGTAGCCCGGCCCGTGCCCTTCTCTGGTTTGGGTGGCTAGGGTTGGCCCTGCCCCAGAGGTCTGGAGGGGGGGAGCGGGGGCGTAGCCCGGCCCGTGCCCTTCTCTGGTTTGGGTAGCTAGGGTTGGCCCTGCCCTAGAGGTCTGGAGGGGGGGAGCGGGCGCGTAGCCCGGCCCGTGCCCACCTCTGGTTTGGGTGGCTAGGGTTGGCCCTGCCCCAGAGGTCTTGAGGGGGGGAGCGGGCGCGTAGCCCGGCCCGTGCCCTTCTCTGGTTTGGGTGGCTAGGGTTGGCCCTGCCCCAGAGGTCTGGAGGGGGGGAGCGGGCGCGTAGACCGGCCCGTGCCCTTCTCTGGTTTGGGTGGCTAGGGTTGGCCCTGCCCCAGAGGTCTGGAGGGGGGGGAGCGGGCACGTAGCCCGGCCCGTGCCCTTCTCTGGTTTGGGTGGCTCGGGTTGGCCCTGCCCCAGAGGTCTGGAGGGGGGGAGCGGGCGCGTAGCCCGGCCCGTGCCCTTCTCTGGTTTGGGTGGCTAGGGTTGGCCCTGCCCCAGAGGTCTGGAGGGGGGGAGCGGGCGCGTAGCCCAGCCCGTGCCCTTCTCTGGTTTGGGTGGCTAGGGTTGGCCCTGCCTCAGAGGTCTGGAGGGGGGGAGCGGGCGCGTAGCCCGGCCCGTGCCCTTCTCTGGTTTGGGTGGCTAGGGTTGACCCTGCCACAGAGGTCTGGAGGGGGGGAGCGGGCGCGTAGCTCGGCCCGTGCCCACCTCTGGTTTGGGTGGCTAGGGTTGGCCCTGCCCCAGAGGTCTTGAGGGGGGAGCGGGCGCGTAGCCCGGCCCGTGCCCTTCTCTGGTTTGGGTGGCTAGTGTTGGCCCTGCCCCAGAGGTCTGGAGGGGGGAGCGGGCGCGTAGCCCGGCCCGTGCCCTTCTCTGGTTTGGGTGGCTAGGGTTGGCCCTGCCCCAGAGGTCTTGAGGGGGGGAGCGGGCGCGTAGCCCGGCCCGTGCCCACCTCTGGTTTGGGTGGCTAGGGTTGGCCCTGCCCCAGAGGTCTTGAGGGGGGAGCGGGCGCGTAGCCCGGCCCGTGCCCTTCTCTGGTTTGGGTGGCTAGGGTTGGCCCTGCCCCAGAGGTCTGGAGGGGGGGGAGCGGGCGCGTAGCCCGGCCCGTGCCCTTCTCTGGTTTGGGTGGCTAGGGTTGGCCCTGCCCCAGAGGTCTGGAGGGGGGGGAGCGGGCGCGTAGCCCGGCCCGTGCCCTTCTCTGGTTTGGGTGGCTAGGGTTGGCCCTGCCCCAGAGGTCTGGAGGGGGGGAGCGGGCGCGTAGCCCGGCCCGTGCCCTTCTCTGGTTTGGGTGGCTAGGGTTGGCCTTGCCCCAGAGGTCTGGAGGGGGGGAGCGGGCGCGTAGCCCGGCCCGTGCCCTTCTCTGGTTTGGGTGGCTAGGGTTGGCCCTGCCCCAGAGGTCTGGAGGGGGGGAGCGGGCATGTAGCCCGGCCCGTGCCCTTCTCTGGTTTGGGTGGCTAGGGTTGGCCCTACCCCAGAGGTCTGGAGGGGGGGAGAGGGCGCGTAGCCTGGCCCGTGCCCACCTCTGGTTTGGGTGGCTAGGGTTGGACCTGCCCAAGAGGTCTTGAGGGGGGGAGCGGGCGCGTAGCCCGGCCCGTGCCCTTCTCTGGTTTGGGTGGCTAGGGTTGGCCCTGCCCCAGAGGTCTGGAGGGGGGAGCGTGCGCGTAGCCCGGCCCGTGCCCTTCTCTGGTTTGGGTGGCTAGGGTTGGCCCTGCCCCAGAGGTCTGGAGGGGGGGAGCGGGCGCGTAGCCCGGCCCGTGCCCTTCTCTGGTTTGGGTGGCTAGGGTTGGCCCTGCCCCAGAGGTCTGGAGGGGGGGAGCGGGGGCGTAGCCCGGCCCGTGCCCTTCTCTGGTTTGGGTCGCTAGGGTTGGCCCTGCCCTAGAGGTCTGGAGGGGGGGAGCGGGCGCGTAGCCCGGCCCGTGCCCACCTCTGGTTTGGGTGGCTAGGGTTGGCCCTGCCCCAGAGGTCTTGAGGGGGGGAGCGGGCGCGTAGCCCGGCCCGTGCCCTTCTCTGGTTTGGGTGGCTAGGGTTGGCCCTGCCCCAGAGGTCTGGAGGGGGGGAGCGGGCGCGTAGACCGGCCCGTGCCCTTCTCTGGTTTGGGTGGCTAGGGTTGGCCCTGCCCCAGAGGTCTGGAGGGGGGGAGCGGGCACGTAGCCCGGCCCGTGCCCTTCTCTGGTTTGGGTGGCTCGGGTTGGCCCTGCCCCAGAGGTCTGGAGGGGGGGAGCGGGCGCGTAGCCCGGCCCGTGCCCTTCTCTGGTTTGGGTGGCTAGGGTTGGCCCTGCCCCAGAGGTCTGGAGGGGGGGAGCGGGCGCGTAGCCCAGCCCGTGCCCTTCTCTGGTTTGGGTGGCTAGGGTTGGCCCTGCCCCAGAGGTCTGGAGGGGGGGAGCGGGCGCGTAGCCCGGCCCGTGCCCTTCTCTGGTTTGGGTGGCTAGGGTTGACCCTGCCACAGAGGTCTGGAGGGGGGGAGCGGGCGCGTAGCCCGGCCCGTGCCCACCTCTGGTTTGGGTGGCTAGGGTTGGCCCTGCCCCAGAGGTCTTGAGGGGGGAGCGGGCGCGTAGCCCGGCCCGTGCCCTTCTCTGGTTTGGGTGGCTAGTGTTGGCCCTGCCCCAGAGGTCTGGAGGGGGGAGCGGGCGCGTAGCCCGGCCCGTGCCCTTCTCTGGTTTGGGTGGCTAGGGTTGGCCCTGCCCCAGAGGTCTTGAGGGGGGGAGCGGGCGCGTAGCCCGGCCCGTGCCCACCTCTGGTTTGGGTGGCTAGGGTTGGCCCTGCCCCAGAGGTCTTGAGGGGGGAGCGGGCGCGTAGCCCGGCCCGTGCCCTTCTCTGGTTTGGGTGGCTAGGGTTGGCCCTGCCCCAGAGGTCTGGAGGGGGGGAGCGGGCGCGTAGCCCGGCCCGTGCCCTTCTCTGGTTTGGGTGGCTAGGGTTGGCCCTGCCCCAGAGGTCTGGAGGGGGGGAGCGGGCGCGTAGCCCGGCCCGTGCCCTTCTCTGGTTTGGGTGGCTAGGGTTGGCCCTGCCCCAGAGGTCTGGAGGGGGGGAGCGGGCGCGTAGCCCGGCCCGTGCCCTTCTCTGGTTTGGGTGGCTAGGGTTGGCCTTGCCCCAGAGGTCTGGAGGGGGGGAGCGGGCGCGTAGCCCGGCCCGTGCCCTTCTCTGGTTTGGGTGGCTAGGGTTGGCCCTACCCCAGAGGTCTGGAGGGGGGGAGCGGGCGCGTAGCCCGGCCCGTGCCCTTCTCTGGTTTGGGTGGCTAGGGTTGGCCCTGCCTCAGAGGTCTGGAGGGGGAGAGCGGGCGCGTAGCCCGGCCCGTGCCCTTATCTGGTTTGGTTGGCTAGGGTTGGCCCTGCCCCAGAGGTCTGGAGGCGGGGAGCAGGCGCGTAGCCCGGCCCGTGCCCTTCTCTGGTTTGGGTGGCTAGGGTTGGCCCTGCTCCAGAGGTCTGGAGGGGGGGAGCGGGCGCGTAGCCCGGCCCGTGCCCTTCTCTGGTTTGGGTGGCTAGGGTTGGCCCTGCCCCAGAGGTCTGGAGGGGGGGAGCGGGCGCGTAGCCCGGCCCGTGCCCTTCTCTGGTTTGGGTGGCTAGGGTTGGCCCTGCCCCAGAGGTCTGGAGGGGGGGAGCGGGCGCGTAGCCCGGCCCGTGCCCTTCTCTGGTTTGGGTGGCTAGGGTTGGCCCTGCCCCAGAGGTCTGGAGGGGGGGAGCGGGCATGTAGCCCGGCCCGTGCCCTTCTCTGGTTTGGGTGGCTAGGGTTGGCCCTACCCCAGAGGTCTGGAGGGGGGAGCGGGCGCGTAGCCTGGCCCGTGCCCACCTCTGGTTTGGGTGGCTAGGGTTGGCCCTGCCCCAGAGGTCTTGAGGGGGGGAGCGGGCGCGTTGCCCGGCCCGTGCCCTTCTCTGGTTTGGGTGGCTAGGGTTGGCCCTGCCCCAGAGGTCTGGAGGGGGGAGCGTGCGCGTAGCCCGGCCCGTGCCCTTCTCTGGTTTGGGTGGCTAGGGTTGGCCCTGCCCCAGAGGTCTGGAGGGGGGGGGGGGGGGAGCGGGCGCATAGCCCGGCCCGTGCCCTTCTCTGGTTTGGGTGGCTAGGGTTGGCCCTGCCCCAGAGGTCTGGAGGGGGGGGGGAGCGGGGGCGTAGCCCGGCCCGTGCCCTTCTCTGGTTTGGGTGGCTAGGGTTGGCCCTGCCCCAGAGGTCTGGAGGGGGGGAGCGGGCGCGTAGCCCGGCCCGTGCCCACCTCTGGTTTGGGTGGCTAGGGTTGGCCCTGCCCCAGAGGTCTTGAGGGGGGGAGCGGGCGCGTAGCCCGGCCCGTGCCCTTCTCTGGTTTGGGTGGCTAGGGTTGGCCCTGCCCCAGAGGTCTGGAGGGGGGGAGCGGGCGCATAGACCGGCCCGTGCCCTTCTCTGGTTTGGGTGGCTAGGGTTGGCCCTGCCCCAGAGGTCTGGAGGGGGGGAGCGGGCACGTAGCCCGGCCCGTGCCCTTCTCTGGTTTGGGTGGCTCGGGTTGGCCCTGCCCCAGAGGTCAGGAGGGGGCGAGCGGGCGCGTAGCCCGGCCCGTGCCCTTCTCTGGTTTGGGTGGCTAGGGTTGGCCCTGCCCCAGAGGTCTGGAGGGGGGGAGCGGGCGCGTAGCCCAGCCCGTGCCCTTCTCTGGTTTGGGTGGCTAGGGTTGGCCCTGCCCCAGAGGTCTGGAGGGGGGGAGCGGGCGCGTAGCCCGGCCCGTGCCCTTCTCTGGTTTGGGTGGCTAGGGTTGACCCTGCCCCAGAGGTCTGGAGGGGGGGAGCGGGCGCGTAGCCCGGCCCGTGCCCACCTCTGGTTTGGGTGGCTAGGGTTGGCCCTGCCCCAGAGGTCTTGAGGGGGGAGCGGGCGCGTAGCCCGGCCCGTGCCCTTCTCTGGTTTGGGTGGCTAGTGTTGGCCCTGCCCCAGAGGTCTGGAGGGGGGAGCGGGTGCGTAGCCCGGCCCGTGCCCTTCTCTGGTTTGGGTGGCTAGGGTTGGCCCTGCCCCAGAGGTTCGGAGTTTTATCGAACTGCAAAACTTGTGCAGGAATAACCATATTGGGAAGAACGGATGGATATATACACTGCGTGTAAGAAAAGAAAAACTCACAACTATTGGTAGAATTTCAGCAGATGTTTTGCGTTCCAAGGGTGGGCCAGTTCGCTCCCTTCGGGGGTAGCCAGGATGTACGTGGCCGGCCCGACAATGTCGATGACCGTGTAGGGTCCTTCCCATTTAGCGGCCAGCTTTCCCCGCTTTGTAGTCTCGGGCCGGAAGGTGGCATCTCGGAGGACCAAATCGCCGATCCTGAAGGTCCGCGGTTTCACCCGGGAGTCGTAATACCGTGCCATCCTTTGGCTGTGCTTGACGAGGCTAGTCAAGGACCGGTCTTGCACCTCGTCTATCAACTCCAAACTGAGACCGAGTCCTTCTCCGTTGGTTTCTTCGTCGAAGAGCTTTAGCCGGAGTGTCTCCTCGCCGATTTCCACAGGAACGACCGCCTCCGATCCGTATGCTAGCACGAAGGGGCTTTCCCCAGTCGAGGCCTTGTGGGTGGTACGATAGGACCACAGGATCCCCGGCAGTTCGTCGACCCAAGCCCCCAGAGCGGCGTCCACCTTCTTCTTCATCGGGTTCAGGATACATTTATTTGCGGCCTCCGCCATTCCGTTGCACTGGGGGTGTGCGACTGACGCGAATTGGAGTTTGATTCCCCAGCCCGAGCAGAAGTCGCGGAAGCCCTCGCAATCGAACTGCTTTCCGTTATCCGTGACAATGGAGCGGGGAATCCCAAAGTGGCATATGATGGATTGCCAGATGAAGCCCTTCATATCCGTCCACGCGATTCGCGCCAGCGGCTCTGCTTCGATCCATTTTGTGAAGTAATCCACGGCGACGACTAGGTATTTCCTTCCCCCGGAGGCCTTTGGGAATGGCCCCAGGATGTCGAGCCCCCACCTGGCGAAGGGGATCGGGCTCAAGATGGGCATTAGGTTGGCCAGGGGTGCAGTCGTCCGCCGGCAGAACTTCTGGCATGCCTCGCACTTCTTGACGTACTGTACCGCGTCCCGGATCATCGTCGGCCAGTAGTATCCTTGGCGCATTACTTTGTGGGCGATGGTGTGCCCGCCATGGTGGTTTCCGCAAAAGCCTTCATGCACCTCGCGGATGACTTGCTCAGCCTGCTCTGGGCCCAAGCATTTCAGGTAGGGCAGGACGTCGAAATTTGCTCGGCGGTGGCGGTATAACACTCCTTCGAGAAGTACGAATGAAAGGGCCCGCCTTTCCACCTATTTTGCCAGCATCCGTTCCTCGGGCAGCTCGCCCGTCTCTAGGTACTTCACTATGGGGGTCATCCACGACGTCCTCGTTTCCGCGCACATCAGTTCTCCCTCGTCGATGGTTGGCGTCGCCAGGCTTTCCACGAAGATTGCCTTCCCGATCTCGACCACCGAAGAGGAAGCCAGCTTAGACAGAGCATCCGCCCGGAGGTTGCTGGAGCGGGGTAGGTGTTGGACGTCCGCTTTCTTGAACTTTCGGAGTTCGATCTGGATGCGATCCAGGTATCGCTTCATTGTTTCCTCTCGGGCTTCGAAGCCCCCCAGGATCTGTTGGATGACGAGACGGAGTCACTCAGGAACAACACGTTCGTCGCCCCCACCGCCCTAGCGAGCTTCAACCCGTTAACCGCGGCTTCATATTCCGCGACGTTGTTGGTGGTGGGAAGCTGAAGCGCAGGGCGTACTCCAGCGAACATCCATCCGGGGTTTGAATGACTATACCTGCTCCTGTCCCAGAGCCTGTTGCGGAGCCGTCGACGTGGATGGTCCATAAGTCGCCCACTGTCGTCGGGGAGGGTGCTGAGGGTTCACCCACCTCGATCCTCCGCGGGGACATGGTCACCGATGGGAGCTCCGTCCGGTCCCCCGGTAGGACTTCCGTTGTGCATTCCACCACGAAGTCGGCCAGCGCTTGGGCCTTGATTGTCGTCCGGGCTTTGTACGTTATGTCGAACTCGCTGAGCTCGACGCTCCAATTGAGCATCCTCCCCGACCGCTCCAGCCTTTTCAGGTTCTTTTCGAGGGGCATGTCGGTGTGGACGATTATGGGGTGGGCCTGGAAGTAGGGTCGGAGCTTCCGGGCCATGGTGACTAGGCAGTAGGCGGCTTTCTCGATAGGGCTGTAAAGAGTCTCCGCCTCTCGGAGGATCCGGTTGGCATAGTAAACAGGGCGTTGCACTCCTCCTTCCTCCTTGATCAGGACGGAGCTAACGGCCCCCTCGGTGGTCGCCAGGTACAACCCCAGGGGTTCGCCCTCCTCCGGCCGCGTGAGGAGCGGTGGGCTCTGTAGGTATGCCCTCAGCTCCACGAACGCCTGGGCATAGTCGTCGTCCCACGGGATCACCTTCCTTTGATCTTTAGCTTCGCCCAAGGCCGTCCGCAAGACCCTGAAGAAAGGGAGCGATTTCTCCGCCGATTTCGACAGGAATCGCCCCAAAGCAGTGATCCGGCCGTTCAGTCGCTACAAGTCCCGGATCGTTCGGGGCTCCGTCATACCGATGAGGGCTGTCACCTTGTCGGGGTTCACCTCGATTCCCCGCTTCGTTATCATGAAGCCCAGGAATTTTCCCGATTGCACGCCGAAGATACACTTCGCGGGGTTTAGCCTCAGGTTGTACCGGCGGACCCTCTGGAAGGTTTCCTGCAGGTCTGTGAGGTGGTCGGGGGCCCTTCCGCTCTTCACCAGCATGTCGTCGATGTAGACCTCCAGGTTTCGCCCCACCTGAGGGCCGAATATTCGGTCAACCATTCGTTGATAGGTCGCCCCGGCGTTCTTCAGTCCGAAGGGCATCTTGGTGTAACAGAAGGTGCCTTTATCAGTGACAAACGATGTCTTCTCCTCATCTTCCTCCGCCATCGGTATCTGGTTGTACCCCGAGAAGGCATCCATGAAGCTCAACAACTCATAGCCGGACGCCTGGTCCACCAAGTGGTCGATTCTGGATAGAGGGAAGCTGTCCTTCGGGCATACCTTGTTGAGGTCAGTGAAGTCAACGCACATGCGCCACTTTCCACTGGGCTTCTTCACCAGAACGACGTTGGCGAGCCAGTCGGGGTAGTCCACCGGTCGAACAAATTTGGCCTCGAGGAGTCGCTCTACTTCTTCCTCGGCCGCCCTCTTCTTTTCGCCCCCTGCACTTCTCTTCTTCTGTCGAACAGGTCGGGCTTCCGGGTCCGCATTCAACCTGTGGGAGATTACTCTCGGGTCTACCCCGGGCATGTCCGCGGGTGACCACGCGAATATGTCCGCGTTTTCTCTGAGCAAGGCAACGAGGGCCGTCCTTAATGCGGACGGGAGTTTCGTCCCGACGGAGACGGTTTTTTCCTCGTCCGAGGCCACTGGGACCTCCTCCACTTCCTCTGCCGGGGTCGGCCGCTGGTCGCAGAAGTCCTCCCTCTCGTCAGGGATGAGAGCCGTCAGGGGCCGCCTCAGGCTCCTGGGCAGGGATGGCGCCTGGTTGTGGTCTCCGGGCATCTCCCGCCCTCCCCGCACCTGTCCCACCCACCGCGGGGTCCGGAACTTCATCGTCTGATGTTGCTGGCTGGGGAGCACCTCGATGGCCGTCATATACGGACGCCCTATGATTCCGTTATACGCCGAGGCAACGTTGACGACGACAAATTGCGCTTCCCTGGTGACGACCATCGGCTCCTCCCCCAGGGTCACGGGCAGGGTGATCGTTCCCTCGGTGGGGATCGCATGGCCGGTGAAGCCAGCGACAGGGCCCACACAGGGCTCTAAGTCTACGCGCCCCCATCCCATCTTCTCGACCGTTGTCAGAAACAGGATGTCACAGGAGCTACCGGTGTCAATCAGGAGCCGGCCGACGTCAATCGCCCCAATCCGAGCTTCGATGACAAGGGCGTCATTGTTCTGGCTCCATGCCTCCTGACCGTCCTCCTCGGTAAAGGTGATCAGGGGGCGGGGTATCTTCCTTCGCTTCGGTCGGCGGCCGGCGCCCGCCATCATCACCTGTCGGGCCTCAGCCTCCCGGATTGCGGGCGCCCGTCCCACCGAGGTTGGGCCTCCAGTTACCATCTCAATTCGCATGACTGCCTTCGGGGGGCGGGGCTCCTCCTTATCGCGGTTTGCCAGCGGACCCCGTCCCCCCTCCTCCGGAGGGTCTCTCTCTCCTGTCGCCACCCGCCTTCCCGCGACAAAGTTCCCCAGGTGACCCGCCTGGATCAATCGTTTGATCTCTCTTTTAAGGGAGTAACAATGGTCGGTGTCGTGACCGTGGTCCCGGTGATAACGGCAGTATCTCCGGGGGTCCCGCCTCGCTGGGTCCGTCCTCATCTCCCGGGGGGCTCCGGCAGTAGCCCGGCCCTTGTCGCCGCGGCCAGCACCTCCATCATGGGGGCATTGAGTTGCGTGTAATGCGCCAGTGGGGGGTCTTCTCGTCTTGCGATGACTCCGGGGGGCCTCCGCGCCGGGGCGAACTCACGCGCCGGGCCAAGGTGATCTCGTGGGCGAGGCTCGGGTGGCTCCCGCCGCGGTAGGGCCATTTGATCGCGGCCTCGGCCCCTCTCTTCCTGCCTCGGCCGAGGGTGCGGCCGGGGTCCGTCCTGGGATGGTTTCGGCGGGGGGAATACGACCTTTGCCCCGAGGGTCTCTTCGGCCAATGCGTGCCTCTCCGCCATTGCAACCAGTGCTTCGTAGTCGGTCGGCGGGTCCCGGAGCAGGGATTTGTGGAGGCTCCGAGTCCGCAACCCCGTCTTGAAGGCCAGCATTAGCACCTCATCGCCGCATGTCACCACCGCCCACCTTTCTTCCTGAAAGCGGCGGAGGTATCTTCCCGTTCTCTCCCCCTCTCCTTGGACTATCGTGCAGAGGTAGTCCAAAGGCTTCTTCTTCGTCCGCCCGGCCCGGAACTCTTGGCAGAACTTGTGTGACAGCTCGCCAAAGCTCCCGATGGACCTCGCGGGCAAGCCAAAGTACCAGTCCAGCGCGGTGTCCCTCAGGCTTTGGGAGAAATGTCGGCATAGGAACGCCTCGTCCACATCCTGCTCCTCCATCGCCCCCCGGTATTGCTGCACATGCGTGAGGGGGTCGCCTCTTCCATTGTACGTGGCCAAGTGAGGGGGTTTGAACCTTTTGGGCCTTGGGGCGGACGTGATCCACCGTGCGAGCGGTGTGGCCTCCTCCGGATAGGTAGGGCGATCCGGGGCCTCCCCTCTCCGCCATTCGGGGGTCTGGCTTCGATCGCGCCACGGCCGACGGCGGTCCTCCGCCCCCGGGGAGTAGCCCGACGGTCGTCTGGCGGGGCTCCTTCCCTGGGCCGAGGACTCGACGGGTTGTGGACTACGGCTCTCCCAGCGTCAGCGCCTCCCGTCCAACTCTGCTCGGGCCTCCATCCGTTCCTGATTCTCGCGGAGGAGCCTTTCGCGCTCGGCGGTGAGGAAGCGTAGCTGTCGACAAACGGCTTCCTCGTGCAGGGTATCGGAGGGGTGGTGCTGGTGATGCGGGCTGCCTCCTCCAGGCGGGGACCTGTTCAGCAACGGGTCCCGCCCGTTCCCGGGCCGCCGGCCCATCGCCGTCTCTTCTAGGACTTCTTGGTTGCTCCTGTTTCCTCTCCTTAGCCTCTCGCGTTCCGCGACAATGAAGCGGAGTTGGCGGCGGGCGGCCTCTTCTTCCTGGTAGGCCCTCCGTGCGGTCTCGGCCGCCTCGTCCAAGCGCCTTTGCGCCGCGGCCGCCTCCCCCAGGCGCTTCCACCGCCACGCAACTTCCACCTCCTCTTCCAGGAGCCTTTGCTGGGCCGCAATCTCCTCCGTGAGCCCCCTGTTTTCTCCCTCCTCCTCGAACTGAAGGCGGAGGTTCCGCCTCACGTTCTGGGGCTCCGAGGGGCCGTGCGGCGGCCCCGTTCCAGTTGTCTGATAGCCTCCCCTGGCCTGAGTGACGGCCTCGAAGCTTTTCAAGACGACGTAGGATGAAGTAGGTTCAGTTTCGGTGCCCACGCCCGGGAGGGCGTCGAACACCGGAGTGATTTGCAGAGAGAGCGGTTCCTGTCCCACGGGATCTTTGCCGTGGTCAGGGTTCCGCGGGATTGGCATGGAGTCTAACATGGGTGTGACCCTTCGTTCCCACAGACGGCGCCAATTGTTACGAGGTGGAACTCGCGTACAATGAATTTGTATTAGGGGGAACCAAGGGCACGGTGGTTATGTGGAAATGAGGGGTTAGGCAGGCTGTTTTACAAGTCATTAGTGGGATGAAGAGGTTTGATCCGTTGTTGGTGGAGCTCACGGGATCGTATCTCGTCGGACGCAGCTGAGGAAGGTTGGACGGCGGGAGGCTGACGCTGACTTTGGTCAAGGGGCGAGCTCTCCTGCAGCACGAACAACTCGTCAGAAGGGCGGGGTTGGGGTTCAACCCTTAGCCCCTCCGATGCCTAAGTCAGTAAAGGGCTTAAATGGGGGGCTAGTCACGCCGACCGGACTAACGGTGTGTCCGCCTCGCGTGGCGAGCTATAGGTGGGAGAACAAAGATATGGAGGACCTTTGCTCTCATGTGTGAATAATAGAAGATGAGAGAGAATTTTCCAACCCCCTGTCCGTAAGGGGAGAGGAGGTATTTATACCTGACGGGTGATGACTAGGTGTGCTGAGCTGGCTCGGGTGTTAGCGGAAGCTTCGGACGAGGACGTCGGGAACAGGAGTTCCTGATCCGCTTTTGTCAGGCGGCGCAACGGCCGAGTGGTGCTTTTGTCGGGATGTCAGGGCCGAAAGCACTAACCGTCGGATAGGTCAGCCGCCCGGGGGGTGCTTTGTCAGGCGGTCGGGTGACGCAGGTGTCAGTCGTGTCCTTATCCTAGGCTGTTTGTCGTAAGCGGCGAACTAATGGCCAGGCTGTGTCACCCTAGGTGCCGCGGTTCGCGGGGGTCGGGCGGGCCGTTCCGATCGGGGGTTGTCCGGCCGGTACGTAAGGATACGTCCGCGCCCGTCAGTAGGCCTGGCCTAGCTACCCAAGCGTCCCCAAGCACGCTACCCCGGTGGGTCGGGCGGCTGCGGTGGTTCGCCTCGGCCGGCTGCGGTGGTTCGCCTCGGCCGGCTTGGGGAACGCTGTAAAGCGCGCCTAACTCCATGATGCCCCGGATCTTCGGGGCGGCGGCCCTTTTGTGAAGTGGTGAGTTAACTGGGTATGTTAGCGGATCCGGGCGGGAGTCGGGCTCCTACGATCTTTAGGTCGTAACACTAGCTTTCATGGACTCCAATCGATCTCCAAGCTATATCCAAGCTTCTTCAAGCAGCTGATGGAAAATCTAGTCCCATCCCTAAGTAGTTATGATGATGAGCACACCAAATGCTGTTAATATACTAATAGCATTATCTAAGTGTGTAGGTTGTGCAATCAACTGATGAAATCTCTCAGCATACTCCGAAAATAAGAAGCTCAACCACACTCGAAAGATGAAGATGAATTTGTTAGCTCGCATTCTACGTCAAGCACAAGATGAAGCTTATAGAACGTGCTCAAGCTTAAGCTAAAGAGGAGCTCAAATTCAAAGTGAAGCGTGCATCTAAATCAAGATCTTATCGACTTGAAAGTCATCATTTTTGTCTATGTGTGTGATTTGTTTCTTTTTTAGGAATATGTTAAAGCTAAGATAAATTACACACACACAAAAATGTATATCGAAAACAATTTTTTTAAAGTTGTCTTATAAAATTTTGAGAGCTAGATATTTGATTCAAACTCTTGTAGTCAATCTCCAAACAACCAGGAATTGATTACTCAGGAATTGATTACTCACTTTTATAGCTGAGTTTCACTTAAAAACTGCTCTGGGAGTTGACTACCAAAGGAGGGAGTCGACCACCTGCTGGGAGCAGAGTTTTCATTGAAAACTCTCTGGGAGTCGACTACCTCCCTTGGGAGTCAACTACCAACTGCGTTTTGACTTTCCAGATTTTTCTTCTTCATTTTCTCGTTGCTTGATTTGTGGGGCTAAAGTCAAATCATTTTTGAATTTTGAATTCTCCTTTGAAACTCTATAAATAGGGACCCTATGAGAACAATTCTAAATACTAATTCTTTCATTCTCGAGCTAAGCAAAAACTCTCTTGAAATCTCAATCGTTCTCATCGCTCTCAACAATCGTCGTAGCCAAAAATGGCTTTTCAATTTCTGATCTTATTGCTCTTATTTAAATTATTTTAAGATCATATTACTATTTTTGGCTATTACAAATTATTTTTCAAAATCATCTTTTTATTTTCATATTCTTCAAAGGATTTTTAAAACTCAAGATTCTAGATCACATCCAATTCATTTATATTCTTTGTGTGATCTAAGAACTATTTTAATTCTTTTGCCACATTAGCACAATTGCAATATTATCTTGGCTATAGGATTATTTGGGTGTAAAACCAATCTCCACTAATTATTGTGGTGAATTGGATTTTGATTTTATCTGGAGTCCCTTGGTGATAAGGGTTGTGGAAAATCCTAGTCAAGACTAGGTGGTTATCCTGATGGTGATACTAGGTCGTTGAAAATCCTAACAAGTGAAGTTAGGTAATTGTATTACTAAGGCAATAGTGGATTAAATCTCGATCCGAAACGGTCGAGGACTGGACGTACCCAGGTTGCGGGGAACAAGGATAAAATCGTTTGTCTCTCTGTGTGCTTTCTGTGTTTGTCTTTCTTATTTATTTTGTGCAAAGCTATTCATTATTGTTAATATATTCTCATTGAAATTCCTTGTTAATATATTTTTATTGCAAAGATTGCATTTTTATTCCACTGTGTAATCTCTCTGTTGCTTGTAATTAATCTTTATATTATTTTAAGTTTATTGTGTTGATTAAGGACCAAGAGTAGATCACTTTACTTGGTTCCTTAAGCAACATTGGAAGGAAAATCTGTTGTGTCCTAATAATCAAAGAAAAAGTTTTAACTTATACAACACTATTCAACACTCCTTCTAGTTTTGTTTGTCATCCACAGTATCCAACACTTGATATCAGAGCAAGGTCAAAGACGATGGCATCAACAACGTTCTGTCTTTCCAGATATAGCATTCATAATCCACCAACCTTCGATGGCACTTCATGTCCCCAATGGAAGAGAAGGATGGAGATCTACTTGGAGGTACAAGATCTAAAGTACGCACGATTTCTTAGAGAACCATATGAAATTCCAACCACTCCTCAAACTCAATGGAGTCCAGATCAAGAGGAAGCATACTTCAGAAACATAAAGGTAATGCATCTACTTTATATTGGTTTAACTAATGGGATGCGAGACCTTGTAGAAAAGGTAGACACCACACATCAAATAATCACTATATTGAAAGAAATATTTGTATCAAGTTCTAAAGCAATCCAAACACCCATGGAGACAACCTAATCAAACGATGCGAGCTTTGGGAAAGAAATATGCATGATGGCTCATCAGGACAACACGGAAGAGGTATATGAATATAGTTCTGATGAAGAAAATGACTTTGACATTGCTAGTGCATATGAAAATTTGTATAGAGCATATGAGAGATTGAAAAAGAAATGCAAAAATTTAGCTAATAAATATAATGTTTTGCATAATGAACATGACAATCTCAAAAGCAAATTTGATTCTTTCTAGTGAATATGATTCAATAAAATATCGTTGTAATGCTAACAATGATTATGAAGACATGTGAATCAAATATAATAAATTAGCTTGTGATCATGATGCTTTGAAAAATTAACATACTCTATATGTCTCTACCTTAAGTGATAAATTCAATATACTTACAAACGATATTGTTTCAAGTAAGCTTATACATGTGGAACTTGTTCTAAGACTTGAAAATGTTAAAAACAAACCAAATGTGAAAGCTACTCTATTTTGTATGCATGCGTCTACTTCTAATAATAATTCTGTTCGAAATGTTATGCATAAAGATGTAAAACAATATGATTTTATTTATGGCAAGAATGCTAAGCACAATGTACATCATGATTCTCAACACAAAATTGTTCATAACAGTTATGTTGCACATAATACACACCATATACATGATCCTAAAAGATTTGTTAAGAATAATGTTACATGGGTACCAAAACATTTGAGTAATCATGAGAAAAATATTTATGTTTCCAACATATTTAAAAGTATGCATATGAAATCAAATTCAAATCGAATTTGGGTTCCTAATAAGTGATCCTTACATATACGCATCTTTTCGGGTATCCATATGCTTCCTGAACATTTCCTTGATACCCAATACTTAGGATCATGCATATAGATAGAAATTATGACTAACAAACTCGGACCCAATCATTACTGGATACCAAATAGATTCAATTATTTTGTTTCAGGACAGATGGATAATGGACAGCGGATGCTCCGCACACATGACCTGGAATGCAAAACTGCTTAGCGCTTTAAAAATGTATGATGGAGGAACCATAACTTTTGGCGACAACAAGAAAGGTAAAATTATTGGCATATGTAATATTGGCGACCCTTCGAAGCTTCTTATCAAAGATGTCAGTTTGGTAAGCGGGCTAAATCACAACTTGATAAGCATAAGTCAATTATGCGATAAAGATTTGAAATTTATTTTCACATTAGATGCTTGCTTAGTTTATGATAATGATATGAAAAATATTCTTGTTAAGGGTAAGCAAGTAGAAAATAGTTATGTGCTTAGATTAAATGATTATGATTCCAATGTATGTTTAATTGTTTCAACAAATGACCCGTTGCTATGGCACATACGCTTTGGTCATGTAAACATCAAAAACATGAGTAAGATATCAAGGAAAGAGTGGGTGTATGGTCTTTCAAAATTAAATTTTAAATTAGACAAAATGTGTGACTCATGTCAACTTGGCAAAATGCATAAAAGTAAATTTAAGAGTATTGGAGCTCTCAGCTCGGAAAGGCCACTTGAACTACTTCATATGGACTTGTTTGGCCCGACTAGAACTTCATCGCTTTAGGACTCCAAATACGTATTTGTTATAGTTGATGATTTCACACGATATACGTGGGTATTATTCTTAATCAATAAGAATCATGCCTTCCGAGAATTTAAAATATTTTACAAAATAATTGAAAGATTAAACTCTTTGAAAATTATTTCAATTAGAAGTGATCAGGGTGGTGAATTTGAAAACGAACCTTTTAAAAGATTTTGTGAAAAACGATGTATTTCTCATACTTTTGCTTTTCCTAGAGCTACTCCTCAAAATGGGGTAGTTGAAAGGAAAAATAGAACACTCCAAGAGTGTGCACGAACAATGGTGTGCGAAAGCAACCTTCCAAAATATTTTTGGGCGGAAGCTGTAGCAATCGTGTGCTATATTTAAAACAGAGTTTTAATTAGAAAACCTTTTGAAAAGATACCTTATGAGTTGTTGCTCCCACAAATTCTAAAAGTATCGTATTTTAGATTCGTTGGTTGTAAATGATATATTCTTAACACAAAAGATAACTTAGATAAATTTGACTCCAAGGCGGATGAATGCATATTTATCGGTTATTCTTTTCGATGTAAAGCATATAGAATCTACAATAAAAGAACTAGAGATGTTGTTGATACTATGCATGTAACATTTGATGAATCTCTTACTAGTAATACAAGCATTACCATTGATGATAATATTGTTGTTATACCTACTACAACTCCTTTACCTAAATCTTTTCCTAAAGTTACACATCACACACACACACACACACACACACACACACACACACACACACACATACACACACACACACAGTTATTGGTGATATTGATGCAGATGTTAGAACTAGATCTCAAATTGAACACTTGACACATGTTGCATTTGTTTCTAACATTGCGCAAAAAGGTAGATGAGACTTTTGCAGATGAAGCATGGATTGAAGCTATGCAAGAAGAACTTCTACAATTTGAGAAAAACCGGGTATGGGAACTAGTCCCCGGACCAGAAGATCGTATAGTCATCGGCAAAAAATGGGTGTACTGAAACAAACTAGTTGAGGAAATGTGGTAAGAAACAAAGCAAGGTTAGCGGCACATAGATATTCACAAGAAGAAGGTATCGATTTCGACAAAACTTTTGCTCTTGTTGCTAGACTAGAATCCATTAGGATGTTGCTTACATTTGCATCATATAAAAATTTTAAATTATACCAACTGGATGTAAAGAGCGCATTCTTAAATGGATATATAAATGAGGAAGTTTATGTTGAACTACCTCCTGGCTTTGAACATGATAAGAAAGTAGGACATGTGTATAAGCTAAATAAAGCATTATATGGCCTGAAACAAGCTCCAAGAGCTTGGTATGAAAGATTAAGAAAATTCTTAATCAACTCAGGATATAATATTGGAAAAATAGACACTACATTATTTGTTAAGAAAATTCTTGATGATAACATTCTTATTCAAATTTATATAGATGACATTATTTTTGGATCTATTAACGAGGATCTTTGTCGAGACTTTGCTAAGATAATGCAGGAAGAGTGCGAAATGAGCCACATGGGCGAATTTACATACTTCCTCGGACTACAAATAAAGCAGTCAAAAGAGGGAACCTTCATTCACCAAACGAAGTATGCCAAAGATCTACTCAAAAGGTTCGGGATGGAGAATGCATCAGGAAAGAACATACCTATGGCCACATCCACCTCTTTAGACAAAGATGAAGCAGGTAAAAAGGTTGATCAGAAACATATCGATGTATGATCGGTTCTTTGCTCTAAGTAACTGTAAGCCGACCTGATATAATGTTTAGTGCATGCGCTTGTGCACGATTCCAATGTGACCCAAAGGAATCACATCTTAAACAGTAATATACATATTTAGATATCTTAAGACCACTTCTGACTTTGGATTGTTTTATCCCAAAGGTAGCACTTTTGATTTAATTTCTTATAGTGACTAAGACAATGTTGGTTGTAAAGCCACTAGAAAAAGCACAAGTGGAACATGTCATTTTATTGGACCTTCCTTTGTCTCGTGCTTTAGCAAAAAGCAAAGCGCAGTCTCACTATCAACTACCGAGGCAGAGTATATAGCTGCTGGACTTGCTTGTGCTCAGGTACTTTGGATGAAACAAGTCTTAGTAGATTATAGTATTAATTCATCTAATTGTGTAATTTATTGTGACAATAAAAAGCGCTATTAATCTCATTAAGAATCGCGTTCTTCATCCTAGAACAAAACATATAGACATTAAACACGGATTCATAGATGATCAATGTGTTAAAAAGGATGTTGAACTTAGGTATGTACCCTCTGAACATCAAGTTGCATATATTCTCACAAAGCCAATGCAAAAGGATATATTTTCAAAACTTCGTCGAGATTTGGGTATCATGGGGGAGAGGGAATTGAAACAAGATTGACTCCTTTCACTCATGATATTTTTTGTAATATTTTTTATTAATGTCAAGGGGAAGAAAAATATAAATGCAAAAATGAAAATGAATAATATATTACTATTGCTAACCAGCTTTGATACAGGGGGAGTATGATATTTTCATACCTCATTTAAGCAGGGGGAGTAAGCAATCTTACTCATATGTTTTTATTTGCTATTATTCATTTATTTTTTCATTTGGGTGTCATCATCAAAAGGGGGAGAGTGATGGGTAATCTAGTCGCACCCCTAATTATTTTTGATGATGAGCACACCAAATGCTGTTAATATACTAATAGAATTATCTAAGTGTGTAGGTTGTGCAATCAACTGATGAAAGCTCTAAGCATACTTTGAAAAGAAGAAGCTCAACCACACTCAGAAGATGAAAATGAATTTAGTAGCACGCATTCTACGACAAGCACAAGATGAAGCTTATAGAATGTGCTCAAGCTTAAGCTAAAGAGGAGATCAAATTCAAAGTGAAGCGTGCATCTACATCAAGATCTTTTCAGCTTCAAAGTCTTCATTTAAGTCTAAGTGTGTGAGTTGTTTCTTTTTTAGGAATATGTTAAAGCCAAGATAAATTGCACACACACAAAAATGTTTTTCGAAAACAAAATTTTTAAACTCGTCTTAAATTTTTTTGAGAGCTAAGCTATTTGATTCAAACTCTTGTAGTCAATCTCCAAACACCCAGGAATTTATTACTCACTTTTATAGATGGGTTTCACTTAAAACTACTCTAGTAGTGGACTAACAATGGAGGGAGTCGACTACCTACTGTGAGCAAAGTTTTCATTGAAAACTCTCTGGGA
The DNA here is from genome assembly GCA_030789695.1 of Scilla litardierei. NCBI lineage: Eukaryota > Viridiplantae > Streptophyta > Magnoliopsida > Asparagales > Asparagaceae > Scilla > Scilla litardierei. The sequence continues at coordinate 86,719,654 of CM061141.1, read as the reverse complement.
GTCAACTACCTCCCTTGGGAGTCGACTACCAGCTGCATTTTCACTTCCTAGATGTTGCTCCTTCATTTACTCGTTGCTTGATTTGTGGGGCTCAAGTCAAATCATTTTTGAATTTTGAATTCTCCTTTGAAACTCTATAAATATAGACCCTATGGGAACAATTCTAAATACTAATTATTTCATTCTTGAATTAAGCAAAAACTCTCTTGAAATCTCAATCGTTCTCATCGCTATCAACAATCGTCGTAGCCAAAAACGGTTTTTCAATTTATGATCTTATTGCTCTTATTTAAATTCTATTAAGATCACATTATTTTTTTTGCTATTGCAAATTATTTTTCAAAATCCTGTTTTTATTTTCATATTCTCCAAAGGATTTTTGAAACGCAAGATTCTAGATCACATCGAATTCATTTATATTCTTTGTATGATCTAAGAACTATTTTAATTCTTTAGGAAAATAAGCACAATTGCAAGATTATCTTGGCTATTGGATTATTTGGGTGTGTTACGACCTCAAGATTGGCCAACCTGATCTGGACCCGCATCTCCAAAGCCCAAGTCTTAGCCCGTCAGATCTCCGCAACAAGGCCCAATTTGCCAAGGCTTAGAGAAGCTCGTCGAGGTTCGGAATAGCCCACGCTAGTGGAGCTGGGGACTCGTCAATCAAGAAGAAGAGGAACCCACCTACATATCGAGCGACCTACCCCATCTCACCCCAGATGCAGCTCGCCTACCACCCCATCCGGCCGAAGCCCACCCATGGAGGAAGACGACATGCCACTAGCAGTTTCACTACAGACAACTCTGACAAAAGTGCACCTGGATGCCTCGTCACCTGACCGCCTAACGGCCTAGCCGTTTCGTTGCCAGACAGCCTGACAAAAGCACACCTGATATTAACGGCTCTGACAGCCTGACAAAAGTGCTCCTGACACGTTCGGCACTGACATCCTCAACTGGACCCCTGACACTACCAGCTCAGCTAAAGCAACTGACTCCAGCAGCCTATAAATACCCCTTCTCCTCCAGCGAGAAAGGGGGCTGGCTAATCTGTAAGAATTCCTAACACATTCACTTATGCATAAGGCCGAATATCTTCCACATATTCGCGCCTTCCACACCAGTTCACCACTCAAGTACCGATCTGCCTCTAAGATCACCTTGGGTGTTCGACGTTCTCCCTACAGTCACCCGCTGACTAAAGCATTGGAGAGGCTATGGGCTGGTACCCAATCCCGCCTTTCTGACAAGTTGTTCTCCTTGCAGGTAGCTCGCTTCAGCTGCTGGCGGTTGAGGCAACCTTGCACGTTTAACTCCATTAGACGGGCGACTTACGCCAATTGAAGGGCGACCTTGGTCTTTCCATTTGCAAAATGCCTTCCAATCGTGATTAGCCTCGTCTAACCCCCAAAACCTGTAATCATTGTACCCGTGATTCTCATTTCAATACAAATTCAGTGTTAGCATATTTTACCCGCAACATTTGACGCCGTCTGTGGGAATCAAAGGTTACATCCATGGCAGACCACATACAAAGTAATCGCAGTCATCGTAGTGGTAAACACCCATTGCTCGAGGAGGTTCCCTCTCCGAGAAGGTCCCCCGGAGAGATGCACCCCCTGAGGGGCCAGACACTACCATCGAGGCCGCAGCTCGTGGCATTTATCAAAGCTTTGAAATCTTTGACAAAGTGATGAAGGACATCGCTACGGCAAAATTGGCGAGGCGGCCTCAAACTTCAGGCCCCTCCCGACCATTCAACGTGAGGCGAAACATCCTCCCCAAGTTCAAAGAGGAAGCGACCGCTCGAAGAAGGCGCTTCGACGAAGAAGAGTTAGCAGAGGAGCCTCGATAATGATGAGGTAGCCGCTAGGCAGAGACAGTTTGACAAGGAGGAGGCTGCAATACAAAGGCGACTTGACATAGAAGCAGCTATCCGACAGCGGGTACATTGCCACCGTAAGCAAGATGATCCAACAGAGAAGCTTAGGAGCCCCTACCCATCGATCGAGATAGTGTGGGAGCACATCACACAGGACCAGGAGGTGGAGAGTCGCTCTCGCAGGAGGTCACCAAGCCCTAGGTGCGAAGAATGCCCCCGTCAAGGCCGAAGCCCTCCGCAGGCTGAGCGCATTTCCCCAAGGCACAATGATCGACGGGGCAGAGTCGCGAGCGGATCCCGGTCCTCAGGACACATAGGAGGGACTCCCTTGAGCACCGAGGTGGATCACTCGGGGGCCGGTGCGGTCGAGACGTCGCATGAAGATCGCTAGCACCCCCCAACATCCAGAAGAAGCCACCCCGCTGATGCGAAGGGTGATCTCAACCCCGATACTAATTAGGTTCAAGCTAGCCCAGCTTGTACTGTATGATGGCTCGGACGATCCACTCAAACACGTGCAGTGCTTTAGGGGGTGATGGAGATCCAAGGAGCGGATGACGAGCTCCTATGTCGCGCCTTTCCAACGACGCTGCAGAAGTCTGCCTCGAAATGGTACAGCGACTTGCTGGACAGATCGATTGACTCCTTTGGCAATCTGTCCCACAAGTTCCATATGCAATTTCAAGCAGGAGAAGAAGGAAGAAAGCTCCTGAATATCAGTTTACGATAGTCCAAGAGAAAGGTGAGACCCTCCGAAGATACCAGCGGTGCTTCAACGAGGAGTGTCTGAGCATGAAGATCTACGGAGACGAGCTCGCCATGGCAGCCTTCAAGAAAGGGCTCACAAACTGCAGTCTGCACAACTCCCTTCTCCACGACCCACCAGCAGACCTCGACGCTCTCTTCTTTAGAGCGGACAAGTTCATGCTTAGTGAGGAGTCGCTGGTGGCGAAGAAAGCGGTGACGTCGACCGAGCGTCTCAGAGCTGAGCCCCGACCACCGCCTAGGCTGAGGCAGGATGATCGCACCCGAGGGCAAGATCAAGATCGATTCCGAGGGCGCGACCAGGGAGGCCCTCGAGGGCAAGATCGTCCCAGACCTCTGAGGGGTTTCCATGATCCTAGGAACCCCGCTCTGAGGAACGGACCCGAAAGAGCACTGGAGGAGGTGCACTATACAAGGTTGAATGCCCCGCTGGCCAAAGTGATGGTGGCAGCCAAGTCAGGCCGGTTTGTCAAATACCCACCCCCAGAAATAAAGGAGAGGCCGACCACGTGCAATGCGTAGAAGTACTGCAGGTAACACCATGACCACGGCCACGACACCGACAATTACTTAGCTCTGAAGAGAGACATAGAGCAACTGATCAAGGGTGGACACCTTCAGAGGTTCATCGACCAAGAAGGCCAGCAGCGAGAAGGGCAAACTCCAGCGGAACCTGCCCGACAGGCCCAGGCCCACAACGCTGAACTAGCCGCCCATCCTATTACTGGTCCGATCATGCACATTGATGTGATATGCGGCGAGCCAACCTCAGGAGGAACCTTGTCATCGCTGAGGGAGAATGACGCGAGGTAGGTCATGGTGGCGAGTGCTGGAGATAGGGCAAAGCGAAGAAGGGTAGCTCCACCCACCATTTCTTTCTCTGACGAATACCTGGAGGGGATCGAGCTACCGCATGACGAAGCTATCATTATCGAGGCACTCATTGGGCCGATGGATGGTGAGCAGGCTTTTGGTGGACACCGGTAGATCTTGTGACATACTATATTTGTCAACAATTCAGAAGATGGGGTGGGCGAGGCGGACGTGAAACCATGGATGGGTCCGATTGTCAGCTTCACTGGCCATTCGGCGCCTATCATCGGGACGATCGACCTGCCCATCACCCTCCAGGAGAGGCCGAGGATTTTTATACGAGTGACGCAGTTCGTCGTCGTTAACGTCCCCTCGGTGTATAATGGCATCATAGAGCAGCCCTACTTGACCACCATCGAAGCTCTCCCCTCGCTGCTGCATCAAATGGTGAAATTCCAGACCCCGTATGGGGTCAGACGAGTGCGAGGAAGCCATAGGCTCTCACGAAGTTGCTGTAGGATCCTGCCAAAACAGAGTTAGGATCGATAAATGAAGTTGAGACTTACGCTTGCGTATGCAGCACGGTAGTCTACGAACTTCGCCTTCGGATTCGCCACAACGGATCGAGTCTTCTCACGAACGGAGTAAGGCTACTAAATCCACAATCTAAATCTCTACTTTTAGATTAAGAACTTGGATAAAGGGAGAGGAAGTATTTCGGCAGAGCTTCGCTAGAATGAAGATGCATGCAAGAATGCCATGCAAAGTGTAAGGAAAATGGCTAACCCTTGGGTCTTATTTATAGCCCCCAAGGTAGTTATTTTACGGTAAATTGTTCCTTTGGAACAATTTAACTAAGGTGTACCATCGTACATGGCATATTATAAGCTTAAGTTGTACCACATGCATGGTACAATATAAGCTTAAGATATTACCCCTTTATTAGCCATATGTCGCATGCACTTATGCACATATAATGCGACTTTCCCATCAATCTAGAGATCCTCTCCGAAAGGGAACATATTCCCTTTGCGCACGACTTCGTGTACGCGACGTTCGAGGTCCGTATTCCCTCGTACATCCCCCACAAGGGTGTACTAACGTCTTCCATATCCAACATCTCCCACTCACACTTGAGGGGATTGTAAGAGAACGTCTGTCTCTTAGTTCTTTCATCTATCATACCGAGAAATAGACCGTGCGACCGTCATGCGCGTAGAGTCTGTTGTTGTGCACTTGTTAGAGATACACAACGACCTCGAAGGTGCAAAGTTGAGTAGTTCAACGCATGCTTTACCCTAGATTATTTCTTCACATTTCTTATACTTTATATTCAACAATTGAATCCCATCTGGATTACAATTGGCTGGCCAGCTTTGAATCATTAAAGTCCAAATGCGAATATGAAATCAATCTTCCTCTTCTTGCGAACCTTCTGATCTTGACTAGACTCGCTTTTCTAACGTGCTCCGCCGAGCCGAATTATCATAGCCCATAAGTAACACGCTAAGATAGCGATCATCTCGTCAAATCTAAAGGAACCAATTGGAGTCCTTGAGGGTAAGAGTTAAGACCCGTATGGCCTTTGAGTCTCACATAATAGCAAACACTATTGCTACTAACTCAGTGGTCGAAATGCATACGTGGTATGAACACGTATTACAACATCACTCCTTTCCCAGGGAGAGTATGTCTTAATGATGTTGTACGGATGAAAGATCAGACACCACAGTGCCTATCTTTTGAGTCCCCTTACTACCCATGACATATTCCCAGACTCTCATCCTGCATAAGACAGATAGGATTTAAAAAATCCAATGAGATCTTTATATCCTTGTGATACAGATCTCAGATCTTTTGTAAGCATCCATATGATGCAGATCTTTCATTCGACTATCTTGTTAAAGTCATGACTCTAAATCATTCGTCTAATGATTTTGACTTTAAACTAGTCTCATCTCTATCTTATCCATCTGATAAGATAAGGCGGTTGCTCATGTGAGAGAGCCAACCTTAATCTGTCCGACATACACACAATTCAGCTGAGATTTCAAAAATGTACACAAACATTTCTTAAGAAATTCATATGCAATGTTGGAAAAAGAACTTATTCTTTTATTAATTTTGATCATTTACAGACATGGGAATTTACATTGGTACAACTCAGCTCTTACGCAATCCTTGAGATGATAAGTGTTTGTAAAACACATCTCTGGGGATCGCCTTCGTAAGCGGATCCGCTATCATCTCATGCGTAGATATGTACCTTATGTCTACCTTCTTGGTCTTATCATAGTCTTTTGTAAATTTGTAGCGGATATCTATGTGTTTGGTCTTACAATGGAATTTCGGATCTTTGACATAGGCTATAGATGCTTGACTGTCGCTGTGTATAGGTACAGCACCTGAGTCACTTGCATTAATTAGCCTGTCTAAGAACTTCCTAAGCCAAACAGCCTCTTGAACTGCCATGCTAAATGTTACAAACTCGGCTTCCATGGTTGAAAGTGCGATGCAGGATTGTTTCTTGCTACTCCAGGATATTGCACCAGATCCGAGTAGAAAAACATATCCTGAGGTCGATCGTCGCTCATCGAGATCACCCGCCCAATCAGCATCAGTGTAGCCTTCGAGCCTCAAGGCATCTCCTTGATAGCATAAAGCAAAGTCTGCAGTTCCTTTGAGATACCGCATTATCCTCTTAACCGCTTTCCAGTGTACTTGCCCTGGGTTGGATTGGTAACGACTTACCATTCCAACGGCAAAATAGATGTCCGGTCTTGTACACATCATAGCGTACATTAGACTACCAACTGCACTGGAATATGGAACTTTTTCCATAATCTCCTTCTCTTTTTGGTTCTTCGGACATGATTTCAGACATAAATTGTCGCACTTGCTTATTGGAGTATCAATGGACTTGCAGTCCTGCATATTAAAACGTTCTAGAACCTTCTTTATATAAGTCTCCTGTGAAAGAGAAAGAAGTTTCTTCGAACGATTCCTTGAAATCTTAACTCCAAGGATATATGCGGCTTCTCCCATGTCTTTCATCTCAAAAACTGATGAAAGCCAAGCCTTGATATCCATCACAAAGCCCTTGTCATTTCCGGCTATTAAGATGTCATCTACATATAGAGACATAATAACATACTTGTTCTTATTCCTCTTGATATATACACAGTTATCTTCATCAAGCATGGAAAATCCATTTGATAAGACAACCTCTTGAAATCGTATATACCACTGCCTCGAGGATTGTTTAAGACCATATATGGATTTAAGAAGTTTACAAACTTTATGTTCGTTTCCTTCTTTTACAAACCCTGTTGGTTATTCCATATAGATCTCCTCGTCCAATTCTCCATTGAGAAAGGCATTCTTTACATCCATTTGATGTAATTCGAGGTCTAAGCAAGCTACCATTGCCAGAATCAGGCGAATTGAGGTAAAACGAACAACGGGTGAGAAGGTCTCTTCGTAGTCTATCCCTTCCTGTTGCGTAAAACCTTTCGCGACAAGGCGAGCTTTATATCTGTCAATAGAGCCATCAGCCTTATGCTTGATCTTGAGAACCCATTTGTTCCCAATAGCTCTACGTCCTCTGGGTAAGTCAACTAAGTCCCAGACTTGGTTAACTTTCATGGATTCTAACTCCTCTTGCATCGATTCCATCCATTTGTCTTTAGCAGGGCAAGATACGGCCTGTTTGAAAGTAGCAGGCTCGTCATCTTCTTGTAGTAAAGTCATAAAGGTTTGCGGAAATTCATCCTCAAATCTTAGAGGAGCCAACCTTGTACGACTACTACGTCGTATTTGAGATTCTTCAAGTCCTTGTTGACTTGAATTTAGATCAATTCTAATATCACTCCCACTTGTAATGTCGTTAGAATTGCTCCCACTTGGATCATTATTCCCGTATGGAATAGGATAATCGTCATTCGTATAATCCATTGGTGAAGGTTGAAACGTATTTTCATTTTCACCAAGAATTCTCCCACTCGAATGAGGTAATCCTTCTTGATCATAAATCTCAAATAGAGATAAGTCCTGACTTATCTCGCCCTGTCTTGGAAACTCGTTTTCCAAGAAAGTGACATCCCTCGACTCAAACTCAATTAGCCCACCATTGTCTTCCTGACTAACAAAAACATAACCTTTGGAGTTTTCTGCGTATCGTATAAAGATACATTTCCTTCCCCTTGGCCCAAGTTTGCCATACTTATGGGAGGAAATATGTGCGTAGGATGCACAACCCCAAGGTTTCAAAATGTTTAAGTCAGGAGACCTTTGGTTCCACAACTCATAAGGAGTGGAACTAACTGATTTCGAGGGTACACGGTTTAAAATGAAAGTGGCCGTCAATAATGCATCTCCCCAAAAGGTGATTGGCAAGTTAGCTTGCGCCATCATTGAACGGACCATTTTCATTAAAGTCCTATTTCTCCTTTCTGCAACACCGTTTTGTTGAGGAGTATAAGGCATAGTTACCTGATGTACTATGCCTTTTTCATCACAAAGTTCATTAAAACTTATTGATTGATATTCACCGCCCCTATCGGTTCGCAAGACCTTAATCTTGCGATCTAATTGATTCTCCACTAAACTCATATAGTTTTTAAAGCAATCCAAAGCTTCACTTTTGTGGGATATCAAATAGATATGTCCGAATCGGGTGAAATCATCAATAAAAGTGATGAAATAGGACTTTCCGCGTCTTGTCTTGACATTCATCGGACCACATATGTCCGAATGGATAAGCTGTAATGGAACCTCGGCCCTTGTGCCGGTTCCAAACGGCTTGCGACAAGATTTCCCCACAAGGCAATGTTCGCAGGTCGACATTTCAACCTTTGAAACATTGGATAGAAGGCCACGTTTGGCAAGTCTATCCATACGCGTTGGTCCAATATGACCAAGCCTTGCGTGCCAACAATTCACATCAGACTCATAAGTCTTAGAATTTGCAATAAGGAAATTTTCATTACATGAGGAATCATACATTGTACTCATTACAATAAATCCTTTAAATACAAACCCAGTACCAATAAGAGTATTATTACAACTTAAGTCCACATTACAATCATGAAAAAACCAGTTATAGCCAAGACCCATTAATACAACCACAGAAATTATATTCCTTCGAATATCTGGAGCGAAGAGGACATCATGAAGTAGGAGAGTGCGGCCGTTGTCCAAGACTAGCTTGCAAGTCCCAACGCCTTTCACTTCAACACGTGTGTTGTTTCCTACATAGATCCACTTCGTTCCTTGGGGTATCCGGTGATACTCCACGAAGGACCGTCTGTCCCTTGCTATGTGGTCGGTGGCACCTGAATCAATTATCCAAAACGGATTAGATTCCACAAGAAATATCGAACTAGAAACACATATGTAACTAGTATATTTACAAGTTACCTCGTCCCCTCCACTCGTACACGAACGAGCATAGTGACCGAGCTTGTTGCACTTGAAGCACTTGATCCTCTTCAAGTCTTTCTTCTTGTGCCATTTCTTGTGCCCACCCTTATGTTTGGGTTTCTTGGTAGACTCAGGTTGCTTATTACGTTCATTAGTGAACTTCGAACGATTTTTCCGTTTCTTTCCCCCGTGTGAGGAACTATCAACCATGTGCACTTCTGCACTTGGTTTGGCAGCCGCAAGCCACTCTTCCTCTAATTCGAGGTGCTTGGAAACATCGCTGAAGGTCTTGATGCTCTCATTGTGAGTGAGATGCATCTTCATTTGATCCCACCCATTTGGTAGGGAACGTATGACTGCTTGGATTTGTTGCTCATCAGTGAGCACATGACCTGCGTCCTTTAACTCCGAGATAAGGTTTGCCATATGTCGCAGATGTTTCCCCATGGAATGATCTGGACGTTTCTTATATGTATCGAACCTTATAGTTAAGACGCGAAGTTTGGACACCGATGTGCCACCGAACTTCTCCTCTAGCTTGGACCATATGTCCATGGCTAGGTCATGTTCTCGGAAGATGCGCATTACGTCATCAGCCATACTGCTTAATAACATAATGCGCGCTATCTTGTTCTTCCGAGACCAAGCATCAAAAGCTTCCTTGTCTCGTCGGTGTTGGGCCGTAGTGCCCAACTCGGGTTCAATCATAACGTTCTTTAGAGTTTCGAGCACTTCTTGCTCCTCTAGAACGTATTGTATCTTGATGGACCAAAGGTTGTAATTATTGCCGTTGAGTTTTTCACCTTTGTTTAACTTAGCGACGATATTCTTTGAAGCGGAAGACATTTTACTTTTAAAATGCTGCAAAAGACATAAAACCAAAGGTTTGATCAAAAAATTGCATTGAAAAATTCTTGGAATACAATTCCCATTTGAAGTGAAAGTAGAATATCCCTTTTGGATGGTTCTAACTTCAACTCCCAAATGGAATGATATATATAATTTGATAAGTTACTTTCGAAAAATATTGAAGATGTTACTCTAGAATCGGAAAGGTCACTATGTTTCCAATCACTATCTAGATTAACTTTCAATATTTCTCCCTCACTTTATCAAAAGTTAGTACTCTTATAGTACTTTGCAGCGGAAAAGCGTTTTTGAAAACATATTTTCAAAACGTATGAAAACGTATTTTTCAAAAAATTATATTTCAACTTAGTACCCTTATGATACTAGTGAAATATTCGACACTTCCTGACCATTTGTCAGGAATGAGCCGTAGCCGTGCCTAAGTCGGATCCCCCTTTTTGGGGATTCTTCTGCCAATTATCGTCGCCGGCTCCCGTATGGATCCAGGCGTTTCCCCCCCGTATGAGAGAATTTTGATGCAGACGACTGTTGTTAGGCCCCGTATGGGCTAGTTGGCACGTTCATGTTCAACCAAGGCCTTTTGCCGAATTGGTCGACCAAAACACCAAAATTGGTCGACCAAAATCAGGTTTTCTTCACTCCCGGCCAGGGCCCCTGCCCCTGCCCCGGCCATGGCATTTTTGCCTTGACCGGCCATGGCCCTTTGGCCATGGCCGGTTTCCCCTTTCATGGGTGGCCGCACACCCCCGCCAGAGGGGGTTGCCGCGGTGGTTATTGGCCGTAGCCAACCCCCTCCGCATGGGGAGGGGGGTGCATGGCCTTCATAACCCATTTGGTCATGGTGCACATGCACAAAAAATTCATCTTCCCTGATGGGAATAACCACCACCTTCTTCTCCGGTGAAGCACCCGTTCGTCGAGGAAGTAGTTGTCCTCCAATGGCCGTGTGCCAAAAAAAATGAACCCACTTCAAAAATTCGTAAACTACGCGCTCCACATGAAGAGAGCGCCCATTCCCTATGAATGGAGACTCAGCATCCATGAAGAGAGCGAGTTTAACGATATGAACGGTCGGTTCTTCCCGTCACGGAGAGTTCCTGCCATATCCGTAATGACAGAAGACCCTAACGTGAAAAAGAACAACCGTTGCGTTCTCTCCGTCACGAAGCGTTCCTACCATATCCGTAATGGTAGGATACCCATCCGTGAAAAAGACAACGACTCGTTCATAGTTTCTCCGGGGCGAACCCGTATGGCTCCGATACCAATGTAGGATCCTGCCAAAACAGAGTTAGGATCGATAAATGAAGTTGAGACTTACGCTTGCGTATGCAGCACGGTAGTCTACGAACTTCGCCTTCGAATTCGCCACAACGGATCGAGTCTTCTCACGAACGGAGTAAGGCTACTAAATCCACAATCTAAATCTCTACTTTTAGATTAAGAACTTGGATAAAGGGAGAGGAAGTATTTTGGCAGAGCTTCGCTAGAATGAAGATGCATGCAAGAATGCCATGCAAAGTGTAAGGAAAATGGCTAACCCTTGGGTCTTATTTATAGCCCCCAAGGTAGTTATTTTAGGGTAAATTGTTCCTTTGGAACAATTTAACTAAGGTGTACCATCGTACATGGCATATTATAAGCTTAAGTTGTACCACATGCATGGTACAATATAAGCTTAAGATATTACCCCTTTATTAGCCATATGTCGCATGCACTTATGCAAATATAATGCGACTTTCCCATCAATCTAGAGATCCTCTCCGAAAGGGAACATATTCCCTTTGCGCACGAATTCGTGTACGCGACGTTCGAGGTCCGTATTCCCTCGTACATCCCCCACAAGGGTGTACTAACGTCTTCCATATCCAACAGTTGCTACGTCGGCTCCACACAACATGAGCAGACTGAGCAATCCTGGTCAGCCGAACTCCTCGACAATCGAGAGGATGCATAGCATCAGCGACCAACCCCAGTGGAGGGTATAGAGGAGGTGCCACTGACAGAGGAGGTAGACAGGATGGTATCAATCGGTACGAAGCTGACTGCACATTTGACGACAGGGTTGATCGACCTCCTCAGGGCATATGCAGACATTTTCACATGGTCGCCCTCTGACATGCTAGGAGTTGATAAGGCGATGATCGCCCATGAACTGCATGTCGACCATGAGGCCCATCCGGTCCAATAAAAGAAGCGAAGCGCGGGGGAAGAGAAAGCACTGGTGGCAGGAGAAGAGGGGGAGTGGCTTCTCGAGGCCAAATTCATCAGAAAGGTGAGTTATCTTGATTGGCTTGCCAACGTGGTCATGGTGAAGAAGTCCAGCAGCAAATGGCGGATGTGTGTGGACTTCACCGACCTCAACAAAGTCTGCCCGAAGGACAGCTTCCTGCATCCAAGGATCGACCATCTGGTGGACAATGCCTCAGGGTATGAACTCCTAACTTTTATGGATGTATTTTCAAGCTATAACCAGATACAGATGGCGACCCACGAGGAGGAGAAGACGACGTTCATCACAGACCGGGAGACATTTTTCTACACCAAAATGCCGTTCGGACTCAAAAACGTCGGGGCGACCTACCAACGGATGGTGGACAAAATCTTCCATCCCCAGGTCGGCAGGAACCTGGACATCTACATCGACAACATGTTGGTGAAATCGAAGAATGCCGGGGATCATCTCGCCAACTTGGAGGAGACATTCTGTAACAACCCTAGTGTTCAAATACTAAATTGGCCCTAGACTCCTTGTATGTGTGCATATGAGCCCATGGAATGGAGAGATTTTCATTTTGCCCCTAAATTTCTCATTTGTACCCAAATGAGGGTAGCATTGCAAAAAGTGGGCTTAAAGGCAATTTCAAAAGGTCAAGGGATTTTTGTGCAAAAAGGGAAGTGAGATATATGCCATGGCAAACTTGTAATAAATTGGAGGGATATTATAAAACAAAAGGAAAAAAAGAAAAGAATAATGGCAAACTTGTAAATATTGAAAGTTTTAAGAGATAACTCTTTAATTAAGTGAATCCTCCACAGCCTTCCACATTTTTCCTCCAAATTCTTCTCCTTTCCACACTCTTCCATGAATCAACTCTCCTTCATTTGGTTGCATGAGAGGTGGCCGAAATTTTGGGGGTGAGCCAAAATAAAGAAGAAGAAGAAGAAGAAGAAAAGAAAGAAGAGAGAAAGGAGAAGAAGAGAAGGAGGAGGAAAATCCAAGTTTGGAGGAAGCTCTTTTCAAGCCCTAGGCATCAATTAAAGCTCCAAAAGAGGTAGGAACTCCTCATCTCACCCTCTAGTTATAGATGATGGAAAGAAGCTTAAATGTTTTGAGTTTTCTTTGAAATTTGGGAAGAGTGTTGTAGAACTAGGATTCTAGTTGCATGCATGATAATTTGCTGAAACTTTGACTAAGTGCTGGGCTAAAATAGCTATTAGGAATGCTTTAGAAAATTTACATGTTGTGTAATTCGTAGTTATTAACAAATTTCATGTTTACAACTTTTTCCAATTGGAACTGGAAGTTAGGTTATAAATTCATTCTTTACAACCTGTCTGCAACTCTATCAACCTGTACACAGTTTAGCACAACGAAGCTCATTACCTGCACACAAACTGGAATTGCATTATTTTAGTCTCATTGGGAAGTTAACAAGTTTTCCTCCAACTTCATCACATTGCCTATATATCAAAATTCTGACTGAAATAGGCCCAAAATTGGCCATCAAGACAGACCCAGAAATCTGTCTAAAAAACAGGAACTGACAGTCTTCATAAAATAATTCACCATAAATCATATACCTCATATTTTTGCATGAAATTTTATATGTGAACCCAAAAATTTCATATCTACACCTTTTGTTTGAGGAGTTTTGCCAAATTTGCACTAGAAACGGCAGTTAACCCTCGCTGATTGTGGCTGTTGGTGACAGATCAGCAATTAGAATTGGTTGTTAGTTGCTAGACTTTTGTTTTTGTTTATTTCTTCGTTCAGATATCATTGCTCAATATCGCTAATGTAGATGCATCAGTATTAAAGTGCCTGCCTTGGGATATGCTACTTATGTTGCAAGTTTTGGAAATGGATGTTTATGTTCATGGCTAATGAAGCATGCAAGTTTTGTGGTGAACATCCTGATGAAAGGAATGAATTCTGGACAACATTTTACATGTTTCATATTACATGCTTTATAGCTAGGAATAAAGATTAGCTAAAAGACAACCTAGGGTGGTCTCGTTCCACTCGGCGTGGTGAGTGCCCTAGGAGGGGTTGAGGGAAACCAAGGTAACGAGTGAGCATGCGGGGATGGACTGTTGAGTTGTGGGCCACTCCCGACGAGCCCTCAGCGGCAGAGAGTTGGTGCGGTTGTGGTTGAGTTGGTTGTGTTGATGAACGGCTTCTTTTGTAAGAGCTTGTCTCAAGAAGTCGTAGCATTCCACCCACCTTACCGGGTGAGGTCCAGTCCTTGATGTTTGACCCGTTACTGAGGTTTCGAATTCATGCATGAAAACTAACCTATAAAGACACAAAAAAACGGTACCTCTGGAATGTGATGCCTTTTCCTTGTTGTGCACTATGATTAGAGTAGTAGAGTTGTGGAGTTCCTACTGGGCACGCTGTGACGTGTCCTTTCCCCCTCTACAGGTCCAGGTACTAGTTCTCAGTCGGTGGGTCCGGGAGTGGAGACCCCGGAGGGTAGCTCGTCTCAGCAGGGTCCATAGTGTTCGTGGTTAGTGTGGGTCGTGTGGTGTAGTCTTGGGTTGTGTGTGTGTGTGTGATGATCGTAGTGTTGTGCCCATGTTCCCTTTGTACCCCGTAGCATTGAGTTGTACTTTTGTGGGAGCTTTTGCTATTTGGGGTTGTATAGTGGACTTGTACGGTACTGGTCATGTAGTAGCGTGCTCTGCGAATCTTGGATGTTCTGCTTGTCGTACTTTACCTTGCTGCTTGCGTTGTAGTGTCTTGTACTATCTTTCTGTTGTGTTGGAGCTGTAGATGTACTGTTCTACTTTACTTCATTCTGTACTTTATTGCCTGTGTTTCCTCAGCGTTTGCAGTGGACTGTGAATCATTCGGCAAACACATTAGCACTTGGTATCTTAATATCGCGGCTTTCATGCTGATCCTTCCCTTTTGGGTAACGGGGCGTGACACATTCTAGAAGGTGCGGTGCTACAACTTGCGACTCAACCCGGCCAAATGCATATTCGGCATCGAGTCGGAGAAGTTCCTTGGCTCTCCGACCGTTCGTATTTTTTACACGTACGACTCTTTTCGTGTGCGTATTTATTTTTGCCTCTTCTTGGATCCGGACTATACGATGTGATATGTCGTGGTGACCGTAAGAAAGAGTAGTTATTTGTGAGATTTTTTGTCACGTCCCGCTTCCCAAAAGATTGAGCAGCGAGGCATGGCCAGCCCGAATGGACTAGAGCCGTTGAGGCTCGGGGTCCAATAAGCGTCCATGGCAAGTTATGATGCAGAGGGGAAGGTCCGATCAAATGATTTAGCATGAAACAATAGAAATAGCAGTAGAAGATATTATTCAAACGCAGAAGGTAACCAACAAAGAGTTTAACATAAAGACTAAAACTGTATGTACCGGAGGCAACTAAAGAGGAAAGAGTCTGCGGGGGATCCGCAGGTTGTGGCAGCTCTGTCAAGTCTGTGACATGTGTAAAACACATGTCAGCAACGAACTAATGAGACCATAAATTAATGCAGTTATACAATTCTAGCAGTTTTAAATGGAATTTAAAAGACAAATACACAGGCAGTCCTAGAAAGCAAGAAATAAGTAATGGTTATTCTAATCGATCTGCTAGGGGTGTCCATCTAGTCAGATCATCTAAGAGTTGTTCATGTAATTCTGTCAATCTGTAAGGGGTGTCCATCTGGTCAGATCGTCTAAGTCTAGAAAAGGTCAAACGACCGGAATGCATCCCTGCGAAGCAAACAGGAGTGCACCAACCGCGATACAAAGATAAAGCCTAAGGACTTAAGCTGCGTAGGCGGAGGGGAGCTACCCCCCAGGCCCAGCTAGACTCTTTTGTCCTACCCCACACGCGAGTCGTTTGTGTTATGGACACGAGCCAACAAACGCTCCATCTACACACGAGACAAGACGAGGATCACGAATGATACGGCGTATCATACCGGAGCGCACCAGTCACGGGTGAGCCAAAGCTGGGGAGCACCAGTTCTCAATGGTCACCCCCGTCGTCGATCCGAAACAAATCATTAATCATGAATGATACTACGTATCAAACCGGAGCGCACCAGTCACGGGTGAGCCAAAGCTGGGGAGCACCAGTTCTCAATGGTCACCCCCGTCATCGATTAACTATCCGTAAGCGAGACATTCCTGGACGAGCCATCAAACGCTCCACAAGAGTAGTGCCAACCTCCGTATAGGAGAGGCCCACGCCTGTGATCTTCCACAAAGATCCACACAATTATAATGTCCGGCTTATTAATTAGCATGTGAGGTTTAAGTTGCATCTTAAAAGAGGGTTCGAGCAGAAAGTAGCATGCGATCATTTTCAAGTATTTTGCAGAAATAAATCTAGCAGTTCTAACATTAATTCTAGAAAATCATAAAAGCAGTAACTAAAGTCTCATTCCTTGCCTGAAAGATTCCGACAATGATGTAGTCCAGCAGGGTCTGGGTCAACCAACGGATCTACGGAACCTGTACGATAATCTATCATCACAATCATGCACTCTAACATCCACAGGCAACGACATAAGATAAGCCAGATTAACTGGGCCCGCTTTGGGTCACCAGACCTATGGTCCCATATTATTAATCTTGATTAGTGAAACACAACCATCAGAAATTACCAATTTTAGTTGATTAACAGGCAAGTGGTGAATCCTACGGGACAAATCTTACCTCAACACGACGCGAGAGTTACTCTGACGTCGGGTAGCGACGTTAGGGGTTGGGTTCAGGTATCGTGTAGGTAACGGCGCCGGCTCTAGAAAAATGTATTATATCTGCTACATAAGGTTACGACAATTATTAGGACATGGCTATAAGCTCTCAAAATAGTAAAATATCCATCATTTACACATATATAACTAATGCTCACATGCTATTACTTACATATAACCTTCTGTTATCCATTACTAGTATAAAACAATGATATATTATTTTAAAAGGCTTGCTGCATCCATACCACATTGGTACCAACCATTCTTATCCCACTAGCTTATTAAACAATCGGTCTATTAACCTATAATAATGTACTAACTAGACTATACATCAAAATTGACATACTAACCTCTGCTTACATCTAAAAGTAACATTTTAAAAATGGTTAAGGTAGTCAACAAACAATAAATAATGTCACTGTTATAATCCTAAACTTGCACTTGATGTTACAACATTTATGAAGTAATATATTATATTATTATGAATATATATCAACTAACTCAAGGCAACTTAAACTCACAGTTGCTTGCTAGGCTGCCTCGCGGATGTTTGCAGGTGACGGTGGTTGGAAGTCGATGGCAACAGTGGTGGTCGGAGGGACGGGCTCCGGTGGTTCTGAGCTGGGTATACAGGGAGGGCGGCGGCCTATAGAGGGTGTTGGGGGTTTGCGGCCTGCAGTTTATATGGGGTGATGGGCGCTTGCAGTCGGAGTAAGGAGGAGGTGCACGTCGGAGGGAAGGAAGAAGATGACATCGAGTTGCCTTGGCATGGAGCTGGGCGATGTTGTGTGATGGCGAGGGGATATGGCGATGCGCTACGAGGACGGATCCAGGGTGGTTGCCGACGGAAGTTACGGCGGGGAACGGCAGCCTGTAGGTGGCCGCATGGAGCAAGGGCCCCAGGCTATTTCTGGGCAGTCGGTGGCTTGCCACGGGGGTTGGTCGGTGTTGGGGTGCAGCCTAGGCGGTGTGTGGGTGGCTCGGCCTGCTGCTAGCGGCCGGGGCGTGGATATGCAAGGAAGGCCAGAGGAGAGCTCGACAGCTCAGGGGGTCGTGGGTTCGACAGACTTGGCCGTAGGAAGATCGCCGTGGGGAGGTTCAAGGGGGTGGCGGCGTCGTGGGTTTTCTTGGCCGGAGCTCCGGGAAAAGGTGATGCGGCGGTCTAGAGGTGGTTTTCCGGCGGAGGAGGCCGGAGAAGAAGAGTGGCCGCAAGTTGAGGGTGATCGGGTCTTTGTGGCTGCTGCTTCTTGAATCTGGGAGCTAAAGACCTAGGTCTTAAATAAAAGAGGCCCTAGGGTATTGTTTAATAGGGGAGCTTGGCTGGTCACGTGAGTAAGGGCCCGGGTCTAGGCTCTCTCTCTCTCTTATGAAATTTGTTTCAAACTATTGAACAGATTTGAAAAGCCCAACCACTCATATCTCTCTCCCCCAGGTGCGTGCGACCTAGCCAGCATGGTGTTGGGCCATGTGAGGAAAAGATAGTGGGCTCTCTATATTAAGAAGTGGTAAACATCATTAAATTATTAAGATGTTATAAACATCATTAAATTATAAAGAAGTGGGTTCGTTTGTTCCTCTTTTGAAAACGAAGGTGTTAAAAAAACATCTCAGTTATAAACATTAAATTTTGAGAAAAGGTTTAGAACAGAGTTAATAAAAATAATCATATTATTGCATTTCCACCTCCGGACATCCGAAAATTATAATCAAGGTATCGGAGCGATCGCGCCTCTGAGAGGGTCATGAATACGGGGTTCGGTCGCACGTCGGAACTACCGAAATATAATAAAAAAACCAAATACGAGAAAAATACGCACATGAAACAACATACGCACAAAATACGTACAACCGGAAGTGGCCGTTACATCCTACCCACCTTAGAATAAAGTCCGTCCTCGGACTTTCTAACATATCTAGTCGCTCTAGTAACTACCCCAATCATATCACATTATAATTCAAACCAGGTATAGTCATTACAAGTGCTTATATATATGCGCCAGGTATTCAATCATTAACACTACTAACATGTATTTATTCACGCACATTATACTCTTATACCTATCATAGCCAGTCAAATTCATACACATATTTCAATCATTCATATAGTCACATACATCCTTATATAACTATTAAACACTTATTACATACCATGGTGCACCTACTCACAACCAATCAAATAATTCACACCAGCAATTATCATCATCATAATCCACGTTTAGATAACTACCTATGAACAAAATAATAAGGATACACTACTCCCTATATCTCCTAGTGTACATCCAATAACTACACATCAACACATGTAGTCACACCATACCAGTATTAACTCAAGTTTTACTATATCTAATATACATTCACCACTACTATAATTTCACAATATATAGTCATTCAAATGCATGCAAATATTTCACCATATTTTCACATCACATAAGGTCATATAACTGTATTTACGACACGCCACATATACCATAGTCACCAATACCTACAACTAAGCACATACTTACACGTGCATGGTGCACACTCATACATGCAAACATTTCATTCATATATACCAACCATACCACTATATTCTCAGCACATCTACACACCTAGTTTAGCTAGCACACATACGTTCACACAGGCAAGTCCTTAGTAAATAACTGTACCACAAGACCAACACCTATATCTATATACTGGTATAGCGACCCACAATCATGTGCGTAACACAACCAGGCACAAACACTCCTATCACTATACATACATCAACATCGTGACGTGCGTTTATATTTCATATATTCACGCACATTTTCTTTTGTGTTTCTCCGTGTTTTCCGCCGTCTTTTATTCGTTTTCTCGTATTTTCTCGTTTTCTTTCACTTTTCGTTGTTTCTCCATGTTTGCAGGAGATTGCCCGCGTAGGGGACGTTTAACGACGATATCTCAAGTCCCCGGAGCAATGGGAGGAGTCACGCGTGATCCAGGGGGTCAAACGACGAAGATTACATCTTTCAGACCCTCACCCGGTCAGTTGGTCATCTCCAACCGATCGGGTGATGCACGCGTGCACCACCCGGTCTCAGCCGGAGCTCAAGTGAATGTCACCCGACCGGTTCACAGGCCGGTTCAACGGGGGCCAACTCTCTGTCTTTTTGAGTCAAATTCCAACCGATCGGGTGACTCTCACCCGATCGGTTCATCTGTAGCTGATGCTGAGGAGTCGAGACACGGGCACCCAACCGATCCCTTCACCCGATGGCGCCAAGATCCAACCAGTCACTCCAAGAACTCAACCGACCGGTTCATATGACCGGGTGAAAGTCCGCCGTTTTCTGTTTATTATCTGTAACGGATCACCCGATCGGTTGACTTGTCAACAGATCGGGTGATACGAGATCCTATAAATAGGACCCCTAGGGTTCCAAAAACGGGGAGAGCTGTTAGTTTTTACTGTTTTCTCCTATTGTGACGGCTGTAATTACTTTTCTATTGTAAGTTTTCGGATCTTTCTTAAACTTTAGTATTATCTTAATTGCTCTACTACCTTCACATTCCAATCGTCTGATTATGATTTCAACGGTTCATTTTCGTTTAGATCGCTTTTTAATGAATATTTGCGAGTAGTTCCCAAATCTGGGATTTTGGCGGAAACCCCTTCGGGGGCTCTTCCCGATGCATCCATAGGGTTAGGAAATCGATAGGGATTAGGAATCTAACGATTACGCGGGGTGTTTCATTGTCATCGACGGGAAAAAGACCGCCTTTGACCGTTGGGCCAAGGGGGAATAAACTTGGCTGTTGACTCCCTAGCCATAGCTCACGCCCTTAGCGTAGACGCCGAATCCTAGTGCGTGGGAGCGGCAGGATGAGACGTTGGGAGTTATCGTTGCGAGCTTAGTGCTCCCGGAATCGATCAGTGTTAATGGACACGGGAGTGCCCACTGATCGAATCCGGGAAGTCAGGTGTATCATCCTGGGCACCGACCGGAATATCGGGCCCATGGGATGCCGGTACCACTTTCAGAGGCAACGTCTCACCATTAGACCCTAATTCCGATCGCTATCCTACCCGTAGGCCGTATCGGCAAGAGTCGCTCGTTGGAGTGGAAACCAAAGTCCCGGGTTTATTTTCTTATTGTTCATACCTTGCATTCCTTTCCGTGACAACCCACCAACCGATTCGGGCTAGCTCGCCCACGGGGTGATTTTGGTCCTCCTTGACACAAGCACATCCTAGCCTCCCTGTGTTCGACCCCCAAGCCACACTACAACACCGTGCGCTTGTGGTTACAAATATCTAAACCCCCCACGCGGGTCCCCCGGCCATTTGCGGCATAGCGAACCGGGGGCAACACACGCGTGACACGTCAAGTTTATGGCGCCGTTGCCGGGGAGGTAACGTGCTTGTTATTTTAGGATTCCTTGAACCCTAGTGTCTAGCTCTTATCCCTACCTCGCGATAATTTTCGCACTCTACACTTTTCAATTTCACTTGGACATACTGTGGATAGTAATTGTATAGTGCTAATTGACTGAATTGTCGTGCTTCCATGGCAACTTTCGGTTCCCGTTTATGCAACCCGTGCTTTTGACGTGTTTGTCACTTGTGCAGTTCTCTCTCTCTCTCCTTTCGTATAAGATCCTGGCCCCACGGCGAGGATGTTGCATGCAGTTTTAGGAGACATCTGGGAATACTCTCACCATATCCGCTGTTTGGCGCATAGCTTAGCGGAATCGCTGAATACTTCGAATATACTATCCCTCCTGTCTGCCGCCGTGGAAAGTCAGAGGAGATATCGAGATACGCAGGAGCACCTTGCCACAGCAGCTCTCTTTCCTCATGATGAAGTGGTGTATGTCGACAACCCTGGTCCCAAATTTAGTGAAGAAGAGTTGTCCGCGGAGTTTTGTCAGGAGAACCATCCGACCGAGTTTGTAGGCTACGATGGACAGGAATCAATCTATCCCTTGCAGACTTCTATTGAGCGTCCCCGATCTTTGGACAATGATTAAGCTAGAAACAGTTGTGGGGAGCCATCGACGATTGAAACCTGTTTTCACCTACAAGCCTTCTTCCCGGACAATTATTATGAGCCTGAAAGAGACCCGGTGCCTTCCTCGATCGCTCCCACTTTACCTTGCAAAACTTTGCCATGCGGAACCGCGGCCGAGGGTGAGATTCCAGATGCTGGCTTCTGAGAAATCCACGAAGAACTCCTTTCCCTTGAGGATGCTCAGCTTGAGAAGTATGCGTCGGGGCCTCAAGAAGTTGAGATGAAAGAATTACCGCCGGGGCTAAAATATGAATATTTGAGAGCTGGCTCGACCCTTCCGGTCATAGTCAACTCTTCATTGCCCGAAGACCAAATGACCAAACTTCTTGGTGTTTTAAAAAGATTTAAAGGAGTTTTCGGATATGCAATTGAGGATTTAAAAGGGGTTAGCTTAGGCCTCTGCTCACACAGAATTCTGCTTGAAGATGAGCAAGCCTCCTCGATTGAGCCACAGCGGAGGCTGAATCCCATAATGATGGAAGTTGTAAAGAAGGAGATTGTTAGGCTTCTACATGCCGGTATTATATACCCTATCTCCGATAGTCGCTGGGTTAGCCCGGTGCACGTCGTACCCAAGAAAGGAGGAATGACAGTGGTTCACAATGAGAAGAACGAGCTAATACCAACGAGGACCGTCACGGGGTACATGATGTGCATTGACTATAGAAAGCTAAACAAGGCTACGAGGAAGGATCATTACCCTCTCCCCTTTATTGACCAGATGCTCGAGAGACTGGCGAAGCATAATTATTTCTATTTCATGGACGGGTATTCAGGATTTCTTCAGATCCCTATTCATAACGATGACCAGGAGAAGACGACTTTCACTTGCCCATTCGGGACGTATGCCTATAGAAGAATGCTGTTCGGAATTTGTAACGCCCCTGCTACATTCCAAAGCCTCATGTCCGCTATCTTCTCCGACTACTCCCAAGACATCATGGAAGTTTTCATGGACGACTTCTCCGTCTATGGAACTAAGTTTGACTCGTGCCTCAGTAATCTAACAAAGGTCCTGGAGATATGTCAGGAAAAGGGACTAGTCCTAAACTGGGAGAAGTGCCACTTCATGGTCCAAGAGGGAGTTGTGCTAGGGCACGTCATCTCTTCGAGGGGAATAGAGGTTGATAAGGCTAAAGTTGAAGTGATTGAAAAGCTTCCACCACCGCTCAATCTTCGAGGAGTCCGTGGTTTCTTAGGACACGCGGGATTCTATCGCCGCTTTATAAAAGACTTCTCGAAGATTTCCAGGCCGCTGACCCAACTCCTCATGAAGGACGTGCCTTTCGTCTTCAGCGAGGAGTGTATGGAGGCCTTCCGCACTTTGAAGCAAGCTTTGATTTCCGCGCCCATAATACAGCCACTGAACTGGAATCTACCCTTTGAGCTGATGTGTGATGCTAGTGATTATGCGGTTGGTGCCATCTTGGGGCAGAGGAAGGATAAAAATCTTCATGTCATATATTATACGAGCAAAACCATTGATGCCGCCCAAAGAAATTATACTACCACGGAAAAAGAATTGCTCACGATCATCTACGCCATGGATAAATTCCGACAATATCTCGTTGGTGCCAAGGTGATCGTGCACACGGATCACGCGGCTCTTAAATACCTACTGTGCAAGAAAGAAGCTAAGCCACGACTCATTAGATGGATTCTCCTCCTCCAGGAATTCGACCTGGAAATCAGAGACAAGAAGGGGGCAGAGAATGTTGTTGCCGATCACCTGTCCAGGATGCCCACTCTCGATTTAAACGCTACACCGATCGATGATTCACTCCCTGATGAGCATCTCTTCTCTGTCTCTTCCTCCTGGACCCCCTGGTACGCCGAAATCGCAAATTATCTGGCTTGTGCCATCGTCCCCCACAATGTGAGCTTTCAGCAGAAGAAGAAATTTTTCCATGAGGTCCGCAAATTTTATTGGGATGACCCCCACCTATACAAAACCTGCAATGATGGGGTGATACGAAGATGCATCCCTGAAACTGAGGCGACCTCCATCATTTCCCACTTCCATGGGAAGCAATGTGGAGGGCACGCGAGCACCTACAAGACCACCGCAAAAATTCTCCAAAGCGGATTCTACTAGCCTACACTCTTCAGGGACACACATGTTTATGTCCAAGCCTGCGATAAATGCCAAAGAGCTGGGAATATCTCCAAAAGAAATGAGATGCCTTAACACTACATCCTGGAGATAGAAATCTTCGATGTATGGGGAGTGGACTTCATGGGACCGTTCCCTTCCTCCTCGGGGAACCAGTATATCTTGGTGGCTGTAGACTACGTGTCGAAATGGGTTGAAGCGATGGCCAGTCCAACCAACGATTCTAGAGTGGTGGCCAAGTTCTTTAAAAGCAACATCTTCCCGCGGTTCGGTGTACCTCGTGTCCTGATCAGTGACGGAGGGAGCCACTTTATAGAGAAGAAATTCGAGGCCCTTTTGAAAAAATATGGGGTACAACACCGGGTGGGGCGTGCCTACCACCCGCAGACCAGCGGTCAGGCGGAAGTCTCTAACCGGGAGATTAAAAGCATACTAGAAAAGATGGTGGCCAATTCTAGAAAGGACTGGTCATCAAAGCTTCCTGAAGCGCTTTGGGCCTACAGGACGGCATTTAAAACTCCTATCGGCACAACTCCCTACCAGCTTGTCTATGGGAAAGCTTGCCATCTTCCTGTGGAATTGGAGCATAAGGCATTTTGGGCAGTTAAGAATCTGAACTTCGACACCAAGAAGGTAGGAGTGCACCGGCAGTTACAACTCAACGAGCTCGACGAAATCCGGCTCAATGCCTATGAGAACGCCAAGATCTACAAGGAGAAGCTGAAGCGATGGCACGATAAGCGAATCTTGAAGAGGGAATTTAAAGAAGGGGACTTAGTTCTCCTATTCAACTCAAGGCTGAAGCTCTTTCCTGGAAAACTCAAGTCAAGGTGGTCGGGACCGTTCCGCGTCACCAAGGTTTTCCCGCATGGGGCTATTGAGATAATGGGAAGGGATGAGCCGTTTAAAGTCAACGGACAGCGTCTGAAACATTATGCAGTTGGAGAACCAGAATTCTCTCCGGTCGGATCCCCAACGAGCGACAACTCTTCCTCTAACCCTCCGGATCCTAATTGACCACCGCTAGAGGCGTCGAGCTAAACGACCTTAAACGAAAGCGCTTCATGGGAGGCAACCCATGTTCTCAACTTATGCTTCGTTTTTAAGGATTTTTTCTACTTTATTTTTCTCTATTATTATAAATAAATCCAGCCGAAACAACTTCCGTGAAGGAACTCAGGTGATTCTTGGGTTTTGCAGAAAACAAGGCCTCAAATGATCGAGTGAGTTCCCACCCGATCGGTTGGGATGTATCAGATACAAGCCGCATCTGTCCCCAAATGAACCGATCGGGTGAAGAATGGAGAGACTGGGTGACAGACCGGGTGATCTGGGGGGAAGTCTCGAAAATTTTTTGGGAAATATCAACCGATCGGTTGAGTTAGAGCGCGATCGGTTGAGGCGATCGGGTGAGCAACCCCCAATTCTCGGGAAAAATTTGGGAAACGGTCAACCGATCGGGTGACTATTCACCCTGTCGGTTCACCTGTAGCTGTTGGCCGACAGGAAACTTTCGAAATTGGCCTAACCGATCGGGTGAGAACTCACCTGATCGGTTTAGTTTCGCCCCTATAAATACCCCTACCGCACGATGACAGCCACCCGACCCCCGAAAATCCCCTTCACGCGGCTACACACTCTCCAACTGTCGAATCGACCTTCTCCACCCAACATACTGTCCCTAAACCCTCATCCCCTCTCACTCCCATACTTCCCCACCCCCGCCATCTTGCCATCGTCGACGTTCCATCATCAAAACACCCAAACCCTAACCCTAGCCCCCAAAATTTTCGAAAACCTGTATCTTGTCGGATCAGCGAGCGGCGGCTTCCCGAATTGCTCCCTCCTACTACACGAGTCCCCCGGGAGCTTGATCTTGCTACATTGATGGGTAACACTCTTCCACTCTACACATCTCTTACTTTATCTGTAATATCCTAAATTGGTGTTGTACCTGCTTGACTTGCTCTATATTCATCATAAGCACGCCCCCACTTTCCTTTTCACCGCCCACATTGTCACCATGCCTAAGAAAGGGAAAGAGATTGCATCATCTTCACGCCGTGATCTGCTCTACGGCCCCCTTTTCCCCCTCTTTCCTTGGCATAAACCCTTCTACGGAAGAACAGTCTGACCGTTTGCGAGCACTACTTCATCGCCCGATGAGACCTACACTCTTCGCCGATCGCCCCACACTCAAAGCTCTAGGGCTTTCGAACGACGTCGCCAGAACTTTCAACTGTATCAGGTGCCATACCCTCTCTTACATCCATGCTCACACACACATGAATCTCACGCTTGAATTCCTCATTTCCCTCGAGGTGTTTGATGGGGGTTTCTCCTTCCGCGCTTTCAACTGCGATTTTTCTCTGGGTTTCATCGAGTTGAACAATATCCTCAATCTCCGCCACCCCGATCTTAATAGTGAACATTCCACCCACGATCGAACTGACATCTACTCTCAATTTCGGGCTGATGGTGTTTGGCAACGGTTTACCCGGTACACCACCTTTCCACCCGAGGCTCTTGCCTCCTACATTATTCACCCGGGTTACCGCCTCGCCCATTGCATCCTCGCCAACACTGTTTTCGCCCGTGTGGATGTGTCCACTGTATCTAGGGATGAGCTCTTCTTTCTCTATGCCATGTCCGATGACAGGATCCTTGGGCACATCCCTATGCCCATAAACGCCGCTCATTGGATCATCCACGAAATTTTTGCTATTAGCCGCGCCAATTCTGAATCCATCTGTTGTGGTGGGATGATCACCCTTATTGTTGGCTGTGTTTTGAGAGTGCCACCCGACCTCCCTATTTTGCCTGGACGTAGCCGTATTGATCGCGATACTTGATCGATATCAATATGCTCACTCCATTCGATGAAGACCGTGCTGTCTACCTCTATGGCCCCGCCTGCGCACCTTTCGCGATCCTGCCACCTTTAGCCCCTTTGCGGCTACCCTACCCCCATCTCGTCTGCCTTGGGAGTTTTACCCCGATCCTTGGTATTCTCCATTAGTGCATCTGCCACCCTTGGATCCTCCCGACTGGCACCCAACTGTCGGCCCACCTGGTACGATCCTTCTCCACCACAGCCCCCCGGTGCACATCGATCCACCCGTGCTCCAGCCTGTCGCCCCTCCTTCCCCCATAGGCACGCCCCCCTCTTCCTCTGAGGATTCTTTCATTCACTATTCCCCAACCTCCTCCCCCTCCCCCTACCATTCTAGTACCAGCGAATCCGATTGACTCCCCCTCGCATATTTCTGCATTTCACGATCGCATTTTATTCGCTAGTACTGTCATGTCTAGCTTGGGGGACGTCTATTTTGGTGTGTTGTCGTGTTTTGTTGTTTTTCTCATTTTTGTGTGTGTGCTTGTTTTTCCCCTTTTGAGTGTCGTGTCGTGTGGTTTTATTTCTATTTTCGTGTCGTTTGATTTTGATTTTGATCTTTCTTTTTTTTCAGTTTCATCTTTGTGTTTTCCTCGTTTTCATTTCTTTTTGTGTCGGTGCGTATTCCCCCCCACCATCTTCATTGCCCTCCCGTACTCACTCATATTGCATTGAGGGCAATGCAAGCTTCAGCTTGGGGGAGTCGCACTGTGTGCGTCATTTGAGTCCTTCTTTTTCGTTTTTGTGTCGTTTTCATCGTGTTTTTTATTTTTTTTCCTTTTTCTCTTCTCTTCTTTTTATCTCTTTCTCCTAGAGATGAACCCTATGATGAATCGCCACAAAATCACACACACCTAGCATGGCATCGATAATCACATTCACTAACTCTAGGATTTCGAGTTCTCTTGCATTTCATGCATCATGGGTCCACTTAGCTTTTTGTGAGTCGTGCGTCGTGCCTAGCTATTTGGTGTGTTTCTACTTTGTGATTTCACTTTATATACCTGTCCAGGAATGACCCCTAGATTATCATGCTTCGATTTGAATATGCGGTATTTATTTTCCCTGTCTGCTTCTGCATGCTATATATATATATCGGGTACTTCATTTCGCATGTGTCGGGATTCTACAATTAAGGACTAGGACAACCCATTTAGCCTATGCTCTATTTAGCGAGAATAGTTTCCTTTGCCCAAGTGTTTAGATTTCGACTTCTTTTTTGTTTTACTTGGTGCAAATCCCCTCGTCGTGTACCGTTCTCCCACTTGGGAGAGTACACATGTGTATAGCCAAAAACCCAAAAACCCAAAAAAAAAGAGAAAAGAAAAAAAAACCCAAAAAGAAAAGAAAATAAAAATTTTGTATAGCCAAAAAGCCAAAAAAAAATACAAATACCCAAAACCCAAAAAAATTTCAAGTGTGAATATTTTTCCTATCAACCGAGAATAAAGGGAAGGCGAGAATTTGCACCGAGTGTTCTACTCCACATCATTTCAACCCCCATCGTTTTCGAAAACACTTGGCTTAGGAACTTTTTAGCTAGTATCTAGGCTATAATGGCGTGATTTCCTTAACCCTAGTTGTGGAGTCCCCGATGCATGATACGCTTCTATTCTTTTACTCTTCTCATGCATGCTTGAACTAATATTCACCGCAATTTCAAATTTGAATCGGTATTTGGGTCGTTTCCTGGGTCCGTGTATATCGAGCTTTATTGCACATCGTAGATAGCGACACCGACTGCTAGCGCACGACCACACTCACTCGCGCTTCACCGCGTGGGCCGACGACACTTATTTGGACTCGTTTTCCTAGGTTTAGTGATGTGATTTGACGTTTGCTTGCTTGGTATGTCGTTTTTGATTTCGTTGGCTCTGACGGACGATCTAGGATATAGAGTTTTCTTTTTCTCTCTTTCTCTCTATTTTTCCCCTCCGAGCTCCTACTCTCACTCGTCTTCCTCGAGGACGAGGAAGAGTTCAGCTTGGGGGATTTTGACGTGCGTTTATATTTCATATATTCACGCACGTTTTCTTTTGTGTTTCTCCGTGTTTTCCGCCGTCTTTTATTCGTTTTCTCGTATTTTCTCGTTTTCTTTCACTTTTCTTTGTTTCTCCATGTTTGCAGGAGATTGCCCGCGTAGGGGATGTTTAACGACGATATCTCAAGTCCCCAGAGCAACGGGAGGAGTCACGCGTGATCCAGGGGGTCAAACGACGAAGATTACATCTTTCAGCCCCTCACCCGGTCAGTTGGTCATCTCCAACTGATCGGGTGATGCACGCGTGCACCACCCAGTCTCAGCCGGAGCTCAAGTGAAAGTCACCCGACCAGTTCACAGGCCGGTTCAACGGGGGCCAACTCTCTGTCTTTTCGAGCCAAATTCCAACCGATCGGGTGACTCTCACCCGATCGGTTCATCTGTAGCTGATGCTGAGGAGTCGAGACACGGGCATCCAACCGATCCCTTCACCTGATGGCGCCAAGATCCAACCGGTCACTCCAAGAACTCAACCGACCGGTTCATATGACCGGGTGAAAGTCCGCCGTTTTCTGTTTATTATCTGTAACGGATCACCCGATCGGTTGACTTGTCAACCGATCAGGTGATACGAGATCCTATAAATAGGACCCCTAGGGTTCCAGAAACGGGGAGAGCTGTTAGTTTTTACTGTTTTCTCCTATTTTGACGGCTGTAAATACTTTTCTATTGTAAGTTTTCGGATCTTTCTTAAACTTTAGTATTATCCTAATTGCTCTACTACCTTCGCATTCCAATCGTATGATTATGATTTCAACGGTTCATTTTCGTTTAGATCGCTTTTTAATGAATATTTGCGAGTAGTTCCCAAATCTGGGATTTTGGCGGAAACCCCTTCGGGGGCTCTTCCCGATGCATCCATAGGGTTAGAAAATCGATAGGGATTAGGAATCTAACAGTTACGCGGGGTGTTTCATTTTCATCGGCGGGAAAAAGACCGCCTTTGACCGTTGGGCCAAGGCGGAATAAACTTGGCTGTTGACTCCCTAGCCATAGCTCACGCCCTTAGCGTAGACGTCGAATCCTAGCGCGCGAGAGCGGCAGGATGAGACGTTGGGAGTTATCGTTGCGAGCTTAGTGCTCCCGGAATCGATCAGTGTTAATGGACACGGGAGTGCCCACTGATCGAATCCGGGAAGTCCGGTGTATCATCCTGGGCACCGACCGGAATATCGGGCCCATGGGATGCCGGTACCACTTTCAGAGGCAATGTCTCACCATTAGACCCTAATTCCGATCGCTATCCTACCCGTAGGCCGTATCGGCGAGAGTCACTCGTTGGAGTGGAAACCAAAGTCCCGGGTTTATTTTCTTATTGTTCATACCTTGCATTCCTTTTCGTGACAACCCACCAACCGATTCGGGCTAGCTCGCCCACGGGGTGATTTTGGTCCTCCTTGACACAAGCACATCCTAGCCTCCCTGTGTTCGACCCCCAAGCCACACTACAACACCGTGCGCTTGTGGTTACAAATATCTAAACCCCCCACGCGGGTCCCCCGGCCAATTGCGGCATAGCGAACCGGGGAAAACACACGCGTGACACGTCACATCGCTATATGCAACTACAGACATACATAACAATATACTTAGAGTATACCCACTCAAGCTTGAGACTCGAAACACATCTCAGAATACTCTATATACGTAACACGGTATCTATACCTATACCAATATCACTCCCATGTACATACATCTACTAACATAGCCATACACATACCATAATGTTAATCACACTTAATATTTAGTCAGATAACACCACATAGTTCAATCACCTTATATACCGTAATAATATTACAGACTTCAGTACACGTATAATCATAATACCCTCCCTAATACATGCATTCACCGTATAGTCACGCACATGTAACTTATATATTCACACCATATCCTACTACTTATAATTAGTATACTAATACATCTACCTATCCATACATAGTTAAGACATACAATAATCGTATATACCTCGAGGTACACACACGACATCCCGTAAAGGTAAACAATACCAAACAAAATTTATAACCCTATTACCGTACGTATATCACACATATTCATGTAGTAAGCACATACCTACGTACGAACACACGCCCACACGTTCTAATATATAGATCAAATAATAATGGATGGACATTTAACCATAAGTACCCTAGTATCATGATACCTAATATACACACAATTTTACCAACATATTATTTCAACCATTATTAAGTATCTCCAACTACATACACCCCCAGTAGATATTCCACCACTAACTCTTATATACACAGACATCCCTAGAGTGGTTTAGCTTTCCACACACAATTATCTTACATAAGTGTCTATACTTATTCATGTACTATATACACATAATCATTACATTCATTGCAATACACGTATTCCATTATTCATCCATAAGCTCACATATACCTAAGTAATAATACTAAGCATGCCCGACAATGATATATATTCACACGAGCCGGGTAATCCTCCTCGTGGATCTACGGGGAAGGCAGAACAAACACAAGGCTCTAATGTGCAGACACATCCAATATTTGACATCTAGGTTGGTTAAACAACCTCCAACTAATCAGCCATAATTGGCTGGTCCCAATTATTTTAAACACCAATAAAATTTTCAACTCAAAAGCCCGTTCATGAGAACCTGTTATAATGATCATGTTGTTCTCCGCTTCAATTGGTTCTTGGCTCAGCTGCCTCTAGGAATCTCTAAAGTGAAACTACAAACCAATCCTAGATTTTTGGACGTCAGACTTACTTACGATTTCCTTTTCAATCCAAACAACCAAGGCAATCTACTAACTCTTTTCCCATATTTCCTGATCATTGAGCACTCGTAAAACCAAACATGCTCACTTGACTTGATCCAGAATTTCCATTGACACTTAAACTGCTAGTCACTGGTGACTATAATCCATCCACATGATCTGGAGAAGTCATCGCCTTTCACCATTTCGTAAACTGTAACTGAAATCCAGTGATCAGTACGCACTCGATGCGTATTCGAACGGTCGACTTTGAAACTCCCATGACATTCCCAAGATCCTTAATTCCTTTAAATCACTGTGTCCAAAACCGATCATGTTGCCGACCTTATACAATCCATCATATGATCAATCTCGTCATCACATTATCACTCCGAATCTCTTCCGTTCATCTCAAATGATCGTATTATTTACTTCAACCACGTTGCTATCCTCGACTAGTATTTTTTTTTTCAAAACCCAGGTATAGTGTTGCTACTCGGCTTATATATAAATATGATCATAATATCCGATGCATAACATTTCACTTGATCGATGTAGGTCTACGCCTTTGGTCGTTAAGACAAGACTTCTAATCATCACACTTCTATCACGAGCAGCATACTAAGAGTCGATCTCATTCCCTCGATTCAATGTTCTCACTTCCATGGTTCCTTGTTAAGTCGAGAATCCAACCTTATAACTATCCAATGTGTTAGAAATACATCACTTTAAACTTCATCTTATTCCTGTATTCTTACTCAAATCCAAACTAGAGGGGGCCAAGGAACTAGTCTAAACCTAACTAACTTATGTCAGACTCGAATATTGTTGGTTGTTTGAATAGTTACTGCAACACTATTGTTTCGATAAATCATTCGATGAGGACCTGCATGGGCCACCACAAAAACTGTCACGTCCCGCTTCCCAAAAGATTGAGCAGCGAGGCATGGCCAGCCCGCATGGACTAGAGCCGTTGAGGCTCGGGGTCCAATAAGCGTCCATGGTAAGTTATGATGCGGAGGGAAAGGTCCGATCAAATGATTTAGCATGAAACAATAGAAATAGCAGTAGAAGATATTATTCAAACGCAGAAGGTAACCAACAAAGAGTTTAACATAAAGACTAAAACTGTACGTACCGGAGGCAACTAAAGAGGAAAGAGTCTGCGGGGGATCCTCAGGTTGTGGCAGCTCTATCAAGTCTGTGACATGTGTAAAACACATGTCAGCAACGAACTAATGAGACCATAAATTAATGCAGTTATACAATTCTAGTAGTTTTAAATGGAATTTAAAAGACAAATACACAGGCAGTCCTAGAAAGCAGGAAATAAGTAATGGTTATTCTAATCGATCTGCTAGGGGTGTCCATCTAGTCAGATCATCTAAGAGTTGTTCATGTAGTTCTGTCAATCTGCCAGGGGTGTCCATCTGGTCAGATCGTCTAAGTCTAGAAAAGGTCAAACGACCGGAATGCATCCCTGCGAAGCAAACAGGAGTGCACCAACTACGATACAAAGATAAAGCCTAAGGACTCAAGCTGCGTAGGCGGAGGGGAGCTACCCCCCAGGCCCAGCTAGACTCTTTTGTCCTACCCCACCCGCGAGTCGTTTGTGTTATGGACACGAGCCAATAAACGCTCCATCTAGACACGAGACAAGACGAGGATCACGAATGATACGGCGTATCATACCGGAGCGCACCAGTAACGGGTGAGCCAAAGCTGGGGAGCACCAGTTCTCAATGGGCACCCCCGTCGTCGATCCGAAACAAATCATTAATCATGAATGATACTACGTATCAAACCAGAGCGCCCCAGTCACGGGTGAGCCAAAGCTGGGGAGCACCAGTTCTCAATGGTCACCCCCGTCATCGATTAACTATCCGTAAGCGAGACATTCCTGGACGAGCCAGCAAACGCTCCACAAGAGTAGTGCCAACCTCCGTATAGGAGAGGCCCACGCCTGTGATCTTCCACAAAGATCCACACAATTATAATGTCCGGCTTATTAATTAGCATGTGAGGTTTAAGTTGCATATTAAAAGTGGGTTCGAGTAGAAAGTAGCATGCGATCATTTTCAAGTATTTTGCAGAAATAAATCTAGCAGTTCTAACATTAATTCTAGAAAAGCATAAAAGTAGTAACTAAAGTCTCATTCCTTGCCTGAAAGATTCCGACAAGGATGTAGTCCAGCAGGGTCTGGGTCAACCAACGGATCTACGGAACCTGTACGATAATCCTATCATCACAATCATGCACTCTAACATCCACAGGCAACGACATAAGATAAGCCAGATTAACTGGGCCCGCTTTGGGTCACCAGACCCATGATCCCATATTATTAATCTTGATTAGTGAAACAAAACCATCAGAAATTACCAATTTTAGTTGATTAACAGGCAAGTGGTGAATCCTACGGGACAGATCTTACCTCAACACGACGCGAGAGTTACTCTGACGTCGGGTAGCGACGTCAGGGGTTGGGTTCAGGTATCGTGTAGGTAACGGCGCCGGCTCTAGAAAAATGTATTATATCTGCTACATAAGGTTACGACAATTATTAGGACTTGGCTATAAGCTCTCAAAATAGTAAAATATCTATCATTTACACATATATAACTAATGCTCACATGCTATTACTTACATATAACCTTCTGTTATCCATTACTAGTATAAAACAATGATATATTATTTTAAAAGGCTTGCTGCATCCATACCACATTGGTACCAACCATTCTTATCCCACTAGCTTATTAAACAATCGGTCTATTAACCTATAATAATGTACTAACTAGACTATACATCAAAACTGACATACTAACCTCTGCTTACATCTAAAAGTAACATTTAAAAAATGGTTAAGGTAGTCAACAAACAATAAATAATGTCACTGTTATAATCCTAAACTTGCACTTGATGTTACAACACTTATGAAGTAATATATTATATTATTATGAATATATATCAACTAACGCAAGGCAACTTAAACTCACAGTTGCTTTCTAGGCTGCCTCGCGGATGTTTACAGGTGACGACGGTTGGAAGTCGATGGCAACAGTGGCGGTCGGAGGGACGGGCTCCGGCGGTTCTGAGCTGGGTATCCACGGGAGGGCGACGGCCTGTAGAGGGTGTTGGGGGTTTGCGGCCTGCAGTTCATATGGGGTGATGGGCGCTTGCAGCCGGAGTAAGGAGGAGGTGCACGTCGGGGGGAAGGAAGAAGATGACATCGAGTTGCCTTGGCATGGAGCTGGGCGCTGTTGTGTGATGGTGAGGGGAGATGGTGATGCGCTGCGAGGACGGATCTAGGGTGGTTGCCGACGGAAGTTACGGCTGGGAACGACAGCCTGTTGGTGGCCGCATGGAGCAAGGGCCCCAGGCTATTTCTGGGCAGTCGGTGGCTTGCCACGGGGGTTGGCCGGTGTTGGGGTGCGGCCTAGGCGGTGCATGGGTGGCGCGGCCTGCTGCTAGCGGCCGGCGGCGTGGATATGCAAGGAAGGCCGGAGGAGAGCTCGACAGCTCAAGGGGTCGTGGGTTCGGCAGACTTGGCCGGAGGAAGATCACCGTGGGGAGGTTCAAGGGGGTGGCGGCGTCGTGGGTTTTCTTGGCCGGAGCTCCGAGAAAAGGTGATGCGGCGGTCTAGAGGTGGTTTTCTGGTGGAGGAGGCCGGAGAAGAAGAGTGGCTGCAAGTTGAGGGTGATCGGGTCTTTGTGGCGGCTGCTTCTTGAATCTGGGAGCTAAAGACCTAGGTCTTAAATAAAAGAGGCCCTAGGGTATTGTTTAATAGGGGAGCTTGGCTGGTCACGTGAGTAAGGGCCCGGGTCTAGGCTCTCTCTCTCTCTTCTGAAATTTGTTTCAAACTATTGAACAGATTTGAAAAGCCCAACCACTCATATCTCTCTCCCCCAGGTGCGTGCGACCTAGCCAGCATGGTGTTGGGCAATGTGAGGAAAAGATAGTGGGCTCTCTACATTAAGAAGTGGTAAACATTATTAAATTATTAAGATGTTATAAACATCATTAAATTATTAAGAAGTGGGTTCGTTTGTTCCTCTTTTGAAAACGAAGGTGTTAAAAAACATCTCAGTTATAAACATTAAAATTTGAGAAAAGGTTTAGAACAGAGTTAAAAAAAATAATCATATTATTGCATTTCCACCTCCGGACATCCGAAAATTATAATCAATGTATCGGAGCGATCGCGCCTCTGAGAGGGTCATGAATACGGGGTTTGGTCGCGCGTCGGAACTACGGAAATATAATAATAAAACCAAATACGAAAAAATACGCACACGAAACAACATACGCACAAAATACGTACAACCGGAAGTGGCCGTTACATTTTTAGTGAACGTCATTTCACGGGTTGTTCTCCCACAAATCAGGTTTGATTGCAGGATCGTCGTAGCTTTAGACTTA
Source organism: Scilla litardierei (assembly GCA_030789695.1). Taxonomy (NCBI): domain Eukaryota; kingdom Viridiplantae; phylum Streptophyta; class Magnoliopsida; order Asparagales; family Asparagaceae; genus Scilla; species Scilla litardierei. Next base: position 86,683,722 of record CM061141.1, on the reverse strand, counting down.
GTCGCCGGATCTTTTTATTTTTAGTTCGTTCTCCGTGGACCAAACGCGCGATTGACCACTGTACCCCCGAGCCTCTCTTCGTCACGGTCGTCCCGATATTTTTTTTCGTAATTTTCTGATACCCCCAGCCCACCCAAATCACTAATCAATTAAGCCTTTTTAGCCAAATCAAATTCAAATTCAGTTGCTAATCAAATCTTAATGGGATTTGTACGTATCATGCAAATATGAATCTGCCACTACCCTCACCCAACATTTTCCCACTTCATACACCCCCCTCACTCACCTTCTCTCCTAGTCACCCCTTAATTATACCCCTCTTTAAAATGATTTGAGCAAACCTCCTCTTCAAAAACAACAACCCAGCCACATACCCTAGCCGCACGCAAACAACCCATTTGGCCGACTTTTTCTTCTTCCTCCAGCCGCCGACGGCCACCACCAGCCCCCCAACTCCGGCCACCACCCTCTCCTCCTCCTTCTCCTCCATCTCCCCTTCTCCAAAGCTCTTAAAAGCCATCAAAACCGCATCATATCTCACCCAAGCCGAAACTGTGCCCATCGCCGAAAAACCTCACGGCCGCCGGAAATCCACCGCCGCCGGCAACCACCACCACCCCCACTCGACTCCTCTTTGACCCTCCCGATCATCTCCAACTCCCCTTACCGTCTTCCCTCATCTCTACCTCCTCGAAACATATCTCGAACTCGCCTCAACGATAGTTTTGACAGATCTGCGCCATCGCCGGAAAAACCCGTCGCCCGGCCACCTCCGGCCACCTACGACGACCACCCTACCACCATTGGACTCCACTCGAACCCCCTATCATCTGCACCCCTATTTTCTCACTTCTCTCATCTTAATCTCCTCGAAACCCCGTTGAAACCAAACCCAAACGGTAGTTTTGGACAGATCTTTTCACCGTCGGAAAACACCCGCGCCCGGCCATCTCCGACCACTTCTGGTGACCGTTTGACCACCATTAGATCCCCCTTAAACCCTTTTATCTACTGCAAGTCTCCTTTGACTCCTCTGATCGCCGCTTTTCCGCTGCGATGCACGATAACGATCGTTGCGCAAATCTGTCCTTCTCGCATGCAAACGTGCGCCCACCGGCTTCCGACCGCTGTCGTAGACTCCCCACAGCCCCCTATACCTACTGCACCCCTTTTGATACTCCCTCAAGCTATGGCAAACCCCCCTACGAATCCAAACACCCGGGTTTTCCAAATCTGTCCTCTTCTCCGCAAAACGCCCGGTTCATCGCCGCCAGCCATTGCTCCGGCCACTCCTTAGGCCACACAACCCCCACTGACCTTCTTCAATCACCGGCAGCTCCCTTTAATCATAGGAGTTCACACTCATCACCGAACTCGCGTGTTTTCCCCCGACGTTGCCGCCGCCGTGAAGATCCGTTGCGCTACCCGCAACGGGAGAGATCTCGACGTGTGCTCACTGTTTGTGCCTCCACCTCGCTGTCCAGAAGTGTCTCGCTATGCTACCTGTGGTCGATACATTGTAGACGATACCGATCCATCGTCGTTCAGACCCGACGTCCACTTTTCGATCGACGTCAAAAGGTTAGTCCTCTAACGTGTAGTAAGAACCCCCACTATAGCAAATCGAAAACCTAATCTAAAAATCATCAACAATAACTAAATTTCATTTCCGCTCCTTTAAAACGTTGCAAAATATTAGACATCGACGAAGGACTTGAATATATGTGCATATAGGATAGATCGTCGATTAGGCTGAACCGAAACAAAAACGTGACTGTGACTGCTAGGATAGCCCCGTTGAACCTAGAAATGAACTCTAATATGAATGATGAAAAATGTGTCCTGACACTGCTGTTGACCCGTTTCAGACGGCCCTCACTAATGCACCGCTTCGACGGGACGCTCCGGACAGACGAGCTCTCCCCACCGCAGGCAAGTGTTACACTTGCGTACTTCGGCCACGTTTAGGCCATCTTTCACTTGAACTGTAAAAGTACGACTAAAGAGAACTGAACGTGAAATGATAGCGTCTGGGACCCCCTTTGACAGCTTAGACTTGACGACGAAGTCTAAGCACAAACAACAACTACAACTAACACCTTAGGATTTATCTGTGTGTGCGTGTGTATGGACCCCCCTAGAATCAACAACAACTACTGCCATAGGTTTCATCTAGGTGTGCGTGTGTGTGGACACCCTAGAACAACTTTGCCCTTGCCATGTCATGAACATCTTGCACGTCATGTCGTACATAGCCTGCGGGCAATAAGACGCTCACCTAGCAGAGTGGGTGATCTTTGTTATGGAACACCTATGGGAAACTCGGCACCCACCTAGCAGAGTGAGTGTCCCAGTAGACCGAGAGAATAGAGGCACTCACCTAGCAGAGTGACTAGTACTATACAGTGGTACAGATTCACCTACGGGACGTTCGTCGCTCACCTAGTAGAGTGAGAGATACGCTACAGACCGTGGGGATAGAGGCACTCACCTAGCAGAGTGAGTAGTCCTATAGTATCTTATCTTGAGCACTTGGGGTTTGGGGTGGGTTGAGCGGTCGCACGGGGAGAGTGTTTGATCCCCCTTAAACCATAAGGCGTGAACCCTTCGAGTCACACATGTCTTGTCTTGTCTTGTCCTGTCCCGTCTAGCTTAGTCCCGTAGTCGGTAGCACACGCTACGGCTACTGTCTGTCAAGTTTACTTTTACAGCACCACTTTTACTTTCTACATAGTATAACTACCATGTCATAACCTTAGCATGTTAATCAACCAGTAAAATGTTGCTCTTAATTACATAACACTTGCAGTAGAGTCTAACCCTCTATTGTAGACTTTACCTGACGTACAGTTCCTTTTCTCTTGCGTGATAAACGTTAGGTGTTGACCCAGAGTACGCAGACGAGCCAGACATACCTGAGTACTTAGAGCCAGAGGACGTCGACCCGGAGTACGTTCCTGACGAGGACCAGACCTAGAGGTTCCTCACTGTTGCTGATTCAGTGTTTTACCGCTTTCTAGTCTGGTGCGTAGCACCGTTTACTTTTTGGCCTAGGTTGGGTGCTTGCACCATTAGTTTTCCTTCTGTTGTTGTTGCCATGCTGGGCATTACTTTCCTTTTTAGACTCTTGTACGTCTGGATATCTTGATGGAATAAAATGAATGCATCTTTCTTTCAGTACTTTCTGTTGTTACGAAATTTTTATAAATGCAACAACCTGTAATCTTAAAATGGTATCCCTACAGACGCTTATTGGGTCCGAGATTCACAGCTCCGGCCTAAGCGGACCTTAGTCACGCTTCGCCTCCGTAGTTTTGGGAAGCGGGGCGTGACAGGTTTTAGTGGTGGCACATGCAGGTCTTGCAATTATAAAAGTTCGTAGTAATAGTATTACTCGCATTCATTTTTAACCACCAGTTTATCTCGTATGAGTCTAATTTGGGTCTTCCTTGTCAATAGGATGGCGGGAGGATGCAATACCCGAGCCGGACCTTCAGCCGACGGGGCCTTGGATGGCCAAGGTGGTGAGTTTCACCAATTTCTGGGTGTGATGAGAGAGATGTTGAATGTTCAGCATCATCTGGTTAAGCAGTCCAACCGTGCTACCCGAGCTGCTCCGGTTGCACCACCACCGCCCACGCCTGCACCTCGAGCTGCTCCTGGAGTTAAACAGTTCAATGAGCTTGAGTCGAAGATGTTTTCTGGGAAGGAAGGACCTTTAGGTGCTGATGAGTGGATTTAGAGCATAGAAGAGAAGCTGGTAGCTGCGAAGATCCCTGATGATACCAGAGTTGAGATAGCGAAGATGCAGCTGGTTGAGAATGCTAGGAACTGGTGGCGCATTAAGGAGAGGCGTCCGCAGAAGCCAGTGGAGTGGAAGACTTTCAAGTCCACGTTCAGAGAGAAGTATTTCCCCAAGGCTGATAAGAGGGAGCTTTTGAGCCGATTTGTGAATCTGAAGCAGGGGGACATGACAGTTGATGAGTCAGAGTTCAAGATGCTCAGTCGATTTGCCTCTCATATGGTGAAGAAGGAAGAGAACCGAGCTGATCGGTTTCGTCAGGGACTGTATCCGAAGATTCAGGATTCCATGTCCTCGGCGGATTTTTCGACCATGGGAGCTGTGCTGAATGCCGCCAGTAATCATGAGATCATATCGCGTCTACCTGACCCTCCAGCTGGTGGAGGAAAGCGCCCCATGGAGCAGTACCGGCCACCTGCTAGGCCAGCTATAAGACCAGTTCAGACAGTGCCTTTCAAGAGGCCAGGAGCACCAGCTCAGCATCAGATGACGGGCCCATGCTATTTCTGCGGCAAGCCAGGGCATCAGCAGAACACTTGCAGGAAGAAGCTGGGTTTGTGCCTGGCATGTGGAGCTGCCACACACGCCATTGTAGATTGCCCAAGATCGCGTCATGCTGTAGTCGGAGCGCCAGTTCCACTGCAGGGTAGAGCGCCTGCCCAGAGAGGAGCTTTTGTTCATGGGGCTTATACCATGACGGCCGTGGATGGCGTCATTGCAGGTAATTCCTTAGACTTAGTTTTTCATATTATAGTTTAGCTTATTTTTTGTTGCTTATATATGTTTCAAAACCTATTTGTTTTCTTCTAAATCAAATCTTTAAAGTTTTGAAACAAGCACATAAGTTCACAACACACCTATTTTTCCCCATCCAATACCACAACTCTACACGTTTTTCCAAATGTTTTAAAATCTGCTTTGGCCTTAAACTTCTTTTTTCATTTTCCTCTTCGGGAGTGTTATTTTTTATTTTTATGATATTGTTAATACTAGCTATTTTTGTTATAGGATTATGTTGCGGGTAGGCATAGAATGAGATGAGATATGCTGTAGCGGTGATTAATTGATTTTGAACACAAAGATATTAGATTAGATTTCTTTCGGTTGAAAAGAATGAGGTGTCCAAGACTTATCTATTTACTTTAATAATACCAATGCGTGAAGGATTCAATGGAAATGCCAGTTGGATGAAATTATACACTGGGAGATGAGTGGTTATCGGATTTGAAACTTTGACGAGTGGTCGATGGGAGTAGCTAGGACAGGATGATATGAGTTAGGGTGATCACGAGAATGAGTAGAGCTTTTTTTAAAGCATCAAGGCTTGATTATTAAGTTGACGTGAGAAGACCATGGAGATAACATGACATGTTGAGATGAATGGATGGTTAGATAGACGGATTTAGTTTGATTACGAGATTAGATGATAGAGGTAAGAATAGATGTGGTTCGATGGTTCATTGATTATAGAGGAAATTCATAGGTCGATATGATGGATAATATATTGGGGACGAGATGATTGTTGACTTGCAAATGATAATGTGGATTCATAGTTAAGTGATAGGATGCGATTCTAGTTGTAGCATTAGCCAGTGGAGAGACGAGTTATGATGGATTATTTGAGGAACGATGTTTGAAGTTATGGGATTAGCGATCATTATGTGTAGATATGGGAGTTGTAGGATTAAGTGTTTATAGATATTATTATTATTAGTATAATTGATTCTGAGGACGGAATCATTTTCTAACGTGGGTAGAATGTAACGGCCGCTTCCCGACCGTTCGTATTTTCTACGCGTACGACTCTTTTCGTGTGTGTATTTATTTTTGCCTCTTCTTGGATCCGGACTATGCGATGTCTGGACAAGGCGATGTGATATGTCGTTGTGACCGTAAGGAAGAGTAGTTATTTGTGGGATTTTTAGTGAACGTCATTTCACGGGTCGTTCTCCCACAAATCAGGTTTGATTGCAGGATCGTCGTAGCTTTAGACTTAGTCATCGGATCTTTTTATTTTTAGTTCGTTCTCCGTGGACCAAACGCATGATTGACCACTGTACCCCCGAGACTCTTTTCGTCACGGTCATCCTGATATTTTTTTCGTAATTTTCTGACACCCCTAGCCCACCCAAATCACTAATCAATTTCGAAGCCCGTTTAGCCAAATCAAATTCAAATTCAGTTGTTAATCAAATCTTAATGGGATTTGTACGTATCATGCAAATATGATTCTACCACTACCCTCACCCAACATTTTCCCACTTCGTACACCCCCTCACTCTCTCTCTCTCCCAGTCACACCTTAATTATACCCCTCTTTAAAATGATTTTAGCAAACCTCCTCTTCAAAAACAACAACCCAGCCCCATACCCTAGCCGCACGCAAACAACCCATTTGGCCGACTTTTTCTTCTTCTCCAGCCGTCGACGGCCACCACCAGCCCCCCAACTCCGGCCACCACCCTCTCCTCCTCCTTCTCCTCCATCTCCCCCTCTCCAAAGCTCTCAAAAGCCATCAAAACCGCACCATATCTCACCCAGGCCAAAACTGTGCTCATCGCCGAAAAACCTCACGGCCGCCGGCCATCAGCCACAGCCGACGACCACACCACCCCCACTCGACTCCTCTTTGACCCCCTGATCATCTCCAACTCCCCTTACCCTCTTCCCTCATCTCTACCTCCTCGAAACATCTCTCGAACTCGCCTCAACGACAGTTTTGACAAATCTGTGCCATCGCCAGAAAAACCCGTCGCCTGGCCATCTACGACGACCACCCTACCATCGTTGGACTCCACTCGAACCCCCCATCATCTGCACCCATCTTTGCTCACTTCTCTCATCTCGATGTCCTCGAAAACCCGTTGAAACCAGGCCCTAACGGCAGTTTTGGACAGATCTGTACACCGCCGGAAAACACCCGTGCCCGGCCATCTCAGACCACTTCCGACGACCGTTCGACCACCATTAGATCTCCCTTGAACCCCTTTATCTAATGCAAGTCCCCTTTGAATCCTCTAATCGCCACTTTTCTGCTGCGATGCACGACAACGATCGTTGCACAAATCTGTCCTTCTTGCCTTCAAATGCACGCCCACCGGCTTCCGGCCGCCGCCGATGACCCCCCTAGCTGTCGTAGACTCCACACAGCCCCCTCTACCTACTGCACCCCTTTTTATACTCCCTCAAGCCGCGACAAACCCCGCTACAAACCCAAACACCCGGGTTTTCCAAATCTGTCCTCTTCTCCGCAAAACGCACGGTTCATCGCCGCCGGCCGTTGCTCCGGCCACTCCTAAGGCCACGCAACCCTCACTGACCTCCTTCAATCACCGGCAGCCCCCTTTGATCATAGGAGTTCACGCGCATCGCCGAACTCGCGTGTTTTCCCCCGATATTGCCGCCGCCGTGAAGATCGTTGCGCTACCCGCAACGGGAGAGATCTTGACATTTGCTCGCTATTCATGCCTCCACCTCGCTGTCCGAAAGTGTCTCGCTACGCTACCCATGGCCGAGACATTGGAGATAATGCCGATCCATCGCTGTTCAGACTCGACATCCACTTTTCGATTGACGTCAAAAGGTTAGTCCTCTAACGGGTAGTAAGAACCCCCACTGTAGCAAATCGAAATCCTAATCTAAAAATCGTCAACAATAACTAAATTTCATTTCCGCACCTTTAAAATGTTGCAAAATATTAGACATCGACGAAGGACTTGAATATCTGTGCACATAGGATAGATCGTCGATTAGGCTAAACCGAAACAAAAACATGACTGTGACTGCTAGGATAGCCCCGTTGAACCTAGAAATGAACTCTAATAGGAATGATGAAAAACGTGTCCTGACACCGCCGTTGACCCGTTTCAGACGGACCCTCGCTGACGCACCGCTTCGACGGGATTCTCCAGACAGACGACGCTCTCACCACTGCAAGCAAGTGTTACACTTGGTACTTCGGCCAGTTTAGGCCATCTTTGACTTGAACTGTAAAAGTACGACTAAAGAGAACCGAACGTGAAATGATAGCATCCGGGACCCCCTTTGACAGCTTAGACTTGGCGACGAAGTCTAAGCATAAACAACAACTACAACTGACACCTTAGGACTTATATGTGTATGCGTGTGTGTGGACCCCCTAGAATCAACAACTACTGCCATAGGTTTCATCTGTGTGTGCGTGCGTGTGGACACCCTAGAACAACTTTGACCTTGCCATGTCATGAACATCTTGCACGTCATGTCTTACATAGCCTGCGGGCAATAAGACGCTCACCCAGCAGAGTGGGTGATCTTTGTTACGGAACACCTACGGGAAGCTCGGAACCCACCTAGCTGAGTGAGTGTCCCAGCAGACCGAGAGGATAAAGGCACTCCCCTAGCAGAGTGACTGGTCCTATACAGTGGTGCAGATTCAACTACGGGACGTTCGTCGCTCACCTAGAAGAGTGAGAGATACGCTACAGACCGTGGGGATAGAGGCACTCACCTAGCAGAGTGAGTGGTCATATATTGTCTTGTCTTGAGCACTTGTGTTTGGGGTAGGGTTGAGCGGTCGCACGGGGAGAGGGTTTGATCCCCTTCAAATCGTAAGGCGTGAACCCTTCGAGTCACACATGTCTTGTCTTGTCTTGTCATGTCCCGTCTAGCTTAGTCCCGTAGTCGGTAGCACACGCTACGGCTACTGTCTGTCACGTTTACTTTTCCAGCACCGCTTTTACTTTCTACATAGTATAACTGCCATGTCATAACCTCAGCATGTTAATCAACCAGTAAAATGTTGCTCTTAATTACATAACACTTGCAGGAGAGTCTAACCCTCCCTTGTAGACTTTACCTGACGTACAGTTTCTTTTCTCTTGGGGGCTGTACGTCAGGTGTTGAGCCAGAGTACGCGGACGAGCCAGACATACCTGAGTACTTGAAGCCAGAGGACGTCGACCCGCAGTACGTTCCTGACGAGGACCAGACCTAGAGGTTCCTCACTATTGCTGATTTAGAGTTTTACCACTTTCTAGTTCGGGTGCGTAGCACCGTTTACTTTTCGGCCTAGGTTGGGTACTTGCACCATTAGTTTCCCTTCTGTTGTTGTTGTTATGCTGGGCATTACTTTCCATTTTAGACTCTTGTATGTCTGGATATCTTGATGGAATAAAATGAATGCATTTTTCTTTCAGTACTTTCTGTTGTTACGAATTTTTTATAAATGCAAGAACCTGTAATCTTAAAATAGTATCCCTACAGACGCTTATTGGGTCCGAGCTTCACAGCTCCGGCCTAAGCAGACCTTAGTCACGCTTCGCCTCCGTAGTTTTGGGAAGCGGGGTGTGACACCTCGGGATGCGGAGCGGTTCGAGGATCGGTTCGACACAGGACGGGGAGCGGCTCGGAAGAAGGTGCAGTACACCTTGCATGTACCAAGACAAGGTTCCGGTATATAATTTAGAAGCTTTCTTTTAATTATGTCGCAGTAGCTTAGATCCTTCTTGGGGTGGTCAGATCCACCTCAAGTTGGCAGAGATCATGGCTAAGGGTCTTGATTTTCCTTAGGGCTTCGTTAAAAAGTTTAATGATTTTCTTCTGATGTGCTTTCTTTTGCCTCTATTGTTCGTCCGGCTTAGGACGGGCATATAGTTTTGTGTCCTGATGGTCCATCAAAATCCAACATTGGTATCGGAGCTTAGTCTGCATGATGATCTAGGACTGCGACTTTTTAAAAATGAATGCTTTTTAAATGCATGCTAAAAATTTTAACTTTATGCGCTATTGTTAAAAATGAAACTGTTTTCATTTGTGATGTTTTTTTAAAATTCTTTTATACGATAAAATTATTTTTTGAAACATGGAAATTTTATGCTTATTTTAAAACATGGTTTATGTAATGAAAATTATATGATAATTTTTTTGAAACTGTTTTAAGTTTTAAAATCATGCTTTTAAATTTAAATATTAAATTTAGTTGCACATTAATTATTTATAGGATAAATTTTTTTATGTGTTGATGCATGTTTAATAATTATGTGATGATTGTTAAACAGTTATAAACCTTTTAAGTGATATTTAGGTTAATAATTGCATGCTAATTTTATAGTTGATAAAGTTAGATTATGTTTTAATGACCATGCTTCATTATGTGATAATTGTTGAAACCTTTTAGGTTATCCATTAAAACCTATTTGAAATTTATAAGATAAATTTTTAATGATATGCTATGTTTTAATAATCATTAAAACCTTTTAAAACCTAATTCCTGATTAGGGTAGTCTTTTAACGACGATAATTATTTTAATCGTTATTATAATATTCTCATTAAAATACTACACTTTAAAGTGTTGTAAATGATTTATTAAAATCCTAATAACGATTAGGATAGCACGTGACACTTATAGTTGATAAGGATTTAATAAAAGTTATTAACAAGTCCTAAAATTTTGAATTTTAAGGATTCAACTAGTTGATAAGATTAATTAGTTGTTAATAAAAGCCTTTTAGTCTATGGCACGCATATATAAATGACAAGCTTCATTCAATGGATCATGATCCGGTCAATGTGCTTGGCTAAGTTTGTTGGATCACCCTAGCTAGTCTAAGGGACAAGTGATCTTGGCTTAGTCAATTCCCTGGTCGTGTTCCGCTGGACCGCAATGACGCGAATAATGATTATATGACACCCTGGATTATATCTAAGTCAATTACGTTTAAAATCTTTTTCAAGATTAGCCATAGCCCTCCTTACTTTTGGAATTTGGAAACCAGGGATTTCATGTTATAGTTGTTGAGTCAACTCAAGCTGTAACATGAATATCTATTGGAAACAAATTCCAATAAACATGTGATGTAGTCCGACTTAACCCAAACTGTCGCATCGTGAATCAACCGAGTGCCGGTGTAAGTTAGGATTGGACGCAAAAGTAAGGGTCCGATTATGATTTGTTGAGTCAACTCAAGGTCATAAGTGACTAGAGTAAAAACCGATGAGGGAATCACATTCGATGTGATTGATGAAGAGTCGTCTACCGATCGCAGAGTTAAGCAACTTGTTGAGTCAACTCAAGGTTGTGAGACTCAGGGTGGTCGGGTCCCTTTCCCATTATAATTTAATTCAATTAAATCGTTTATTGATTGGCTTAAAATGATCGCGAAAATAGTGGGAGGATATAGATTAATAAAAGCCATTTTATCTATATTTAATATTGAACATATGCTAAACTAGGGTAAGTTCTAAGTTTACCAATGGAATCAAAATGTAATATTCTAACAGAATAAGTTAAATGGTCAAATAGGTTGGTTAATGGAATATCAAGTTAAACTCTAATTGATATAATAAACTATATTCTCGTTGACATTGAAATGACCTTATTAAGGACAGACTTAAGGAATATGATTTCATTAAGTTCTGAGTCCAACAAAATAAATGCATGCTACATGTCACTCGCCTCTATATGGGGCAGCTGGAACATATTGATGTTCAAAAGCAAGTTTCTCCATACAATTTGTTGAGTCAACTCAAGGTTGTATGGAAAATGGTTTCGATCTGCAAGGTTCGAAACTTTAATCAAACTGTTTGATTCGAAGATGAGTGCATGAGCGGTACAAGACCATGTACCCATTTGATTCGAAGATGAGTGCATGAGCGGTACAAGACCATGTATCCAAGTTAGATCTTGAGTCAAGGAACTTGTTGAGTCAACTCAAGGTTGTGAAACTCAAGTGTTTGGACACGTTAGGTGTTTGTACAGCTAGTAATTTTGTTGTGACATTTAATATCTAAATGAGATTTAGAAAAGGAAGAGGGTACTCAGGAAAGTCAATTGAGAAAGATAGTTTTATTTATCATTAGTAAATGCATAAGCATGAGGAACTGAAAATGTGACATATTTGATATCACGATTTCATATTAATTGTTATACAAAAGACGACTAACACATTTTTGATGAATGTCGTCACCTTGCTTCTGAAGCAATGTTTTGTGTGAGTAATTTGTAATAACTATAATACATTAAATGTTAATTTATGAATGCGCCGTATCAAAGAGACTAAGCTTCACAAGTTACATAAAGAGGGGTCTAACCTCTCGTATTATGAGGTCTACAGACACTTGTGAATCTTATTCTCAAAGGTATGATGGCCGAAACTCTTTCTGTAAGACAGCGTGAGAGCGAGTTGCTGAACTCGCAGTCTTGTACATACTTATGTACCTGGACCCAAGTCTAAGTTAGCCAAGATAAGTTGTTCTTATTCTATTGAGACACATGTTCTTGATGAAACACAAGTCTGATAAAATAAAGAACAAAATGACAGAAGTATTTGAAATGATTCGATTAGATCGAAAAGTCAAATACTTAGATGTATAAATCTTGCAAAATTAAAAAAATGTGATTTTCTCTCAGGTCAAGTCTTTTTAACATATTGGATGTGTTGGAGAGCATAAATTGCACTTTGTTAGACATAGTGTGACTCATGGCAAAGTGACTGAGTTACGATCCTCCCTCTGAGTTAAATCCCAGAAAGTAATGCCTAGGGTTTGATAAGGTTTTATGAGGACCTTATCAATAAGATATTCATTAAATCAATTGTTATGAAGTTAAAAGATTACTCGAGTCTCGTGAGACGAAGAGTCGAGTTGAACATCATAATCGATGATGGCCTAGTCAACTTCCAGGATGAAATTCAGAGTAGTGACTCCGATTAATAACTTGATGCAATCAGAAATGGTTCGTGCACATGAATAAAGTATAGACTTTAGTTTATATGCCCAAAGAAATTGTTTCTTATTGTCTGCAAGTAAATCTTCAAGTTAGAAGATTGGTGTAGAAGAAAAATAATGAAGTACAATTACGTTGGTTGAGAACGATTTTCATCCTAACTCCTATACATGGATTATGATGAAACTGTCTCGCCAACAGATTTGCACAGATCTACTCGGACCGAACTCGATGTAAATGCTCATGATGACCATGAAAACTGGTGCAATCATTTATAGTCCGTTATCTAAATATGATTTAGAAAAACGAACTTATATGAATTGGCCAGTGAGTTTTCAAAGTCAGTGGGAGCGAATAAAACACATGTGAGGCATCAAGGGGCTGGAACATATTTTTGACAAAGTGGTCAAAAGAGTTTGTCACTTTTGAATATGAACCGTCTAAAATGACCAGCAACTATATTATTATCGTAAGGTACGATGAGATGGATGAGATCTAGAAAAATTAAATGGATTCCGTTGGACCAAAGGAATTATTTGGATGGGATTCAAATGGTTGGTCTAGCATGAATATAGAAAAACCACTTAAGTCTAATCAGTAGACGGTTTAGCAGATCCACTCACGAAGGCTCTACCACATGAAGTCTAGAAAGACTTATGTGTATATACGGTATAAGATACCAGGATAAATGGGCCTAAGTGCAAGTGGTCGATGTAGTGAGAAAGGTATCCCTGGAGGCAATTATCTCTGTGTAATTGTACAAACATCGTGTTCGAAGTAACAGTATGCTGTTTGGTATAAATTTATCTAAGTTAATCATAATGTAGTTATCATTAGATATTAACTTAGGTAAAGTCCTGAGACTTAATGCAAGGTCAAACATGTATCGAGATGAGTATCTCGATCATGATGAAGTGTTTGACCGTTAGTAGCATAAGTCTAAAAGGGTTCGTGGTCGTAGATGTTTCGAGAGAAGGATATTTAAACATCGGATAGAGCATTATGTCTTAGTCTTCACCGTATAGCGGTGACGATGATCTTATAATCGTTTGCCTTAGCAAAGTCGAAGACGAGACACGGGTGTTTATTGGAGAATGAGTTCACTGAACGACCCATCAAGAGTTTTTATATGGTTATGATTGACTAATCTGTCAATGATAACTCTTAGTGATGATAGGCAAGTTGGTCTTTTGACTTGAGGACATTGTACGAACTTGTGCGTGAACGATGTTACTTAGATCACTAACCTAGATTCGAGGATATGCCTGTTAAAAGGTCTTTGGTTGGTCGACATTTGAAGCATATGAGGAGAGTAATAAGCAAGAGAGGATTCGTCACTCCCGGTCAATGGAAAAGAGTGTCGTAGAGTTAGTTCGGTCTTTAGTGAAATCTCTGGCCAGAGTATGTTGGAAGATGTTCAACATTATTTGACTAAAGATCGATGGAAACTAATCGAATTCGAGATATTGGGGTTGCCAGTTTGACCGTACCCTAGGCTTGAACTAGACGACATAGTTTAGTCGAAGAGACAATAACTACGAAATTCATCACGGACACAGTCAGGGTGGTCCCAACAATACTCATGTCGATGAGTTAACCACATAAGTATGATACTGAAACAGGGACATCAACTGATGCTCGTGGTCACTGCCGTCTGGGGCTTCGAGCCCCACCTGTAGTAGGGTCAGGCTGTAGGGTCTCATACAGAGTGCGAGATTCGTCTAGTAATAGGTAGAAACATTAGGGATAATATGCATTTGATGCAAGGGATAGAACACTGCAAATAGTTTGAAGTTATCTTTTGCATTCGGGATAAATGATCCTAAGTGCAAGTGGGAGATGTTGGGAGATGTATGCCCTCAGATCATTTGTATCTAATGCAAATGATATTTTAAGCTTAGATATGGGACTATTTTGCATGTGATGCAAAAGGAGTTACATGTGTCTTAAATTGTTTAAGACCATATTTAATATAATAAATGCATTGAAAAAGTTACCTGGATGACAGGATCGTCCCGCTCTAAACGCAGGTTCAAACCGCGTCAAAAACGGAGTCTAAATTCACAAGTTAGAGCCAAAACAAGTCAGCCCACACTATTGGGCTGAACCCAGCGAAAATAGAGGCCCACCAATCCCGAATTTTCTGGTTAGGGTGTTTGGAACCCTGGATTTTTTTACAGCTGGATTTTCCATCTTTGAATGGTTTTTGGCTAACTTTGAGACGACGTTTGAAGGGTCAAACGACATCGGATTAACTTGCCGTTTTTTCATACGCGTTCATCGTTCAACCCTCTTCGATTTGATAGGTTATATCAAGATTGAAGCTCAACGGTGAGGGAGTTAAAATTCATGGAAGTTTGGCCTTTATGAAAGGCAGACTAACTTGAATTATTAAACTCTAAAAACATAGTCCCACATCAGAAGTGGAGTAAAGGTGAGGGGTCAGCCACCTATATAAATAGGGGCTTGCCCCCTCCGATAAACTCGTCCCAAGCTCTAGATCTGAGCAGCTCCCAAAAATGTTAGAGCACGCTCAGATCTAACCTTGAATTAATATTCTCTTCTCCCTAATTTTCTGCATTGCTCCTGAAGGGCTCTAGCAAAGATACGAATGAGTTCGGATCCGATCCGAAATCTTGGTGAAGGTTCACATTCAGGTGAAACTTTCTTCGACGCGTGGTTGGCTCGGCGACAAGGGGATAGCTTGCCTCTGGACGCGGAGCGGTTCGAGGATTGGTTCGGCACAGGACGGGGAGCGGCTCGAAAGACGGTGCGGTACACCTTGCTTGTACCAAGGCAAGGTTCTGGGTATGTAATTTAGAAGCTTCCTTTAAATTATGTCGCAGTAGCTTAGATCCTTCTTGGGGTGGTCAGATCCACCTCAAGTTGGCAGAGATCCTGGCTAAGGGTCTTGATTTTCCTTAGGGCTTCGTTAAAAAGTTTAATGATTTTCTTCCGATGTGCTTTCTTTTGCCTCTATTGTTCATCCGACTTAAGACGGGCATAGAGTTTTGTGCCCTAATGGTCCATCAAAACCCAACAATAAATGCGGGGTCACTCGATCCCACAATATTAAAGACCTCCAGGTCAGTTTGCCACCCAAACCGAAGTTATAAATGCGGGATCACTCGATATTGCAATCTTGAAGACCTCCGGCACAGTTCGCCACCCAAACCGGAGTTATAAATGTGGGGTCACTTGATCCTGCAATCTTGAAGACCTCCGAGGCAGTTCGCCACCCAAACCAGAGTTATAAATGTGGGGTCACTCGATCCCGCAATCTTGAAGATCACCTAGGTAGGTTGTGGGGTAGCTATCCATAGCGTACCAGGCTTTGCTAACCAAACTGGCCAGGGGCTTGAAGAAGGGTTCTACCCGAAATTTGCCCTCAGGAAGACCACCAGGGCAGATCACGGCACAGATACCCATAGCGTGATGGGCTTCACTAACCAAACCTGCCAGGGGCTTGAAGAAGGGTTCTGACCGAAATTCATGTAATGCCCTGCTAAGCTACTGCACAAGTACTAGAGGGGGGGTGAATAGTACTTTAAAATAATTAAGAGGATAATTCCTAATTATCTTGCAAACTCTACCAATAATGCGGAAATGCGGAAATGTAAATATTAGACAACAAAGAAAACAATCACAAACACACGATATTAATGGGTTCGGATCCACCCAAGTCTCCCCGACTTGTTCCCGGTGATCCTACATCCCAACCACCCGGATCCCCTCCGGATACTTGAGTTAGAAACCCTAACTCAAGATTTGCACTATGAAATACTTGTGAAAAACCTTCACAAAGTCAAATCATACACAAATGAAATTGTGACTCCCACAACCCGGGATCACAAACAAACTCTCACAACCGAGAGTGAAACACTTGTAATAACAAAGTAAATTGAAATAGAAGTTCTTACCACAAAATACCTATGCCTTGAGTAAACTTACAAATTAGGGCAAAACGGATTTGGGGAAGATGAAGAGGCACCAAACCCTAGCTCCAAGTAGATGACCAGCAATAGAGTCCTAGGTGGATGTTGGTGACCTAGAATCAAGCACTTGGCTTGGAAGGCTCACAATCAATGAATCTAGTCGGTGAACTAGTCGGTCAGTGAGATTCCTTAGGTTGAGACTGATAACGAGCACATACACATACGGCAAACATAATATCGGGCCTACTGATATAGTAAACTACCTATCATACCTCGATATAGACGAATGTCTACATCTTTTCCGCCCGCATCTTTATCAAGATGTGTAGTCGTGCTCATTGGAGTCTTCTTCCCGAAGGCATTCTCCATTCCAAATCGCTTTAGCAACTCCACCGTGTACTTCGTTTGGTGGATGAAGATTGCATCGTTCATTTGGCGAATTTGGAGACCTAAGAAATATTTGAGCTCACCCATGTGGCTCATCTCAAATTGATCCTTCATCACATTAGAAAACTCTTCGCAAAGAGCAAAGTTAGTAGCACCGAAAATGATATCATCAACATAAATTTGAACTAAAATTATATCATTATTCGAATACTTAACAAATAATGTGGAATCAACTTCTCCCATTTTAAAACCCAAATCCAAAAGAAAATTCTTTACATGGTCATACCAAGCTCGAGGAGCTTATCTCAAAACGGTAAAGTGCTTTCATAAGTTTAAAAACATGATTTGGAAATTTTTCATTTATAAAACCCGGAGGTTGAGAAACATAAACTTCCTCAAAAACATCTCCGTTTAAAAACGCACTTTTAACATCCATTTGAAAGAGTTTAAAATCTTTATGGCATGCAAAAGATTACAATAATCTAATTGATTCTAATCTAGCTACCGGAGCAAAGGATTCTTCGAAATCGATACCTTCCTCTTGTCGATAGCCTTGAGCTACTAACCGAGCTTTGTTCCGGACGACGATTTGGTTTTCGTCGGTCTTGTTCTTGAAGATCCACTTTGTCCCTATGACGGTGTGGTTCTTCGAAGGCAATGGAACAAGCTCCCAAACCTCATTCCTCTCGAATTGAATGAGTTCATCCTCCATGGCTAAGATCCAAGCACCATCTTCGCACACTTCATTAACATTCTATCACGCCCCGCTTCCCAAAAATGTGGAGGCGAGACGTGAGAAGGTCCGCTCAGACTTGAAGCTGAAAAGCCGCAAGTCCGATAAGCGTCAAATAGAACTACAAATGGCAGGTCCTTGCAATGCAATACGAAAACAACAATAATAATAAGAAGGAGAGACAGATAAAATGTTCAATCTCAGATTATCCATTAATTAAATTACAATATCACAGAAAAGCCACCAGGCTAAAAGGAAAAGAGTCTAAGGCCCAAACATGGCCAACAAGGTATAACATACATACAAAGGTGCCACGCACCAACAACTAACAGCAAACCTAAACAAAGAAGTGAACACGAGCGGTCTTCAAGATAGGCCCTTGGTGTCCACTCACCACCACAGCAAACATCAGCATCAGCAACACCATATCCCCTGCAACAAAGCTCTGGCTCTGGGTCTAACATGTGACACCCAAAAGAGAGAGGGGCACATGTCAGCAAGTCTGGAAAGACTTGTGCAAGGAAACTGAAAGTGAACTAGCAACCTAGCAGTTATAATAAGATGCAATGACATGGCATTTAAGTATGATGCGACAGTTTTAAAGGTAGGAAAGCCAATCACTCACGATGTAGCAAAAGCTACCAATCACTATTCACGAATCACGATTATCACTGTTATCACTGTTTGTCACGTACAAGTAAACACGTCAAGTCAAGTACAAGTACAAGGGATCATTCAGCGAGTGCCGTATTGCCAGCAGGCTGTGTAATCAAGTCAAGTACAAGGGGTCACTCAGCGAGTGCCCTATTGCCCGCAGGCTGTGTAATCTTATGGTCACGAGCCAGGAAATGTATTTTGTTTGGCATAAGGGTGCACCTAGCCTCCATATCGAGCGTTGGGGTTAGCAACTTACTATGCTCGCTTCCGGTCACGAGCCAGGAACTATCAGTTTTGTAGCGTGAGCTACACATTCACGATAAACAATCAATGTATGCAATGACATGAACAGATATTCGCGTACCGTTAATTGTAATTAAACATGACAGGCAAAATGCAATGACATGAACAATATTCGCATACCGTATATTGAAATTAGACATGACAGGCAAAATGCAATGACATGAACAATATTCGCATACCGTTAATTGTAATTAAACATGACAGTTTAAAGATGCATGGATGACATGCACAGATAATACGCGTACCGTTATTTGTAATTAAACGTGACATACAAGCATGATGAGGGTGACGGACCAAGCTTCGTTGTCAAACTAGGTCAATGGCGTCCAGACGGCTATCCTTTCACCGTCTAGTCTCTTTTACGCTAAAGCAAGGTAATGGCCTAAGACCTGGCCCAAATCAAGAGATGCAAGTTTCACTTGCCTGGCACCGAGGAAAACTAGGGTTTCCTGGGCTGATTAGGAAGGTCAACGAAGGATTGGTGACCGACTAGCTTGGGAACTAGTCGGTCGGTTGATCAACACAGACCGACTAAGAGTAAACAGTTGCTCGCTCAGGAAAACTGGACTATGAGTTAGTCGGTCTGTGAAGGCTTGTCAACCGACTAGTTTGAGAACTAGTCGGTCGGCGAGTGTTCATTGACCGACTAAAGGCTGAATTCTGAGAGAGATCATGGAAATAAGAGTTAGTCGGTCTGAGAAGGATTCCTGACTGACTAGTTTAGCATCTAGTCGGTCGATGGTTGTTCTTAGACCGACTAAGAGTAAACAGTAACTCCATAATAATTGATTGAATGAACTAGTCAGTTCCAGTTGATTTCCTGACCGACTAGATTGGAATCTAGTCGGTCGGTTGATCTTCTTGAACCAACTAGCGAGCACGAAAAGTCTCGAAATGGAGCGTGAAGGTCCGGGATGAATTCTAAGGTTTCTAGGATCAACCTATCGCTAAGATATGATCGATATGAAGCTCGTCACGAGTGACTTACTCCGAGTTCAATGATTCTAAGGAAGAAGCTAGAAGATCACATCAAAAGGAATGAAAACGAAAGCTAGGAAATCTCAACGAGATGAATGAAAGCGAGAACTATAGAAATGGAAACCACACAAGGAGAGAACCCACCATCACAAGCAAAACACACTGATAATCCAATCATACAAAAACAGTCGTTACATCCTACCCACCTTAGAATAAAGTCCGTCCTCGGACTTTCTAACATATTTATAGTCGCTCTGGTAACTACCCTCAACCAATATCACATCATAAATTCAACCATGTACTTTCATTTCGAGTGCTTATATATATATGCACTAGAAATCAAATATTACTACCACTGCACACATATTTTCACGCACATAGTACACTCATACTTATTATAGTCAATCAATTTCATACACGTATTTCAATCACATATATATAGTCAATATATTTATACAACAATAAACACTTATTACTTACTATAAGAAAATAACCAAGCCTCTCTTATTTGAAAATAATTTCACATTTTTTTGTCATTCAACTACATGCAAAGATTTCACCATATTTTCACCTCACATATAGTCCTATAACTACATATTGGTATAGCCACCCACAATCGTGTGCGTAAGACAACCAAGCACAAACAACTCAAACACCATACATACATCATCCATCACTATTCACCACCACATACAATTATACCAAAGTACATAGAGTATACCTACTCAAGCTTTAGTGAGACTCAAATCATAGCAGGACATTTATATGCGTAACACAATATCCATACACATACCAATACCACTCCAAGGCATACACATCCACGTATCACATATTTTCACACCATATCCATCCATTTATAATTACCATATCAACACATCAACTACATACAAGTTTAAGAGATGCAATAGTCGGGCATACCTCCTGATATACACGCATACGACATCTCATAAAACAAGTAGTACAATCAAAATTATCATTCTGTTATCATACGTATAGCACATCATACTCAAGCAGAAAATTACCTACACACAACATACAAATGCCAACACCCATACCACTATATACACACCACGAAATCAACACTACGACGACATAACCACTTAACTAATGGGCCCACCAAACTATAACAAGGTTGACACAGGCAACGACAAGCTCTATGGGCTAAACAATAGGAAAGAACCGAACCTAGATCATGACGAATAGAAAGATCGAAAAAACATGGGTTCAGCTAGGACGAAGATAAGGAGCCAAATTTGGTTAGGGGAATCAGGGTAAGACTATGAATGTTTAGGTGGAAAGATGATGCAATGATACCCTTAAGGAATACGTAAAGAAGGTAGTGTAAACAACATAAGTTAAAATACGTGAATTCAAAGACCGTTGTACTTCAAAAAGTCGGAGTCCTCGTTTGTATAAAATTATTTAGAGGTCCATAAACAAGTTGTTTGAAAACGAGTTTGAGACGAATATACGTAATAAGAGGAAAAGTGGTTTATTGGCTTATATAAAATCATCATGAGGAAAAAGGAAATCATTTACTCGAACATCAAAACATAGGTCAGAAATGTTGTGCGGCAGCAATCTAAAAATTTTGGAAAAGTTTTGAGGTTCGAAGATTGAAATCAGATCAAGTATAGTGTGGAGAATTTAAGCGCATGCTAAAGGTTTTCCAAATCTTAAAACTGAAGAGAAATCCCAAATAAACCATATCGAAAATACTTTTAGATAGATCCGGATTTGCCAACAAAAATTGATTTATACAAGATCTTGATGTACGAGCAAAACGAACGTGGTACCGATATATAAAAATAATTGAAGTCATATTTTAGAAATTATCTTAAAAGTGTGTATGGTGAATTGAAAGATAATATCTTAGTAGTATGGAAAGAGAAAAGGATATTTAAACTCATCAAGTTAGTATTAAAACTTTTAAACCGTTTTATGAAGGGTCTAAGTCAGGAATGATTTCGAAATAGTAATTTTTTTTACAAACATCTGAAATATGGAAAATGTTGAGCATAAAATCGACTTGCTAAAAGCCGAAGTCCAAAGGGACTTGAAAAGTTTATTAAGAGTAAGCACGAGGTGTTTTCGAATAAAATTTTAATGACACAAGTAAGAAAAGAAATTATGAATCGAGTTAGGAAAATAGAAATACGGTTCAGAATGAAATTGGCATATGAAAAGGGACAAGACATTTATATCGATACGAAAGTATATGCTGAAAATATTATAAACTTCTAATCTAAAAATCTCAACACAAGTTTCGATATTTAAAAACATAAATAATTTAAGTCGGCGAAGGAGCATGAAACCTTACATATATCAAAAGTGTTTCGAACAAATTTAAACTTAACGAAAGAAGAAGATCGAAGATACTTTTAGGGAAATAAGGATTCGCCAAAAGAACGTGTTGGTATAAAAACTTTTGAAGTACGAGTACGACGAACCTATAATTGATATATACAAAAATTAGTTGAAGTCCATTCAGTTTGGAAAAATACCCCTAAAGGTATGTAAGATAAGTGGTTAAAATAAATTTTTGTAGTTAGGAAAAAGGACGGTATATCGAACCATCAGGATAGTAATAAAGTTTAGAAATCGAAATGCGAAAGATACATTGTTAGAAAAAAAATAGTACAAGATAGTAATTTTAAAATTACGACCAAAAGTCTTCAAAATCAAGAACGACTTTTAACTCCATCGAAATTTAGGGAGACATATTTAAAGAAGTTTAGAACAAAATTTAAATTGAGTGAAACTTCAAATAAGGAAAGCATTCGAAAATAACTTTGGAAGAATCAAGATTTGCAACGGAAAACATTTGAAAGGTCAAGGATAATTGTAATGAGGTGGTCATGTGAATTGAGGACAAGGGAAGTGGTTTATGTGAATTGAATGCGCCTAAATCACGATGCAAGAAAACCATGATGAAGATCTACGGTCAGTAACACCAAAGTGTAGTGACCAGGAAAGATTGAATCAGGGGGGGTTCTAATCATCGGGTTAACTAAAGGCCAAGGGAACCTTAACACTAAAGCTTCTAAAGGGGTCAGAATATATAGATCTCAGGAAGGTTCTAAGAGAATCAAGATCACGTTCTGTTGGGCCCGAAATCGATGAACCCAAGCGAACAGCTAAAGAAATCCTAGGAGTCTATCATGGCCAGAGCTAGGCGGGAACCACTAAGGTAACTTTTAAGACAATCAAACAAATCACTAACATGGAGTCTAGCTAACAATCGAGGATTCCTAACTAGCAAGCATAGACGTCTATCTAAGTCTAGCTAGGGTCCTGATCTAATGGGTTCCTACTAAGCTGAGACAGATGCCCTAACACGTCTACCAGCTACCTAAGGCATAGGAACGCTAAAAAAACCTAAACTCAAGGCTTATAAATTGGATGTTCTAATTTATTTAATGGACATTCCATAATTATTATCATTGTTCCGATAGTTCACATTTGCAAATGGACCTGCATGGGCCACCAATAAAACCTGTCACGCCCGCTTCCCAAAAATGTGGAGGCGAGACGTGAGAAGGTCCGCTCAGACTTGAAGCTAAAAAGCCGCAAGTCCGATAAACGTCAAATAGAACTACAAATGGCAGGTCCTTGCAATGCAATACGAAAACAACAATAATAATAAGAAGGAGAGACAGATAAAATGTTCAATCTCAGATTATCCATTAATTAAATTACAATATCACAGAAAAGCCACCAGGCTAAAAGGAAAAGAGTCTAAGGCCCAAACATGGCCAACAAGGTATAACATACATACAAAGGTGCCATGCACCAACAACTAACAGCAAACCTAAACAAAGAAGTGAACACGAGCGGTCTTCAAGACAGGCCCCTGGTGTCCACTCACCACCATAGCAAACATCAGCATCAGCAACACCATATCCCCTGCAACAAAGCTCTGGCTCTGGGTCTAACATGTGACACCCAAAAGAGAGAGGGGCACATGTCAGCAAGTCTGGAAAGACTTGTGCAAGGAAACTGAAAGTGAACTAGCAACCTAGCAGTTATAATAAGATGCAATGACATGGCATTTAAGTATGATGCGACAGTTTTAAAGGTAGGAAAGCCAATCACTCACGATGTAGCAAAAGCTACCAATCACTATTCACGAATCACGATTATCACTGTTATCACTGTTATCACTGTTTGTCACGTACAAGTAAACACGTCAAGTCAAGTACAAGTACAATGGATCACTCAGCGAGTGCCCGATTGCCCGCAGGCTGTGTAATCAAGTCAAGTACAAGGGATCACTCAGCGAGTGCCCTATTGCCCGCAGGCTGTGTAATCTTCTGGTCACGAGCCAGGAAATGTATTTTGTTTGGCATAGGAGTGCACCTAGCCTCCATATCGAGCGTTGGGGTTAGCAACTTACTATGCTTGCTTCCGGTCACGAGCCAGGAACTATCAGTTTTGTAGCGTGAGCTACACATTCACGATAAACAATCAATGTATGCAATGACATGAACAGATATTCGTGTACCGTTAAATGTAATTAAACATGACAGGAAAAATGCAATGACATGAACAATATTCGCATACCGTTTATTGAAATTAGACATGACAGGCAAAATGCAATGACATGAACAATATTCGCATACCGTTTATTGAAATTAAACATGACAGAAAAATGCAATGACATGAACAATATTCGCATACCGTTAATTGTAATTAAACATGACAGTTTAAAGATGCATGGATGACATGCACAGATAATACGCGTACCGTTATTTGTAATTAAACGTGACATACAAGCATGATGAGGGTGACGGACCAAGCTTCGTTGTCAAGCTAAGTCAATGGCGTCCAGACGGCTATCCTTTCACCGTCTAGTCTCTTTTACGCTAAAGCAAGGTAATGACCTAAGTCCTGGCCCAAATCAAGAGATGCAAGTTTCACTTGCCTGGCACCGAGGATAACGATCAACGAAGGCACATCACACAAATTTGTTATCTACGGGAATGGATCACTGTCATGGAAAAACAACATTAGAATGGTAACTAATCCGTATTCACAATCGAACCCTACGATTTCTAATGATCCATTTTATTAGGGTTTCACAAATATCAAGTGTGGGTTATGAGATTATTAAAGGAAGAATACTACCCGTGAAGAAGCAGAGGAACGACGCCGAGAACTACGGCGACGGAAGAACGATCCGGCTCAGATCTGGAAATGGGGAAAATCTGGAGAAATGGGTTTGGATGAGGCTTTTGGGGATTTGATGAGGGTTTGATGTTGAGGAGAGGTAGGATATGTGAAATGAGGGTTTGGATGATGATGGATGAGCTTGGGATGAAGGATCAATGGTTTGGGGAAGAAGGGGGCTCAATGGGGGAGAAATTAGGGTTTGGGGTGATGAGGAAGAAGAAGAAAACGTTCGGGGCGTATTTATAGAAAAGTGTGGCGGCTAGGGCAAAACTAGGGTTTCCTGGGCTGATTAGTCGGTCAAAGAAGGATTGGTGACCGACTAGCTTGGGAACTAGTCGGTCGGTTGATCAACACAGACCGACTAAGAGTAAACAGTTGCTCGCTCAGGAAAACTGGACTATGAGTTAGTCGGTCTGTGAAGGCTTGTCAACCGACTAGTTTGAGAACTAGTCGGTCGGCGAGTGTTCATTGACCGACTAAAGGCTGAATTCTGAGAGAGATCATGGAAATAAGAGTTAGTCGGTCTGAGAAGGATTCCTGACCGACTAGTTTAGCATCTAGTCGGTCGATGGTTGTTCTTAGACCGACTAAGAGTAAACAGTAACTCCAGAATAATTGATTGAATGAACTAGTCGGTTCCAGTTGATTTCCTGACCGACTAGATTGGAATCTAGTCGGTCGGTTGATCTTCTTGAACCAACTAACGAGCATGAAAAGTCTCAAAATGGAGCGCGAAGGTCCGGGATGAATTCTAAGGTTTCTAGGATCAACCTATCGCTAAGATATGATCGATATGAAGCTCGTCACGAGTGACTTACTCCGAGTTCAATGATTCTAAGGAAGAAGCTAGAAGATCACATCAAAAGGAATGAAAACGAAAGCTAGGAAATCTCAACGAGATGAATGAAAGCGAGAACTATGGAAATGGAAACCACACAAGGAGAGAACCCACCATCACAAGCAAAACACACTGATAATCCAATCATACAAAAACCAGTCGTTACACATTCTTTGGATCTATCGAGGAGGCAAAGGCATAATGAGCGAAGTAGTTGACTTGAGATCTCGTCTTGACACTATCATGAATATTGCCAATGACTTGCTCATGAGGATGGTCACGAACGGTAAGAAGCCGTTTGGGAATTCCCTGATCATTAGGAACATTCTCAAAAGATTCATTAGTCGGGTTAGTATCAATAGAATCAATAGAGTTAGAATTACCAATAGAATCACATAAGACATCCATAGAGTCATCATCATTAGTAATTCTAGTTGGAACAAATCCTTCATTAAATGAAACATGAAGTGATTCCTCGATCGTTGAGGTTTGTTTTTCGTATATCCGGTAGGCTTTACTACGCGAAGAATATCCAACAAAAATCCCCTCATCGGATATTGGATCAAATTTGTCCAAACTACCATACGTGTTTTTAATAAAACATTTTGAACCGAAAACTCGAAAATGTTTAACTTGAGGCAATCTACCAAACAACAATTCATAACAAGTTTGTTTAGTGCCTGGCCTTAAAAGTATTCTATTAAACACATAGCAAGCGGTATGTACCGCTTCCGTCCAAAATTGATGGCCAAGTTGGCTTTCATCAAGCATAGTCGAGCACACTCCACTAGCGTCCTATTCTTTCTCTCAACAACACCATTTTGAGGTGCGCGAGGGAATGAAAAGGTGTGTGTAATACTAACTTCATCATAAAAGTTCTCAAAAGACTCATTCTCAAATTCCCCTCCATGATCACTACGAATAGTGACAATGGTGGTTCCAATTAGATTTTGTACTTTCTTGACAAATATTATGAAGTTTTCAAAAGCATCATTTTTATTACTCAATGAAAAAACCCAAGTAAACCTAGAAAAGTCATCAACGATGACAAGTCCATATTGTGCATTTCCTAATGAAGCAACTCTAGTTGGCCCAAATAAATCTAGATGTAATAGCTCTAGTGGCTGCTTAGAAGAAATGCTTTTCTTAGGTTTAAAAGATGATTTTGGAAGCTTGCTTCGTTGACACGAGTCACAAAAGCTTTTCTTTTGAAAGACAAGCTTAGGGAAGCCTCTAATAGAATTTAACTTGGAAAGCTTAAATAGTGTTCCAAAGTTCACATGACCAAAACGTCGATGCCATAAGTGGTGTTCACTTGTGTTGACAACGAGACATTTTTCATGTGATCTCGGAAGATCTAGGATGTATATATCCTTATGGCGTGTGCCGGAAAACAATAATTCTTTATTATCTTTTCTTAAAATATGGCACATTCCTTTCGAAAAGCTAACTTTGTAACCTTAGTCACAAAGTTGGCTTATTGAAATGAGATTGTGGTTTAATCCTTTAACAAGGTAAACATCATTTATTAGAGGTTTAGAAGGATTACCCACTTTACCAACACCTATGATGGTTCCGCTCTAGTTGCCTCCAAAGACTACCCGGTTTCCATTTGCAATAGGAACCACTCCGGAGAGCAATTGAGCGTCACCCGTCATGTGTTTTGAACACACGCTATCGAGTATCCAATTCCTCTTGGAGCTAAATTTAAATTTGTTGCTCCGTTTCCTTTTCTTGAGTACCTAAAGATAGAAAATATCGTATCATGGTACCCAAGGTCATTGGGTCCATAAGATTAGACCTTTGGAAGCCAAGTCCGATTGGACTTAGACTTCCCCACATAATTATCATTATCCACTACATTCATAAAATAATCATTCATGTAAACTTTTTTTTCATCCATGCTTGTGTCCTTTGGGCTCCAAATAGTGAAGATTTTGGGAGCCCTAATCCTATTGGGAGCATGCATGCATTGTTGATTTCTACGTGATGCATGTCGTGGATAGGCATAAGGAACATGATGAAATGGTGCATTATGAGAATGGCTTATATGATGGTGTGGGTGAACATATGCACGTGGAGGAACACGTGCGTGAGGGTGCCTCACATGGTGTGCACGTGCCCGTGGATGTGGTGCATAAAAATCATCATATGAGTGAGCATGTGGCGTAGGACGTGTGTTCCTACATGGCATGGTATTGGTGTACATGTAGGCATGACCCTTCTTTGGAGGTCCACCCAAAGTGGGTTTCTTTCCAAATGAGGATGTGTACGAGGTGGAAGCACCATTGGTAGATGAACTACCAATAGAGTGTTTGCTCCCACTCGTTGAGTCACCGGAAATTGGCCTAACAAAAGTAGTGGCCGATTTGGATGAACTTCCCATCGTATACCCCAAGCCAATGTGGTGATTGGCCAGAAGTAAGTCATTTAGGATTTTATCCAAATGGTCCTTACCCTTATTGAATTTATTAATTCGGCCTAATGTGCACTCATATTTCTCGGTGAGATAATGCATAGAAGCATCCAAAGTGGATACTTGCGATGTGAGCACATAAACACGAGATTTGAGATTTTCATTCTCAATACTCAAAGTCGAGTTTTGAGAAGTCAAATCCGCTATCTTGTGTTCCTCCGGATCCTCAATGCTAACATGTTCAAGTTGAGACTTGAGATTTACTATCTCATTTTTCAACTCTTCAACAACGGTGTCGTTGTTGGTGATGATAGTTTTAGGCGAGGTTCGGATGCTAGCTAAATCATCTTTTACTTTAGTATACATATTTACTAATTTAGTGTATTTAGACCATAATTGCTCATTAGCATTTCTAAGGTCATCCATGGTTACCTTATCGCTTTTGTTATCGCTATCATCGGAGGAGGAATCTTTATCTTGCTCCTCTCTAGCCATGAAGCACATGTGTGCTTGCTCCACTTGTTCATCATCTGACTCTCCGCTAGAGGAATCCTCGGAATCGTTGAATGTCCCGACAAGCCCCTTTTTGTACCCTTTCTTGTACTTCTTGGACATGTCGAACTTTGGCACCTTCCACTTCTCCTTGTGTTTGTTTTGAGGACACTCTGCTTTCATGTGTCCTGGCTTGTTGCATTTGAAACACAAAGGAGAGGAGGCGTTAGAAGAACCAAATTTGGATTTGTTCTTGTAATTACCTTTCCAGCAGAACCGGTTGAACTTCTTTGCCATGAGGGCCATGGACTCCAAGTCCAACTCGTCTTCCGAGTCTTCATCATCGGTCGATGTAGATATTGATGGAGCGGCCTTGAAAGCAATAGCCTTCTTCTTTGGCTCGTCTTGCTTTAGGTAGGACTTCATCTTGTCCTGTAACTTAAGCTTGCTATCCTTGCGTACCTCATAAGACATTAAGGTACCCATTAGTTGAACAACGGTATAAGTTTTTATATCATTACCTTCCTCGATGGCGAAGGTACGTTTCTCCCAACAAGAAGGAAGTCCATCGATGATCTTCGAGACTTTCTCCTTTTGGGTGTAGGTCTTACCGAGAGCCTCCAACTCGTTTGTGATGTCGACGAAGCGAGCATAGTACTCCTTCATCTTCTCACCCTGTAGCATATGAAATAACTCGTAATCTTTATTAACTACAACGAGTTTAGAGTCTCTTACCCTACTCGTTCCTTCATGCAAGATGAGGAGGGAGTTCCATATTTGATATGCACTCTTACATGTGCATATCTTATTGAAGTCCTCGGGCTCCAAAGCGCATTGCAAGGTGTTCATTGCCTTGGCATTGCTTACCTCCGTGGCGACCTCCGCGGTAGTCCATTTCTCGAATTCTTCTTCGGCAGGCTCGACATACTCCTTCATCGTGACCCTCCATAGTGAAGCACTCCGGAGGAAAGTTTCCATCCGGTATTTCCAGTACCCGTAGTTGGTACCGTTGAAGAAGGGAGGCCTCGTTCAGGAGTGTTCTTCCATCACCGAAGAAGCTCCTTCACGATTCTTGAAGGTGCTTGATTGCTCCGGAATGTGACCCAAAGAACGGTTGTAGTTTTACCGCAAGCGCACGGTATAGCGGCGAGCGGGTTATCGAACACAGGGAGGACGAATGACCGTGCTTGTTCTAATCAACCTGGCTATTTAAGAAGAGAGAAATTTGCCTTTGGCGATCCTGTCACAATCGTCAGACAAAGTATGGAAATATCAAATCAAATAAAGGACGTCTAGGGAATGGGGAATTCCCGCTACTCACCGTATCTCGTCAATGTGGTTCATCGGTATCAAAATTGCTAGAATAAGATTTTGGATGAACTAGTTGCAACTGGATGTAGAACCAAGCTCACGCTCTCGCGCTGTTGCCGGTCTATAGCTATCCTAGGTTCGGGTCCAATCTCTTGCAAACCCTAGCCTAGGGAAGCTAGCATTAGGATCAACATCATCGTTCAATCGCGCACCGAGCCCAATCTCTTGCAAACTCGGCCCATGACCTAGGTTGGGATAGTTCCTACCCGTCCAATCTCTTACAAATGGGTATCGGCACGGAATTGCAACCGGGAACCCTAGTATCGGTCCAATCTCTTGCAAACCGATACTACGGAAATTCGATTCCAACCCAATTCGGATTTCTAGGGTTTCCTATCGAATTGGGATCCAATCTCTTGCAAATCCCAATCGATATGAATACCTAGCCATCTGTAGTAAATCGCTCCCAAACTAATCACTAATAGCAATTCTAGCAAAATTTCTACCAATTCATCACAAATATGAAATTGGGCTTGTAGGGTTCATCCCCACGCCCCAAGACGTGGAGACTACTCACAATTCATAGCACAAACACAAAAATAATCAATGAAATAAACAAGAGAATTCATCACAATATTGAGATAAGCAATAAAAATAGAATTTTTAGAGAAGAGAGAGGCAAACCAATTGAGTTCTTCAAATAATTCAACAAAAAATCAACTTTTGTCTCCTCTCCAATCACAAGAATAAAGCTAAAAAGTTAATCTAAAAAGCTGCAAAAATCTAAGAGAAAAGCTCTCCTAAACTAGGGTAAAAACAGGGGTTAAATACCCCCCAAAATCGTCCAAAAACTGTGACCAAAATACCCCTGCGCAGCCTGAAATCCGCAATTTTCGCTACAGGCGGCGCGTCGCATTTGGCCGAGTGACAAAAGTCGCTCGGCCGAGTGAGAAACCCTGTAAATTTCCAGTAAGTCTTGATCTTCAGGGGTCTTCACTTCGGGGGCGGCTCGGCCGAGTGAGTTGTCGTCATTCGGCCGATGGCTTCTTGGTACTCGGGCGGTCGGGATTATCCACTCGGCCGAGTGGGTCTTCTGAAGCTCAGGCAGCCGAAAAACAGTAAGTTAGCGATTTTTGAATGGCTTCGTCTGGGCACAACTCGGGCGGACGGGATCTCGTCACTCGGCCGATGTGGTCTCCGTCGCTCGGCCGAATGCACATATGAATCGTGTCTGATCTGGTCGGCCGAGCGGTGTCTCGCTGGTCGGCCGAGTGACTCCTTCACTCGGCCGAGTGGGACACCAAAAATGCCCAAACAGCTTGTTTTGGCCTCCTCATCGCTCCTGCGACGTTCTTTCTTCTTTCGCTCCTCTCCAACAGCAAAATACCCATCGGGGATGTCGTCGGTGACACTCTGGAGTAGGCGTATCTCGAGATCACTCCAAATCGCTCCAAATCACCTGAAATGCGACAAAAACAACAAATCGTGAAAAGCATCGCAATATCGTCGATATATCGTGAAAAACATGATTTGGGCGATCCAAATGGCATGCAAACATGCGGGAAAAAAGTGTAAAATAAGGAGTGATCAAAATCCCCCAAGCTTACCTCTTACTCGTCCTCGAGGAAGATAAGTAAAAGGCGAACCCGGTGGATTCGGAAAACGAAAACGGCGAAAAATGAAAAATGAAAAACGGAGAAGAATGAAAAATGAAATAAAAATAAAGAAGAAAGAAAGAAGCGAAGAGGTAAGCTGCTAGATCATTTTCTCAGGACGTGGGTTCCGCTTACTCAAATAGCATGCACTGAATGAGAAATACATGTCAAAGAGTTTTATTTTGATATCATAGTATAAAAATGCAAATAGAAACAGAAAACCCACGAACAAGGATATAATCATGAAAAACGGAATAATTTTAGAATTAACATCGTCTGAATCATCTAAAGCGGTATACAAATCGCAGATTACACACTTTTCAATTGAATGCTTTCTATGAGGAGTATAAGAGTATCACACAATAGAATAGAGAGAATAGAAAAGTGTGGATTTCATGATATGAGTGCTAGGCTTAGATTTCTGGATTTCGTAAAGCTAAAAATAATCTCACCGAGTATAGAATATTACTTAGC
The DNA here is from genome assembly GCA_030789695.1 of Scilla litardierei. NCBI lineage: Eukaryota > Viridiplantae > Streptophyta > Magnoliopsida > Asparagales > Asparagaceae > Scilla > Scilla litardierei. The sequence goes on along the minus strand of CM061141.1, from coordinate 86,651,864 downwards.
ATAGGTTGTCGTGCAACGTCAAGTAGTCACTCTCTCACACATCAATGGATTCTCTCCCCCAAGCTTATCTATAAGCATGGTGGCATAAAAATTTTTTACATCCCCATTTCTATAAAGCTCCAAAAGTAATAAAAATGAACACGAAAAGAGAGAAGAGAGAAAGAAAGTGAGATGGGATCTTTTATTGAGGATTTTTCCTCTTTTCTTTTTCCTTTTGCTCTTTTTTTTATTTTTCTTTTTTTTAAACATATATACACAATGATCCCAACTCAAAGAGAGATAATGATATACAAGAATATTTTCTCTTTTTTTTGGTTTGGGAAATTTGGAGCTAGGAATTAATAGCGGGGGAAATGCCATATAATAGAATCGCTAAGGGGAGATTCACCAATGATTTTAATAGTAGAGAAATGATGTTCAAGATTTATGGAGAAAGAAATAAATATATCTCTCGGTTCACTCTATAAGACATGCACGACAACTTCAGCAGTGTAATCTAATCTACTCAGTTTCGATCACAAAAAAGCTAACTAATCCAGATTTATCATAGCTAACATCATTCAATCATCCTGAAGTGAAATGTACAATTCATGCATATAGAAGTGATATAGGAAAAGAAATCGGTACTCCAGATATAAGCATTCAATGCGTGAATCTTGGTGTGTTTTCTGTGATAGCATACATATGAATATTCAGACTCAGCTAATAATAAAATTTCATCCATTTTCATGTGGAAAAAGTATGGGTTACTATCTCTAGATGCAAGGCAAGTCATAGCATATGATATCAGAAATAAAGTCCAAGACATGACAAATAAAGCATGCAAATAGAGTAAGCTAACTCCACGTCATCATCATCACAGAAAAGTCATCTCTAGCATGAGATGAATAGAAAAAAAAGGAAATAAAGATAAAGGGAAAATAGAACTATTTACAATGCGGCACACAGAAAAATAGGAAAAACGTGATGCATGGTAAAATAAAAAGAAAAATGATGAAAATAAGTGCAAAAGCGGAAAATGGTGTGAAAAACTAAAAATAAAGGTGGCAAATCGAAAAAGAACGTGAGAACTCACTCCCCCAAGCTAAATGGCATAGTGTCCTCAATGTGCAAAGTGTGGCACACCGAGAGACAAGTAATGTGAGGGGTAAGTGAGGATGCATGCATGATGAAAGGAAAAAAATAATGAAACGGAAAAGATGATGCGGACATGATGAATGCAGAAATAGGAGTGATACAGATATATAGGTGTGGCACCAAAAACTCTCCCTCTCTCCCAAAAAAGATATAAAAAGATATATATAGAAAATGCGTATCAGAGAAACAGTGAGGGGAGGGGGTGGACAAAAGTGCATCAGGACCCAGCAGAGACGGGCAGCACAATGGCAAAAAGAAGCGATGGCATCAAGAGTGCCTAAGAAGGTGGGGCTGCGCCGTCTCCGTCCTGAGGCGGAGGAGGAGGAGGAGGTGGTAGTGTCTGCTGAGCGGGGGTGGGTGTGGGAGTGGAAGCAGGCTGAGTGTGTGTGGAAGTGTGGGTGGGAACCTACTGGGTGGGTACGGGTACGCGTGGGAGACGCTCCAGGACCTGGGTAAGACAGTAGTGAATGTGCGGGAGCAGGTCAAAGCGGCCAGCCATCGCGGATACGGTGGAGGACAGGGTCCGAAGGTCGCCTCTGAGGCCACTCACCGCCCCCTCGAGAGCACGAATGCTCTGAAGTACAGTGTCGGGGGGAGGTGGTGCAGAGGGACGCACCGGGCGGGGCTGTGCAGGTCGGGGCTGGCGTACTCTGGTGGCGTAGGTGACGGGCTCAGCATGCAAGGGAACAAAAGGGGCTACGCTCGCAAGTGGGGGCCTAGCCTCAGTGCGAGGCTGGGCAGGACGGTGAGAAGTGGAGGCAGCCGCAGCGAAAGAAGAATACAAAAGTGGCAGCGAGGCGGCCGGAGAGGTCGGTGGCACAGAAGTGTGGACAGGCGCCACGACACTCTTGGAAAATACAGCAGCGGTGGAGACAGAGGCGGAGACTACGGTCTCCACATGGGTGGCAAAAGAGGGTCTCCGTACTCAACTATGGTCGGCGGGCGCTCGGGTGGGGCAGAGGAAACGGGCTCGGCAGACAGAGGGCCAGTGCTGGTGGTGACAGGCGAGGAAGCAGTGGAAGTGGGCTCAGCTAAGGTACTCCCGACACCGACAGAGGTGTGGACAGAGGTGTCAGGAGCATCGGAAACATCGGGGATATGCTGAGGGGCCACGGGGTCAACAGGGGCAGCAGGCTCGGCAGGGGCAACAGGGTCTGCGGGGGCAGCGTGGGCAGCGTGGGCCTGCTCGGCCTCCTCGGCCTCGAGCACGTATGCGGCTGGGATCACAACATCCATCGCAGGGAGCCAGTCCACATGGGCCGGTGCAATCTGAGTCCGAGCGGGGCTCGGAAGAATCATGTAATCGGCACCGTAAGGGCCGTGCAGCCAGACCCAGTGTCGCTCACCGTACGGACGAATCATCTTCATCCGGGCCATAACATCAATCGACAGAGAAGTGGGGCCCGGTGCTCGTCGCAGGTCGTCAGGGAAGTCCTCGCCGGTCATAAGGGCAAGCAAGGTGATCAGGCCGCCGTAGCATATCGGTGAGCGAGCGCCCACCGATACAATGATGCGGTCCAAAAACCAAGCCGTGACATCAATCACGACGGCGGGGACCAGCTCATCGCCATCCCTAGATAGAGCTCTGGGCCGTGTCATCGCGTAGAGCATGTAAAGCTCTGGCGTGGACATCGTGCCCGGCTCATATCTGGCCAAAAAGGTCGTCGCCATAAGGCGCTGAGCTATACGAAGGCAGGGATGGACAATGGCTGAGGCCTTGGCCCTACTAGGGTCAAAGGCAGCGTGGAGACCCGTAATCCGGGCCCAGAAGGCACCGGTGTCGAAGGAAGGTGGGGGGATATGGGTGGGGGCGTAACCTAGATCGGCCCCGGGGACATCGGGACACGAGAAAAAGGCTCTCATCATACCGAGAGTGACCTGGCACTCCCGGTCCATGAACCGAAACGAGCATCCCTCGTCGGTCCGGGCAATCGAACTAAGTACCTCAAGTGTCGGACGGATAAATGTGTCCGCCGACACCTGAAAGAAATCTCGCCAGCCCACGTTGTCGTACAACGTGAGCATCCCCTCTAGTACCCCCAGGCGTCCTAGGTCGGCAAGGTGTGCAAACCTGGAGGGTACGATCAAGCACTGGGAAATACGCTCGAAAGCGACGCGGTGTGCGTCGTCTCGAAACGTAATCCCCAGCGACCCGATAAGTGGAGCCGGAGGTGGTGGCTGTGGAGCGGCAGGGAGTGGCTGTGCGGGCTGTGCAGGCGCTGCAGGCTGTGCGGGGTGTGCGGGGCCTGCAGGCTGTGCTGGGTGGGTGGTGTGTGTGGGGTGTGGTGGAGAAGGCGGAGGAGAGTCCTCCAACTCGTGGGAGGGGCCGGCATCATCCGACCGCTTCCGCTTGGCGGAAGCTCTCTTCGACCGCGGCCGTGTCCGGGGCGGCATATGGGCCCCGAGCGCGCGCCGAAAAACGTAAAAAGTGCGGCGTGTGTAAAATAAAGGAAAGAGTGTATCACGACATGCCACGAGTACAAAGCAATGGAAGCGTGCGAAGACGACGCCTCCACGCAGCCCAAATCAGTCCCGAGAAGCTCCCCTGGGCTCCCCTAAGCTCCCAAAAATGACCTGCGCATGAAATGGAGATATCAGCGGGTAATAATCAAAACGTATGGGGCATTAGGGATATAATAGATAGAAATAGAAATCAATTTGGGTTTGGGGTTCGTTAAGCACATGGATCCTTGAAAAACACACAAAAGAGGAGAAAAAGGCGAAAATTGGGGTTACCGGAGGTGGCCGGAGTGGTGGCCGCCGGCGGCGACTCGGGCGAGGCGCGGCGGAGCTCGGCCGGCGGTGGCTGGCCGATCGGCGGCACGAGCGTCGACGGTCGGGCGAGTGGGGGGCGAGAGCGAGGGGAGCGGGCGAGGGGAATGCGAAGGGTCGGGCGATTTCGTTTCGAAAAACGAGCCCGACCCCGCCCCCTTTTATATGAAAAGTTACGACTCGGCCGAGTGACTGGGTCACTCGGCCGAGCGAGATCAATGGAAAATCCCTACTCGCTAACGACTCGGCCGAGTGGACTTGCCAGACTCGGCCGAGTGGAGTAAGTCCATTCGACCGAGTGGCTCAAGCTACTCGGCAAGACTCGCCTTAGGAGCGTATCCGATTTACTCGGCCGAGTGAAAATATATACTCGGCCGAGTAGCAGTTATACTGAAATCAGGAAATTAAACAGAGAGTTGGGTACATCAGACTTCCCTTGTTCGTGAGTGGCTATAACGACCACTTTTCGTCGTACGTTGTTCGTGCACGTGCTTTTGACCGTGCACGAGTTTGTTTTAGACTTTATTTGTTTGTGAACACTTTTGTGTGATATGCCGTTGTGAACGTCTCTGAGAGTATTAAATAGTGGCACTAATTTGGAACGATGTTTCTCGAGTCGTTTTTCCACAATTTAATCTTACTCGATGGGACGTGACGATTTTCACTTTTGACGGGAGACGTTTCTATTTTTAGTTTCGTCGTCCGACGTCGAATTTGAGATCCGTCTTCTTAGTTAGCTCACATTCGTCGTCACGATCATCCCGATATTTATTTTATAATTTTTGGAGTTTATTTGACCACTTTTATATTTTTAACAAGCTTTATAATATTTTTAATAATTTATTTTTAAATTAATTTCGGCCAAATAAAATTTATTTGAGTTTTAAATGTTTTAAAGAATTTTTGAGCCAATGTCCAACTCATTTGGACCAAGTCAAATCCTTGGGTGAGTTGGAGAAGTTGAATTTCAAATTTTAAATTATTTTAAACTTCTAATTCTATTAGATTTAGCCCTAGACCAAGTCAACCCATCTATACTATATAAGCAACCCCTAGGAAGACCTATTTTTGTAAGAAATTAGCCCTAGCCTCTTCCAAAACTCAGATTTGACGTTGCGACGTTCAGCCCCCGCACGACCGAAGGAAACGGCCACGTTCCCCCGCTCCGACCGAAGCCCCGCCCCGCATCCTAGCCGCTCCGCACGCAGCTGCTCCGCACCGCTCCGTTCCCTCGGTCTGACCGAGGGATTGGCCGCACCAAGCCGCTCCGCATCGCAGCACAGCGCTCCGCACCGTCGCCCGCTTGTCGCCCCGCTCCGCACCCCGCACGACCGACCGCTCCCATCGACCTGACCGACGGAAGCCCTCGCACCACAGCCCCCGCAGCCGCTGCACACACCAAATCGTCGCAGCCCCGCATTCTCAGCGCACGACCGAGAGATCTCCCCGCATTGGAGGGGTACGACCGAGAGTCACTTGTCGCAACCCCGCACCCGTCGCACCGCTTGCCACCGTGGACCCCCCAAGTTCTCCAGAGTTATTGTGGGTCCCCCAAAGGTCCCTAGGACTACTGTGGACCCCACCTAGGTGCGTTCTCTTCGACGATTTGCCGCGTACGACTTCGTCACACGTCGTAGCCCGTCGTCGCACGTGCGAGCTTTGGAATCTGGAATCATCGCCAGGTTGATTGCTCTGAAATTTCCAGCGAGGAATCTAATTGGAATCTGGACTTGGAGCGCGATCTTTTATTCCAACCCCCGGCGTCGCTACCCGACGCCGGTGTAGCTTTCGCGTCGTGTTGAGGTAACGCTTTGCACCCCTAGGACCCCCAACCCAATGCATGCTAATCAAGACTAAAATCAGTATTTTTAAAGTATTTTAAATGTTTTAAATTCACTAATCAAGATTAATAATATGGACTTTAGGCCGGTGGACTTGTGCACGTAGGATAATTGTGATTTTTGGACTCATTGGACGGTGTGCTCAGACGTCGTGCTTGCAGGCAAGTGAAACTTGCCAACTCTTGTGTAGGGCCATGTTTTTAGGCCACTTCCTTGCTTTCAGCGTAAAAGAGACTAGTCAGTGAAATGATAGCTGGCTAGACACCTACTTGATCTAGTTTGACAACGAAACTAGATCCGTCACCTAAATGATCTAGCTTGACAACGAAGCTAGATCCAACCCTTTAAACTTGTTGTTCATGCATACTAAACTGTCACGTTTACTTTCCTTACATGTACGCTTTACTACTTGCCATGTCATGTCATCCATGCATTAAATGTCGCATTCGTAGCACACGCTACATACTTGTACTTGCTTGTCCCGGGCTAGGTGCACCCCTACGCCATACTTGTTAAAAACACTTCCTGGCTCGTGATCCAGAAGCGAGCATTCTCGTTCGGGGGTAAGGCCCTGGCTCGATACACGTGGAGGGGTAGGGTTGAGCGACCACTCAGCGTAGAAGTGTGCCCGTACAGCCTCTTCAGCTGTAAGGCGTGAACTCTGCGCACGAGGTGCTTACTTTTCTTGTCTTGTACTTGTCTTGTGAATGATTCATGTAATACTTGTCATCCATGCCATGTTTAAATGCCATGCTCGTACTTTACTTTACTTTACCTGTTGCACTCATACTTTAAACTGCCATGTCATTGCATTCATGCTAGAACTGATAGGTTGTTTTACCTACTTTCAGTTTCCTTGTACAGGTCTCTTGTAGACTTGCTGACATGTGCCCCTTGCTCTTTTGGGTGTCACATGTTAGACCCTGAGCCAGAGACTGTTGCGGAGTACGTGATGTGTTGCTGACGCTGAGTCTGAGTCCATGTCTGCCCAGGAGGATTTTGGTGGACACCGGTGACCATTCTTTGAGTCTTTGTTGAGCTTTATTTTGTTTTAGGCCTTTTGTTAGTTGTTGGTGCGTGTCACCTTTGTTTGTACGCTGTACTTTTGTTGGCCATGTTGGGCCTTTAGACTCTCTTTTATTTCAGCCTGGTGGCTTTTCTGCGATGTTGGAATTTGTATTTATGGATATTTTGAGATTATTCTTTGTCTCATTCATTATTATTATCTTTGTTTCGTTCGCGTTGCAAGGACCTGCAGTTTTAAAATTTGATTGACGCTTATCGGACTTAAAGCTTTGCAGCTTCAAGTCTGAGCGGACCTTCTCACGCTTCGCCTCCATATTTTTGGGAAGCGGGGCGTGATAGGTTTTGTTGGTGGCCCATGCAGGTCCAGTCTTGCAATTGCGAATTAACGAAACAACGATAATAACGAAATGTCCATTAAATAAATTGCAACATCCGAGTCATAAGCCCTGAGTCTAGTCGTTTTCTTACGACACTAGGTGGTAAGAAGACTTAGTTAGACGTCTGTGCTTGCTAGTTAGAGGCCTCTGATTGTTAGTTAGACTCCCTGTCAGCAATTGATCGTCGTAGGAGTTACCTTAGTGGTTCTTGCCTAACCCTGACCATATTAGACCTCCAAAATTTCCTTTTTGTCGTTCTCTTGGGTTCATCGATTTCGGACCAAGCTGAACGCATTCCTGTACCGTCCAACCTTTAGAAGTCTTAGCGCCTAGTTCCTAATCTTTAGTTGGTCGACCGTAGGAGTTTCCGTAGACTTTCCTGATCCATATCCTAGGCGTATGTATGATTTGATCATCCGACAAATTTCCTTGCCTCGATTCACGAGATCGCCTAATGACGATCGTCGGCAATTTTCAAACATCTCCATTGCAAATCTTGAACCTTCTGAAAGAATTTTTCAATCTCCTCTTCCACTAAGTTTAACTTTGATCAAAATTTTAATATACTTCATACTCCCTCATTGATTTAAATTTTTAAAACGTTTGTCGGAATTTTTGAATACTAGCTTATAGTATTTTCCCAGCCTATGTTTTTCGTACTTATGCAAATGCGTCGTCCCTTCATATATTAATTTTATTCTGAATCGTACTTTTATTCAACTTGTAATTTTCCCTCCTGATTTATGCCATTCATATACTTTTTCAAGACACATGGAATTTCAGCTTTCAGCAAGTTGGTCTTTGCTCGTCGTTCTCGCTATTTCAGAATTTTTGCAAAATTACTATTTTCATAACCACTTTCTGATTTAGACCCTCCATGATTTGATTTTAAAGACTTGCTATTTGATCTTGATAATTCTTATACTAAGTCGTTAATATTATTTTCCGTGCACCATACATACTTTCAATTATTTTTATATCCGTACCAGACTTGTTGTGCTCGTATATTAAGAACCTTGTGTAACTCTGATTCTCATTTTTGGCAAACCTTGGTTTTCTAAAAGTAGTTTCAAATTGATTATTTTCAATTTCTCCATAGCCTAAAAGTTTTGAAAGCATTTAACATAAGTTTAAATTCTTCCGTTACTTGATTTCATTCTTTGACTTCCCAAAACTTTTTGACAACATTATATTAAACTGCTGACGTATAAATTTTCTAAACCACGTCCGTAATATTCATGTAAATGATTTTACTTCCTTTTATAACGATTTTTAAAACCAATAGACCAGTTTCCCCTTATCATGAATATTCGACTCAAACTTATTTTGAACAACTCGTTTTATCGATCCCCAAATATTTCTTTTCAAACGAGGATTTTAATTTTGAAGTACAACAGTTTTCAGATTTCGCGTATTTTAGCCTGTGCTACTTACCCCATTTTCTTTTTCCCCTCCTATATAAGCATCACTACATCTCCCGTTTCCCTCAACCTAAACATCACCATTGAGTCAATGTTTCGTCTAACCAAGCTGTCTCCTTGTATTCGTCCTATCTGAACTCGTGCTTATCAATCCTTCTCTCGTCACGCTTTCGACCTCCCTTTATTGCTTAGGCTTACGTGCCCTTCAATGTCTGTGTCAACTCTTAGTTGTTAGTAGACCCTTGGACCCTTGTGAGGTTGTCGTGGTGCACGTACCTAAGTTGTGTACGTGGGCTTGAATGAGTGTGCCCCCATAGTATATTGATGTTGCCTATTGTGTGGTATATATATATATATACTCGGAGTTACTCGTGATAGTATGAGGTTGTTGTGTGTTAGTAGTTATAGATTTTGTGTGGATAGCTATACTATACTAGGGATGCATGTGTATATAAGAGTTAGCGTTGAAATGTCTAATGGAGTGTATGAAGTTAGAGATACTTATAATGGTTGAAATGAATGATTGGTAAAGCTATGCATATGCTAGGTGTGATGATAATAGGTGTGCATATAGATAAGTTAGTAGGCCTATTGAGTGACCTATATATTAGTATGTATGCGTATGTGCTCGTATGTAGGTATGTATTATGCTTAGACGTAAGTAGTTATGTTTTGTTGCCTGAGTATATAGGTGATATGCATATGATAGTAGAATTATAATTTTGATTGGTATTGCTTGCTTTGCGGGATGTTGCATGCGTGCATACCGAGAGGTATACACGACTATTGCACATCTTAATTATGTATGTATAGGTGTATTAGTATACTAATTATAGGTAGTAGGCTATGGTGTGAATATATATATATAAGTTACATGTGTGGGTGACTATACGATGAATACGTATGCATGTATTAGGGAGTGTATTATAAATATATGGGTGCCGATGTCTGCATTACTATTATTACGGTATATAAATTGATTTAACTATGTGGGTGTTACCTGACTAAATATTAAGTGTGATTGACTTATGGTATGCATATGGTTGTATTGGTAGACATATATATAAATATTGGAGTGGTATTAGTATAGGTATGAATGCAGTGTTACGTATATAGAATATTCTAATATATGTATTGAGTCTCACTCAAGCTTGAGTGGGTATACTCTAAGTATAATGAATGTATGTTTGTAGTTTGAATATAGCAATGTTTGACGTATGGATAGTGATAGGAGTGTTTGTGCCTGGTTGTGCTACGCACATGATTGTGGGTCGCTACGCCAGTATATAGTTATAGGTGCTGGTCTTGTGGTATAGTTATTTGCTAAGGACTTGTTGTGTGAACGTATGTGTGCTAGCTAAAACTAGGTGTGTAGGCGTGCTAGTTATATAATGGTATGATTGGTGTATGTAAATGAAATATTAGCGTGTATGGGTGTGCACCATGCACGGGTAAGTATGTGCTTAGCTATAGTTATTGGTGACTATGATATAGGTGGCGTGTCATAAATACAGTTATATGACCGTACGTAATGGGAATGTATGGTGAAATATTTGAATGCATTTGAATGACTATATATATTATGAAATTATAGAAGTGGTGAATGTATATTATATATGGTGAATTTGATTTAATAATGGTATGGTGTGACTATACGTGTTGATGTGTTTGGTGTTGGATGAATACTAGTGATTATTAGAGGGTAGTATACCCTTGATGTTTGTGCATAGGTAGCTACCTATAGGTAGAGCAATGATTGTATTGGCTAAGTGTGAGACTATCCTTATGTGAGTATCTGAACTATTGTTTTGTACTAGGTAAGTAGTAGTTATATAAGGGATGTATGTTTATATATATATGATTGAAATACATGTATGAAGTCGACTGACTATAATAAGTATAAATATATGACGTACGTGAATGTATATATATACGTGTTGGTAGTGTTTATGTTTAACTACCTAGTGCGTACATGAGCACCTGTAATGACTATACCTGGTTGAATTATAATATGACTTGATTGGGGTAGTTACTAGAGTGACTAGTTATATTAGAAAGTCCGAGGATGGACTTTATTCTAAGGTGGGAAGGATGTAACGACCACTTTTCGTCGTACGTTGTTCGTGCACGTGCTTTTGACCGTGCATGAGTTTGTTTTAGACTTTATTTGTTTGTGAACACTTTTGTGTGATATGCCGTTGTGAACGTCTCTGAGAGTATTAAATAGTGGCACTAATTTGGAACGACGTTTCTCGAGTCGTTTTTCCACAATTTAATCTTACTCGATGGGACGTGACGATTTTCACTTTTGACGGGAGACGTTTCTATTTTTAGTTTCGTCGTCCGACGTCGAATTTGAGATCCGTCTTCTTAGTTAGCTCACATTCGTCGTCACGATCACCCCGATATTTATTTTATAATTTTTGGAGTTTATTTGACCACTTTTATATTTTTAACAAGCTTTATAATATTTTTAATAATTTATTTTTAAATTAATTTCGGCCAAATAAAATTTATTTGAGTTTTAAATGTTTTAAAGAATTTTTGATGCAATTTCCAGCTCATTTGGACCAAGTCAAATCCTTGGGTGAGTTGGAGAAGTTGAATTTCAAATTTTAAATTATTTTAAAGTTCTAATCCTATTAGATTTAGCCCTAGACCAAGTCAACCCATCTATACTATATAAGCAACCCCTAGGAAGACCTATTTTTGTAAGAAATTAGCCCTAGCCTCTTCCAAAACTCAGATTTGACGTTGCGACGTTCAGCCCCCGCACGACCGAAGGAAACGGCCACGTTCCCCCGCTCCGACCGAAGCCCCGCCCCGCATCCTAGCCGCTCCGCACGCAGCTGCTCCGCACCGCTCCGTTCCCTCGGTCTGACCGAGGGATTGGCCGCACCAAGCCGCTCCGCATCGCAGCACAGCGCTCCGCACCGTCGCCCGCTTGTCGCCCCGCTCCGCACCCCGCACGACCGACCGCTCCCATCGACCTGACCGACGGAAGCCCTCGCACCACAGCCCCCGCAGCCGCTACACACACCAAATCGTCGCAGCCCCGCATTCTCAGCGCACGACCAAGAGATCTCCCCGCATTGGAGGGGTACGACCGAGAGTCACTTGTCGCAACCCCGCACCCGTCGCACCGCTTGCCACCGTGGACCCCCCCAAGTTCTCCAGAGTTATTGTGGGTCCCCCAAAGGTCCCTAGGACTACTGTGGGCCCCACCTAGTTGCGTTCTCTTCGACGATTTGCCGCGAACGACTTCGTCGCACGTCGTAGCCCGTCGTCGCACGTGCGAGCTTTGGAATCTGGAATCGTCGCCGGGTTGATTGCTCTGAAATTTCCAGCGAGGAATCTAATTGGAATCTGGACTTGGAGCGCGATCTTTTATTCCAACCCCCGGCGTCGCTACCCGACGCCGGTGTAGCTTTCGCGTCGTGTTGAGGTAACGCTTTGCACCCCTAGGACCCCCAACCCAATGCATGCTAATCAAGACTAAAATCGGTATTTTTAAAGTATTTTAAATGTTTTAAATTCACTAATCAAGATTAATAATATGGACTTTAGGCCGGTGGACTTGTGCACGTAGGATAATTGTGATTTTTGGACTCATTGGACGGTGTGCTCAGACGTCGTGCTTGCAGGCAAGTGAAACTTGCCAACTCTTGTGTAGGGCCATGTTTTTAGGCCACTTCCTTGCTTTCAGCGTAAAAGAGACTAGTCAGTGAAATGATAGCTGGCTAGACACCTACTTGATCTAGTTTGACAACGAAACTAGATCCGTCACCTAAATGATCTAGCTTGACAACGAAGCTAGATCCAACCCTTTAAACTTGTTGTTCATGCATACTAAACTGTCACGTTTACTTTCCTTACCTGTACACTTTACTACTTGCCATGTCATGTCATCCATGCATTGAATGTCGCATTCGTAGCACACGCTACATACTTGTACTTGCTTGTCCCGGGCTAGGTGCACCCCTACGCCATACTTGTTAAAAACACTTCCTGGCTCGTGATCCAGTAGCGAGCATTCTTGTTCGGGGGTAAGGCCCTGGCTCGATACACGTGGAGGGGTAGGGTTGAGCGACCACTCAGCGTAGAAGTGTGCCCATACAGCCTCTTCAGCTGTAAGGCGTGAACTCTGCGCACGAGGTGCTTACTTTTCTTGTCTTGTACTTGTCTTGTGAATGATTCATGTAATACTTGTCATCCATGCCATGTTTAAATGCCATGCTCGTACTTTACTTTACTTTACCTGTTGCACTCATACTTTAAACTGCCATGTCATTGCATTCATGCTAGAACTGCTAGGTTGTTTTACCTACTTTCAGTTTCCTTGCACAGGTCTCTTGTAGACTTGCTGACATGTGCCCCTTGCTCTTTTGGGTGTCACATGTTAGACCCTGAGCCAGAGACTGTTGCGGAGTATGTGATGTGTTGCTGACGCTGAGTCTGTGTCCATGTCTGCCCAGGAGGATTTTGGTGGACATCGGTGACCATTCTTTGAGTCTTTGTTGAGCTTTATTTTGTTTTAGGCCTTTTGTTAGTTGTTGGTGCGTGTCACCTTTGTTTGTACGCTGTACTTTTGTTGGCCATGTTGGGCCTTTAGACTCTCTTTTATTTCAGCCTGGTGGCTTTTCTGCGATGTTGGAATTTGTATTTATGGATATTCTGAGATTATTCTTTGTCTCATTCATTATTATTATCTTTGTTTCGTTCGCGTTGCAAGGACATGCAGTTTTAAAAGTTGATTGACGCTTATCGGACTTAAAGCTTTGCAGCTTCAAGTCTGAGCGGACATTCTCACGCTTCGCCTCCATATTTTTGGGAAGCTGGGCGTGACAGTGGCTCGGCTGGACGAACTTGTGTACTCGGCCGAGTGACTAGTATACTCGGCCGAGTGAGCCTTGTCTTCTGCTGTTTGTCTTCGTTTGGGCTCTAAACTCCGTCTTTCTTCCTCCAGTCGATTTCACCTTCCTCCTAAGCATCGAGCGCCTTCCTGGGGTGCTCCTCGTCGTCTCGTTCATCCTCCTCATGATGGATTTACCTATCTCCTCTCCTGTCAAGCAAAATAGGACCCGTTATCACAAAAATTTTGGGCGAACGACTCAAAACACTAAAAATTCCTAAAACAAAAATAAAGAAAAAGTAAAAATAAAGCAATAACCGTCGGGTTGCCTCCTGACAAGCACTCGTTTATGGTCGTGAGCTCGACCCCCTATGATTTTTAATTAATGCGGGATGTTTGGTGCATATGAGATGCACCCATCAAACTTTCCGGGGAGAACGCTTGGATTCGGAAGTTACGGCGGCGTGTTCTCCCTCGGTGGTCTCCCGTCTCGAATAGTGTTGGGGGGAGGCTCCCCCAAGCTAGTGTTTGCTCCGGTCAATAGCCTCACCGGTGACGCCGATTTCCGTATCTGCGGAGCTTTCTTCGGAGACTTCAATTTCGAGAGCTTGCAGAGCTCTCGAATCCTTGCGACATCAGCGTCGCCTTCATCATTTTCAGCGGAGAGGTCGGGGGAATCAATTTTCTTCTCATCTTGGCCTAAATCCGGGCCTTCCTCGAAATCTTCATCGAATAGAGCGCCGATTAAGTGAGGGATCGCCTCTTCAATTACCTCATCAAGGAGGTCCATGTAGTCAAGCTCCTCGTGGTAAGGCATGTGTTTCATAGCCTTAGGAATGTGAAGCTCCACCTCGATGTTGCCGATGTTCAAAGTTAGGGTACCTTCTCGCACGTCGACAATCACACCGGCGGTGGCGAGGAACGGGCGTCCAAGTATCAATGACGTATCTCCCTCCTCCTTAACGTCCATGATCACGAAGTCACATGGCAAGCATATTCCCCCCGGGACTTGTAGCGGGATGTCTTCGGCGATCCCTACCGGCCTTATTATTCGCCCGTCGGCCAATTGTATCCGCATGTCGGTAGGTTTCAACTTCGTCCCGGTGTTTAGCCTTAAGAACATGGAGAGAGGCATGAGGCTCACACTAGCCCCTAAATCTACCAACGCCTTTTGAAGAGGGACGCCGCCCAAGGTGCAAGGAATTCGAAAGCTCCCCTGATCTTTGAATTTGGCCGGCTCCTTCTCTCTCTTGGTGAACCAAGAGCCCTCCTCGGCTATCATGATCTTTTCCTTCCTCTTTCTCCCCGAAATCAAATCATTTAAGAATTCAGCATATATGGGGATTTCCACGATGGCGTCGAGGAAGGGAATGTTGAGGCTAACTCCTCTCAGATACTCGAGAAACTTCGCTAGCCTTTTCTCCATTTTTGCTCTAGCAAGCCTTTGGGGGAATGGGACCGGTGGCATGAAGCGTCTCTCCTCAATCAATTGCTCCGCTCTAGATTTCTCCTCCTCTTGCGGCTCTTTCTCCTTCTCCACTTCAAATACCGGTTCAATTGGCTCCAAACTTTCATCCACGGGCTCCTTGGTAGGAATCATGGCGGGGGTGGTGTCCTTCCCGCCTCTAGTAGTGACGGCAACTACTGCATTGATGTGGCCGGTGTTGCCCCGTGGGTTTTGCTCGGGTTGCGCCGGTAAATGTTGAGTGTTCCGATTGAGCAACGCCAATTGTTCTGATATTTGGGCCACAACGGTTGTAAGGGAGTCTTGCCCCACCTTCAAGGTAGCATTGACCTTCTTTTGCTCGACCATAAAATCCGCCACTCTAGCTTCAAAGTCGGATTGTTGTTGAGCTTGTGGAGGGTTTTGATTTTGATTTCTCCACCCTTGATTGTATCCGGGCGGCCTATAAGGTGGAACTTGTTGCTTCGGTTGGAAACTTTGTTGTGGAGGCCCCCTTGGTGGATAGTGTTGTTGTTGGGGTGGTGGTGGTCGAGCTTGTTGAGGTGGTTGTTGTGGTGGGTTCAAAGCTCCTTCATTGTTGGCGTAAGAGAAACCGGGATGATTTCTTGTGGCCGGATTGGCCCAATACCCTTGGTTCCCCGCAACATATTGTACTTGCTCCAAGGATCCTTCTCCTTGCTCTCCTCCCGAGTACATGGCTTGAGATTGGTCTTGCCAATCACACATTTGGTTCGATGGCGCGGAGGTGGAAGGGGTTCCTTGGGGCTCCGTGATAAACTTCTCCAGTCTCTCCACTACCTTGTGGAGAGAATCAAACTTGCTTGTATGCTCCACTACGGCCTTCGCCTCATAGATACTAGTTGGCTTCAAGGAGGACGTAGAGTGTCCTCGCTCGTCGCCCCATTGTTGATTGTTTGAGGCCATCTCCTCAATTAGGGCCGTAGCTTCTTCGGGAGTCTTTGACAAGATAGCACCATTCGCCGCGGCATCAATAATTTGTTTGGTCCCCGGTTGGAGACCATTGTAGAAGATATGAACTAGCTCCCAGTCTTCAATGCTATGGTGCGGGCATTGATGCTGCAGATCTTTAAAACGCTCCCAAGCCTCATAGAGCGTCTCTTGGGGTCCTTGCTTGAAGGACATAAGAGCGCTCCGAATCTTCACCGTCTTGGAGGGCGGATAGAACTTATCAATGAATGCACTCGCCAACTCATCCCAAGTGGTAAAGACTCCCTCAGCCTGCGTCCACAACCAATAGAGTGCCTTGTCTTTTAGCGTGAAGGGGAAGAGACGCAGTCTGATGGCATCGATGGAGACCCCCGGCATCTGAAATGTGGCGCACTTCGACAAGAATAATTGGTTGTGGTAGTGAGGATTTTCATGGGCATTCCCATGAAATGGATCCTGCTGCATCAGAACCACTAGTCCAGTCTTCAGCTCAAAGTTCTTGTCAGCCGCCAACTCCGGCATGGCAATGGATGAGGTCGTAGAAGAGGTCTTAGGCCGAAGCCTATCTCGAATAGAAATTATCCTCGCCATTCTTGCCGCTAATTGGTCCGCAGTTTTCGGGTTGGTCATAAACCTCCCTTCCCGATCTTGTCTCCTCTCCGCTCTAATTCTCTACGCGGTACGTTCGATCTCGGGATCAAATAATATAGCTTCAGGGTCCGCCGTAGATCGCGTGTACATGCACAGGAGAACAAAGTTTCAAAGAAGTGATTAGCACAATGGAAGGGTTAGGTAAAAAAATAAAGAAATAAAATAATAATAATAAAAATAGCTAGGGTGGTAAGATCAAACGCAATCGCCTCCCCGGCAGCGGCGCCAAAAACTTGATCGCTCCGGAATGTGACCCAAAGAACGGTTGTAGTTTTACCGCAAGCGCACGGTATAGCGGCGAGCGGGTTATCGAACACAGGGA
This sequence comes from Scilla litardierei, assembly GCA_030789695.1. NCBI lineage: Eukaryota > Viridiplantae > Streptophyta > Magnoliopsida > Asparagales > Asparagaceae > Scilla > Scilla litardierei. Next base: position 86,635,052 of record CM061141.1, on the reverse strand, counting down.
GGACGAATGACCGTACTTGTTCTAATCAACCTGGCTATTTAAGAAGAGAGAAATTTGCCTTTGGCGATCCTGTCACAATCGTCAGACAAAGTATGGAAATATCAAATCAAATAAAGGACGTCTAGGGAATGGGGAATTCCCGCTACTCACCGTATCTCGTCAATGTGGTTCATCGGTATCAAAATTGCTAGAATAAGATTTTGGATGAACTAGTTGCAACTGGATGTAGAACCAAGCTCACGCTCTCGCGCTGTTGCCGGTCTATAGCTATCCTAGGTTCGGGTCCAATCTCTTGCAAACCCTAGCCTAGGGAAGCTAGCATTAGGATCAACATCATCGTTCAATCGCGCACCGAGCCCAATCCTTGCAAACTCGGCCCACGACCTAGGTTGGGATAGTTCCTACCCGTCCAATCTCTTACAAATGGGTATCGGCATGGAATTGCAACCGGGAACCCTAGTATCGGTCCAATCTCTTGCAAACCGATACTACGGAAATTCGATTCCAACCCAATTCGGATTTCTAGGGTTTCCTATCGAATTGGGATCCAATCTCTTGCAAATCCCAATCGATATGAATACCTAGCCATCTGTAGTAAATCGCTCCCAAACTAATCCCTAATAGCAATTCTAGCAATATTTCTACCAATTCATCACAAATATGAAATTGGGCTTGTAGGGTTCATCCCCACGCCCCAAGACGTGGAGACTACTCACAATTCATAGCACAAACACAAAAATAATCAATGAAATAAACAAGAGAATTCATCACAATATTGAGATAAGCAATAAAAATAGAATTTTTAGAGAAGAGAGAGGCAAACCAATTGAGTTCTTCAAATAATTCAACAAAAAATCAACTTTTGTCTCCTCTCCAATCACAAGAATAAAGCTAAAAAGTTAATCTAAAAAGCTGCAAAAATCTAAGAGAAAAGCTCTCCTAAACTAGGGTAAAAACAGGGGTTAAATACCCCCCAAAATCGTCCAAAAACTGTGACCAAAATACCCCTGCGCAGCCTGAAATCCGTAATTTTCGCTACAGGCGGCGCGTCGCACTCGGCCGAGTGACAAAAGTCGCTCGGCCGAGTGAGAAACCCTGTAAATTTCCAGTAAGTCTTGATCTTCAGGGGTCTTCCTTCGGGGGCGGCTCGGCCGAGTGAGTTGTCGTCACTCGGCCGATGGCTTCTTGGTACTCGGGCGGTCGGGATTATCCACTCGGCCGAGTGGGTCTTCTGAAGCTCAGGCAGCCGAAAAACAGTAAGTTGGCGATTTTTGAATGGCTTCGTCTGGGCGCCACTCGGGCGGACGGGATCCCGTCACTCGGCCGATGTGGTATCCGTCGCTCGACCGAGTGCACATATGAATCGTGTCTGATCTGGTCGGCCGAGCGGTGTCTCGCTGGTCGGCCGAGTGACTCCTTCACTCGGCCGAGTGGGACACCAAAAATGCCCAAACAGCTTGTTTTGGCCTCCTCGTCGCTCCTGCGATGTTCTTTCTTCTTCCGCTCCTCTCCAACAGCAAAATACCCCTCGGGGAGGTCGTCGGTGACACTCTGGAGTAGGCGTATCTCGAGATCACTCCAAATCGCTCCAAATCACCTGAAATGCGACAAAAACAACAAATCGTGAAAAGCATCGCAATATCGTCGATATATCGTGAAAAACATGATTTGGTCGATCCAAATGGCATGCAAACATGCGGGAAAAAAGTGTAAAATAAGGAGTGATCAGTGCTATAGTCGGAAGGTGGATGAACGGTCTTGTTGTCGTTGGCAGACATAGCTATAAACTTGGCTCTGATACCAAATGTAATGCCCTGCTAATCTACTGCACAAGTACTAGAGGAGGGGTGAATAGTACTTTAAAATAATTAAGAGGATAATTCCTAATTATCTTACAAACTCTACCAATAACGCGGAAATGCGGAAATTTAAATATTAGACAACAAAGAAGACAATCACAAACACACGATATTAATGGGTTCGGATCCACCCAAGTTTCACTGACTTGTTCCCGGTGATCCTACGTCCCAACCACCCAGATCCCCTCCGGATACTTGAGTTAGAAACCCTAACTCAAGATTTGCACTATGAAATACTTGTGAAAAACCTTCACAAAGTCAAATCATACACAAATGAAATTGTGACTCCTACAACCCGGGATCACAAACAAACTCTCACAACCGAGAGTGAAACACTTGTAATAACAAAGTAAATTGAAATAGAAGTTCTTACCACAAAATACCTATGCCTTGAGTAAACTTACAAATTAGGGCAAAACGGATTTTGGGGAAGATGAAGAGGCACCAAACCCTAGCTCCAAGTAGATGACCAGCAATGGAGTCCTAGGTGGATGTTGGAGACCTAGAATCAAGCACTTGGCTTGGAAGGCTCACAATCAATGAATCTCTCTTTTGAAATAAGAGTGAGGGAGAGATTCTAGATTGGAAATGAATGAGCTTTGAATGAGATTGAATGCTTTCTCTTTGATCTCTAAACTTCTCTTAAAATCAGCCTTGAGTGCAATGAATGCAGCACACCAAGTATTTATAGGTTAGAGGAAAGAGAGAGATAAAAACGTTTCAATTAAAGCTCCAACGGCTCTATTCTGAAGCAAACTAGTCGGTCAAAGAACAACCACTGACCGACTAGTTCATCAACTAGTCGGTCGATCAAACAACATGAACCAACTAAGAGATGAACAATGAATAGATGAAGTTTCAGACTTAAAGAACTAGTCGGTCCAAGAAGACTTGCCAACCGACTAGTTTCACAACTAGTCGGTCGGTGAGTGAACTTAGACCGACTAAGAGATAAAAAAATAGTCTGAGTACAAATAGATTTAGTCGGTCCAAGAACAAATGTTGACCGACTAGTTCATCAACTAGTAGGTCGCCAAATGTACATAGACCGACTAACGATAAACAGTAACTTGGCATGTACAGGGAAAGCTCAACTAGTCAGTCTAAGAAGGATCACTGACCGACTAGTTCACCAACTAGTCGGTCGGTGAGTCAACGTAGACTGACTAACTGTAAATAGTATAGAGCTTAGAATTGAAAAGGCAAACTAGTCGGTCCAAGAAGCATTGCCGACCGACTAGATCACTATCTAGTCGGTTGGTTCTTCTTCTTGAACCAATTAACATGCATAAGAAGTCGCGAATCGAAGTACGAAGCTTCGGAAAAGTTCGTATGGACTTCTACTAAGATCCTAGCTCTAAGATATGAGCGTTATGAAGATTAAAGCTTAAGACCTACTCAAGGCTTAACATTCTACGATACGAAGCTAGAAGACTATAAATAAAACTTGACGAACCGTCTTCGAAAGCTTCGATCGAATCTTCATGACTTCAATAATGGTCCAAAAGCCTCAACGAAGCTTTAGGCATACGATCACGTGCTTTGAGAAGTCTTGAGACGTCTCTTTGGATGTTCATATCAATTTGGCGACGATCTCCATAACTGCGCTCACAAATAGTTAGTTTACGATATATTTATGTTTGTTCATCATCCAAAACCAAATCCGGGGAGTCCAATATCAATTTGGCACAGCCCAGAACCCTAGTTCGTGATACAGGCGGACTGCTCCACTCAGCCGAGTAGAACATTTCACTCGCTCGAGTGACGGACCCAATGAAAAACAGAGATATTGGGGATTTGGGGGTCTGTCACTCTGCGCCACTCGGCCGAGTAGAGTTCGTCACTTGGTCGAGTGAGCTTTCTTACTCGTCCGAGTGAGGCTTCTGCTGTTCTCCTCCAAACTTCAGAGAGTCGATTAAAATCCCAGGAGGAAGACTCTGACGTACTCGGGCGAGTGGGATTCTTCACTCGGCCGAGTAAGATCATTCACTCGCCCGAGTGGACTTTGATTCCAGGCGCTCTTGTATCCGTCATACTCGGCCGAGTACGTTCCTTCACTCGGCCGAGTGAGCTGTCTGTTCGGTCGAGTGGGCTGTTTCTGGAGTCCTATCTTCTCCTCCTCGCCTCCTCATTGATTCTATCAAACTTCTTCTTCTTTCGATCATCATCTAGCACTGCTAGCTCCTCGATAGGGTCACAGGCGATGCACCAGCGTACGTGAAAGTCCCTTGATCTCATTTATGTCCAGATTGCTCAATATTTCCTGAAATCCGACAAAAACAAGAAATAGTGAAAAGCAACGCGATATCGTCGAATAATCGTGAAAAACACAATATGGGCGATCGAAATGATATGCAAACATGCAGAAAAAAGTTGTAAAATAAGGAGCGATCAAAATCTCCCAAGCTTACATCGTACTCGTCCTCAAGGAAGATGAGTAAAAAGGCGAACCCGGTGGGTAAGGAAAAAGGAAGGAGAAGATAGAATCGAAAACGAAGAGGGAGGTACTAGATCATTTTCTCAGGATGTGGAGCTGCTTACTCAAATAGCGTACGATGAATAGAAACATGCCAAAGATTTTTACCTCGATATCATGATCATATATAAGTGCATTCGATATAGAAACCAAGAATATCAAAACGATATGAAACATGAAATCATTCTAGAATTAGCATCGTCTGAGGCATCCAAAGTAATATACATAATCATAGATTGCACACTTTTCAATTGATCGCTTTTTACTTGGAGTATAAGAGGGATCACACATTATAAAGCAATAAGAATAGAAAGAAATGGTACTCATGAAATGCATGCCAAATTTCAATTCGTGGACTTCGTAATGCTCCAAGTAATCTCCCTGAGTATAAAAAATTACCTAGCTTAGGTCGTCATGCACAAACAAGTGGTCACGCTTTCACACATCATTGGATCATCTCCCCCAAGCTTATCTATAAGCGTGGTGGCATCAAATAGAACAATACGACTTTTCCCATTTTTGAAACTCCGATGGAAATAAAAGAGGGAAGAAAGACAAAAAAGAAAGAAATGGGATCGTGTATATACCGACGGACTCTTTTTTTTTTTCTCTTTTGCTCTTTTTTTCTTTTTTTAAAGAACAAACCAATATACACAATAACAATCCCGAATCAAAGATAGAGAGATATGCATGTATTCTTTTTCTTTTGATTTTGGGGTGTTAGAGCTTGGATTTTATAGCAATGGGAAGATGCCAATGTAAGATTTGCCAAG